>CM051013.1:6402949-6415449 GCA_027704905.1 Muraenolepis orangiensis | reverse complement strand
AGAAATAAAAAATAATTAACTTTCTCGTGCAAACGACATACTAACCCGTTCCCACGAGAAACCATCCCGTGCACACGCTAAAGGTTTCTCGTTCCCACGAGATAGTTAACTTGTACGCGCCACTTACTGTGTCACTCCCACGTCGAGTTAGTTAACTCGTGGGAGCGAGGAAACTATCCCGTGCGCACGAGAAAGTCATCGGTGCGCACAGGAGGATCTGGCCCTCACAGGAGACCCTCCTTTACCAAGCCCCTAAAGTGTATTTCAGGCTAGGTTTCTATGTGGAAATGACGGCACAGGAATTTATTGAGGTCTATTTTAAACTTAATGCACTTTAGTAGGGGCTCTGTAAGGAGGGTCTCCTGTGAGGGCCAGATCCTCCTGTGCGCACCGATAACTTTCTCATGCGCACGGGATGGTTTGTTGTTCCCACGGGTTAGTATGTCGTTCGCACGAGAAAGTGTTTTTATTATTTCCTCATGTCACTTTAGGGTCTCTGTAGGTTCCATAGGACAATGTGACGGAGAATTGTCCCCCATTTTATCAACTTTATACATTTTTGTAAAAAATAAAATAACACAATAATGTTTACCACTGAAACAGTTTTCAAATTAAACAGAAAAAGGGATTTGGGCGTTTCCTTCCCCTTTCAGGCATTCAAGGCACATTACTGTAAGTCGAGTGTTCAGTTGGTGTTTGAAGATGGTAAAGCTTCCCCTGATGAGAACCTGCCCTCATGAACCTCGCAACACCTGAGGGTTTGAGGGGTCAAAGGTGAAGTGGTCGACGGTGAAGGGGGTCAACGGGGAAAGGGGTCAGGGGTCAGGGGTCAACTGCGTGGACGTGTGTGTGCTGCTGGTGTTTGGGTGTCTGGGTGATGAATCTCTACTCCTTTATACAGAGAGGATCTGGGCCAGGTCACGCCTGGTGGGATATCATTTCATGTATCATCGTTGAAGTATGATTTACTTTCACTTTTCCCTCTTCACTGTTTATTGGCAGTGCCACTACATTCTAATCATTCTCTCTCTCTCTCTCTCTCTCTCTCTCTCTCTCTCTCTCTCTCTCTCTCTCTCTCTCTCTCTCTCTCTCTCTCTCTCTCTCTCTCTCTCTCTCTCTCTCTCTCTCTCTCTCTCTGCCTCCCACCTCCTCTCTCACAATGCAGCTGTAGTGTGTGGGACGGCAGCAGTGTTCATTTCTAGAGACGAGGAACACATGGTTATCGTCGTAAGCGGGCTCCATAGCTCCATCAACAACACCCCACTTCCCGCAAGGACAGCTATCTCTCTGACAGCCCCATGGGCACCAGCTTTGACCCTCAAACCTGCCTGCACATGTGTATGTGTGTGTGTGTGTGTGTGTGTGTGTGTGTTGATGTGTGTGTTTGTGTGTATGTGTGTGTGTGTGTATGTGTGTGTTGATGTGTGTGTTTGTGTGTATGTGTGTGTGTGTGTATGTGTGTGTTGATATGTGTGTGCGTGTGTTGATGTGTGTTGATGTGTGTGTTTGTGTGTTTGTGTGTTTGTGTGTCTTGATGTGTGTGTGTGTGTGTGTATGTGTGTGTTGATGTGTGTGTGTGTGTGTGTGTGTGTGGTGTGTGATCTTTGTTTACGCCCATCTGTCCTTGCGCCAGCTGTTTTGTCATTCAGGCCTCGCCGCGAGAGTGCTTACCGAGGTAACGGCAAAAAAAGAGTGACAAGCAACCTCCTCTCTTCTTCACATCTTCATGTGTGTGTTGTGGTTGTTGTTGTTATTGTTTTGTGTTTTAAAAGAACATGTGGTACAGCAGCACAGCCGAGATTTGATGTAAGCTCTCGTGTACGGGCGGGCAAGCTGTCGAGAGAGAGAGAGAGAGAGAGAGAGAGAGAGAGAGAGAGAGAGGAGAGAGAGAGAGAGAGAGAGAGAGAGAGAGAGAGAGAGAGAGAGAGAGAGAGGAGAGAGAGAGAGAGAGAGAGGAGAGAGAGAGAGAGAGAGAGAGAGAGAGAGAGAGAGAGTGGGATAGGGGGGGAAGAAAGAGGGGTAGGAGAGAGAGATGGAGGGAGAGAGAGCGGGATAGAGGGGGACAGGGAAAGAGGGAGAGAGTGGGGGCGAGGGAAGAGAAACACAGAGAGAGAGAGGGGTAGGCGAGAGAGATGGAGAGAGAGAGAGAGAGAGAGAGAGGTGGAGAGAGAGAGAGAGAGAGGTGGAGAGAGAGAGATGGAGAGAGAGAGAGCGAGAGGATGGTGGGGGAGAGAGTGAGAGGGAGCGAGAGAATGAGAGAGAGGGATTGAGGGGGAGAGAGAAAGAGGGAGAGAGAGATTGAGAGAATGAGAGAGAGGGATAGAGGGGGAGAGAGAAAGAAGGAGCGATGGGGCGAGAGGGAATGGGACAGATAGAGTGGTGGGGGGGGAGAGAGAGAGAGATAGAGAGAGGGAGCGGGAGAGAGAGAGAGAGAAGGGAGCATTTGCTCCTTCGTCACGGCGGCTCCTGACTGTGTCCATGTGACTCTGCGGTGGCGTAGCTTTTCCCCTGACACTGCACTTATCTAATACCCATAATAAATACAACAAGAGCAGGCCGCCATGACTCAGCACCACCGGATGGGGATTGGACCCGCCGTGTCACCGTAGGTCAGCCCGTCCGATCGGTCACATGACAGCCTCAAGTGTGCACTGTGTTCAACATCTCACTTCTGTCACACAGGAGGTGTTAAAATGAGACTTATATGCCCACGACGATAGCTGTTTGGTGAATGTTCAGTATTTTGTATGTGTGTGTGTGTGTGTGTGTGTGTGTGTGCGTGTGTGTATGCGCACATGTGTGTGTGTGTCCGTGTCTGTGTATGTATGTGTGTGTGTGTGTGTGTGTGTGAGTATGTGCGCACGTGTGTGTGTGTGCGCGTTTGTGTGTGTGTGTGTGTATGTGCGCACGTGTGTGCATGTGTGTGTGTGTGTGTGTGTGTGTGTGTGCATGTGTGTGTGTCTGTTTTGTTATCTGGCGACAACACGGCGATCAAATAGCATTCAGTGTAATCAACCATCCTTATGTTTTCCCTCCTCCTGAAATTATTGCGGCCATTTTTAATAGATTTGAATAGATTAGCCGATAACTCATCGTCACCGTTTGTCGCCTCTACTCCCACTTCTCTATCTGGTAACATATCGTGTTTTCGGGTTGTTTGTGCGCATACTAAATAGGCAAAAACAAAAGCTCGTCCTTTTAGAAGGAGAAGTCAACTTTATATTCGATATTCTTCTTTAACCCGACCTCTGCTGCCACCTCTTCCACACCGAGGCACTAATACAAGTACACTTGAAAGTAGTTTATTTCTATATCTTGCGTTTACTTTGAGCAGCCACATAGACAGCGTGCTCATCCTCTCTCTCTCTCTCTCTCTCTCTCTCTCTCTCTCTCTCTCTCTCTCTCTCTCTCTCTCTCTCTCTCTCTCTGCTCTGTGTCATTATCGCTGGCCTCTGATGAACTGTTCCCGAGGAGATGGGTGTGTTTCTGACTCTTTTGCATAGCTCCTTATCGCTTCTGTTTGCTATAAATAATGCATGTGGATTGCAACATTGTGCTGGAGTTAGAGGAGAGAGACGGATACAGAAGGAGAGAGAGAGAGAGAGACAGAGAAGAAAGTGAGACAGGGAGAAAGTGAGACAGAGAGAAGGAGTGAGATAAGGAGAAATTAGAGAGGAGAGAGAGGGAGAGAGAGAGAGAGAGAGAGAGAGAGAGAGAGAGAGAGAGAGAGAGAGAGAGAGAGAGAGAGAGAGAGAGAGAGAGAGAGAGAGAGAGAGAGAGAGAGAGAGAGAGAAGGAAAGAGAAGGAGAGAGAGGGAGAAAGAGGAGGCAAGAGAGAGAGAGAGAGAGAGAGAGAGAGAGAGAGAGAGAGAGAGAGAGAGAGAGAAGGAAGGAAAGAGAAGGAGAAAGAGGAGGCAAGAGAGAGAAGGAGAGAGAGAGGGAAGAGAGAAGAAGAGAGAGATAAGGAAAAAAAGAGAGAGAGAGAGAGGGTGTAAAATAGGTCAGGGAGGACATTTGTGCTTCTTTGTGTTGACGTTTTCTTTTGCTCTGATATGAACTCAAGTGGAACAAAGATGGCTCCTCATTGTAAGGGATATCAATTGCTAGCATAGGGCTGTAACTGTAACACACAACTATTATCATTTGTACGTAAGTAGACCACGTTCAATTGATTTGTTTGGTTTATGACGCCATACTTTTTTACCTTGACATCACTCTCTCTCTCTCTCTCTCTCTCCTCTCTCTCTCTCTCTCTCTCTCTCTCTCTCTCTCTCTCTCTCTCTCTCTCTCTCAATTCATTCAACAATAATCAACGACCGGCTCACTTCAACCCATTCATGTGTGTGTCGTTGAGATTCCGGTCGGGTTCCAGTCACAACACGTCTGCTCAGGCCTCTGCGATGCCCTCCATAATGCATGTGTGCACGCAGCACAGTGCCTGGAAGTATGCTGTGATATCCTCTTATGCGTCACTCAGGGACCCCGCTCAGAGCGCTGCTGCATACAGAACGTGATGGGACGGGTTAGCGTCACCAGGACTCTAGACGGCGTGCGTTTAGAAACACCCATTATGGGTCTTTCTAAACGGGGTGTTTACCGGGTGTTTACCGGTTCTTTATAGGGGCTGCCACTCAAACTGCTGAAACGTGTGTGTGTGTGTGTGTCTTGTGTGTTTGTGTGTGTGTGTGTGTGGGCAAGCGCATGTGTGTGTGTGTGTGTGCACACGTTTGTGTGTGTTTATGTGTGTGCACTTATAGTTGTGTGTGTGTATGTGTGAGGGGTGGGTTGTGTGTGTATGTGTGTATGTGTATGCGTGTGTGTACGCGTGTGTGTGAGAGAGAGTGTGTGTGTGTGTATGTGTATGTATATGCCTGTGTATGTGTGTGTGTGTGTGTGTGTGTATATATGCCTGTGTGTGTGTGTGTGTGTGCGTGCGTGCGTGCGCAGGGGAGTACAGTGACATACCACCACACACTGTTTGGAGGGGGTTTCCTTTTCAAGCTGTCAGATCGACTTCAGCAGCGCGTCTCTCCTGCCCTGTGACCCATTTTTCATTCAAAAGGCGTATTTCCATTATATAATACATTTAGAAGACAACTTGAAGAAAATACCTTCTTTCTTTCTTTGAACTTCACATCCGAGCCCTGATTGTCACAATACAGCAGGGGCACTCGGGTGTGGACCTGCTCCTTGAACATAAGCCTCCTTAACCCATCTTTTCCTAACTCTTAACCCATCTTAGCCCACCTGCAGTCGTCTCCTCTTTTGTCTTCCTCGTCGCCCGGGAAGATAGCACATGGCGGAGAACAAAGAGATTCCCCTGGCATAAAAGGAGAGATTATGCGGCGTGCGATCGGCGTTTTGCAAATTGATCAGCTTATTTCAACGAGTTAACGGTGAGGTTACACTGTGGCAAACTTCCATTGTTCGAATTTCTTCATTGGTTCATGCAAATGAGGTCATTAAATGATATCGACGCTAAGTTTTTTGTTTTTTGTTCCCGGATATCTCACATCCACATCATCGGTGGAATATGGCTGTCCTGTGCTAAGCTACAAAGTGAAGTCGTAACACTGGGAATTGATTCCCGTTTTATGAGACACTGAGTTGTAATTGTGAGCGATACTAAGTTAAATGACGAGTTAATATAAGTTGATATTAAGTCATAATAGCTCATAGTTATGACCGACACAATTACCATGTGTCGTCGTATTTAAAAACAATGAAACACGCTCACGCTTCATGACTTCTTGTGTCTCTGAATTACGACTGAGAATCTCATCGATAGGAATTATTATCTCCACATTATCTTAACATCTTTATCATTATCGTCATCATAATCTCATGTTTATGACTCATGCTAACCCTTTTTCCTTTATTTTATGCTGTCGTGTGTCAAAGCGTAACGTCATCTCTGCTACAGCCAATGGTTGTACATCCACACACCTACACCTTATTTAAATATAGATAACATTCCAGACTTGTCAAGAGAGAGAGAGAGAGAGAGAGAGAGAGAGAGAGAGAGAGAGAGAGAGAGAGAGAGAGAGAGAGAGAGAGAGAGAGAGAGAGAGAGAGAAAACAGCAAGAGACCTACAGCAAGAGACCTACAACAAGAGAGACCTATTTTGAAACCGAACAACCCAAAAATGTCACAGACCTGTGATTGGCAGGATTCCTCTGAACCAATCACAGGAATGAATCACCAGAAATAAGCCCGCCAGGGTCCTTCTATCAAACTGCTCACACCGAGGCGCAGGAGCAGTCAACTCGAAAGAGGAGATCCGCTCAGCACATTTCGCTCACTAAAAACTGACGCATGGCTGGACCATTTCTAATACATGACACTCAAATGATAGCTCTCAAATCTTCCCTACGGCACCATGTAAGCAAGATGTACTAATTATTGAAGCAATATAAATAGCATTGTTATTTGCAATCAAACACTGTTTAAATGAACTCCAGTGGATGCGACGAGCTGTAGATTCTAGCTGCACTAGCACAGCCTCAGCATCACGGGGACCCTTCGAATAACAGATAACCAAAGTCTTCATTTAGAGCAGGGGTTCCCAACCTTTTTTGTGCCACGGACCGGCAGATACATGAAAAAAATCTCGCGGACCGGTTGTCAAAGTGTGTGTCAACACACACCCCTAACAAAACGGCAGGGCTCGATTTCAGTATAAACGCGCATGTACGCGGAGCACCCGTTAAAAAAACCCGGCTCGTTCGCGACCGACACGTCACTAGCGCGTAGTCTCTTTAGTAGCGCGTGCAACTGAAAGTCTCTCGTTATGCCGCCGATATATATTTAATCTATATATATAGATTATACCGCCCATATATACCGCTATATAATCTATATATATATAGATTATACTATATATATAATCTCTATATATAGATTATACCGCCCGCCGTTCACCTATACTCAAATTATTTGAGTCAAATATGATGATAAACACACAGCTGTTTCGCGGCCCGGCAGTAACACCTCCACGGCCCGGTACCGGTCCGCGGCCCGGCGGTTGGGAACCCCTGATTTAGAGGACTTAAGAGCATATGGCGGTTTCACCATATGCTCCGATGCGCCCATACAAGCGCCTCTGCTCCATCTCCGCCATGACGACACGAGGCGGTGGACCTCTGACCTCCTAACACGCGGAAGTCTAAATGAGATACAGCTGCAAAGGATGAGTGACACGTACTTTAGTAGTGTTAAATCTTAAAGGTTTAGACACACCGGGGAGGCTTAGAGGATCCATTAACCGCTAATGCCCAAAAAAGCCCTAAGCCTCTTGTTTCCTCGCTGTCATCAATGAATTTCCCTACGATCTGATTGGCCGCAGGGTGTCAGTGGACCCGCCTACAGGACTCCACTGTGGACCTCTGTGTGCTGTCACGTACACATCCACACAGACCATCTCTCTCTCGTCTTTGGACTCCGGGGGTTTTATTAAAATACATTTTGTATTATATTATATTAAATTACGCTTTTTTTTATGACCAGTAACACATCCGTTAATTAAGTAAGTAAACCACGACGATCTGTTCCGTTCTGGGGAAAATAACGAACAACCATTGTACATTTTTCCAATAATAGGATCCCCCCCCCCCCCCCGGAGTGGTTCATTCCACTTATACCGCAGTTACAGACCACGATTGGATATAAGTTACTTTCATCTAAGACGTTATTGGCTTTTTATCGACTTAAGCTGAAATTAAAATATTCTTCCGCTTCAGTGCTTCAGGCTTATTGTTATTGCGTTGTGAAGGACGCATGTGGTCGGTGGTCGGATCGTACAGTATGCCACCTTGGTGCTTCATGTTGGATCGGGAGCACGTTGATTCAGAACTGAGGCAGAGGTGTCCTGTTATTGAACAAAGGGTTATACAGTATTAGATACTTTATTGTTCCTTTTTATTGTTATAGTATAGTGTTGTTTGAAGTTTTGTATTGCATAGTGTATAGTATAGTATATTATAGTATAGTATAGTATAGTATATTATAGTATAGTATAGTATAGTATAGTTTAGTATTGTATAGTATAGTATAGTGTAGTTTAGTATAGTAAAGTATAGTTTAGTGAAGTGTGGTATAGTATAGTATATCGAACATGCGGTTGTTCTAGTCAGACGGACGTCACAGAGTCAGTCACTTTATGCGTTTTCTCATTTAGGAAGATCAGATTGTCGCAGCCAATTTCCAAGTTGACCATAGTTGTGAAGCAGTGTCCATGTAGTGAAGTAACAGCCCAACACAGACCACCACACACAGGCTATCGGTTAAAGGGACAGTCTAACACTCTTAACGTGACTTAAAGTTCCAAAACAGCGATCAATAATCACCAAATGTCTCTGGCATATGTCTTGTCATTAGCACTTTCACCTGTCACAATATCAACACCTAAATACGGAAGTTATGTGACATTAAGAGTTTTCCTGTCATAAAGCTGCGTTAAGACTTTTCCTTACTGGCTCAATAGAGAGGAAAACACTCAATGTCACATAACGTCCATAATGGGAGGATTTAAGTTGAGATATTTTGACTGGTGAAAGTGCTAATGACAAGACATATGTATACAGAGATATTTGGTGATTATTGATTACGGTTTTGTAACTCTTAGTATACCTTCTAGCGTACTATGGAACTGTGGGGAAATCTGAAAGAATACGCCCATTGGCTCCATACCAATATATGATTGGTTGATCAAATTGTCAATCCAAACGTACGCTCTCATTCAGTCTAAGGGCCAAAGCATTCGTGAGTACTTTGGTTGAAGGATATTCTTCCTAGCAACCCAGAAAAATATCAGATTGGTTGCTTTTTTTTCTAACACAAAACCACTCAAATGCGTAGTGCATGGACCGAGAAAGACAAACAAATCAACGTAACTGTAATATAACATACAACAGAGATACCATTGTCATTTATTCATTTTATTTAAATTGTATTAATACATTTAATTCGATTTTTTTGGTTTCATCTGAGGGTTCCAGTATAGGGTTCTAGTATACTGTAGTGTATCATAGTAGTAAAGTATAGTATAGTGTAGTATAGTATAGCATTGTTGTTGAAATTCATACTGCGGGAGTGACTGCCATTGTACTTGTTACACATGGCAAAAATAAAGAGTCTTGAGTCTTTAATCTTGACCATGGGTGGTAATGGTGGTGGCTGCTCTTTTAAAACCTATAAAACATTTGGTTTCTTTCTGGACAGGCAGTTTAGTGCAAAAGTAAAGCAGTGGTACAGCAACAATACTGTCAACTGTGTAGTGTGAACACCGGCCTCTCTCTCTCTCTCTCTCTCTCTCTCTCTCTCTCTCTCTCTCTCTCTCTCTCTCTCTCTCTCTCTCTCTCTCTCTCTCTCTCTCTCCTCTCTCTCTCTCTCTCTCTCTCTCTCTCTCTCTCTCTCTCTCTCCTCTCTCTCTCTCTCTCTCTCTCTCTCTCTCTCTCTCTCTCTCTCTCTCTCTCTGGCTTCCCCACCGGCTCCTCCGAGTGCTATTAATCAGAAAGCCATTCGCGATGGCGCATTAAACCGCCCGACGTCTAAGTTGTGAGGAATGATGATTACCTGGGGGAAATCGATAGCCATCGCGACACTATTAATGGTCGGTGTGCGGTGTGGGAAACAACGGTCCGTCCATGTAGAAGGCTTGGGCGGCAGCCACCGGAAGGGAAGCCAAGGGAGGGCTAATTCAAGCACCAGCTTTGTGTCAGCTGACTCGCTCAATCATCCAGTTGTGCAGGATGAAAGGGGAACGTGCTCAGAGGACCAGGACGCCATTGACGACTCCCTCTCTCCCTTTCTCTCTCTCTCTCTCTCTCTCTCTCTCTCTCTCTCTCTCTCTCTCTCTCTCTCTCTCTCTCTCTCTCTCTCTCTCTCTCTCTCTCTCCCCCCTCTCTCTCTCTCTCTCTCTCTCTCTCTCTCTCTCTCTCTCCTCTCTCCCTCTCTCTCTCGTGCACGCATGCATTTTTGAATTGCAAATATATGTGTGTGTCGAATCTTTCTTTTGACACCCAGCAAAATGCGTGTTCATTTGGAGCCTGGTGATGGGGGGGGGGAAGGAGGGGGTGAGGATGGGGGTGAGGGGGTGAGGAGGGGAGGAGGGGAGGAGGGGTGGTGGAGTGGGTGGTGCTGGTGGTGAGAAGTGTCTTGGAGCCCTGCAGCCAGCAGCCAGCCTTTTGCTCGGTGTTTCATCAGAGTGGTGAGTCACTCCTGTCCCGGAGTGACGCAGGCAGTTCAGCAGAAAAAGGGGGGAGGCGGGAGGGAGTGTGGAGGGGGTGGGGTGGGTGGGGGGGGGGGGGGGTGGGGGGGGGAACCATTTGACAGAATAATTGGCCACCGCCGCTGCATGGATGTTGTGTTGCACCAGGGGGCTGTCCAGGGCTGAGCGCTGTAATGATGGACTCGTCCGGCCCGTGGCCCCTTTCAGGGTCTTGGTGGGTGGAGGACCTGCTGGTCTCTCCCTCGCAGGTGTGCGTTGGTTGCTGTTGTTTTACCTCTCCAGGGGACGTGGCTGTCCGCTGGCAGTGTGCACCTTGGTTGGTACATTAATACATAATACGTGCAGAGTAACAGTTACAAGGTGGTCAAACTGCTGGTTCTGATGTGTGTGTGTGTGTGTGTGTGTGTGTGTGTGTGTGTGTGTGTGTGTGGTGTGTGTGTGTGTGTGTGTGTGTGTGTGTGTGTGTGTGTGTGTGTGTGTGTGTGTGTGTGTGTGTGTGTGTGTGTGTGAAGATGTTAGAGGGGCAGGGGCTCAAATAGATTAAAAAAGGCAACGTTTTTGCAAATAATTCAATAAATATATGCCTGGAATGACTCCTTTTGCAACACTGTTAAAGGGATATTAAAAACGAATTTAAAACCATCCTATGACTGAGATTGAGGTTGGTTGAAACACTGCTTCATGAATTATTAATACACTACATTAAATAATGATTCACACAAAGAAATGAAGTGTAAAAAGTCAGTAAATTGTCCTAACATGTGAACCAGCCCAACTCTTACCTAGCCCTCTGACCCATGTCCTCACTTTTAGTTTACATTACGCACATTTTAAGCAAGGGGACACTAGGAGGGAGGGAGAGTAGAGAGGACACTAGGAGGGAGGGAGAGTAGAGAGGACACTAGGAGGGAGGGTAGAGGACACTAGGAGGGAGGGAGGGAGGGTAGAGAGGACACTAGGAGGGAGGGAGAGTAGAGAGGACACTAGGAGGGAGGGAGAGTAGAGAGGACACTAGGAGGGAGGGAGGGTAGAGGACACTAGGAGGGAGGGAGAGTAGAGAGGACACTAGGAGGGAGGGAGGGAGGGTAGAGGACACTAGGAGGGAGGGAGGGTAGAGAGGACACTAGGAGGGAGGGAGGGAGGGTAGAGGACACTAGGAGGGAGGGAGAGCAGAGAGGACACTAGGAGGGAGGGAGGGAGGGTAGAGGACACTAGGAGGGAGGGAGGGAGGGTAGAGGACACTAGGAGGGAGGGAGAGTAGAGAGGACACTAGGAGGGAGGGAGGGAGGGTAGAGGACACTAGGAGGGAGGGAGGGTAGAGAGGACACTAGGAGGGAGGGAGGGAGGGTAGAGGACACTAGGAGGGAGGGAGAGTAGAGAGGACACTAGGAGGGAGGGAGGGAGGGTAGAGGACACAAGGAGGGAGGGAGGGAGGGTAGAGGACACTAGGAGGGAGGGAGAGTAGAGACGACACTAGGAGGGAGGGTAGAGAGGACACTGGGAGGGAGGGAGGGTACAGGACACTAGGAGGGAGGGAGAGTAGAGAGGACACTAGGAGGGAGGGAGGGAGGGTAGAGGACACTAGGAGGGAGGGAGGGTAGAGAGGACACTAGGAGGGGGGAGGGAGGGTAGAGGACACTAGGAGGGAGGGAGGGTAGAGGACACTAGGAGGGAGGGAGGGTAGAGGGGACACTAGGAGGGAGGGAGGGTAGAGGATACTAGGAGGGAGGGAGGGTAGAGAGGACACTAGGAGGGAGGGAGGGTAGAGGACACTAGGAGGGAGGGAGGGTAGAGAGGACACTAGGAGGGAGGGAGGGTAGAGAGGACACTAGGAGGGAGGGAGGGTAGAGAGGACATAGGAGGGAGGGAGGGTAGAGAGGACACTAGGAGGGAGGGAGGGTAGAGGACACTAGGAGGGAGGGAGAGTAGAGAGGACACTAGGAGGGAGGGTAGAGAGCACACTAGGAGGGAGGGAGGGAGGGAGGGAGGGAGGGAGGGAGGGAGGAGGTAGAGAGGACACTAGGAGGGAGGGAGGGTAGAGAGGACATAGAGGGAGGAAGGGAGGGAGGGTAGAGAGGACACTAGGAGGGAGGGAGGGTAGAGAGGACACTAGGAGGGAGGGTAGAGAGGACACTAGGAGGGAGGGAGGAGGGAGGGAGGGAGGGAGGGAGGTAGAGAGGACACTAGGAGGGAGGGTAGAGAGGACACTAGGAGGGAGGGAGGGTAGAGAGGACATTAGGAGGGAGGAAGGGAGGGAGGGTAGAGAGGACAC
>CM051013.1:6392949-6397949 GCA_027704905.1 Muraenolepis orangiensis | reverse complement strand
CACACACACACACCCTTTTACATCGTTTTAAGAACCGTGCTGGTACTCTTTCTGCGTGTTGTGCACAAAAAACGGGCGAGCATTCAAACGTTTAATTTATTCTGTGCCTCTCGGATTTATTATGTTGAAAACAAAAATCCCTCTCTCCGGATTTGGTAATATTGTAAAATAGAATGTCCTCTGGGTGAAGGCGGATGAGGTTAAGCTCCACATTAGGCGAATGACAAACACGTTTACAGTTTCATATTCAATATTCAATATTGCTTAACCTTCGACGATGGCCGCTTTTGATTTAGAAAGTGATGTACATGACTATCATACCATCGTATATATATGAAGTGTACATGGCGGTCTAGGACACCATAACACCCCAATCATAAATCAATCGGGTGTATCGTAGCATAACTAAAAGGTGCACAGCGGTTGCATTGGCACTGGCCACAGAGACACACAGCGCTCTGTGGCTCCCCTGCTGCCCACCCACACACACCTCACACGGCGGCCAGGGACACACACACTCTGTGGCTGACATGTGGGTCCCTGGGGAAGAGTGTGTGTGTGTGTGTGTGTGTGTGTGTGTGTGTGTGTGTGTGTGTGTGGGGGGGGGGGGGGTACCGCACTCGTCCTTCCTCCTCGGCTTCCACCTGTCTCTCTTTTTTTAAAGCTGCGATTACGTCTGCCGTGTGCTGTGGTGCACAGCGGGCTGCCTTGCATCAGCCAGGTGTGGGTGCTACAACGCTAATGGTGGTGGTGGATGAGGTGTCATATGCACCCGCACACACACACACACACACATACACACTGTGTAAAGTGCTCTGGGTGTCTTGGAACACGCTTTATAAATGCTATGAATTATTATTATTCATTTGTATTATTAATAATAATTATAATTGTTTATTATTATTATTATTATTACAGAAGTGCTGGCCCTGCAGTCTGTGCCGCAGGAAAAACCGGCAGCAAACACCATTAGCACCACTTACTTAATGCTCCTTCGGTCAGTCATCCAGATGTCTTCATCCTCTACGTACAGCTTCTCCAGCAGGGGTGGCTGGTGGTTGTAAAAGTAGGGGAGGAAGGAAGGTGCCTCACTATCAATTTTGACAGAGTATTAGTGGGTCATTTTAGCAGACAAGCCAAACTGAATTAAACCGATTGTGATCTGAGGGGAAGAAGTATTGTTTTGATGAAAAATAACTATTCAGCGATTACTCCATTAATGATGAAATCTCGATAGAAGGTCTATGCACAGTGGCTAGTTCTCCCAAACAAACCAAATGGAATTTAAATGGACTGAGGGAGAAGCGTTTTTGTGTAAAGTAAATTAACCTGTATTTAATTTAAATAAGACATACATATAGTAAAACTAGTTATGCACGTAAATCGCGTAAATTGTCTTAATAGCGAGCCAAAGACACCACCTTGTCACAGTCAGCCATGCTTTCTGTTGACGTTTGGCGTCATGCACCTGGAACACTTCCAGGTCGTAACTCGAAAGTTTCAAATCTGAAATTAAATGAAAAGTAAATGACTCACGGGTTGTCTGGAACGCGGAATTAATGAATGACACAAGATAGATCCTTGCATGGTGGTGATAACGCTCCCCCTAACACTCTGATTGGGTATTCCCCAGCGCAGGGCGCTCTGCTGACTGGTTCACAGAGCCGACAGAGCTGACTGGTTCACATCATTTGAGTTAACCTGTTCACCAGAGGTGCGATGCATTCCGTTACTGCTTACAATTATCAATTGCCAGCAAACACGTACACCGACCGCAGCTCGGTGTGTGTGTGTGTGTGTGTGTGTGTGTGTGTGTGTGTGTGTGTGTGTGTGTGTGTGTGTGTGTGTGTGTGTGTGTGTGTTTTCCAGATGGAAAACCGATGGAAAAAAAGATCTGATTTGGGGGTTCGTCCTACAGACTGCTCCATAGCTGCTCCAAATGAGGAATATGAAACAGCCGTGAGCTTTTGCTCCGACGGGGCGGGCGTGAACGTCATTGTTTTATTCCTGCTGTGTTCTTTCTCTCTACAGTAGTTATTCCTTTTCCCCCCTCCTGGCTGCTCTAGATTTGAGTCATCAAAACGGTGTGCTGTGTGTTTACTCTTGGCTCAGACGCTAACTAGCGAACGTGTATTATGCACACTCACACACACACACACACACACACACACACACACACACACACACACACACACACACACACACACACACACACACACACACACACACACACACAACAATGCTGCTGTCTGCTCTTTCTGCTCACATCCACAATAGAACATGCACATGCACACACACACATACAAACATACACACACAGGATGCACATACCCACACACATGCACACACATACACACACATGCATGCACACACACACACACACACACACACACACATACTTGCACACACATGTACATACAGAAACACACACACACACATAAATAGAAAACGCACACGCACACACACACACACCCATGATGCACAAACCCACACACGGCGCTTGCTGATAGTGTTGGTATTTGAATCCCTGTACACAGGAAGAGCAACACCCCATAATCATTTCATTTTAGACCCCATGCTGTGGTCAATTGGTGGAGCTGTAGGGAGCTGCTGTGTGGCGGCGGCCCCTGATCTGGTCTCTGATCTGGTCTCTGATCTGGCTTCCAGGGGGGGTTATGGGGGAGAAATCCACACCATGTCACACCCCTTTGACTGATCTAGGGTCAGGCCACGGCGCTACATACACGGGAATCGTGATTGCATACACCGTTTCCCAGCCAGGAACTGGTTACATGTCGGCTGTTTTAATGAGCTGCAGGCTTTATTAGTGGTCATTATTTTTGGAGCGATGACAAGGCTGGTTAAACCGGATCACTCTTGTTCTTTACCGTGTTGCCAGTGTGCGTGATGATAGACTCTGTGTATGGGCCTGTATTTTCCTTCGTGCATGTTGGGTTGCCAGGTTCCAAACCCCACCCAGGTTTTAAGCTAGTATTGCAATCAGCATGGGTCTCAATCTAACAGCCAGCCGGTGATGAATCAGAAATGAGTGGGGTGGGGGGGGGGTGGGGGGTGGGGGGTGATAGAGGCCATGAAACATCGGTTGGGTAAAGCATGACCAAACAGACTGCAGATGAGTATCCAAATATTATGGGATCTAGTAGTCCTACTATGTTATAGCAGAACTCCTGGAAATTGGGGGGCGGGGGACCGCTCAGAGCCTGGGCCAGAAAGTTTTACACATTGAGAGTTACACATTGTTTCCTGTTTCGTTAAGGAGATATTTTAACAAAGAAAACTCATTGGCGCTAGCTTTCAGAAAGGGGATTTGAATACGATTCTACAGTGGACAGTCTGTACGTTGATGGGAAAGCTTTAACACATATTTTTGTTGTACAGTTTACTAGTATGTAACATTGTAGTGTTACATTAGTATGCCAATAACGTTCTTTCAGATCCCCGCCACCAGCGATTTAACCAAACTAATATGAAGCGAAAGAAAGTAACGTCTGATTCCTCAGACTCGTGCCAAAATCAACAAACCAATAACAATGCAGTGCAAATGCCACTAACCCTAACCCTTAGTGTGCAGAGACTGCTGCTGGCTGCACGGCGGTGGTCTGCTTTCCAGGCTACAACAAAGTGGTCTGCGTCCCTCATCCCAAGCTCCCACGGGTCCCTGAAAGCACCGGCATTAAACGAGCGCTGACACTCCCGCTAACCAATGGCGTGCAAACCCCCACCACCACCACCCCCCCGGGGGCCCGGGCCAGGTCTTAAAGTTGTATGCCACACGGGGCATAAACCACCGCAGCACACAAACACGCTAGTTTGTGTGCTGCGGTGGTTTATGCCCCGTGTGCTGTATGTGCGGGTGCTCGTGCTTTGCATGCTTTAGTACGAACACCCGCACGGGCCCCCCTCGTTACCGTACGTAGTGCATGAAGCGAAGTGACGACTTGAAGGGAAACTCATTAGGGTGTCAAGGTCACTTTGTGAGATTGTGAGGTTCACGCCGACCACTCGACGAGAGGTGGGACGAGTCTGTTGTATTTCTTCCGTAACGTAAGATCATATGATGCATTGCTCGTAGTTTGTCTGTTGTCCGTCCTCAGGACAGGTCCGCGTACTGCTTTTTTTTGAGCAGCCGTGGTGTTTTATATGAGGCTAATATACACGGTTCCCTGCGGTACCGTTAATGTTAATCACGCACGCTCGCCCATCACAGTGCCGACGTCAACACTTTCTCGCTCGGTAGTCAGGCCGGGTCGCTCGGGTGCTCCTGAAGAAGAAGAAGAAGAAGAAGAAGAAGAAGAAGAAGAAGAAGAAGAAGAAGAAGAAGAAGAAGAAGATGAAGATGAAGAATGGAAGCCAGCTCTGCAACCCTTTTTTTCTCCTCCACCGCATACGTGAGTGCGTGTGGCGGGAGGAGGCGCGCACCAGGGTCACGCTAACGAGCGGGTGGAGGGGCGGATGAGCAGCCCCGTGTTAGAGGAACTGGAATGCTGCTCGTTGTTAATATTTCAGCGAGATTGGCATGTTTTCCACAGCAGCGTATCCTCCGATGGGATGACATCGCGTTTGCTGGGGTTTCAGTGTGTGCGTGTGTGCGTGTGTGTGTGTGTGTGTGATGCAAGATACAAGATTTTTATTGGCCATTTGTAACAAGTACATAGGAATGCTTACTCCCCATTCCCAGATATACAAGATACACAATAAAATAAACAAAAAAAAAAGCAGCAAAGTGTGTGTGTGTGTGTCTAAATCTGAATCTAAATCTGGAGGTCACATACATGTTCACAGTGACATTTGTTTAACCCATCCTAGTATTAGGGGCAGTGGGCAGCTATTGTATATACAGCGCCCAGGGAGCAGTGTAGGGGTCTGGTGCCTTGCTCAAGGGCACCTCGGCAGTGCCCAGGAAGCGAATTGGCACTTTTTCACCAAGTACAAATTCTCAATCCATTTCAGGTACTTGAACCAGCGCCCCTCCAGTGTGT
>CM051013.1:6337949-6387949 GCA_027704905.1 Muraenolepis orangiensis | reverse complement strand
ATACTGTATATCTCTGTGTTGAAATGTTGCATTGGCTGTACAGCAATGTGCTAGTGCTCCACCTAGTGGTCAGTTGTTCTACATAAATAGTTCACGATCATTTTACAGTGAATGACGTATGGCATTACCGCTGCAAAAGTAATGTCTATGTGGTAGCGTCTTTCATTTGTCCTTTGTGTATTTCTGAATGTTCTGATGGTTGATTGGTCATCAACCACAGTTCAATCTTGGAAACCGGATACAAGATACAAGATATTTATTGGCCATTTGCAACAAGTACATTGGAATGCTTACTCCACATTCCGTCCCGCCGTATACATCTCCATAAAAATAATATATGCAATATAATTGAACATAAAAAGAACAACAAAGTGACTGATAGATGATATGTACATGTTATGTACGTGTGTTGAATTGTGCAAACATTTTTTAAAGCATTTAAAGTGCCAGTAGTGCAGCAGCATCATGAACACAGTGCAGTAACTGTGATGAGTCCAGAAAGTCCAGCAAAGTATGAAAGTGTAATGTTAATGACAATGTTATGATAGTGGCAGCACTCCTAGCAGTTCAGTAGGCTCACTGCCTGTGGATAAAAACTATCCTTAAACCTGGTAGTCCTTGCTGTACGGATGCTGCGCAACCGGCGAATGGACGGTAGGGGGGAGAAGAGATGGAGCCCAGGGTGGTTGCAGTCCTTTATGATGGACATGGCCTTCTTCCGACATCTGGTCCTACTGATCTCCTCAATGCATGGAAGTGCATTGAAAAACGATTGACATGATTTACTGTTTACTGTTTCATTCAACAGTAGTAATTCTTCTGATCCGATATGGCTTGGACCTGTCTAGATCCATCCAACTCCATGAGTTCAAAGACATCCCATTACTGACGACCCGTGAGATGACCTTCTAACATGCCTGTGTGTGTCTGTTTCCAGGGTGATCTGTGCTGCTCTGCAGACCCCCTGCCACCCGGAGACATGTTTTAAGGACAGTGCCAGAGCCACCATGAAAGGGTTCGGAGGAGCCAACCGCAGCCGCCACCTGTCTGACTCCTGCGAGCCCATGGGGGGTCCCCAGAAGCCTCTCTGCCCCATGAACTCCGACCCCCATGGCTCCTTCCTGCTGACATCCGCCATGAGCCACTACAGCACGCTGGACCCCCACTTCCACCAGTTCCCCGCCCCTGGCCCCGCTCAGCTGCCCCCCGACTGCTTGCTACCCTTCAGCCAGATGTCCAGCAGCAGCACCTTCCCCCGGCTCCACTTCACCTCCCAGCAGGCCGACCAGGCCGCTGTCTGCGCCCAGGGCTGCAACCCCGGCGAGGGGAGGGGCGGCGGCAGGGGCGGCACCCTCTCCGGCTCCATCTCCATGGGCCTGGGCCTGGGTCTGGACCTTGGCGGCGGCATCGGCGGTGGTGGCGGGGGGGGCCCGATGGTGTCTGCTGGCTCGGCCACCATCTCCTCGGCGACGGCGGCCAAGATGAACCGCCTGCCCTCCAACCTGCTGGACCAGCTGGAGCGCCACCTGCCGCTGCAGCGCGACGGCTTCAGCACGCTGCAGTTCCACCGGGGCCGCGTGTCCAAGCAGCGCAGCGAGAGCCCCGGCCGCATACGCCACCTCATGCACTCGGTGCAGAAGCTCTTCGCCAAGTCCCAGTCACTGGAGGGTTCTGTGATGAAGGGCAGCCTGAACGGCCGTGCGGCGGCGGCGGACGGCGGGGACGACGGGTGCAGGACGTCCCGCCGGAGCAAGAGCAAAGACCGGGCGAAGACGGAGGGGTCCAAGCAGAGACCGAGGCCCAACACGATAGCGCTGTGGGGCTCGGACGACGCCCTGGACAGCGATGGGGCCACCAAAGCGGGCATGATGGCGGTGGGGTACCGCAACCCCCTGAGCATGATGTCGCTGGGCAGGGCGGTGTCCGACAGCCAGGCCCCCCTGCGGCACCCCATGCCGCAGGGCTACAACACTATCTCCGCGTCGCACACCCTCAAGACGTCCAAGAGCAGCGGGGACCTCAAGTTCCTGGCGTGCCCGGGGGCCATGCAGCTGGAGAGCAAGGCCGAGGAGAGCAGGGGGAGGGCGGGCAAGGAGGGCACGCTGGTGAAGAGGGGGTCGTGGTCCACGCTGACCCTCACCCAAGCCAGGCAGGTCCTCCAGAAGGGCTCGGCCTCGGTCAACAAGGCTCTGCTGAAATCGAAGTCGTGCCACCAGGACCTGGCGCAGCAGTACCTTCAGGTGGTGCTTTCAAGCCTTTCCGTTTCATTAGCAATCTGTGGGCGCCAGATCCATATCATTAATCATCCTCATGAAATTCTGCCTAATTGTTTCTTGGTTTCCGTGGCCATACTTAGAAAGGCTTTCCAGGTTCTGCCCGGTAATGAGGTAATTATATTACACAGAGGAAAAAAAACCCGTTGCTAATTGTTAATTAATGAACACCTTTTTTTTTTAAATAATATTAGAAAAGAGAGCTTTAAGTAATATTGTGGGAGATTTTTCTCAGTGCCAGATCTTATTCCATGAATTTAGTAAACTAAGGGGACTGCACTCACACACAATTTTTCATTGCTGATTAAATTACAAGGCGACAAGTCAAACAGTCGACGACTCCCCGGATCATTATAACCTAATGTTATAACCATCCCAACACATGAAATCGTTCACGCCCCCCCCCCCCCCCCTCGTGTGTGTGTGTGTGTGTGTGTGTGTGTGTGTGTGTGTGTGTGTGTGTGTGTGTGTGTGTGTGTGTGTGTGTGTGTGTGTGTGTGTGTGTGTGTGTGTGTGTTTAACAACCCTATCTGAAGGTATACTTGTGCACCACAGGTCCCACTGGGCGACTGGGCAGGCTCTCTGTGCCCGGGCAAGGCTGGGGGGACGGAGATCCCCTGCAGGAGGATGCGAAGCGGCAGCTACGTCAAGGCCATGGGCGACACGGAGGACAGCGAGGACTCGGAGGGGAGTCCCAAGCCCTCCCCCAAGTTGGCCGCCCGGCGCCAGAGCTATCTGAAGGCCACCCACCTGTCCCTGAACGAGCAGCAGGCCCCTCCCCTTCCACGCAAGTGAGTCCCGCGTCCGCGCTTCCCTCTATGACCGGCCAGAGCTTGTGATAATAATAGTGACACACACATTGATGGTTCATCGATCCTAGACAATTAGGTAAGTCAGTGAATCAATCGATCAAACTTTATGTGTACAAAACAAAAGTCGAGAACAAGGATAGCCAGGGCTAAAATGAGAATTACAGAGCTAAACACAACACAACAAAAACGGTTTTGTTTAGTTCGTTTGTGAGTCAGTTGGTTTGTTGATGTGGGTTAATTGGTTGGTTAAATAAAAATGGAATGTCAATTTATTATCAACTAATAAATACATATTACAATGGCGTTTTAATGTATTTATTATCTCTGAGACTACACTGTACCTGTCCTAGTCACCAGGTGGCAGCATCTTGCAACAAAGTAACACTTTGAGCTGGTGACACCCACCTGCTTGGGTGTCACCATGACACCAATACTAAGATATGGATACACTATAGTATGGATCGCAATACATTCAAATCTGTAACATCTGTGCGGACAGGCCTCGTTGCTACACTCCCACCCGGGAGGATTTCCTTTGGTGTCCGCTACAAAGTGCATGCTCTATGCAGCATCTGAGGTCAGTGTTACCCAGGAGGCCCAGGCTAGGGTGGACTACTGCCCACCAACCTACCCACACATCGTCCTACCACCAGGCACCTACCAGGCACCTACCAGCACCACCCGTCACTGTTTTAACACTGTTTTAACCTTCCCGGTGTTCCCAGACCTTGCTCTTCTTCTTCTTCTTCTTCTTCTTCTTCTTCTTCGTTGGTTTTTTTCTTGCGGGTATCCCACAGTGATGGCACTCGGCCCCTTCGCCTGTTGCTTCGTCATTGCATCATCATTACATCATCAAGTTACTCCCCCCCCCCCCCCCCGCCCCCAGCAGCAGCACCCTGAACAGAAACAACCCTGCATGACCCAGTGTTATCCATTCATTTTAACGGGTTTAACCTTAAATCATCTCACGCCCCTTCATCTCAATCACAAAATACCCGGGAGTCATTTTAAAACATCCACTGCTTCCTCTCCTTTTCCCTTCCCGAAAAGGAAAAACCCTAAGTTTTTAATGGGGGGGGGGTGTTAACTTAAAAAAAAAAAAACACTTTACCCCACAGCTCCCTTCCATGTCTAAAAGAGCAGCCTACAAACCGGAGTCTGGACAACCTGGACTGCCTGGTGGGTCCGGTGGAACCTCCGGAATGCTACTGGAGCAGTGACTTCAAACACAGCTTCGGGACCATCGGCAGAGGTATCGGTGCGCAGGTAGGGCTTTGCCTATGTTCCCTGCATATTGTGTTTTTATTGTGTGCAAAGGGTAGAGTAAAAGTGGAGCATGTTTTTTGACTTAACTATAATGTACTGACTATCTGAGACATATCTGATAACCACTACATGATCTATGTCTTTTCGGATGTCTTGTTCCGAGATGAATAGAAAACATAACTTACATGCATACACCATAAGCATAAACGTGCATAAGATAGCTTCAACATAGCTTGCAAAACCAGGCAAACAAAACATGAATGACATTCACCATGCTATTATTGTGCAGCTCCTTTCCTGTAAAGAGAAACCAATACTTTACTCCATACTGCCTATTACTCCCCTGTGACATGAGTTGCGGCTCTAAACCCGACCCTTCACCTCAGACCTGACCTATATCCGTGGTCTCTTCACATGAACGGTGTTCAACACGCTATTGTTCTGGCCTTTGGTGTGAAGAAAACAAATACTTTACTCCAGCTGTCTCCATCCCTCCCCCTGCGGCTCTGCGCCTTGTGACCCGTGAGTGTGTTCCCCCGTAGGTGTGCGGGCAGGTCTGCGGCCGCTCTCTTCCCTACTACGAAGGCGAGTCCCAGGCCGTGGACGCTCTGGACCTCCCCGCTGCCATGTGCTTCCGCTCCCGTAGCCACAGCTACCTGCGGGCCATCCAGGCCGGCTGCTCCCAGGACGACGACGAAGACACGGCGTCCGTGGAGTCCGACTCGCCACAACCCACCTTGCTGGCGTGTGTCTACGGCTCCCACCCCGGTGAGTACACCACCAACCAGAATACTTTTTGATAGAGTCTTTGGTACATCGGGTGGTTTGTGAAGGCGGCAGTAGCCGAGGAGGTAAAGCGGGTTTGCTGGTTCAATTCCCTGGCTCCTCCTAGCCCCTGGCTCCTAGCCAAGTGTCGAGTGAGGTGTCCCTGAGAAAGACAGCCTAACACTAACTGCTCCTGATGTGCTGGCTGTCACCTTGCATGGCTGACACCACCGTGGGAACCTTTGAATAAAAGCGTTATATAAATGCCATTCCATTCACCAGAAAATAAACAACCTCTGATGGTGTGGCTGTATCTCACTTTTATCTTCTGAGATGACACTGGTATATGTGCTATATATATATATTCATAAACGCTTTCTTATTGAGTGATTTGCACATCATTAAGCGTTCATGTTTAAACCATGTTCACTTGTTGAAACACTGTTTGAATTCCTATGAATTAACATGAATGCTATAAAAGTTTAAAAAATAATAATAATACCAATATCGTTTAAGGATTTACACCTATTAGTGTGCTAGCTATGTTTAACTGCATGAGTTTTTAATATGATGCTTTTATGTATTTACTCATTAACTGGAGGTATTAATTATAGTACATCAGTGTAGGTCAATTAAACGCCATGGCAACAAAGATGGCATCGGCAGACCAATTCTCCTGAAAGAGAAAACTATTGGCCCCTTTTCTGTAATATAAAATATAATATATTGGTTAAATAAGTTAGTTATATTCGGTCCACACGGGTCCCCCCGACTCCCGAACCTGTGAGCTTACCCGCTGTGCCCGCCGGTGTTGCGCCAGTGCAACAAATGAAACGCACCTGCATTGACGCACAGGCACACAACGAAGGGAATCGCTCGTTGTGCGGACCAATCGCTGCGCGCCTCGATGTCACCGCGGACGGCGAGCAGCCAATCGCGTTCACCGCGGGCTCAACGTGGACTCCCTAGCCTCATTGTTTAGGGCGTGTTCTACGTCTTTTCTTCTAAGCGTCGCTGTATGTGTGTGTGTGTGTGTTTGAGACACACAAAACGATAGACTCTCTCTCTGTACTCTCCACTCCACTCCATCAGAACGGGACTTGTTGTTGTGAATGGACGAGCGGGGGACTCTATTAAAGACGGGTTTCCACACGTTTTAGCAGACGGTAAGGCTCGTTGGGTTTCCACGGAGGGACGTGTAGCAAAGCGGTGCTTGTCAACGGACGGTCGTTAGCAGACGGGCTAACCGTTAGCCGTGGCAAAGAAAGGGGAGGAAGCCCAAGTGCTTGCTAAAGTGCTAGCCACTGTGGCAGAATATACTAGTCATGTTTTAGTCGTTGGATGGCCAAAAAAAAACCCCTCGCCGGTCAATTGTTACCGTCAACGGGCACACACACACACACACACACACACGTTGCTGCCGTGATTTACACACACACGCACACCGACTGCTGGTTTTAAGGTAATTGTCCCACATATAACGTGTACTTCTCGCTTTTATTAAGCCAGCTAACGCCGCTTTAATACCGCTGTAATATTCTAATATTACAGCGGTATTAAAGTGCTGTACTATTGGACAGACCGTGGCTTTACAAAGGGTCAAATACCGTGGATACACGTGGATATTGGTATAATAGTAGCAGCAAAAGTGCCTTTTCTTAAACAGACCGCCAGACACAGCTCTTCATCGTCGTGGCTTGTAGTGTGTGTGTGTGTATTGAATTGAACATTTTGTATTTAGGTGTAGTTGTGCCTCCCTCCCTAATGTGACCCTTTGTGTCTTCCACAGTGGAGGTTCCCAAGTAGGTGGTACGCGTACCCCCTTGGGATACTTTGTGAAGGGTCACAGGGGGTAATTCTTGAACATGTAAATATTAAGTGAATCTAAATACTAATGTACACGTTCTGGAAGTCTTGACAATGAATGACAGCATATCAGTCATTCACTGTTAGTGAAGCCTGCGTTGTTGTTTTTTCAGTAAAACTTAAGTATTTCCCCCAAATAATATGCACATATATTATTTATATTAATTTACATTTGTTTCCCTTCCCAAAGTAATTTATGCTGGTGAACAGGGCAACTTGGTTGAAAAAAAAATAACTTTGGAGTAGAGTACATTTGTAAAAGGAGTCTACAGCAGTAAAGTCCCATCTAACTCTGTAGATAAACTTCTAACAGTAAAGCGCCTGGTAACCATGAGCTGTCCTCCAACCTACTCCTCCCTGTTAAGTACACTCTGTTGCAATGGATTGTATTTCCTTGGGCAATAGATATTGGCATCATTATCATTCTCATGTCACACACAAACACACGGCAAACCTGTTCTAGCCGTGTATTGCAGCAATTTATGCAGTCTGCCATCTGTTCTCATTGTGTGTCTGGAGTACTGTATATTTGATTTGTTTCTTCTCTGGTGTGTTTTTGGTACTTGGGAGATCAGCCACCCTTCCAGATGAACACCTGCTAGGAAGTGGTTGGCCAGTCACTGTTCTATTTAGTAGTACTCTGAGAGTCCCCTTCTAATGGAAAGATCTCCTTCCCCAAATGCACACTAAAACATGCGCTTGTTCCAAATAAAATTATTTGAATGCAGCTATGTAAGCTATGATTGACACGTGGTTGCTTTTGACCCTGTATCTAGTCTATGTCTGTGCTCCCAGACGACAGTGCACTTGCATTACTATTGATGTGAGTCACCATCAACCTCTCTCGGTATCCGCCGATGAGGTAATCCGTGTGACTCAGCTGGGTGAAGCCGGGCTCTAGTTTCACAATGAGGTCAGCTGCCGTTTCTGGGTTACCGGTGTACTGTGGCGTTATCTGGTGTGTGTTTAGATAGGGTTTTATGTATTTTAATACAGAGCTACTCTTGTTGCATCTTGAACACCAACCCTTTGTGTTTAACGCTTGCAACTCGCAAACTTTTCTTCTTGAATTGTAAATACAAAAGCGATCTTGCCTGTTGATACTAGATGCGGCACACTGCACTTTGTTTCCACTCCACATCTTTATTTTTTTTTATCATATATCTTCATATATTGAGAGTTCCCACTCGTCAATGCAGATACTTTGACATTCATGTCGTGATCACACCTTGAGAAATTACAGCTGGCATGTTGAACAATGGTGGCACTTGTCCGGTTGATCAGGTGGTTATGCTCCCGCTGATCAGGTTTATGGGATTGGGCTCTCAGTCAGGACATTCCTGTGGGATTTAAATACTTGTCACTCTGACTCACCCCATTTAAAAGTACCTTCTGCTGGCGGAAGTGTTTACTTTTTCAATTGTCATTGAAACTATTGTGTCTGCACTTTTTTTGTCGTAGCTTGTAAAGAATGTATTATCCCCTTTAAACAGAAGCAGGTTTGGTGTTTATTGTCTCATGAAGCGGGTATCACTCTCTTTGACCAATTGACTTCCTGCCTTTCTGGGCCTACAGGTTGATGCCTTTTTTTTTTTTCTCTTTTGTACTACTAAATAAAAGGGCCTCCGGGTTGACGTTTAGTCTGGTTTAAGGGCCACTCTAAAGCCTCATACTAATTGGCACACTTCTTCACCACAGCCTGTGCGTGTACCTGCCTGTCTGCTGGGCTATATTGAGTCCTTCGCTGGCTTACTTCCTTTTGGTAATTATTTATTATTTTGGCAGTTAGCGAAGCTTGATTCAAGAATTGTATTGCCATTTGCAACAAATACAATGGAATGCTTACTCCCCATTATTATTATTATTATACAATTCTTGAACAATACTATACACAATAAAATAACATTAATAAAGAACAATAAAGTGATTGATGGGTGATATGTACATGTTATATTGTTCAAAAAGCATTTCAAGCATTTTAAAGTGCCAGTAGTGCAGCAGCATTATGAATACAGTGCTGCAACTGTAACAAATGAGTCCAGCAAAGTATGACAGTGTAATGTTAATGACAATGTTATAATTGTGGCAGCAATACTGTAAACATATTTGTCACTAGCGAGTGTATTTAGCTGATCAATTGAAACAATGGGCTTATGCAGTTCTGTCTTTTTGAATGATTGAAATTAAGCTTGTTCCCTTAGCACTAGCTTGAGAACTCTTCCATATTTACAAAAAACATACACGCATCAACTTGTTAATAAAACAAGATCAACATCGGCACGCAATGGGTCATGGATCCATCTGGGAGCCAAGTCATGAATGAGGCAAACTCCCATGAAGGACTTTTGTATAAGCGGTGCTGAAGCGTGACTGAATGGATTCTAAAGGCAACTGTCGAAGTGGTACTAGGCACCAAGGATGGATAATCACATCGATCTGTGGCAGATGACGGAGCCGGCAGCAGGCCCGATTGGTCTTATGAGACAGGCACATCCTGCTGCAGGAAGGAGGCTTTATCGCCTGTACCCTATATAACCTCGGCACCAAGAGAGATCCTGTGCACTGCCTTGGAGTTCATGATTGGAGCGCGCCGTGCCGTCTACCACCGGGGCGTGTGTTGCTGCACCAGCAGAACATCACTCACTATTTGGACGCTCATCGTTGCCGCCTACTCAGTTTCACAGACGGCGTATAAGTGGACACAGACTTAAAAGTTATTGTGCGTTGCTGTGTTGCACACATTGGCTGTGTCAGCGATGGGGACCGCAATGTGCAAGCTAAACGTAATCTCGGCACCTCTCTTGGGAGACACTGGTCTAGAAGGCATTGGCTGTTTCCCTAAGTGGTTTAGACAGAATTGAGACAGATGTACGACCCCCAGAACATGCATTGTAAAGTAATAACACTACAGCTGCAGACTGACTGTTGCAGAGATGTGCTATGGTGTTTATGAAGGAATGTTGTGATAAAGATAGGCCCACCTAAATCCATGAATCTCATCACATTTGTGACTGGGTAGCTCAGTCTGGCTTGGAAAACAGGAAGGTCGCCAGTTCAAGCCTCCCACCTTGAGCAAGGCACCAGACCCCTAGTATGGTGCCTTGAGGCCAAGGAATTGAAGCGCCGACGTTCAGCCCCTCTACCCACTGGGCACTTAGCCCAGTGGGTAGAGTGGCTGAGTGGGGCTCGTAGTAAGTTTGTATTAGTAAGTGAGTTTGAGCCGGCCACGATGACCAAAATCCAACGGGAACACCGCAGTGGATTGTGCTCCTTCCCCCAGGGGTATCGGCAGTCTGCACCTGGCCCACTTTGTAGAGACTTGATGCTCGCAAGCAATATCTTAGTCCTTATTTGGTGGTGCTAGTAGTAATAGTTTTCACATCCGTTCCCTGCCTTCCACGTACGCAGTTGTACATTCTTAGCCTTTTAACGTAGTCCGGACACATCAACTGTATGTCTTGGTAGCGTATGTGTATATCGTTATGGCCCACAACACAAACGACACATTCAACTCTCAAAGTGCCCTCTTATTAATGTGAGGTATGCCAAAAATGTATGCCATTTGCGAGGGAATACATAATTTCCTTTGTTGAGTCCTGGAGTTCAGCCAAAAAATACTGTTCAGCATTTTGGAGGACTGCGTTTCACTGGTACATTTTCCAGACGTATCTCATTGTGTCATTGTTCTTCCGATGGTGGCAGGATTTATTGATGGATGAATTAATTATTCACAGGCTTGTTGCCTGAACTCCAGATCCCGTTTGAGTTCTAGTATGCTGTAGCTGGGAATCTTTTTTTTAAACTTTTTTTTCCCGATTTCATTTTTCATATTCATGTGAAGCTGGTGTCTTGCCAACACGAAGCTCCCATCTCCCATGTGAACACCCCCGAATCAAAAGTCTAATCATTTGACCCCTTTTCCTCATTCCTCTCAAACAGTCATTAATCACACATCGTCACACAGCTGTTAAAATGCATATCCCCGCTCATTCCTCTTCCTCTGTGGAGAGATGCTGTACACTGTTCCACTCTAGTTGGCCCGTTGCAGCCAACCACAACCCCACAATTAGCTACTGGTGACGGTGTAAGAGTCACCCTCCCCTCCCCTTCCATTGGCAGAACCTTTCCTTGGCGGTGAGTCAGATCCGCTTGGCTGACGAGTAAGTCCCTCTTGGGCCTCATTCTTGGGACTCGATTCTCTTTTCTTTTTTTATTACAAAATGTTCAGCGTCTCCGAGCTCTAGTGAGTGAGTGTTTATTGGTTTGTCAGATTGGGGTTCTGGTAGTTCAACGGAGACTTAATGTTATGCTTTGTTTGAGGCATGGATTGATCATGCGGTAGTGCGTTTTGAGGCGGAAATGGCGCTGATGGGCACATAATATATATATATATATATATATTTGTACCAGGGAGGGAACTCTGCCACAGGCCACCTAGGTGGCTTTTCTGGGCTCCTCCGACGCACGGGACTGAGTAGGGCTGAGCTGTATGCCACAATTACACTGCTCACACTCGTCAGCCACTCAGACCGCACAAAGTTGATGCTCCATTATTAGTGTCTACATCAAGGGTGTGTGTGTGTGTGTGTGTCGAATGGGACAGACCACGGCCCAAGTCTAGCGGTGGTAACTGAAAACTGACGCACCGAAAAAAAGGAGTCCGTTACCGGGCAGGTTCCAGGAGTTAACGCCGCTAAGACTCACCGCGGAGTCTGCCTTTCGCGCAGCTTTAGATCGCTTTATTACTGACTTTGTATTTTACAAGGCTAATGGAAGCCAACATTTTTCTGTCAAATTGAATGCCGACACTGAATATGATGACGCACATCTCATTGGCGTCATCTCATTGTGAAAAGTAAATTTGTTTGTAGAGGCCGTTGGTCGGTCATTAAGCAGATGCCTCATGGAGGCTTAGCGGAGCCTCACCTATCCGACCGCTGTGGGAAACCCTTGATCCGACACAAACCACTGAAGGCTGCTTGTTTGTTCGTTTAGTCCCTGCCCTGTTTTTGTGAAAGGCTCATATTCGTGCATGCTTTGAATTACATCATTGACATATTAATCGAGTTCAATGGTCGAGGAGGCAGACCATTAAATTAGCTAAATAAAATGACCAGAAGAAGAATAACCCTTCATTCGACCAACCCTAGGACACGGGTATATGTTGAAAACCGGTTTATTGGAGAGTTGACAAAACAGTGTGTGTGTGTGGATGGCTGGTTTTACCTGTGCTTTGATTACTCTGATGCATCACAGGCGTGCAGCCCCACCCTGCCCCAGAGTGTATAATCAGTCTGACCAGGGCAGGTGAGGCTGCTCGAACCAGCCATAGACGACACACGCTCCACAATATTGTATATTATGACATGAATAGGACAATTCCAAAATTGTATTTGACATATAATTGGCTATATATAGTTGGATCAAGATTTTAGATGGAATCATTTTTCTTCACCTGAGAAAACTAAGTTTGGAATTTTTTTTTTAGGTTAAGCGATTGAAGCGATTGTCGTTTCGCTAATGCAAACAGACAGTCAACATACTCTAAAGTGTGTGTTCTTAGAAGATGTGCTTGGGTGTCAATAAGCTACACGTTGTTCAAAGTCTCCTGCGGTTATTCATCAATGGGAAAAGCACATGGTGGTGCAGAACAAGGCCATCTGTATTGCTTTGTAAATGACTGTACTTTATGAGGGTATTCATGTCCCCTGGCCTTTGTCCTTGCTGGTGGGCAAGATATCATTGGAGACGAGTCATTTATTGACAACCCATGGCCTCACAGTTAATCTTATTTATGCAACTGGAATATTTATCGAGAGTAATGCATGCATACCCTATATCTACTTGGGAATATATGGACCATTCCTTTTTAAAACATAATGAAAAGTATTCTTTAACGGGCTGTCAACATGTAGTATATGTACATGTTGACCAAGCATATTTCTGTCCAGCGACTGTCTTTTGCATTGTTCAGTCCATGAACAGTAGTAGTAGCAGCTTAGTTTCCATGCTATCAGTCCCGGGGGCTGGGGCAGGTTGTGATGACTGACTGACGTCAGTGGAACACGGTCCGTAGGTTCACCGGTAGTCCACACTGCAGCCCGGTAGGGAGGGTTAAGGAAACCGCCAAGCGGGATTGTTTTTGCAGGTAGCCGGTGGATGTGTGTAATGTGCAGCGGCTGAATAGACGGCTAGCTGTATCCCTTATGTTTGTCATAGGTTGACATTGTGGCCCCTCCTGGAGCCGATGAACACAATCTAAACCGCAGAGGCGTCGACCCAGTTCCATCTTTTTGTTTTGTGTTTATCCAGCAGCGGTTAGCAGGAAGGCCCCGCCGGTCCCGCCCCGGAACACCCCCAAGCCCCTGATCTCCATCACGCTGCAGAGCAGCACCGAGTCGGCCCAGGACACCTACCCGGAGCGGCGGAAGCACGCCGGAGACGCCAGCAGCCAGTCCGGACACAGCGACTCCTCCGACAGCCTCTGTAGCATCCGCACCGGCACTCTGGCTAAGGGCACCCTGCCGCCGGCCCCCACCCCTGTGCCCCTTGCCGTCTTTGTGGCCCCTCTCCCCACCTTCGTCCCAGCCCTCGCTCTGTCCGCCTCGGTGACCTACATCCCCGCCACCACTACTACCGGCCCTCCGCCCACTACGCCCACTACGCCCTCACTGGCCCCCGTCCCTGCCCCTCGCGACATCCCCGCCACTACCGCCACCGCAATCTCCTCTGCCTCCACCACAACGATCCCCACCATCGTCACCACCACCTCCTCCTCTACTCAGTCCCAGAATGACACCCTGAGCAGGCTCATCTCAGAGAAGTTTGCGACCGCGGAGCCCAAGAGGAAACTGTCTTCCATTGGAATCCAGGTGACGCACTGGCCTGTTTTTCTACAAGTTGTTCTTTAATCCCGGTCTCAGAGACCCACTCTGGGTCTGCATGCACAGTACAAGGCTTCCTTTGGATAAGGTGTAGTGTTGTTGTTTTGCTGGACAGGTGGACTGTGTGGTGCCCGTCCCCAGAGACGAAGCTCTATCCCTGACAACGCCGCTCAGATTCCAGTCCATAGGAGTCCAAGTGGAGAACGGCCGGCCGTGAGTACATGACTTTGTACCATAGAGATAATTTAATTGTGTGTTAAAAGGGTCTGCGTGTCGGATTGCCACATGCATAACTGGCTTTTAAATTGCCAATTTGTGAACAGGTTGTATTTTAACTTTAAAAATGAGACCTTGCCAGACTCTCTCTCCGTTGTGTAGAACGACCTTTGGAGCTGATTTCTGTTATATTTGAACTGGGCCGGTTTGCCGGGAAAAGAAAAAAGAAGTGACAGCGGATAATGGCATGGAATGTTTAAGCGGTTATTTATGATTTACAACCTTAGTGTGTGATTGTTATCGTCTCAACCCACGGCACACCTACTCCGGTGCTATGAATGCACAAGCTCGGGCAGGCCGCAGTTCACATCGTCTGCCAAAGGGGCCAGTAATGAGAAGTGGTTTCTGATTTGGTATGGTACATGGTACCCTTTTCTTAAATCTAACAATGTAAATATTTATTTTGCATGCTGTTTCACTCCGTCAGCTCAGCTTCACTTATTTAAAAACAGATTCCTTTTCGAGGTTGTCGACGTCCAGGTGTTCCTCGTCTTGTTTTGTGTTCTCCACCGCCCTGTTTTCTTGGGCTCACCGGCTCTCGCGCTGCCACCGTCTGTTGCCCTGTCATGTCACTGTAGCTTTTCACAGCAGAGGTCACACAGCGGTCAGCCCAGAGGCTGAGGCCTGAGTGATGCTCCCTTGCTCTTGTTCTGACAAGTCGGGTGACCATTGTAGATGCAAGCTGTGTCATGCACAGTCCCCAATGCATTGTCATTTTCTTTAATCACATTTAATATCCGCTGTGCCTTGACATCCTTGAAGGCAGCAGTCCATCTAGCTTTATGTGGTCTCTCCCCCACTGGTCACTTTCCTCTCTCCCCCCTGGTCTCTCCTCTCTGCTCTTCTCTCTCCCCCTTGATTGCTCTCCTCTCTGCTCCTCTCCCTCTCTCCTCTGTTCGTGCTCCTCTCTCTTTCCTCTCTGCTCCTCTCTCTCCCCCCTGGTCTCTCCTCTCTGCTCCTCTCTCTCCCCCCTGGTCTCTCCTCTCTGCTCCTCTCTCTCCCCCCTGGTCACTCTCCTCTCTGCTCCTCTCTCCCCCCTGGTCACGCTCCTCTCTGCTCCTCTCTCTTCCCTTGGTCTCTCATCTCTCCCCTCTGTTTGTGCTCCTCTCTCCACCCTGGTCACTCTCTCGGCCAATACTACCTCATTTATTTGTTTATTTTCCATATTTACAAGGCTATATTATCACTTGCTTAATCACCACAAAGACCAGAGGATTCCTTGTAGGGCTGCCCCCTAGTCGACTACAAGTTGTTAGTTCAAGCCATTAGGCCACTAGTCTATGATATTGATTGATTGATTGATTTAAATGTATATGTTTGGGGCATTGGAAAATAGTTTGAGTTCCAGAGCTGAGAAAGAATGTTATAAGTACAACATATAACATTGTTGTATTTTTGTATTCTGTGTGTCTGTCCAGTCTCAGCCGGGACAGCAGCATGGCCTCCAGACAGAACACGGAGACAGAGCCCCAGGACTGCCCCGACGTCCCCCCGCCGGCAGCAGCCAACTGCACGGCCAACAGTCAGACCGCCAGCCCCAACGGCCCCGCCGGCGCCGGCGCCGCCGCAAGGCCGACGCCGCGGAAACACACAGCCTCCGCGTCGGAGGGCAGGATACCCGCCGAGCCCCTGGTCGACCCGGCGCTGGACCCCTCGTCCCTTCCGCCGCCCCACCCCAGCCTGGGCGCGGAGAACGGCGGCGGTGGCGGCGTGCAGCAGGGGGAGGCGGGCGACGCCCGGTCGGCTGCGCCCGCCTGCCTCCGCGACGGCAACTGGTTCCTGAAGCTGCTGCAGGCAGAGGCGGGCCGCATGGAGGGCTGGTGTCAGCAGATGGAGCTGGACACCAAAGACCACTTGCTGTCGGAGGACGGTGAGGAACCGCCGTTTCTCTTCTTCTTTATGATCATGTGATTTTACTTTGGCTCTCGGCTTTCGTACGAGACTGTGGCCTTCCTGAAGGGGCGGGGGCGGAGCGGCAGTACGGGATGGGGGGGGACTAGGGGGGAAGGAAGGACGGACGACATGATGGCGAGGAGACGAGTGCTCATTACGTCTAATGGTTTGCAGTAGCTCTGCTCATTATGCAAGCAGGGCTGCGGAGCACCTCTCCGTTTCTTCTCCCGGGATTCCACCGAGGCTCTCAGAACAGCGTTCACTTCTGCAGTGTCGTGAAATATGCATGAGTAAAATAAATATATATATCCAAAAATACACCCGTCTGTAGAAGTTCCTGAACAGTGTAAATCCCTGTGCTTGTCGTACATTAAACCAACAACTTCTTACACATGCAAATAAATAAATGGGTACACCCAGGCCTTCTGTGGGTGTACCGGTTCTTCGGTGCTGTTCTGTTTGAGTTATGGTTGTGCTCCAAGGCAGTACACTACTACACGCCAGAGCCTTGCTCTGCAGCGCTTAGATCTTCTTTTCCTACGAAAGTATGTAAGTATGTAAACCAGACACTACTGGTACGTTAGGGCCATTTTGTTTCCACAGTAGTTGTTGGGCTTGCACGTCTGCGGCTGGCTGTCCTCACGTGAGCCTCTAATCATGTTTCATGTCCCCCCGGTGCGTGTGTGTGTGCGTGCAGTGCTCGGGACGGTCCGCAGTGCGGTGGGAAGCGCGCAGCTCCTCATAGCCAGCAAGTTCAAGCAGTTCCGAGGGCTCTGCGAGGAGAACCTGGTGAGTGTTTCCCCCGACGTGTTTGTGCGCTTCCCCGTTCACATCGGAACCCCAAACAAAACTCCTGATGAACACTGATGCCTTTGGTTTTCTGGACACTTTCACACACTATTTGTCGCATGTACTTGGCCCAGTGATGCACAGAAGATAAGTCAGGGGGAGGACACTTTGGGCAAGTCAGAGGGAGGACACTTTTGATAAGTCAGAGGGGGGTGGGGGGGGGGAAATGAGACTTTGGATAAGTCAGAGGGGGAGAGGACTTTGGGTGGTGCCTCTTGGGTGCAAGAGGCACACGCCTGCACATGCCAGCAGCTCATGCAGACACACATAAATCTTAAGCAGTGCTTTGCATTACGTTTAACTAACGCTGCTGCTGCAGCCCACTGCGCCCCCTGCTGTCCGACGAGCCACATTACAAGTCTTAATACACAAAACCTGTCATGCCTTGTTTTAGGGCACAAATACCAATTCCAGACCCACAGCACAAGACCTGGCGGGGTTCTGGGATCTGCTACAGCTGTCTGTGGAGGACATCAGCTTAAAGTTTGACGAGCTCTACCAACTTAAAGCCAACAACTGGCAGTTTCCTGAAAAACCAGCGATAAAGGTACCGAGTTGTGTACACTGCGGTCTTTCACAACGCAATGTACTGTACTGTACTGTAATGATACTAAATGAAAGACATGTCAATATAAAATGCTAAATGGTGGCATAATAAAGTCTTGAATGCACACTGTGTGCATTTTATTGTATGCATCTAAACCTCAGTGATCATGCAGTCCATGGAACTATACAGGAGTTTGGAAAGGATAAGGTTTTCCAACATTGGTAGTTTGTGTGTGTGTTGTGATTCATTTAATGTTTATGTTTAATTGTATTTTTGGTGTATGTGGTAGATTTTGTCATCCTGTTAAACTAAAAGCAGAAGCCTTACAGCTTCTTTATGTGACGTTATGTTGACCCCCTTTGACCTCCAGGAGGAGAAGAAGTCCCTTCCCTCCGTGCCAAAGAAGCCCCTGAAGGCCAAGCTGACGGCGGGAAAGGACCGCAGCGTGGACTCTGCCGTCGACAAGCAGAGGCAGGAGGCCCGGAAGAGGCTGCTGGCGGCCAAGCGCGCCGCCTCCACCCGACAGAACTCTGCCACGGAGAGCGCCGACAGCATAGAGATCTACGTCCCCGAAGCCCAGACCCGCCTCTGAGACCGGAGGGGTGTGAGAGGAGCAGCAGCGCCTCCCCCGTCTCCCTCTGTATCTCGTCTTTCCCACCCCCTCCTCCCCTCCTCCTCCCTGAAGACACAACATCACTTATGCACACAAACCCCTTCCTCCCCCAGACCGACCAGAGAGGACCATGTAGAAGGACGGGGGCATGCGTAGCTCTTCTGTCCACCAGAGGATGCGTGTTGGGGGGGGGGGAGGCGGGGACCCACACCCAGACTCCACCCCTAACCCCCCCCCCTCCAGAAAGGCCGGAGAGCTGTCGTCTGGCTGCCGCCCAGAGCCGGAGAGACTCTTGAAAGACGGGATGTTTAAATCTAATGTTATTATTGTTATTAATATTGAGCGTATAATAATAATAATTATTCTCTCTCCCAAAATTATATCCAGACTGTCTTACATGTATCTTGGACAGAGACGCCAACTCTCCCAACCACCCCTCCTCTCTCTCTCCCTCTCCCTCTTTTTTTTGTTCTTTTTATCTTGTTGGCTGAACCAACCCCCCCCCCCCCCCCCCAAAATCATGAGTCTAAAAGGCAAGTCCTGCCTGGTTTACGAGCTGAGCTACCGCCACCACCACCACCACACAAACACTCAGGATGCACATGCAAGGTGTACTCGCTGTCTGCAAAAGTCTTCCTACTCTCTTTGTAATAGGGCCCGGCTGTCTCCCATCCGACGTGGTGTGTGTGTGTGTGTGTGTAAGAACTTACTTAATAGGCTAGTATAATAAGATGTTACTCTTTAACAGTAGACAAAAAACCACACCACCATCGCCACCACCATCTGGAACCAGAGGAAGACGGTAGCATATATTGTTGTTGTTATAAGGATCACACGATGGTGGTTGCCATGTTCATTTTGTAAATGCTCTACAGCAGATTATTTGTTTAGAAAGAGGTCCGTGTTGAGTACCGAGGTAGTTTTTTATAGACTGAGTACATGTGCTGTCATATTTTAGCTGTTGATGCAATCGTCCACACTCCACTTTTCTCTCTCACACACACACACACACACACACACTACAATGCTGCTTGTGTCTGTGGAATCCCTTTTGTTTCAGTCTTATGTTCTTTCATAGTTTCCTTCTTCCTTTTTCTAACAGGATATGAGCAAATGGCCAAGGCATCAATGTGTGTGCAGTGCACTCCAGGAGAATGCAGGAAATGTACGCATTTTAATATTCAACTGGATTTTGATGCCACGTTCACTTTTACTTGATTTGTTTGTTTTGACCCCCTGATCATTCTACTTCTTCACTGCATCCCCATGTGATGTAGGGGACCAAATCCATCACCACTTTTACCAAGCATTCCCACTCAAACCAAACTGCAGCAGTGTGCATCTTGGCTGGGTGTTTTACTTGCTACTGGAAAGGAAATTCTCTTTTGGTTTAGCAATAATAAAGATGAAATTGAATATACAACGTAGCTGTGGATATGTCACATGCCCAGTCTTAATTAGTCTGATAAGACATCTACAGTGAAGTTGCATAATGTGAATTATTTTTTATAATTTCCCTTATTTTTGTATTTTTCCTTCTGGTACTGAGGTTTTTACACATTGATAGAATTCTCAGGGTCAGCACTTATATAAAATCACATCATAAAGGAAAAAGAGACAAATATCGATGCACTATTGCCACTACTCTGACATTGTGTATCCAGAATAACTAGGAATGAAGAACTAACTTGTTGTTGGGGGTGCACAGTACCACAGGGGGGCGTATCGGGTTTCACTGGCCTTACTGCTCAGACCGATGAGAAGAAGAAAGGTTTTGGTCTCTCGGTCTCCTTTCTAGCAGCATGGCTTCCCATCCCCGTCACCAGACATGCACTGTTGAGATGAAACAACTATGGTACTTTTAGTTTTTCATGGTGTGGGTTTTTTTTTTCTCTCTCCATGAAGTTGTGTCCAACAGGCGTCTATATATAATTCTGATGGTGCTGTTCAGAGCCTCGACAACGTGTGCATACAAGTGACACGGAGCACACGGAGGGTAATTTATTGAGTTGTCGACATTTCAACGTCACCGAAAGGTTATTTTTTAAGTGAAGGTTTATTACATTATTGCTTTTTATGACGAGACCTGCAGTTCTGCTCCATTTGGGCACTTTTAATTTTTTTTTTATAAATTTTATTTACACATGTTTGGTCACTCTCCAAGGTGTCTACTCCTTGCAACCACAATACACTTGCTGCAATATATATACTAATATTTAAAATGGAAAAACACATTTGTTCCATGTTTCCAATGTGTTTTTAGTTTTTTTTGTACATCTGTCTCATGGCAAGTGGTTGAGGGTATGACTACAATATTTGTTACAATTTACAAGTAATTGTTGAATCTCGCACTTCCTCCCCCACCGCTGACGCTGGTTTGCAAACACAAAATCTGCACTCCTCATTTTTAGATATTTAGTCCCAAGTTCCATCGATTTTTAGATATTGGAAATGCTGGGTTCATGACACCAGATATTTATTTGATTTTGTTTTATTTGTAATTCCATCAACAATGGACATGTACGTCTCATTGTCCAAACATCATTAAACATCCCTTTTGCTACATGTCCGGGTCATCCTTCTTGCTATTTTCTCATCTCTACTGTAATGTGGGCTCTAGAGTTGGTATAACCAACAGACAACAGACTCCTACCATGTTCCTATGTTGGCCTTTAGCGCGTGGCCTTCCTGACGCAAAGTTCATATAATGCCAGTATAATGGCAATGTCATTTGAATGGGCCAATTGAAATGATCCGAGATAATCTTGTTTCAATCAGGCGTGCAGGGTATGTACATCCAAGTGTTGGAAAATGGGACTGTGAATATTCTCTTACTCCCCTTTCATTCTTATTTTACTGAGCTGGACCCCTTTAGTACATCTTACATGGAACTCACGAGAGAGCATGATTTGATCAGGGATCTTCCGAAGGTTTTCGGACCCGTACTTGGGAAGTTCATAAAGGGCTACTCATTGGACAAGAAGGTGCAACTCTTGTTGGCAGAATTGTGTACATTTTAGGATTATGGTGTTCGTGCTATTTGGCCACCGTGTGGACATGGCAATGACTTCAAATTGCTTTATGTCCAAATACTTTAACCGCTTCAGTGCATAATTTAGACGTTCTATTTGTTAAGGTTGAAGTCAGTAGTAGGTCTAGTTAGTCTGGGTAACTCAGACAGCTTGGTAACGCGTGACCCTGCTATTGACATTTATGTATATTCCCTAAGCCAGTTTGGCTTTAAGTTGGTTCGAAGTTTGGCTTAAACTGAGACTTCCCAACGGGCCCTTCATTCGAAAGCTTAGTGCTATAGTTCTACAAGTAACGTTTACCCAAAGTCACCGTCTCTCAGTAGGACGCCTAAAGAACACATCGCATACGTCATGGGGCTTGGTTTGACCTCGCGACAGAGCGTTACGGGCCAGAGGAAGGGCGGGACTTTCGGTTACGAGACGAGACGGGGGGGGGGGGTTCACGTATTTGGAATATATTGCTTTGTCAAAACTCCATATTTAGTACCTCCCTGTCATTGTCGTCGTTCTCTCTTCGGGGGAGTGGACGCGCGCACACAGCTCACCGGAAGTAATAGACCGGAAATCAGCCTATTTGACTGGCGACTAATTGAATACCACGTGGTCTTGAGCTCACTCGCTGATTGGAGGTTGCCTTACTGTCACTGTCCACCGTTGACCTTTTCCATGCATCGTTATGTGTTTGTTTATTGTTAAGTCTGTAATGTCACCGCAGCGTTACTAGGACTAGGGTCTAATTCAAGGCGTTAGCCAGACTATTTAGTAAGTGACATGATATTGTTATCATCACCGGGAAAAGCCGAAGTGGTGGTGGACATGTCCTCTCAGAGATATTTAGGGATATAACTACAAAAACGGGCAAAACACCGGACTGTATGCCTACTATACACACACACACGGTTATAATACAGATGGGAGCACATGGCCCGTCTCTCAGACCAGGGGCTGTGTCGTGTTATTATTGTGTATTAGTTAGAAACTGTGGTGGAGATGGGGGCTATAGTTTCTTTTAAGAGAATAAAATATTGATTGAAATTGTGTGTGTGTGTGTGTGTGTGTGTGTGTGTGTCTGTGTCTGTGTCTGTCTGTGTTTCGCCATATGGAGTGAGAGTGAAGAGTTGATTTCGTGACCATCCAGAACATATACATTATATTAAACATAAAAGGCCTAGAATCGTTCAATAATGTAATAATAGCAACAAACACATGGATGCATTACACCTATAGGATGAACGTTAATAAAAAATGAAATAGCTTCATGATTACATACATTTTCAACGCTAAATGTAAATATAGCCTATATTTTATTTTATTATGTGTTGATGAAAAATAAATGCTTTAACATCGTTCAATAATGTAATAATAACAACAACAGCCACCACATGGATGCATTACATTATGAACCCAAAATACGTTAATTATTATATTATTATACGTATAATAATAGCTTCATGACAAAGCAGTGCACATGTTACCCTATATTTTATGTATTTGTTGATCGTGACGAGCATTGTTAAGTAAGTAATAATAAGCAAGCATGCATTACCAAAAATCGTCAAAATATAGATTAGATTAGATTAAATTCAAATGTATTATCGTTGCACAGCACAGTAAGTACAGCGAAAATAATAATTGTAATATGATAATAATTTGGCATCTAACCAGAGTGCAAATGTTACATTAAAGTGTTAATATACTATTATATATATATATATATATATATATATATATATATATATCTATGTATATATATATATATATATATATATATATATATATATATCTATGTATATGTATGTATATATATATATATACATATATATATATCTATGTATATGTATGTATATAATATAAAAATAAAAGCTCCATGGTGACATATATATATATATATTCACATAAATGCAGTGGAAGACATAAGTCTAGTGTAGATGTAATGTAATAAAATGTATATAAACAGTATAGTAAACCGGGAGCGCTTGATGACGACCATGAGCGCACCGCTCCCCGCACCGAGGGGGGCGGAGCCTCGGGGACCGACAGCAGGGGGAAGAGACTGAGACCATCCAGCCCAACGCTGCTGCTGCTCTACTCCAACCTTATAGTTAGGAAGAAGAAAACCACCACTGGACCCAACTCCTGCACGTTCGGTAAGCCAAAGCGATGCCTAATAGAAGGGTACCATATGGTCCCCACCGTGTGTGTGTGTGTGTTAGAATGGCGATGCGGATACTGACTGAGCTGCGAGTCGCGTCGCTCTGTAGGCCGACGCAGCCTCCTCCTCTCCCGGTGTCGTCCCCGACCGATGAGGGTCCACCACTTGGATGCTGTATTTACCAAAGGGGTCGTTTGTCAAAGCATTGCATTCGCGTGTCTTAACGTTGTACTTGAAGCGATTCAATTTGGCAATTTTATGGGTCGAAATGGTTATGGCCTTACTTACCCGCACTACTGTTAATGTGTTCTAGTTGCGGCACCATGCCGGCACCATGGCTCAGGAAGGCGCACACAGATCATGGTTAGGATGACGTCAGTCAGGAGAAAGTTGATGTGTCTGAGAAGTGAGATGCTGACCTCACTTGACTAGTTAAGTTAGTGACTCCCCCCATACCTCCTGCCAGTAGTGACCAGCAGGTCGGGACAAGGAGCGAGCATGGCTTCTGGTCAGCAGCACAGACCCGCAGCGGTGGCGGTGGCGGCGGCGGCGGCGGCGGCGGTGGCGGCGGTGGAGAGCTCCGCTGAAGTCAAGAAGACGGAGCTCAGGCCCAACGAGAAGAAGTGCTGTGAGTATTCATTGACGTGTAACTTGCGTGTTCAACCGTTCACCAGGCGGTCTAGTTTTTCCACCGTCTTTCAGAACAATGTCATCATGCATCACTGTGACAATGTAATGTACCCAACCGGTATGGCGACACACACTTTCCACACTAAGGGCCATGAGCTTGTATAGGAACAACATGTATAGAACATTTTGTAAACCCCACACGCCACATTTCTCCTGTAATTAAACTCTGAAAGTTTAAAATGGATAGGTGTGTGTGTGCCCGTGTGTGTGCCCGTGTGTGCCCGTGTGTGCGTGTGTGCGTGCGCGTGCGTGTGTGGGTGGGGGGGGGGGTGTGTGTGTTTGCATGTGCATGTTAACTACAAGTAAAAGTGGCACCATCCCAGAGGAATGCAAAATAACAAAGAGTATCTCTGCTCCTATCTAAAAACAAATGTCTTGTTGTGACTGTGGCCTTTTTTAAAAGTGGTCCACCCTCTGTAGTCAAGCCTGGTCTTGCCCACCCACAAAGAATTTGGCGGTGGTTTAGTCGTGAGGTCACAGGATGACCCTTAGTCCACTAGACTCTCCGGTTAATTTATTTCCATTCCGTCTTTCCGAGCGGTGACAATGGGTCACGGATCAGGACGCGGTTGCTAGGCAGCGGTGCCCCAGAAGCCATCCTCAGGGACGAAAGTCCTGGCGTGGTGGTCAAATGTTAACCGGATGGTCAAATGTTAACCGTACTCACTAGCCTCTTGAGCTCAATGTTTCATATGAACTGTATTTGACCTTTGCTCCTTACAATCGTATTGCCTAAACACAGATTAGATTGTGTTGAAACATTTCCATGTCTACGGGAAGTGAGCGTTGAATCATGGCCCGCTGAAACGTCCTTGATAATTATATTAATGCGACCCTGGCATTTTGTGTGTGTGTGTGTGTGTGTGTGTGTGTGTGTGTGTGTGTGTGTGTGTGTGTGTGTGTGTGTGTGTGTGTGTGTGTGTGTGTGTGTTGTGTGTTGTGTGTTGTGTGTTGTGTGTGTGTGTGTGTGTTGTGTGTGTGTGTGTACCTGTGTTGTGTATACAACATGGCAGCCTGGGCCTCCTACATGACCAACTCCCCAACCGTCATCGTCATGATCGGTTTACCGGCCCGGGGGAAAACCTACATGTCCAAGAAGCTGACGCGCTACCTCAACTGGATAGGGGTCCCCACCAAGGGTCAGTATGAGCCACACATCAACAACATTACATTACATTACATTACATTACATTACATTACATTACATTACATTACCATCGTAGGACGCTTCTGTCCAAAGGGACTAACCATAACTGCATTCAACATAGGGAGGCAAGATTGCAGCCACTGCACTGCACTGCACTTTAAAATGCCTTTTAAATGTTTTTTTTGCACAATTCAACACATGTACATCCATCTGTCACTTTGCAGTTGGTCATTATTTTTATTGTGTACAGTATTTTTACTTTTTAGTATAGTGTTGTAGAACATGTATACTGCGGGAGGTAATGGGGAGTAAGCATTCTTGTACAGTTAATTAATAATTAATAATCTTGAATCTTAAAGAGAACTATTAGTTACCAGAAGTCATAAGTACATTTTTTTGTTGTTGCATCTTTCTATAACAAGCCTCCAAGAGTGCTCATGTAAAAGTGCAATACATGCCTTTGTCCAAAGTGACTTACAGTAGTGCGTTCAACAAAGGGTAGGAAAGAGAAGAACTCGTCACCAGAAGTCAGAAGGGCATTTCTTTCCTAACAAGCCTCCGACAAAGAGTGAAGCCAAGAGACACACAGAGCTAATTAGCAAAAGCTAATACTGCCTCTGTTGTCACATCTCTGGTGGTCACGTGATGCCTTATTCATTTGGTCCTGAGAAGGACAAAGCAGCCCGAGGCAGCGTGACACACACACCCACACACGCACGCACGCACACACACACACACACACACACACACACACACACACACACACACACACACACACACACACACACACACACACACACACACACACACACACACACACACACACACACACACACACACACACACACACACACACACACACATTTGACCAATGAAAGGCTTTGTCACTCACGAGAAACATGATCCCTTGCAGATCAAGTTCTCTTGGCCGAGAACCCACGTACTAGAAGCCACGTACTTATTGTGTAAACGCAATAATGTCTGTGACCTTTGCAGGGCTAAGAGGCTAGCAGTCTTTCATTGACCTCTGTGTTCTTGAAATTGCATTAGGGCTACAGGACCCAGGTGTGAATGGGTAGCAGTATCTGTATATTGTGTCCTTTGCCACAATTACAGGCTCAAAGGGCTTCCCAGGCCCAAGGCATTAAAAGAGCATAGAAATGAACATTGAGGAAGATTATTTTGACTTTTGGACTTTGTGTGTTGAAAAACAGCAATGCTGAAAAACTGGTTTGGCTAGACCATGAACCGGGCCATTGTTGCCAGGTGCAGGGACAGTCATAACACAGTGACATGGTTGCTAGGTGCAGGGACAGTCATAACACAGTGACATGGTTGCTAGGTGCAGGGACAGTCATAACACAGTGACATGGTTGCTAGGTGCAGGGACAGTCATAACACAGTGACATGGTTGCTAGGTGCAGGGACAGTCGTAACACAGTGACATGGTTGCTAGGTGCAGGGACAGTCGTAACACAGTGACATGGTTGCTAGGTGCAGGAACAGTCGTAACACAGTGACATGGTTGCTAGGTGCAGGGACAGTCATAACACAGTGACATGGTTGTTAGGTGCAGGGACAGTCATAACACAGTGACATGGTTGCTAGGTGCAGGGACAGTCGTAACACAGTGACATGGTTGCTAGGTGCAGGGACAGTCGTAACACAGTGACATGGTTGCTAGGTGCAGGAACAGTCGTAACACAGTGACATGGTTGCTAGGTGCAGGGACAGTCATAACACAGTGACATGGTTGCTAGGTGCAGGGACAGTCATAACACAGTGACATGGTTGCTAGGTGCAGGAACAGTCGTAACACAGTGACATGGTTGCTAGGTGCAGGAACAGTCGTAACACAGTGACATGGTTGCTAGGTGCAGGAACAGTCGTAACACAGTGACATGGTTGCTAGGTGCAGGGACAGTCGTAACACAGTGACATGGTTGCTAGGTGCAGGGACTGTCGTAACACAGTGACATTGTTGCTAGGTGCAGGAACAGTCATAACACAGTGACATGGTTGCTAGGTGCAGGGACAGTCGTAACACAGTGACATTGTTGCTAGGTGCGGGGACTGTAGTAACACAGTGACAGTTGTGCTAGTTTCGGGAACAGTCATAACACAGTGACATTGATGCTAGGTGCAGGGACAGTAGTAACACTGACATGGTTGCTAGGGGCAGGAACAGTCACATGGTTGCTAGGTGCAGGAACAGTCGTAACACAGTGACATGGTTGCTAGGTGCAGGAACAGTCGTAACACAGTGACATGGTTGCTAGGTGCAGGGACAGTCGTAACACAGTGACATGGTTGCTAGGTGCAGGGACAGTCATAACACAGTGACATGGTTGCTAGGTGCAGGGACAGTCGTAACACAGTGACATGGTTGCTAGGTGCAGGGACAGTCGTAACACAGTGACATGGTTGCTAGGTGCAGGAACAGTCGTAACACAGTGACATGGTTGCTAGGTGCAGGGACAGTCATAACACAGTGACATGGTTGTTAGGTGCAGGGACAGTCATAACACAGTGACATGGTTGCTAGGTGCAGGGACAGTCGTAACACAGTGACATGGTTGCTAGGTGCAGGGACAGTCGTAACACAGTGACATGGTTGCTAGGTGCAGGAACAGTCGTAACACAGTGACATGGTTGCTAGGTGCAGGGACAGTCATAACACAGTGACATGGTTGCTAGGTGCAGGGACAGTCATAACACAGTGACATGGTTGCTAGGTGCAGGAACAGTCGTAACACAGTGACATGGTTGCTAGGTGCAGGAACAGTCGTAACACAGTGACATGGTTGCTAGGTGCAGGAACAGTCGTAACACAGTGACATGGTTGCTAGGTGCAGGGACAGTCGTAACACAGTGACATGGTTGCTAGGTGCAGGGACTGTCGTAACACAGTGACATTGTTGCTAGGTGCAGGAACAGTCATAACACAGTGACATGGTTGCTAGGTGCAGGGACAGTCGTAACACAGTGACATTGTTGCTAGGTGCGGGGACTGTAGTAACACAGTGACAGTTGTGCTAGTTTCGGGAACAGTCATAACACAGTGACATTGATGCTAGGTGCAGGGACAGTAGTAACACTGACATGGTTGCTAGGGGCAGGAACAGTCACATGGTTGCTAGGTGCAGGAACAGTCGTAACACAGTGACATGGTTGCTAGGTGCAGGAACAGTCGTAACACAGTGACATGGTTGCTAGGTGCAGGGACAGTCGTAACACAGTGACATTGTTGCTAGGTGCAGGAACAGTCGTAACACAGTGACATTGTTGCTAGGTGCGGGGACTGTAGTAACACAGTGACAGTTGTGCTAGTTTCGGGAACAGTCATAACACAGTGACATTGATGCTAGGTGCAGGGACAGTAGTAACACTGACATGGTTGCTAGGGGCAGGAACAGTCATAACACAGTGACATGGTTGCTAGGTGCAGGGACAGTAGGAACACAGTGACATTGTTGCTAGGTGCAGGGACAGTAATAACACAGTGACAGTTGTGCTAGTTTCGGGAACAGTCATAACACAGTGACATTGATGCTAGGTGCAGGGACAGTAGTAACACTGACATGGTTGCTAGGGGCAGGAACAGTCATAACACAGTGACATGGTTGCTAGGTGCAGGGACAGTAGGAACACAGTGACATTGTTGCTAAGGTGCAGGGACAGTAATAACACTATGACATTGTTGCTCAATGCAGGAACAGTTGTAACACTGACATTGTTGCTAGGTGCAGGAACAGCATTAACACAGTGACATGGTGGCTAGTTGCAGAAACAGTAGTAACACTGTGACATTGTTGCTAGGTGTAGGGCCAGTCGTAACATAGTGACATTGCTGCTCGGTGCGGGAACAGTCGTAACACAGTGGCATTGTTGCTTGGTGCAGGAACAGTAGTAATACAGTGATATTTTTGCTAGGTGCAGGGACATTAGTAACACTGACATGGTTGCTAGGGGCAGGAACAGTCATAACACAGTGACATGGTTGCTAGGGGCAGGAACAGTCATAACACAGTGACATGGTTGCTAGGGGCAGGGACAGTAGGAACAAAGTGACATTGTTGCTAGGTGTAGGGACAGTAATAACACTATGACATTGTTGCCAGGTGCAGGAACAGTCGCAATACGGTGACATTGTTGCTAGGTGTAGGAACAATCGTAACACAGTGACATTGTTGCTCGGTGCAGGGACAGTCGTAACACAGTGACATTGTTGCTCGGTGCAGGGACAGTCGTAACACGGTGACATTGTTGCTAGGTGCGGGAACAGTAGTAACTCAGTGACCCTCACCCATTGTTGCTCTCTTGTTTTCCAGTGTTCAATCTTGGAGTGTATCGGAGGGAAGCTGTGAAGTCGTACAAGTCCTACGACTTCTTCAGACACGACAACAAAGAGGCCATGCACATTAGAAAGTGGGTGCACCGCTGGGTTGAATGCTGGGTTTGTTGTGTTTTGTGAGATGCCGCGTCAACGGCGGGGTTCTTCAAGAGCATTCTTTCAGCTAACCGCTAACCAGCTGCAGGTGGTCATAAATTTGTAGGCCCAGTAAAAAAGTGATAATTACAATGTCTGCTACTGCCCGGGATCACCGGATGTTTTTTGTGAAAAATACGCACATCAATACAAATGTTATATTCTTGTTAATGTTATGAGTCTGCGTGCTGATGTATTTATCCTTGATATGTCCTGACGGGAAAATGGGTGTCTGATGAGGTTTGTGTCTTCCTGTAGACAGTGTGCGCTGGTGGCCCTGGAGGATGTGAAAGCCTATCTGAATGACGCCGGAGGACAGATCGCTGTGAGACACACATGTCACACACAATGTATGTTGTTTTTCAGTGTGATGCAAAGTGACAAGCCCATTTTAATGTTGTTTTGCTTCGTTTTTGGTTTTGGGTTTTTTTTGCAGGTTTTTGATGCGACCAACACGACCAGGGAAAGGCGGGAAATGATTGTCAATTTTGCAATGGATAATTCTTATAAAGTAAGTGTAAAAGAAAAATAGATATATTATACTTGGATTGACTTAAAAGTCTGGATGGTGTATCTTTACAGAAATTATTCTTGTACATTCGTTCTAATTTAAACATTTCAATTCCTAGAAAAATGTGTGAGTGTGGGTTTAAAAGTGAGCACTAAGTGAGGGCTAATAATTAATTTAAAGTTTTTTGTTTTTATTGTATTTCAGGTGTTTTTTGTAGAGTCAGTTTGTGATGACCCGGATGTCATTGCCACTAATATTATGGTAACTCCTATACAATCTGTCTCTATCTATACATTAAACAATACACACGTCCTGTAGGGCGATAAGGCTGACCCAATGTTGTATGTAAAAACAAATGCTAAACAGGACGTGAAGGTGTCCAGCCCGGACTACCCCGAGAGGAACCGAGAAAGCGTCATGGAGGATTTCCTCAAGAGGATCGAGTGCTACAAAGTGACCTACCAGCCCTTGGACCCTGACGAGCACGACAAGTAGGTTCATTCCAGCAGGGGGCGCTCCCCCCTGACACACGTCCTTCCTTGACAAAGGGTTTAGAAAACGACATTTCCACTACATCTCATCTCATCTCATCGCAGCTGTTGTTAGGTGTTGATGTTTGAATCTCGATGAAAAAATGTGCTTTGATTAAAAACATGAAAATTTTAACTTTAGATTAAAAACACATAATTCTATAGAAGCATGTATGTAAGGATAGCCAACTCTACTTATTAGTAGATAATATAATTATAATAGCACCTCACCTGTTCGTTTGTAAATATGTGACATATTATTTTAATGGGTGTTGTACATCTGTAATTTAGCTTTCCAATATTTTAACGAGATCCTGCGTTTACCGGATTTGTCCAGTAGGTGGAGACAATTAATTTACAACACTACAAAATTCACTAAAAACAATTAATTTACAGCTGTTACTAGAAACTGGCAGGTTGCTAACGGCTCATTTACAGCTTCTTTATTGAAGTGGAATTTTAATAAACGTATAAAGCACTTTTTCTAAACAAGTGCTTTATTAGGGCGATTAAATTAATATTGCATGGCAACATAATAGTCAAAGGTAAATCATACATACAAATACATTCAAAGGAAATAAAAAAGAAGGATTTATTTATTTATTTATATAAATATAAATATATAAAGGAAATCACTGTCAATCACTCTATAATAACTGTAACAATCTGACCAATCTGAGAAATCTGAGGATAAAAATGTAAACCCCTTTTACAGTTTAAAAAAATATGGTATATCCTCACTTTTTTATCCTCACAGAAAGTATGTGTATGTATGTATGTATGTATGTATGTATGTGTGTATGCATGTATGTATGTATGTGTGTATGTTATGTTTATGTGTATGTATGCATGTATGTGTGTATGTTATGTTTATGTGTATGTATGTTATATGTGTATGTGTGTGTATGTATGTGTTTATGTGTATGTATGTATGTATGTATGTATGTTATGTTTATGTGTATGTATGTTATGTGTATGTGTATGTATGTATGTATGTATGTTTATGTGTATGTGTATGTGTATGTGTATGTGTATATGTATATGTGTGTATGTATGTATGTATGTATGTATGTATGTATGTATGTATGTATGTACTGTATGTATGTGTGTGTACACGCACGTGTGACAAATCAATCGTGGTCTGTCTCCGCCAGGGACCGGTCCTTCATCCAGGTGATCGACGTGGGCCGGCGCTTCCTGGTCAACCGGGTGCAGGACTACATCCAGAGCAAGATCGTGTACTACCTGATGAACATCCACGTCCACTCCCACTCCATCTACCTGTGTCGCCACGGCGAGAGCAACCACAACGTGGAGGGCCGCATCGGGGGGGACTCCGAGCTCTCCGAGCGGGGCAAGCAGGTGGCTACAGGGGGGTCTTAATCACGGAGGGTTATTTATATAGGCGCTGTCCGGAATCCCTCAATACTCAATACTGAGAATTGTTCTACCCTATAGAGTTCTACCCTCATCGCATCCCATCGTGGAATGTAGTGTGAAACTGATGGTCACTTACCAAGCATATAGACCATCATGATCATCAAAGCACTGAAAGAAAAATGGACAAAGCAACATCCACCGACGTAGAGCGGGCATGTTTAATTATGTGACCGCAATGACATCTAATGATGTCCATGAGTTCACTATATAGGCCTCTACATTGAACTACTAGAGAGGGAGTAGGGAATGGGGGAAGGATTTCACTATATAGTCCTCTACATTGAACTACTAGAGAGGGAGTAGGCAATGAGGGAAGGATTTCACTATATAGTCCTCTACATTGAACTACTAGAGAGGGAGTAGGGAATGAGGGAAGGATTTCACTATATAGTCCTCTACATTGAACTACTAGAGAGGGAGTAGGGAATGAGGGAAGGATTTCACTATATAGTCCTCTACATTGAACTCCCTAGAGAGGGAGTAGGGAATGAGGGAAGGATTTCACTATATAGTCCTCTACATTGAACTACTAGAGAGGGAGTAGGGAATGAGGGAAGGATTTCACTATATAGTCCTCTACATTGAACTACTAGAGAGGGAGTAGGGAATGGGGGAAGGATTTCACTATATAGGCCTCTACATTGAACTACTAGAGAGGGAGTAGGGAATGAGGGAAGGATTTCACTATATAGGCCTCTACATTGAACTACTAGAGAGGGAGTAGGGAATGAGGGAAGGATTTCACTATATAGTCCTCTACATTGAACTCCCTAGAGAGGGAGTAGGGAATGAGGGAAGGATTTCACTATATAGTCCTCTACATTGAACTACTAGAGAGGGAGTAGGGAATGAGGGAAGGATTTCACTATATAGTCCTCTACATTGAACTACTAGAGAGGGAGTAGGAAATGGGGGAAGGATTTCACTATATAGGCCTCTACATTGAACTACTAGAGAGGGAGTAGGGAATGAGGGAAGGATTTCACTATATAGGCCTCTACATTGAACTACTAGAGAGGGAGTAGGCAATGAGGGAAGGATTTCACTATATAGTCCTCTACATTGAACTACTAGAGAGGGAGTAGGGAATGAGGGAAGGATTTCACTATATAGGCCTCTACATTTGAACTACTAGAGAGGGAGTAGGGAATGAGGGAATGATTTCGGACAAAGCCATAGTGTTATAACGAAGCGTGGTTAAATGCTTGCCCCTGATTGGTCAATAACATTCCAAGGGTGTGCCTTATTTTTCCATAACGGGACTCGGGTCTCTCGCGCTACACACTCAACATTAACATTAACAGCAGCGGTCAAATACATCGACCCGATGTTTCCTTGACAACGCAAAAACAATATGCTCCATCCGCTGTGTTTTTGATTTCAGCTGATTCATTTGATACAAAAACCAAATGACTTTCGAGATGGAAGTCAAGGTTGCAAACCATCGCCACGGTATTAATTTATCCCGTACGGGTCGACCCGGGCAGCGAGGTGAGAGACATGGCTGAACTAAGGTCTATGCTAGGGCTTATGGAGGAAGTGGACAGGAAGGAGGAGGTTTAGTTCTGGGCTATGATTGGCTTAAGACCAGGAGAGAAAGCTCTTACTTGAAAGTTATGTTTGAACGCAAAATATTTACCAATGTCAATCCAAATAGAATGAAAGATTTAGCAAAAAAACTAATCAATAGGGGCTTTCAATGCTCAAAAGACATTCACAAAATGACGGCAGTCTCTCTCTCTCTCTCTCTCTCTCTCTCTCTCTCTCTCTCTCTCTCTCTCTCTCTGTCTCTGTCTCTGTCTCTGTCTCTGTCTCTGTCTCTTTCTGTCTCTCACTCTCTGTGTCTCTCTGTCTGTGGGTCTCTGTCTCTGTCTGTCTGTCTGTCTCTGTCTGTCTGTCTGTCTCTGTCAGTTTGCGGCAGCGCTGCAGGTCTTTGTAGAGGAGCATCACCTGTCTGACCTGAAGGTGTGGACCAGCCAGCTGAGGAGAACCATCCAGACCGCCGAGGAGCTGGGAGTTCCCTACGAACAGTGGAAGATCCTCAATGAAATAGACGCCGTACGTACGCCTTAACTATTTTACTCAAATACTCAAATACTCAATGGTAAACCTGAACCCCTGTCAGTGATTTCGCTGCATAATGGTATTCATCATATTCTTGTGTGTGTGTGTGTGTGTGTGTGTGTGTGTGTCAGGGTGTGTGTGAAGACTTGACCTACAAGGTGATAGAGGAGACCTACCCGGAGGAGTTTGCCATGAGAGATCTGGATAAATACTTCTACCGCTACCCCGGCGGAGAGGTGTGCTCTCCCAGCCCGCTCTGTCCCAGGGTTGTTTGTCTGGTTATACATGGTGATGATGGTGTCCTGGGTGGGGACACAGTGTGATTAAGTACAGACATCCTGTTATTCGAAAATCACATACCAGACAGAGGCGAAACCGAGGTTGCTTAACACTTGAGTAACCTCAGCGTTATCACGGAAACATCCGCTCGATGGTTGTAATCGACCGTTCGAGTAGTGCATTGATCCGGAACTGTTAAAAAGGCTGGGGTGTCCCTTGGAACGCTATCGACCAATCGGGATCGTGTATTGAACAATGTGGTGTATGTAATTGAGTGTTGCATGTTGTGTTTTCCGTAAATCCCACATAAACCACATTCTTCATGTATATATTGTGTTGAGTTTTATATTTGAACACACAACCTAATTTTAGCAGTCAATGTTATTTTGGAAACAACGCAATGAAAATCCCTCTGCCTCCCCCCCTCTCCCTCTGCCCTCCTCCCCCCTCCCTCTGCCTCCCCCCCTCCCTCTGCCCCTCTCCCCCTTCCCTCGGCCTTCCCCCCTCCCTCCCCCCTCCCTCTGCCCCTCTCCCCCTTCCCTCGTCCTCCCCCCCCCTCCCTCCCATGTAACGGCAGTCCTACCAGGACCTGGTCCAGAGGCTGGAGCCGGTCATCATGGAGCTGGAGAGACAGGGTAACGTGCTGGTGATCTGCCACCAGGCCGTCATGCGCTGTCTACTGGCCTACTTCCTGGACAAGAGTGCTGGTAAAACATGGGGGAATCCGTAATAGACGTTTTGGAAAACATATGATTCACAGCATTAACACATCGCAAACACGCCCTGGAAGAGTACAAGTCATCGCTGAGTGGGTGATGGGAGGAAATGCGTGGTGACGTCTTGGACGTCTATTCATAGGCAGAGGGCAGAGCGAGACTGAGGTTAACCATGGCAGGGTGTGGTGTTTACCCAGAGCTCACGCCGCTGCCAAGGAGCTTCGCCTACACATCTTCAGCAGCCTGATGGCCTGACTGTGGAAGCTGTCTCTAAGTCTGTTTGTGCGGCACTTGATACTGCGGTATGGCCTGCCTGACGGTAATGCTACTTTTATGTACGGGGCAGGCGCACGGGTGTGTGTTGTTTTGTGTTTTAAACGTGTGCCGTGAAATACTGTATATACAGTATGTACCTTATCTGTTGAATTTTTGTTGTGTAAAATGTGAATCTTTGACGTGTGTATATCTGGAATAAACGTTTGTAATAGGCAAATTCCAAAAACAAGGTTTTTGCATAGCCCAGCAGAAGAAGAAACTGTAGGAAGTGTAGAAGGAAATAGTGCTCTGTGAAGCACTATTGCTCTGTAAAAGTACTTTATAAATTAAGTACTTACTTACTTAATATTTAATATTTTACGTCCCACAACACAGACCTATTCACTTTGACCTATTCCATAAACCACAGCAACTCTCTCCCCTTTGAGAAACTGCAACTAAATCTAAACACAGGAACCATACATGTCTCCTAGACACCAGGGGGCAGTGTTTGTAAGGACCCAGAACGCAGACCAACAACGTGATGCTTTATTTGGTCGGTACAACAGTCCTTAGGACGGTCGGGGACAGGCCAGGGGTCTGGATACCGGGGAGTCGATCAGCGGGGTACCGGCAGGTAGTAGACAGGAGAGTAGTGGGGGACAGGCGAGGAGTCTGGATACCGGGTAGAGGGCTTGGAACTGGAATCTGGAAGTAGCTTGGAAATGGTTGCATCGAGAGAGAACAACGTACAAACTAGCAATGGCGTTAGGAGAAGCCAGGGTATATATACACCCAGGTGAGGTGATTGTCATTAGCGGCAATCGCCGACAGGTGTGTAGGTGCGCAGCCAAGACCCGAGCCTTGGCCACGCCCCCTGTCACACACCGCAACCATGACAAGCCACAGTGGCATGACGAGGACCGACCTTGACTATCATCCCCTCCCCCCCCCCCCCCTCCTCTGTTGCCACAGACGACTTGCCCTACTTGAAGTGCCCTCTGCACACCGTCCTGAAGCTCACCCCAGTGGCCTACGGTAAGACAAGACGTATTCTGGAGCAAATGCATCATTTCTTAAATGTTTTAATATGGATTTAGTTCAGCTTTACTTTGGGTTTTGATATATCTCCCCCCCCTCCCCTGGTGTCTCAGGCTGTGAAGTGGAGATGTTCGACTTGAAAGTGGAGGCCGTCAACACCCATCGAGACCGACCCTTAGTGAGTGGGCCATTGTATTTATGTTTTTATTCGGTAGTGCTGTTCTACTGTTGTTTCTGTTCTCTTCCATTTCACTGCAAGCGTTTTTTTAAGGGAGCTGTGGCTGTGGTCTGGTCACGGTGGCACGATGTGTTGCGTCTGTCCTCTGTCCACATTCTGGTCTGATCCACATTAAAACCTTGAAGCCCGGCTGCCTTCCCACACAAAGTTCTCCATAACATACAGTATATGGGCATTTGGTTGATTTATTATGACTCATTTTGTAGTAGTACTTCTGAACAACAATGACTTGGAGACACCACATGAACGGTAGACGGTAGAAGACAGCGTCCTTCCCCACTGCAGATACGGGGCTGTTTTGGTGTCATGGTGTCCTTGCTGATGGTGTTGTCTAAAAATGGGTCGCTTGTCAACCGAGGTCGAGGCGCTGCTTTGCTTTCCTACTCTCGTCAAATCGTCAAACTGCTGATTTGAGGATCCCGTTTCTAAACACCAGATTGTTTTCCGCTTGTTTCGGGGACTTGAGCGACCTTGAGGGACCTTCCCAGGTTCCCAGGGCAAGTCCACAACAGCAGACTGAGCTATCCTGCCGCCCTTCTGAATAGGATAAAGGTCTTCAAGACGGCGTGCCGACCACCTTCTACCGGCGGAACAGCTTCACGCCGCTGTCCAGCCAGGACCAGGTGAAGAGACCCCGCATGTACAGCGTGGGCAACCCACCGCACGCACGCCGGCCCCAGGCCCCGACACTTCCCAGCATGCAGTTCTCCGAAGCCTCCGAGGTACTGGAGCGTCTGGCTACCGAGCCAGGCTGATGTTGTTGTGCAACGCTTGTTGCTTTGTCTGACTGCCTGTGTGCAGTAATGTCTGCACAATACAAATCACACAAAATAGACATGCATAGGAAGTATACAAATAATTTGAATTAGAGGATATATGCTTAAAAAAAAATGAAAGGTTTTGAGTACTCTGACAAACATTTACTCCCGCCAGCAACATATCGGACCAAATAAATGACTCCTAAAACACATTAAATAACCACATTGACCAAACAGAAGGAGTAAAGTAGTAACAGGCCTTGTTGAGAGAGACACATGGTTCCAGCATGACCCTGGATTCTCCCACATCGCAATCTATTCTATTATTGTCCCCCATGTGCAGCCAGCCAAAAACAAATGCTTCAATGTGTGTTGTGTCTCGAGGAAGTGATTCTGCCATCCTTAACTCTCTCCTTCCCTCCCTCTCTCTCTCTCTCTTTCTCTCTCTCTCTATCTCTCTCTCTCTGCCCCCCAAACACAAACAACACTCAGGACAACCTCAATGGCTTCACCCCGGCAGAGTCTAACGGCGGTGTGCAGAAATAAGAGCTTAGCGCTAAACAAGCTTGGTCATGTTCCTCCAGTGTCTTGGGTATTTATCCTCGTCGGTGGCTCAGTGCGGAGATGGATTAAACTCCACTGTGTCCAATGTTAGAAGTGGAGGGTGTGTCTGTGCCACGTCTCGTCTCCTGCTTTGCCATCGTGTGCTTGATTGATTGATTGATTGATTGATTGATTGATGAACAAATGTGTGAGCAGAGTTGTCTCTAAACAGGCAGGTGTGAGTCATATATACATAATAATAATAATGGACTGAACGAATGAAGTTTATTTATTACGTTAATGAACTCTTCTGTAATCGCTGCTCTGTTCTGCGTGTTAATGATGTTAAGTCTCTTATTGCCTGGTGCCTCTCTCTTGGAGGACGAAGAAGAGGAAAGCCATACACAGCCTTGGGTTCGCTGCGGCCACATTTTAAATTCCTTTTTTTCCTCGTTTTTGTCTGAATGTGTCCGATGATGAAGGAGAATGATTCTATGATTTTTTTTTTTTTTTTTTTTTTTTGCAATTTGAAATGTTAAAACAGATCTGCTCTTGATTCACGATGTACATATCTAAGTTTTATATACAAACCTGTTAGGAACAATTAAACGACACCAACAACAACAAACCTTGTTTTTCTCATTGAGGCCTGGTTATCTATTCAAGGCAGTTTTGCGATATACAGTACATAAATAATGTATAATATTACATCGCCAAGGTGATGTTTGAATCAGTGGTTCTTCCAAAGTGTCCATTTGTGACAATAGTTATTCAATATTATTTGACCTAATGCCACATGTCGTTCCACGTGACGTAAGATGTAGCCTTTATTATCTTGCAGATATAAAGGCTACATCTGTAAGATTAGCCTATTCCCCATAACACATTCAGATAAAGTTATCAGAACACTGCAAAGCAGCTTTGCCTTTTTTTTCAAAACGGGACATTCCTTACCTTCTTGGTCAAGGAGGGGGGAAAAAACGCATGGACACTTGGCTGAATAACAGTTCAACATTGGCTCTCCTTTTAATAATGCCGGCTTTTATATAGGGCTTTTATCCAAAGCACTTTACAAGTCATGCCTCACCCATTCATACACACCAACGGCGGAGTCAGCCATGCAAGGAGACAGCCAGCACGTCAGGAGCAGTTAGGGTTTAGGGGGTCTTTCTCAAGGACACATCCACAGTTTTTGCTAGGAGGAGCCCGGGAAGGAGGAAGGAGGGGGGGGGGGAACGCATGGACACTTGGATGAATAACAGTTCAACATTGGCTCTCCTTTTAACTTGTTACTTCAATTGTGTTCCCAAACTATAGTCTGTTTAGTCAAGTCAAGTTTATTGTCACTTCACAGTTTACACAAGTATAAAGCAGTGAGTGAAAATCTTATGTGCAATACCCGACGACAGACGGCAGCTATAAAAATAAGATAAAAATAGAATAAAACTGAATAGAATAAAAGTAAAAATGCAATTTAGAAAATGCAATATATCGGCACAGAAAAACAGCATATTTGTTTTATGTTTTATGTTTTATGTTTATAGTCTGTCTGAACAGTCTTACCAATAAATGTGTATGTCGTTTAACTACAGCCTGACGTGGAGCCCGAGGGTAGCCAAACAACTTGACACATTGGGCAGCATTTCTGTAAACATTCAAACTGTTCCTCTTTCCACTCTCAGTAGAACTGAAGAAAACACAAGGAGTTATACTGGGACTCTTATTGTGGTAAACACAACACAGAGCTTTTGGGACCTTTTTGTCCTCCTTCTGCTCGATGAGGCAGGTTGCTGTTCCTGCAATGGGAACAACCATACACACACATCTGTTTTAAAAATCACTTCAAAAATGGTGTACGTTGCCATTCAGAATAGAATGTCGTGCTCTGTGGGAAACAACAGACCAAGTGGGATGAGGCACACATGACACATGTGTGACGTAGTAGTAGTGTGCTTTATTCTAATCTAGGTGTGTAGCATCGAAGCTTCGCCCAAAATGTAAACTTAGCCCCTGTGGGTTTATTGCGAAACAAACCAGTGTGACTAACTGAAGAGGCTTTCAGTGATCCTCCAGCGTCGTGGAAAAAGTGGCCTGCAGCCGAACCTTTAGGGAGTGTAAACCCGAATAGCCGACCGTGTGTGTGTGTGTGTGTGTGTGTGTGTGTGTGTGTGTGTGTGTGTGTGTGTGTGTGTGTGTGTGTGTGTGTGTGTGTGTGTGTGTGTGTGGCCTCAACGTGTCTGGTGTCTCAGGGATGATGATGATGATGAAGGTCGGGGACACCTCGGGGGTGTCATTACAGCCTGAACGCCATGACGTCGATAATCCAGTGACTGGCTATAAATCTCAAACGGCCTACTTATTACTTACTTACTACTGCTGGTCTAGGATCAGCTTTCGCTCCCCAAATCCTAACCTTGACCATTGGCAAGGCGAACACAAATAACTGACCTGGGTCCAGTTAGGCTATAGGAGCGATTTCACCCAAGGACCGTATGGTTTGAGCGTGGGAAATCTGATCAGTTATTATCAGTTATCAGTTATTGTTTCAACATCCGTACACAAATAAACGATCCAAATAAATACAAATAAATAAAAAAACACGCCAGAAAAAAGGGGAATTATTATATATCTTATTATATATGTGTATATATCCTATGCACGTACCAGGTGGTAACAGGCCTAGCTATATGCCCCCATGTCTCGGTGTTGCTCTGAAAAGTCACGCAAACTAAGCTGAAATCTGTGAAACCAAATATGATATGATAGAGGATATATGGATCTAAATCACATCATGCAACATGAGTTATTGTTGTTCTATGGAGAAGATAACATATATTCTGAAAAATAAAAATGAAACCTTTAATAGGGTTTGGGGCCCGTTTACCCGACTGAGCGGGATCTGGTTAAAGAGAGAGTAAAGTACCTCTTAATCTGTTGTGACTATACACTTGTTAGGATAATGATGCTGCTGCCTAATTGTTTTGTTTTTTTGTTGTCGTTTTTATTAAAATAAATAAATAAATAAAAATACAAATAAATCACATCATTGCAATACCCCCGTGCGTCCACTGGTAGTGCTAATGAGTCTGCTGTTGCAAGGCTGCTGTGCGGCTTTAATCAGCAGTATATACATCGACACCTCGAACACGACGACAGTGGAGAGTTATCCTTTGACTGGTCAACATGACACCGACGATGATCAGGCTTTCAGGGATTGGGTTATTTCTGGCTTTCTCGCTTGCGGTCCACGCTACAGGTAACTTCAGGTCGCCTCTCTCTCTCTCTCTCTCTCTCTCTCTCTCTCCACACACACGTTCAATTGTTTCCATGTTGTTGTTGTTGTAATTCAATTGACTTTAAACCCTTGTTTTTTGTGTGTTTTATTTCCATTGTATGTTTACGTACAGAAGAAGAAGTCCTTTTCACAAGAACTTGTGAAAAGCCGCCAGAGCATGCGGGCACTCAAATAAACCCCACAAAGATGACCAAATTCATGCACGGAGAACGGGTGTACTATGACTGCTTAGATGGATATTCCCGAACCAAATGGCATTCCCTAAACAAAGGGAAGTTTTATGTCGATTGTTTGAACGGGACGTGGACCAAATTAAAGCTCAAATGCATCCGTGAGTACACGCGCCACACATCGCATCAGTCATCATCATCATCTTCATCATCATCATATGATTCGGATTCAGATTACTTTATTCGTTTCAAGAAAGGTTCATTCATTTGCAGCTTGGCAACACTATGGAAGCCCGTTTCAGCCACTTGAAAAATAACGGAAGAAGTCACATAGTATATCATAATTATGACTTAACTATCTCAGAATTATGACTTAACTATCTTAGAATTATGATAGTTAAGTCATAATTATGAGATAGTATCTCATAATTATGACTTGACTATCTAGATAGTTGATAGCCTGTTGACTGAAGTCGCGTGCACTTTCTGTCGTTACTATGACACTGACAACGTTTAAAAACTTTTACATTACTTTTCAAGGTTAAATATGTTTCCATGACCTTTCACAACCGTACAGGTTCACACACTTGCATAGGTTACTCCACAGGTTGGACCTTCTTATTGAATGAAAATTAAACGACAACCTTTGTTCCTTTTCTAACGGACTAGTTAGGCCATGTCCATTTAGGCTATGTCCATTTAAGAAACGGTATCACACTGCAGGAATTTACATGAGAATGTTTTGGTATTTTATTTAATTGTATTTACTACAGAAGAAGTCCACGCCAGTTGTGAAAAGCCGCCAGAGGGTGTGGACACTAAAATAAACGTCAACTTCACAATGATGACTAAATTCATGCATGGATATACATGGAAGAGCACAATAACATAATTTCATTATTAGCCCTACATACAACAAAATCAAATATCATGACTTTTCCAAAACTTTCAATGAATATACTCCATTCCATGACTTTTCCAGGATTTCCATGACCATGGGGACCCTGATTAAAGGACCTTAGCTTCCTCAATAAGTAGTAGGTTTGTAAACCGAAGACTGTAGTGGCCAGAATCCTTTCTGAATTGTCTTATAAAGTCCTATTTCTTTGTTCCTTTTGTTGGCCACATGTGAGAGCTTAGGGCTGGGAAGCAGTGTTTGACTCGCTGTTCGTTTAGGTAAAAGAACATCCAATGGTCGTTGTGAGTTCCTGATGTTCAAAGCTTATTACATAAAATGAAAAGAATATACAAAAACAAAATGAACATTAATCCTACAGCTGTGGCAGCAGATTCCGCTAATCTCTCGTCCGCGTGTGTGTGATCCCGTAGCGCTACTGCCATACCGCCAACTTAAAACTGAAGCTTTGATTTGAAATGAAAGGAATAGGCCTCCGTGTAAAGTAAATTTACCTCAAGCATGAGTCAAAGTCCTATTTAGTTGTTGGTAAACTAGAGTGCCCTCAGTAGACTGCATACCAAAAAGTCCCCTTTGCCCTATTTCTGAGGTTTAAACAATCCCTCTAAAACAGTCCCCTCTAAAGCATCTGCATCAATATTACATTATGTGTATGTTTCCGCCCCATTTCCCAATGCTAAAGAACCCTTCAAAAGCATCCTTGTATCCCGATATTTCCCTAAAGGCTCTTAAATTGTAATTGGCATTCCACCTAAACCCTCACCAAGTTTTATGCAAATATGACGGTAACTTTGTGAAATATTTCACAATATGTGAGATATATATATATTGTTTAGCCTTATTTCCTAATGCTAAAGGATCCTTGGCCCATAAGTAATCTAACCACCAAGTTGTCAAATTCTGTACATAGCCTTTTTAGTTATCTTGCTAACAGACCGACAAACGGGGTCGAAAACATAACCCCGCTCCATCTTCGATGGCGGAGGTCTTAAGTAAACCAGTGACGTCATACCCTCGGCTCAGAGGTGTCGGAGCCATGCTAACATGCTCCTACTTTGAGCTGTGAATCACCGACTTTTAGTCCTCAGCAAGTTAAGTCACTTTCAGTGTGCAATGACTAGCTAATCAGTATCGGTTAGTGTGACGTCGCATTACACACTATTAGAGATGGGGCAGTCAAAGGGTTGCAACTATTCATGTTTGGTGGAACAAAAAATAAATTTATATATATATATGTCTCAGTGAAACAAAACCAACTTTTTGAAGTAAAAACAAGGTTGTCTCTTCTCTTCTTGCAGCCTCTTCCGGAGCCTGCGATCGGCCAGCGAGCAACAATGCCAACGTCTACCTTGACAGTAGCAGTACCCAGTTCCCCTCCGGGGCCACAGTCCGCTACACGTGTGCCGTGGGATACGCCCACGTGGGGGGCAGTAGATACCGCACGTGTTACCCCGGGAAGGGGACCTGGTCCCCTTTAAAGATACGATGTGAACGTAAGTGACCACTTCACATGGAAAATCCATGCAGATAGTCATGCAAACAGACACTATTGTTGTGTTGACACCTATGCTAATGTGCGTCCTACTGTAGTTTATAGCCATTTGAGAATGACCTTACATTCCAGTCATTTAGCAGACGCTTTTGTCCAAAGCGACTTACGATAAGGTCATTCAACATACAATAGGTAGGCAAGAGACCTACTAGTCACCAGAAGTCGAAAGTACAATATGTTGGCTAACAATAGGGCTAACAAGCAAACAATAGAGCTAGAATGAGTAACTCCAGTCCCTATAAGAAGGGGGTAGGTGTGTATGCTGGCCCCGACCACCAGAGTGATGGTTTATTATTCCGTTTGAAGCAAAGTCATGTGGCTCCGCGGGGGAGATCGAGAACGGAGAGTACGACTACACCGGAGTGGAATTTGGAGGCATGGCGACTGCGGCCTGCAACGAGGGGTAAGATTGTGTGTGTGTGTGTGTGTGTGTGTGTGTTAAGAACCTGTATAACAGCCTCACACACACTCCATCACCAGATACCAGCTGGTAGGAAGGGCGACCAGGACCTGCTTGAGTGAAGGGTGGGATGGACGTACCGCCACGTGTCAAGGTGCGTGTCACTACCGTACGCAAGAGCAATTTACCATCCAGACCTTTCTTTAGTTTGTTTTTGACGTGTGTATATGTGTGCGCCATAGCCGTGGACTGTGACCCACCGGAGACCAATGCTGAAATGACGAGCATATGGCGTGCCTCGTACACCTACAGACAGGTGATCCAGTACCGCTGCCCCCAGGGCACCCTGGTGGGTCAGGCCAACCTCTGGTGCACCGAGAACGGCACCTGGAGCGCACCGCCTCCCGCCTGCAGAGGTGACCCTTGAACCTCACCTCACCCTCAACGCCCACCACGTTCCGTTCCTCTAAACACCTTTCTATATACAGTAGGAAGGCTTTTTAGTTTTAGTCCTAGTTATTGCTGTATTACCTCCGCCATCGAAGGTGGACCGGAGGTTATGTTTTCGCCTCTGTCTGTCTGTTTGTTCATTCGCAAGGTAACTCAAAAAGTTATGTACGGAATTGGATAACACTGGGTGGTTAGATTACTTATGGACCAAGGAACAGTTGATTCGATTTCTTTGTATTTTTGGTTCCACTCTTGCACCTGCCATCCATGACGCAAGCGATTTATTTGATTTACACAATGAGATTTTTGATAAATGCTCATCAGTAATGTGGATATAATGTCTTCTTGTGGTTAAAAGCAAAACATAGAACATCTAGGACTGTCGGATGGTTATATTCAGAAGATGACATTACTTTACTGTCATGCAGCCCTTTAAAACCAGGGAAAGACGACCCTTATGCCATATCACCGTATAACGAGACAATATTTAGTCTCATATCACGATATTCATGTATTGTTCAACCCTAATTGACACTATTAGGCCATTCACTACTATCTTGCTATCTCTTTAAGAAGGCCATATATTTTCAGACTGTTTTATTTGAGATGAAAGGAATAGGCCTCTGTGTAAAGTAAATTGACCTCTAATTGTAAAGTCAAGCATAAGTCAGTCATATTTAGTTGTTGGTAAACTAGAGGGCCCTCAGTAGACTGCATACCAAAAAGTCCCCTTTGGCCTATTTCTGAGGTTTATACAATCCCTCTAAAACATGGGTCGGCAACAGGCGGGCCATTGGTGGCCCGCCAGCAATAATGTATGACCCGGAAGATTATTTACAGAAAAAAAATTAAATATTATTTTTGAGATATTTTTTGTTTACAATATCGGACCAACAGTCGCACATATAGGCTATAATGTCCGAATCGAGAATTGAGTGACATTTTCCACCAGGGCTGAACTGGCCATCTGGCATACCGTGGGCCGACGGGCCTTTTGGGCCGACACAACTTGTTTGTCTTGTCTGATCGGTCTGACCCATAAAACAGGTAGATCGGCCCATTGTTTCTTTTCTACGAGGCGATACGGGGTCTGGAGCACTCCGCTTCACTTGCATCTCCTCAGTCTAAACCGGATTCTATGATGATTTGAGTTAAAGAGTCAAAAATAGTGTGCGTTAAAGTCTCGAGATTAATCACATGCGTTAACTTTGACAGCTCTAGTTCTAATGCTTTGGTGTTCTGACTTTTCTTTTGAAACATGGAAATACATTTTAACGTTGTTGAGAATCACAACACAAACTCGCTAGTCAGTTCAATGGATTGGGTGAGTGATCCCCACTGCTACCTAGTTAACTAGAACACTAGTTACCCCCACTGCTACCTCATTAACTAGAACACTAGTAACCCCCACTGCTACCTAGTTAACTAGAACACTAGTAACCCCCACTGCTACCTAGTTAACTAGAACACTAGTAATCCCCACTGCTACCTAGTTAACTAGAACACTAGTAACCCCCACTGCTACCTAGTTAATTAGAACACTAGTAATCCCCACTGCTACCTAGTTAACTAGAACACTAGTAATCCCCACTGCTACCTAGTTAACTAGAACACTAGTAATCCCCACTGCTACCTAGTTAACTTGAACACTAGTAATCCCCACTGCTACCTAGTTAACTTGAACACTAGTAATCCCCACTGCTACCTAGTTAACTAGAACATTAGTAACCCCCACTGCTACCTAGTTAACTAGAACACTCGTAACCCCCAATGCTACCTAGTTAACTAGAACACTAGTAATCCCCACTGCTACCTAGTTACCTAGAACGCTAGTAATCCCCACTGCTACCTATACTGTAACACTAGTAACCCCCACTGCTACCTAGTTAACTAGAACACTAGTAACCCCCACTGCTACCTAGTTAACTAGAACACTAGTAATCCCCACTGCTACCTAGTTAACTAGAACACTAGTAATCCCCACTGCTACCTAGTTAACTAGAACACTAGTAATCCCCACTGCTACCTATACTGTAACACTAGTAACCCCCACTGCTACCTAGTTAACTATAACACTAGTAACCCCCACTGCTACCTAGTTAACTATAACACGAGTAACCCCCACTGCTACCTAGTTAACTAGAACACTAGTAACCCCCACTGCTACCTAGTTAACTAGAACACTAGTAACCCCCACTGCTACCTAGTTAACTAGAACACTAGTAACCCCCACTGCTACCTAGTTAACTACAACACTAGTAACCCCCAGTGCTAGCTAGTTACCTAGAACACTAGTAATCCCCACATTAAAATGTTTCGAAAGAAAATTCAAAGCATTAGAACATGTTTCAACAATCAATTACTTCAATTAGCTTTTGATTATGTTCTGGCCCGCCATCTAGTGGCTCAGAAAAAAATTGGTCCGAGGCCAAACTTACTTGCCGACCCCTGCTCTAAAGCAACAGTCCCCTCTAAAGCACTGCGTCAATATTACACAATATGTGTTTGTTTTCACCCCATTTCCCAATGCTAAAGAAGCCTTCAAAAGCATCCTGGATCCGCTCTGCTGGGTCCGGATTTGTATCCCAATATTTCCCTAAAGGCTCTTAAATTGTAATTGGCATTCCACCTAAACCCTCACCAAGTTCTATGCAAATATGACGAAATTTTCACAATATGTGAGATATATATATATTATTTATTTTGCCTTATTTCCTAATGCTAAAGGATCCTTGGCCCATAAGTAATCTAACCACCAAGTTGTCAAATTCCGTACATAGCCTTTTTAGTAATCTTGCTAACAGACAGACAAACAGGGTTGAAAACATAACCTCCGCTCCGTCTTCGATGGCGGAGGTCTTAAGTAAACCAGTGACGTCATACCCTCGGCTCAGAGGTGTCGGAGCCATGCTAACATGCTCCTACTTTGAGCTGTGAATCACCGACTTTTAGTCCTCAGCAAGTTAAGTCACTTTCAGTGTGCAATGACTAGCTAATCAGTATTGGTTAGTGTGACGTCGCATTACACACTATTAGAGATGGGGCAGTCAAAGGGTTGCAACTATTCATGTTTGGTGGAACAAAAAAATAAATATAATATAATATGTCTCAGTGAAACAAACCACTTTTGAGTAAAAACAAGGTTGTCTCTTCTCTTCCTGCAGCCTCTTCCGGAGCCTGCGAACGGCCAGCGAGCAACAATGCCAACGTCTACCTTGACAGTAGCAGTACCCAGTTCCCCTCCGGGGCCACAGTCCGCTACACGTGTGCCGTGGGATACGCCCACGTGGGGGGCAGTAGATACCGCACGTGTTACCCCGGGAAGGGGACCTGGTCCCCTTTAGAGATACGATGTGAACGTAAGTGACCACTTCACATGCAAAAGTCCATGCAAACAGACACTATTGTTGTGTTGACACCTATGCTAACGTGCGTCCTACTGTAGTTTATAGCCATTTGAGAATGACCTTACATTCCAGTCATTTAGCACAGGGGTTCCCAACCGCCGGGCCGCGGACCGGTACCGGGCCGTGGAGGTGTTACTGCCGGGCCGCGAAACAGCTGTGTTTATCATCATATTTGACTCAAATAATTTGAGTATAGGTGAACGGCGGGCGGTATAATCTATATATAGAGATTATATATATATAGTATAATCTATATATATAGATTATATAGCGGTATATATGGGCGGTATAATCTATATATATAGATTAAATATATATCGGCGGCATAACGAGAGACTTTCAGTTGCACGCGCTACTAAAGAGACTACGCGCTAGTGACGTGTCGGTCGCGAACGAGCCGGGTTTTTGTTACGGGTGCTCCGTGTACATGCGCGTTTATACTGAAATCGAGCCCTGCCGTTTTGTTAGGGGTGTGTGTTGACAACACACTTTGACAACCGTCCGCGAAATGACACGTCGCGAGATTTTTTTCATGTATCTGCCAGTCCGTGGCACAAAAAAGGTTGGGAACCCCTGATTTAGCAGACACTTTTGTCCAAAGCGACTTACGATAAGGTCATTCAACATACAATAGGTAGGCAAGAGACCTACTAGTCACCAGAAGTCGAAAGTACAATATGTTGGCTAACAATAGGGCTAACAAGCAAACAATAGAGCTAGAATGAGTAACTCCAGTCCCTATAAGAAGGGGGTAGATGTGTATGCTGGCCCCGACCACCAGAGTGATGGTTTATTATTCCGTTTGAAGCTAAGTCATGTGGCTCCGCCGGGGAGATCGAGAACGGAGAGTACGTCTACACCGGAGTGGAATTTGGAGGCATGGTGACTGCGGCCTGCAATGAGGGGTAAGATAGTGTGTGTGTGTGTGTGTGTGTGTGGAGCTGTACTTTCCTGTGTGTGTTTGTAGTGCTGTATGGAGAAAGAACCTGTATAACAGCCTCACACACACTCCATCACCAGATACCAGCTGGTAGGAAGTGCGACCAGGACCTGCTTGAGTGAAGGGTGGGATGGACGTACCGCCACGTGTCAAGGTGTGTGTCACTACCGTACGCAAGAGCAATTTACCATCCAGACCTTTCTTTAGTTTGTTTTTGACGTGTGTATATGTATGCGCCATAGCCGTGGACTGTGACCCACCCAATAGTAGTTAACTATAACACTAGTAATCCCCACTGCTACCTAGTTAACTATAACACTAGTAATCCCCACTGCTACCTAGTTAACTAGAACACTAGTAACCCCCACTGCTACCTAGTTAACTAGAACACTAGTAATCCCCACTGCTACCTAGTTAACTAGAACACTAGTAACCCCCACTGCTACCTAGTTAACTAGAACACTAGTAATCTTACTTGCCTAGTTACTTACTTGCCGACTCCTGCTCTAAAGCAACAGTTCCCTCTAAAGCATCTGTGTCAATATTACACAATGTGTTTGTTTTCACCCCATTTCCCAATGCTAAAGAACCCTTCAAAAGCATCCTTGTATCCCAATATTTCCCTAAAGGCTCTTAAATTGTAATTGGCATTCCACCTAAACCCTCACCAGGTTTTATGCAAATATGATAGTAACTTTGTGAAAAATTTCACAATATGTGAGAGATATATATCTATATATTTTTTTGCCTTATTTCCTAATGCTAAAGGATCCTTGGCCCATAAGTAATCTCACCACCAAGTTGTCAAATTCCGTACATAGCCTTTTTAGTTATCTTGCTAACAGACCGACAAACGGGTTTGAAAACATAACCTCCGCTCTGTCTTCGATGGCGGAGGTCTTAAGTAAACCAGTGACGTCATACCCTCGGCTCAGAGGTGT
>CM051013.1:6315449-6332949 GCA_027704905.1 Muraenolepis orangiensis | reverse complement strand
CCTTTCTATATACAGTAGTTGGTTTCAGTCCTAGTTATTGCTAGTCCTAGTCCTAGTCATTATTCGTTTTCAAACAATTAATTAATGCTTTTTTTCTATTGTGTTTTTGTTACAGGGAATTTGGGCAGAAACTAAGACCTTATGCAACAAAAGTTCCAACGTCTAATTGACCAGGTGTATTTAATGTCACAATTTCAGCAGAAAAGTACATTTAGCCAAATTGAGAGAAAAAGCAGTGGTATATGTCAAACAAACAAATGTGTTTACCTTATTTTACAAAAATAATGCATGTTTAATTAGGCTGCCTTTTTGTGAAACAGTTTATTTGTTGGATCATTGGTCATCTTTGGCAATAATAAACAGAATATATTAAGATAAGTACAGCTTGTTTATGGGGTGGGTATTTGGACAGTAACAAGTACACAATCCTGTTGTATTTACCTCTGTACAGTTGTTTTTTTGGTCGTCTCTTTCTCTCTCTTACAATGGATAATGTTAACGTGTATCATCGCTATTGACTAAACGGTGGGTGAAAGCATTTCATGGACAAAACGGGAGCTATGGAAAATTAACGACACCAATTCCATTCATTTAAAAAAGACGATACAAAATCCAGACATTTTCTTTACATGAGCAATAACAATTCAAGTGCAAATATCAGCTCTATGATACATCATAGCAAACTCTTATAAATAAAAATTATAAATAAAAAGGCGACAAATCGGGTTGCAGGACAAAATGACATCAGGCGGGAGAAAGGGTCTCAACTAGAGGAGAACGGAAACCTATTGACCTCACACGCTCGGGTAACCTACTTGATTGAGAGCCAATGTGCTGGGATCGATACCAACTGTTTGGGCGCCCGGCTGAAGGGAAATCAACGCGTCGCCGTTTCTTTAAACGACCGGAGGGTCTGCACAGCTCCACACTGCCCCCTTGTGGGGACGATGTGGTCCAAATCCCTTTGTGTCATCCTGATGTTCGGCTTACCTACAACTAAAAAAAGGTTGTGTACGAGACTCTATACACTATTTTTTATTTATTTTATATTTACAAAACATTACATTACAACAGTATCATCTCAGAGAAATGTATTGGATGGCAAACTGAGGGAAGGCATTTTCAAAAGTTTTTTTCTTTATTTTTTTCTCGAGTTTCCAGAATTAGGGATTTGTTTTTGTTAATTATATTTGTATCATTGTCGTTTGGTCAGTGACAATGCAATTGTCAGTAACAGTTTGATTGCACTGGTGCAGAGATCCACACAAGTCATGCGGGGTGTTTTTTATTCCGAGCACATTCATTTTACCATGTTTTGGTCACGGTTTCGACATTAAAACAACATATGCTCTTAACATCAGATTTCTGTTTTTCATTTCCAACACACTGTCTGAACCATTTTTCTTTCTAGAGAGAAGTCACTATTATATATACATATACATACACACACGTGTATCAGTGGTGAAGCGTCAGGGCCTTCAAGGTATTCAGAGAAGACCCTGGAACTCTCAAATGAAAAAAAAAATCAATTAATTGTATTAATAAAATGTAATACAATTTAATAAAATTGAAATAAAATGAATAAATGAGAATCGTATGTGTTATCTGTTTTATTACAGTGTTACGTTGATTTGTTTGTCTTTCTCGGTCCATGCACTACGCATTTGAGTGGTTTTGTGTTGGAGAAACAATGCAACCAATCAGAAATGTTTCTGGGTTGCTGGGAAGAATATCCTTCAACCAAAGTACTCCCGCATGCTTTGGCCCTTAGACTGAATGAGAGCGTACGCTTGGATTGACAATTTGATCAACCAATCATAAAGTGATTTGTAGCCAATGGGCGTATTCTTTCAGATTTCCCCACAGCTCAATAGGGAGCTAGAAGGTTCACTGGCTGGAGCGAGAGTGGATCTAGCGTAGCGCTTTTTACGTCAAAATGGCAACAGGCAAAGATGATGTCGTTGCGGATTTATTGTCGGAACCATTTTCAAGACGACCATTCAATGTAAAGATGGACATTATTAAAAAGGCCGTCCAACGCCTGACAATATTGAGCTGAATCAAGTTGTTAAAGCAGGCTATGTTCACCATTTTCAGGCTAGCAACTGGGAAAGATACCCGTGGCTAACGGGCTCTACTAGCCACAAGAGGCTCTACTAGCCACAAGAGGCTCTACTGATGGGAGTGTTGCTATTTGGGACCGACCAGAGGGCAGGGAATTGGAAAGGCAACTTATTTAGGATCTGAAAAGAGATCATCTTTATGACCGGGTGGTCGAACCATCCAGAAGGACAGGAGAATGGATTTGGTCTTTAAGTGAACATCATTGGTGAGTGACACTCATTTGTCTTTGCTGGTTTTGTCTCAGTGTTGCGTCTCGTTGAGCTGGTTGTTGCATTTTGTTTCCACACACTTGTTGAATGATTAGTTAATGGCTGTCTTGGGTTTGTTAAGCATTGTTGTGCATTTTAATTGAGAGTTTTGACTTTGTAATTTCACCAAATCCAGATTTGTTATATATGTTTTCTTTATATTCAATGCATGTTTGCATATGTGGGTTAAAATTGTAGCCCAGTTTAACCTTATTTGTAAAGCCTGTACCGTCTCTTTAAGAGAACAGCGGTTGTTTTTGACGTCAAGACTGCTCTGCTCTCAGTTCGCGTCTTGCTGTCTGAGGACAGGTACGTTTTTGTTGTCCCGGTTATAGTTTTACATTTATTTTTATTGTGGACGATGTAAACGTAAAGTAAAGGGGATAAGAAATGTTGGTCTTGCTGTATAAACATGCAGCTTGTGTCATTTGTATGTAAACGGTGTGGATTGGGGTTTTGTAAGTTTATCGTGGACACGTGCTTCCCCAATGCTAGCTACAGGGTCCTCCGTGTGTTTGTCTGCTAACAGGAGATTGAGACCCGTGTGTGTGGGAGAGACCGCATGTTGCAAGTTTGTTCTTTTTTTGATCTGTACAGGTATGTGCATTCTTGTGTTCTTAATTGATATTGGTTGGCTGATTTTCATGTCTAATATATGCTGTGGTCGAATGTATTAAGCATTTGTATTTAATTAATTTGTTTCATTCAGAAGCATTTGTTAATGAGCAGTTCGCGTCTTGCTGTCTGAGGAGAGGAGATTGAGACCCGTGTGTGTGGGAGAGACCGCATGTTGCAAGTTTATTTATTTTTTGATCTGTACAGGACACAGCCATTGTCCAGACGGTCTGCATGATTAAAAAAGGAACCAGTAGCTGTTTGTGGTCCATGTCCTTCATTCAACCAGCACAACAGAACACAACGCAGAAGGCGCAGAGGTCAACGGATGTGCATAGACAGACTGTAGCAGTCCAGGCACACCCGTTACATTTGCATCGCTTAACATGAAAAGACTTAACGTAACTAAGAGTTACAAAACCGCGATCAAATGTCTCTGGCATATTAGTCTTGTCATTAGCACTTTCACCTGTCACGTTATGTGACATTGAGTGTTTTCCACAGCAGGGGTTCCCAAAGTGGGGGTCGCGGGACCCCGAGGGGTCTACAGCAGGGGTTCCCAAAGTGGGGGTCCCGAGATGATTTCAGAATCCTCTTGATGTGACAATGAGGTTATTTTAATTAATTCATTTTTTTTTTATTATAATTTGAATTATTGTTATTATTATTGTTAATAATAACGTGTGCGTAGGTCTTTTTATTATTTAAGTCTGTTCAGTCTGTTAAGTCTGTCTGTTTTTAATATGTAAGGGTGACAAATAAAGGAATTCTGATTCCGACAGATTCACGACAGTACCATTTGCAGCTGAAAAAAAGCCACACAATTTTCTCGACCGCGATTACCGCGATGGTGAAGATCTGTGCACACGTTGTTTTTAATGTTCCAGTCCCTCCGGTGATAGTGGGGGGGGGGGGGTCCTGTTATGTCGCGGGCTGAAAAGTTGGGGAACGCCTGGTCTACAGAAGGTCCAGTTGTGATATATACTGTATATAATCCTCATTTTACAATTTCTTTCCCCCAGTGACGATACGTATACACCGAACTAAGCCTTGGCATGGGAGATCTCTAAATTCCATTCGCTGGCAGCCAAAGCACATGCAATGCATTTATGTTAGGGTGTATATAGCCTAGATGAAGGGGTGTTCAATTCATGTCATTGCAGGTTTTAATGCAAAAGGAAGGATAATGGAGAGGGAGGGGGTGGGGGCTCTAGAACTAGTGCTACAAGAATGTGCACTAGGGGTGCACTGTGGGCAGTCTTTGGAAGAGGTGTGTGTGTGTGTGTGTGTGTGTGTGTGTGTGTGTGTGTGTGTGTGTGTGTGTGTGTGTGTGTGTGTGTGTGTGTGTGTGTGTGTGTGTGTGTGTGTGTGTGTGTGTGTGTGTGTGTGTGTGTGTGTGTGTGTGTGTGTGTGTGTGTGTGTGTGTGTGTGTGTGTGTGTGTGTGTGTGTGTGTGTGTGTGTGTGTGTGTGTGTGTGTGTGTGTGTGTGTGTGTGTGTGTGTGTGTGTGTGTGTGTGTGTGTGTGTGTTCAGAAAGAGGTTGAGGCAGTGGCGGCCGGTGACATCCGAAGTAGGAGGGGCGCAGGGGTAAAACATTTTTTTTAAATCATATCTGCTGTGCAATACCGGATTTGCCCAGACGGTGGCGCCATTTCACCATGTAAACGACCGAGAGGGCTAATTAAAAATAAAAAACTATACATAATATAAACCTCACCGTTACTCATTCTACTCTGTATTGTATATATGTATATTGACTGAACATTCCTTTACTTACTGCTTAATTTCTTTTTTTACTTTATTTTTACTGTATGTAGCACAATCAATCAGTATTCTGTATTTTGTTGTGACAAATAATAAACAAACTTGAAACTTATGGTGAAAGAACATTTATTATATGGTGCCTAGTAGAAAATAAACATAAGAAAAAGTCTTACATTCGATTGTGCAAAAGTAATTACAACAAAATAGAAGATAATAAAATAGACCTGATACAAGTCCTGAGATAAAATGCAATACAATGTTAAGCTTACAAATTAAAAGGTACTGGGTCCTATGTACACTACACTACTATACAATATACAGTTTAATCTATGTACCTATGCTATACTAACTATACAAGAACCACTTAGCAAACCAGGTTCTGGAAAATGACCGAATATATAGCCTTCCTCTGTCTGTTGCTGGTTGCTGAATGCTGATGTCAGGCTGATGAGGTCCAAACTCTTTCACTGAGTTTTTCTTGCAGTGTTCGTCTTTCAAATGGTGTTGCTTTGAGGGATTTGACAGAATTGTCCATGGTAGCTAGTGTAATGGCTGTGTCCTGTACAGAACAAAAAAAGAACAAACTTGCAACATGAGGTCTCACCCACACACACAGGTCTCAATCTCCTCTCCTCAGACAGCAAGACGCAGCAAGAACTGACTCATTAACAAATGCTTCTGAATTTAACTAATTAAATAGAATACAAATGCTTAATACATTCGACCACAGCCTATATTAGCAGACAAACACACGGAGGACCCTGTAGCTAGCATTGGGGAAGCACGTGTCCACGATAAACTTACAAAACCCCAATCCACACCGTTTACATACAAATGACACAAGCTGCATGTTTATACAGCAAGACCAACATTTCTTATCCCCTTTACTTTACGTTTACATCGTCCACAATAAAAATAAATGTAAAACTATAATCGGGACAAAAACAAACAACGTACCTCTCCTCAGACAGCAAGACCCGAACTGAGAGCAGAGCAGTACAGGCTTTACAAATAAGGTTCAACTAGGCTATGAATTGCGCATGCGTGACTGGTTTTCTTTGCTCACGCATTCACGCATGCGCCACTCAATTTGAGTCGCGCATGCGTGACTGGTTTCCTTGTTCGGGCGCAATGAAATGCGCTCCCAGAGATCGTATTCAGGACCCTTGATAGGCTACATTTGCCTATCAAATTTGGTACCTACCTCAAAACCTTGACCCTTGATAGGCTACATTGCCTATCAAATTTGGTACCTACCTCCAAACCTGGTTTGGAGGTAGGTACCAAATTTCTATGAGAGTGACGTCAATGACAAACGAGGGGGGAGAATAGCACGCACAACAATGATTTATATTTGCTATATTAACGTTATTGTGCATTTTAAACACAAACACATAAAATGAGTAATTATTATTCATTTTAAACATGTCCGCATGGCCGTCCGCACCACCCTTTGAAGCGCTCTGCGCTCGAGTGCGGTACCAGGCGGTGATACACCCTGTAAGAACACTCTCGATGGTGCCGTTATAGAATGTTCTCAGGATGCGGGGGCCCATGCTGAATTTCTTCAGACGCCTGAGGAAATACAGGCGTTGTTGGGCCCTTTTCACCACGTATGTGGTGTGCGTGGACCATGTGAGGTCCTCGGAGATGTGCACGCCGAGGAACTTGAAGCTGCTGACCCTCTCTACTGCAACACCGTCGATGGCGATAGGGCTGTGCTCTCCCCTGAAGTCTCCACTACGTCAGGGGCTGGGGGCGGGGCTTATCGGACAAACTCAGTTTTTGACCGCATTTTTAAAATCACTAAAATCGCCATGGACGTGAAGGCGAAGCAGCAGTGGTCCGAGACAAACTGCCTCCTTGCGTTGTGGTACTCGGCAGAAGGTCACAATCAACTAGAGGAGCTTCTAGAACAAACCGCTATTAGAAAAACTACAGCGCAAGATGTCTTCAGCGGTGGACCGAACCGAGGAGCTAATCGATAACAAACTGGATGATCCGCTGCTGTCACTTATAAATCTTTCCCGTGTTGCCAACCAGCTTTGTACAGCTGTGGCAGCAGATTCCACTAATCTCTCGTGTGTGTGTGTGTGTGATCGCTCGGAGTATCACAATTATGACTTAACTATCTCTATTATGACTTAACTATCTCATAATCATGACTTGACAATGACCGAGGTGCATTCGTAAGTCGGATCCCGGATTTATTGATTCCAATGGGTTCCTGTGGGCCTACTGTCAGTTTGGTTAGTGGGTGGTGGTTATTTTTATTTGTTTTTTAGTCCTTTTGTTTTTCAGACGTTCGTTTTTTATGCAAATGCATTATGCTATTTTGAGGATTGCTATATCCTAAAGGGCCATGACACTTAAAGTGTCTTTTAGCGGCGTAACCTCACACATTGGGAGCGTGGACCCAGATGTATGATGGATGTTGGATAAATCAGCCTACCCGTTGGTAAAGTCTACTGGGTATATATATATAGGCTGGTAGACTATGGGGCCATTTTAGGAATAAATTAAAAGAGTAACACAACCTTGGTTTTGGAAATACTTACTGAATGTATTGGCCAGTAGCCTACTGTAGCTCTATATAACAGACTGTTTTTTTATACTACTGTGCAATAAAAGTACAGCCGTAGTTGTCCAGCCTCTAGGGAATCCGTCCTAGTGGTCAACAACTGCGTCATTTTGGTTCTACTCTTGCACCTAGCATCCATGACGCAAGCGATTTATTTTATTTACACACAGCATTTTTGATAAATGCTCATCAGTAATGTGGATATAATGACTTGTTGTGGTTAAAAGTAAAACCTAAAACATCTAGGACTGTCGGACGGTTATATTCAGAAGATGACATTACTTTACTGTCATGCAGCCCTTTAAAACCAGGGAAAGACGACCCTTATGCCATATCACCGTATAACGAGACAATATTTAGTCTCATATCACGATATTCATGTATTGTTCAGCCCTAATTGACACTATTAGGCCATCCACTACTATCTTGTCATCTCTTTAAGAAGGCCTACCTTTTCAGACTGTTTGATTTTAAATGAAAGGAATAGGCCTCTGTGTAAAGTCCTATTTAGTTGTTGGTAAACTAGAGGGCCCTCAGTGGACTGCATACCAAAAAGTCCCCTTTGCCCCATTTCTGAGGTTTAAACAATCCCTCTAAAACAAGTCTCCTCTAAAGCACTCCGTCAATATTACACTATGGGTTTGTTTTTGCCCCATTTCCCAATGCTAAAGCACCCTTCAAAAACATCCTGGATTCCCGGATTTGTATCCCGATATTTCCCTAAAGGCTCTTAAATTGTAATTGGCATTCCACCTAAACCCTCACCAAGTTTTATGCAAATATGATGATAGTAACTTTGTGAAATATTTCACAATATGTGAGATATATATATATGTATATTGTTTAGCCTTATTTCCTAATGCTAAAGGATCCTTGAGTAAAATCCTAGATCTTGTTTTGGATTTGGATCTGCACCATAACCTAATCAACAGATCCTTGAGTAATAAGTAATCTAACCACCAAGTTGTCAAATTCCGTACATTGCCTTTTTAGTTATCTTGCTAACAGACCGACAAACGGGGTCGAAAACATAACCTCCGCTCCGTCTTTGATGGCGGAGGTCTTAAGTAAACAAGTGACGTCATACCCTCGGCTCAGAGGTGTCGGAGCCATGCTAACATGCTCCTACTTTGATCTGTGAATCATCGACTTTTAGTCATCCGCAAGTTAAGTCACTTTCAGTTTTCAATGACTGGCTAATCAGTATCGGTTAGTGTGACGTCGCATTACACACTATTAGAGATGGGGCAGTCAAAGGGTTGCAACTATTCATGTTTGGTGGAACAAAAAAATATATATATATATGTCTCAGTGAAACAAAACCAACTTTTTGAAGTAAAAACAAGGTTGTCTCTTCTCTTCCTGCAGCCTCTTCCGGAGCCTCTTCCGGAACCTGCGATCGGCCAGCGAGCAACAATGCCAACGTCTACCTTAAAAGTAACAGTACCCAGTACCCCTCCGGGGCCAGAGTCCGCTACACGTGTGCCGTGGGATACGCCCACGTGGGGGGCAGTAAATACCGCAGGTGTTACCCCAGGAAGGGGACCTGGTCCCCTTTAAAGATACGATGTGAACGTAAGTGACCACTTCACATGGAAAATCCATGCAAATAGTCATGTAAACAGACACTATTGTTGTGTTGACACCTATGCTAATGTGCATCCTACTGTAGTTTATAGCCATTTGAGAATGACCTTACATTGCAGTCATTTAGCTGGCGCTTTTGTCCAAAGCGACTTACGATAAGGTCATTCAACATACAGTAGGTAGGCAAGAGACCTACTAGTCACCAGAAGTCGAAAGTACAATATGTTAGCTAACAATAGGGCTAACAAGCAAACAATAGAGCTAGAATGAGTAACTCCAGTCCCTATAAGAAGGGGTAGATGTGTATGCTGGCCCCGACCACCAGAGTGATGGTTTATTATTCCGTTTGAAGCAAAGTCATGTGGCTCCGCGGGGGAGATCGAGAACGGAGAGTACGTCTACACCGGAGTGGAATTTGGAGGCATGGCGACTGCGGCCTGCAATGAGGGGTAAGAGAGAGAGAGTGAGTGAGTGTGTGTGTAAAGAACCTGTATAACAGCCTCACACACACTCCATCACCAGATACCAGCTGGTAGGAAGGGCGACCAGGACCTGCTTGAGTGAAGGGTGGGATGGACATACCGCCACGTGTGTGCGTCAAGGTGCGTGTCACTACCGTACGCAAGAGCAATTTACCATCCAGACCTTTCTTTAGTTTGTTTTTGACGTGTGTATATGTGTGCGCCATAGCCGTGGACTGTGACCCACCGGAGACCAATGCTGAAATGACGAGCATATGGCGTGCCTCGTACACCTACAGACAGGTGATCCAGTACCGCTGCCCCCAGGGCACCCTGGTGGGTCAGGCCAACCTCTGGTGCGCCGAGAACGGCACCTGGAGTGCACCGCCTCCCGTCTGCAGAGGTGACCTTTGAACCTCACCTCACCCTCAACGCCCACCACGTTCCGTTCCTCTAAACACCTTTCTATATACAGTAGGAAGGCTTTTTAGTTGGTTTTAGTCCTAGTTATTGCTGTATTACCTCCGCCATCGAAGGTGGACCGGAGGTTATATTTTCGCGTCTGTCTGTTTGTTTGTTCATTCGCAAGGTAACTCAAAAAGTTATGTACGGAATTGGATAACACTGGGTGGTTAGATTACTTATGGACCAAGGAACAGGTAATTCGATTTATTTGTATTTTTGGTTCCACTCTTGCACCTGCCATCCATGACGCAAGCGATTTATTTGATTTACACAATACGATTTTTGATAAATGCTCATCTGCTCTGTGTAAAGTAAATTTACCTCAAGCATGAGTCAAAGTCCTATTTAGTTGTTGGTAAACTAGAGGGCCCTCAGTGGACTGCATACCAAAAAGTCCCCTTTGCCCTATTTCTGAGGTTTAAACAATCCCTCTAAAACATGGGTCGGCAACAGGCGGCCCGCGGGCCATTGGTGGCCCGCCAGCAATAATATATGACCCGGAAGATTATTTACAGAATAAAAATAAAATATTATTTTTGAGATATTTAGAATTTTTGTTTACAATATCGGACCAACAGTCACACATATAGGCTATAATGTCCGAATCGAGAATGCAGTGACATTTTCCACCAGGGCTGAACTGGCCATCTGGCAGACCGTGGGCCGACGGGCCTTTTGGGCCGACACAACTTGTTTGTCTTGTCTGATCGGTCCGACCCATAAAACGGGTAGATCGGCCCATTGGTTTTTTTCTACGAGGCGATACGGGGTCTGGAGCACTCCGCTTCACTTGCATCTCCTCAGTCTAAACCGGATTCTATGATTATTTGAGTTAAAGAGTCAAAAATAGAGTGGGTTAAAGTCTCGAGATTAATCACATGCGTTAACTTTGACAGCTCTAGTTCTAATGCTTTGGTGTTCTGACTTTTCTTTTGAAACACGGAAATACATTTTAACGTTGTTGAGAATCACAACACAAACTCGCTAGTCAGTGCAATGGATTGGGTGAGTAATCCCCACTGCTACCTAGTTAACTAGAACACTAGTAACCCCCACTGCTACCTAGTTAACTAGAACACTAGTAACCCCCACTGCTACCTAGTTAACTAGAACACTAGTAACCCTCACTGCTACCTAGTTAATTAGAACACTAGTAACCCCCACTGCTACCTAGTTAACTAGAACACTAGTAACCCCCACTGCTACCTAGTTAACTAGAACACTAGTAATCCCCACTGCTACCTAGTTAACTAGAACACTAGTAACCCCCACTGCTACCTAGTTAACTAGAACACTAGTAATCCCCACTGCTACCTAGTTAACTAGAACACTAGTAATCCCCACTGCTACCTAGTTACCTAGAACACTAGTAATCCCCACTGCTACCTATACTGTAACTGTAACACTAGTAACCCCCACTGCTACCTAGTTAACTAGAACACTAGTAACCCCCACTGCTACCTAGTTAACTAGAACACTAGTAACCCCCACTGCTACCTAGTTAACTAGAACACTAGTAATCCCCACTGCTACCTAGTTAACTAGAACACTAGTAACCCCCACTGCTACCTAGTTAACTAGAACACTAGTAATCCCCACTGCTACCTAGTTAACTAGAACACTAGTAATCCCCACTGCTACCTAGTTAACTTGAACACTAGTAACCCCCACTGCTACCTAGTTAACTAGAACACTCGTAACCCCCACTGCTACCTAGTTAACTAGAACACTAGTAATCCCCACTGCTACCTAGTTACCTAGAACACTAGTAATCCCCACTGCTACCTATACTGTAACACTAGTAACCCCCACTGCTACCTAGTTAACTAGAACACTAGTAACCCCCACTGCTACCTAGTTAACTAGAACACTAGTAATCCCCACTGCTACCTAGTTAACTAGAACACTAGTAACCCCCACTGCTACCTAGTTAACTAGAACACTAGTAATCCCCACTGCTACCTAGTTAACTAGAACACTAGTAATCCCCACTGCTACCTAGTTAACTAGAACACTAGTAACCCCCACTGCTACCTAGTTAACTAGAACACTAGTAATCCCCACTGCTACCTAGTTAACTAGAACACTAGTAATCCCCACTGCTACCTAGTTAACTAGAACACTAGTAATCCCCACTGCTACCTAGTTACCTAGAACACTCGTAACCCCCACTGCTACCTAGTTAACTAGAACACTAGTAATCCCCACTGCTACCTAGTTACCTAGAACACTAGTAATCCCCACTGCTACCTATACTGTAACACTAGTAACCCCCACTGCTACCTAGTTAACTAGAACACTAGTAACCCCCACTGCTACCTAGTTAACTAGAACACTAGTAACCCCCACTGCTACCTAGTTAACTACAACACTAGTAACCCCCAGTGCTAGCTAGTTACCTAGAACACTAGTAATCCCCACATTAAAATGTTTCGAAAGAAAATTCAAAGCATTAGAACATGTTTCAACAATCAATTACTTCAATTAGGTTTTGATTATGTTCTGGCCCGCCATCTAGTGGCTCAGAAAAAAATTGGCCCAAGGCCAAACTTACTTGCCGACCCCTGCTCTAAAGCACTGCGTCAATATTACACAATATGTGTTTGTTTTCACCCCATTTCCCAATGCTAAAGAATCCTTCAAAAACATCCTGGATCCGGCTCTGCTGGGGTCCCGGATTTGTATCCCAATATTTCCCTAAAGGCTCTTAAATTGTAATTGGCATTCCACCTAAACCCTCACCAAGTTTTATGCAAATATGCAAATTTTCACAATATGTGAGATATATATATATATATATATATATATATATATATATTTATTATTTTGCCTTATTTCCTATTGCTAAAGGATCCTTGGCCCATAAGTAATCTAACCACCAAGTTGTCAAATTCCGTACATAGCCTTTTTAGTTATTTTGCTAACAGACCGACAAACGGGTTTGAAAACATAACCTCCGCTCCGTCTTCGATGGCGGAGGTCTTAAGTAAACCAGTGACGTCATACCCTCGGCTCAGAGGTGTCGGAGCCATGCTAACATGCTCCTACTTTGAGCTGTGAATCACCGACTTTTAGTCCTCAGCAAGTTAAGTCACTTTCAGTGTGCAATGACTAGCTAATCAGTATCGGTTAGTGTGACGTCGCATTACACACTATTAGAGATGGGGCAGTCAAAGGGTTGCAACTATTCATGTTTGGTGGAGCAAAAAAATAAATAAATATATATGTCTCAGTGAAACAAAACCAACTTTTTGAAGTAAAAACAAGGTTGTCTCTTCTCTTCCTGCAGCCTCTTCCGGAGCCTGCGAACGGCCAGCGAGCAACAATGCCAACGTCTACTTTGACAGTAGCAGTACCCAGTTCCCCTCCGGGGTCACAGTCCGCTACACGTGTGCCGTGGGATACGCCCACGTGGGGGGCAGTAGATACCGCACGTGTTCCCCCGGGAAGGGGACCTGGTCCCCTTTAGCGATACGATGTGAACGTAAGTGACCACTTCACATGGAAAATCCATGCAAACAGACACTATTGTTGTGTTGACACCTATGCTAACGTGCGTCCTACTGTAGTTTATAGCCATTTGAGAATGACCTTACATTCCAGTCATTTAGCACAGGGGTTCCCAACCGCCGGGCCGCGGACCGGTACCGGGCCGTGGAGGTGTTACTGCCGGGCGCGAAACAGCTGTGTGTTTATCATCATATTTGACTCAAATAATTTGAGTATAGGTGAACGGCGGGCGGTATAATCTATATATAGAGATTATATATATAGTATAATCTATATATATATATATTATATAGCGGTATATATGGGCGGTATAATCTATATATATAGATTAAATATATATCGGCGGCATAACGAGAGACTTTCAGTTGCACGCGCTACTAAAGAGACTACACGCTAGTGACGTGTCGGTCGCGAACAAGCCGGGTTTTTGTTACGGGTGCTCAGTGTACATGCGCGTTTATACTGAAATCTAGCCCTGCCGTTTTGTTAGGGGTGTGTGTTGAAAACACACTTTGACAACCGGTCCGCGAAAATTGACAACAATTTAGCAATTTACCATCCAGACCTTTCTTTAGTTTGTTTTTGACGTGTCTATATGTGTGCGCCATAGCCGTGCACTGTGACCCACCGGAGACCAATGCTGAAATGACGAGCATATGGCGTGCCTCGTACACCTACAGACAGGTGATCCAGTACCGCTGCCCCCAGGGCACCCTGGTGGGTCAGGCCCACCTCTGGTGCACCGAGAACGGCACCTGGAGCGCACCGCCTCCCGCCTGCAGAGGTGACCCTTGAACCTCACCTCACCCTCACCACGTTCCGTTCCTCTAAACACCTTTCTATATACAGTAGGAAGGCTTTTTAGTTGGTTTCAGTCCTAGTTATTGCGGTCATTATTAGTTTTCAAACAATTAATTAATGCTTTATTTTTCTATTGTGTTTTTGTTACAGGGAATTTGGGCAGAAACTAAGACCTTCTGCAACAAAAGTTCCAACGTCTAATTGACCAGGTGTATTTAAGGTCACAATTTCAGCAGAAAAGTACATTTAGCCAAATTGAGAGAAAAATCAGTGGTATATGTCAAACAAACAAATGTGTTTACCTTATTTTACAAAAATAATGCATGTTTAATTAGGCTGCCTTTTTGTGAAACAGTTTATTTGTTGGATCATTGGTCATCTTTGGCAATAATAATAAACAGAATATATTAAGATGAAGTACAGTTTGTTTATTTAGGTGTTTTTGGACAGTAACAAGTACACAATCCTGTTGTATTTACCTCTGTACAGTTGTTCTTTTGGTCGTCTCTTTCTCTCTCTTACAATGGATAATGTTAACGTGTATCATCGCTATTGACTAAACGGTGGGTGAGAGCATTTCATGGACAAAACGGGAGCTATGGAAAATTAACGACACCAATTCCATTCATTTTAAAAAAGACGATACAAAATCCAGACATTTTCTTTACATGAGCAATAACAATTCAAGTGCAAATATCAACTCTATGATACATCATAGCAAACTCTTGTTTAAAAAAAATAAAAATAAAAAAATCGGGTTGCAGGACAAAATGACATCAGGCAAAGGGGGAAAGGGTCTCAACTAGAGGAGAACGGAAACCTATTGACCTCACACGCACGCGTAACCTACTTGATTGAGAGCCAATGTGCTGGGATCGATACCAACTGTTTGGGCGCCCGGCTGAAGGGAAATCAACGCGTCGCCGTTTCTTTAAACGACCGGAGGGTCTGCACAGCTCCACACTGCCCCCTTGTGGGGACGATGTGGTCCAAATCCCTTTGTGTCATCCTGATGTTCGGCTTACCTACAACTAAAAAAAGGTTGTGTACGAGACTACACTATTTTTTTGTTTCTTTTATATTTACAAAATGAGTATCATCTCAGAGAAATGTATTGGATGGCAAACTGAGGGAAGGCATTTTCAAAAGTTTTTTCTTTATTTTTTTTCTCGAGTTTCCAGAATAAGGGATTTGTTTTTGTTAATTATATTTTTATCATTGTCGTTTGGTCAGTGACAATGCAATTGTCAGTAACAATTTGATTGCACTGGTGCAGAGATCCACACTGAGAGTCATGCGGGTCATAACTCAAAGGTGTTTTGGTCACGGTTTCGACATTAAAACAACATATGCTCTTAACATCAGTTTTCTGTTTTTCATTTCCAACACAATGTCTGAACCATTTCTCTTTCTAGAGAGAAGTTACTATTATATATACATATACATACACACATTTGTGTGTGTGTATATACTGTATATAATCCTCATTTTACAATTTCTTTCCCCCAGTGACGGATACGTATAAACCGAACTAATCCATGGCATGGAAGATCTCTAAATTACATTCGCTGGCAGCCAAAGCACATGCAATGCATTTATGTTAGGGTGTATATAGCCTAGATGAAGGGGTGTTCAATTCATGTCATTGCAGGTTTTAATGCAAAAGGAAGGATAATGGAGAGGGGGGGGGGGCTCTAGAACTAGCGCTACAAGAATGTGCACTAGTGGTCTGCCCCCTGTGGGCAGTCTTTGGAAGAGCTTTGTTTATTCTTGTAAAAGATTGCGGTTGAAGCAGGTGTGTGTGTGTGTGTGTGTGTGGCATTTCAGAAAAAGGTTGAAGGACCATGAGGGACATATAGAGATGTGTAAGGGAGGGGGGAGGGGGGAATCATGCTCAATGCAAATTAGGATTAAAAGAAAAATTCAACCCTCGTCTATGTATTTTCACTATTTACAAGATTTGAAAATAAAAAAATAAAAAGATCCCTTAAGGAACACAATGGTGACAGGTTCAGGTGTTTTTCTGTGACGGGAGAACTGTTGTGTTTGATATTCCCGTCTCCCTCCTGTTTAAACGGTCAGGACAACGTGAGACTAATGAGAGGAATTTACAATTAACAATTAAGAATCTGGAAGGGGGGGGGGGAGGAACGGACCATCTTGACAGGATTGAGTGACTGTTTTAACCAGTGGCGGCCGGTGACATCCGAAGTAGGAGGGGCGCAGGGGTAAAACATTTTTTTTAAATCATATCTGCTGTGCAATACCGGATTTGCCCAGACTGTGGCGCCATTTCACCATGTAAACGACCGAGAGGGCTAATTAAAAATAAAAAACTATACATAATATAAACCTCACCGTTACTCATTCTACTCTGTATTGTATATATGTATATTGACTGAACATTCCTTTACTTACTGCTTAATTTCTTTTTTTACTTACTTTATTTTTACTGTATGTAGCACAATCAATCAGTATTCTGTATTTTGTTGTGACAAATAATAAACAAACTTGAAACTTATGGTGAAAGAACATTTATTATATGGCGCCTAGTAGAAAAGCTAGCATTGGGGAAGCACGTGTCCACGATAAACTTACAAAACCCCAATCCACACCGTTTACATACAAATGACAAGCTGCATGTTTATACAGCATGACCAACATTTCTTATCCCCTTTACTTTAAGTTTACATCGTCCACAATAAAAATAAATGTAAAACTATAACCGGGACAACAAAAACGTACCTTTCCTCAGACAGCAAGACGCGAACTGAGAGCAGAGCAGTACAGGCTTTACAAATAAGGTTCAACTAGGCTATGAATGGCGCATGCGTGACTGGTTTTCTTTGCTCACGCATTCACGCATGCGCCACTCAATTTGCTCACGCATGCGCCACTCAATTTGAGTCGCGCATGCGTGACTGGTTTCTTTGTTCGGGCGCAATGAAATGCGCTCCCACCGATCGTATTTAGGACCCTTGATAGGCTACATTTAATTGCTTGATCCATTTTCATTGGCCGCTTGCCCGCAGTGACGCGGAGATCCTGGGCGCACCGCCGTGCGCCCAGGTTTGGAGGTAGGTACCAGATTTCTATGAGAGTGACGTCAATGACAAACGAGGGGGGAGAATAGCACGCACAACAATGATTTATATTTGCTATATTAACGTTATTGTGCATTTTAAACACAAACATACATAAAATGAGTAATTATTATTCATTTTAAACATGTTTAGTTTATTTTTAAACAGGTGGGGCGGCGCCCCTGCGCCCCTATGGACGAGCCGCCACTGGTTTTAACAGCGACGCTAAAGAGAAGCGCTCCATGAGCGGCGGCATAGCAAG
>CM051013.1:6296253-6314449 GCA_027704905.1 Muraenolepis orangiensis | reverse complement strand
TGACTGGAATGTAAGGTCATTCTCAAATGGCTATAAACTACAGTAGGACGCACGTTAGCATAGGTGTCAACACAACAATAGTGTCTGTTTGCATGACTATTTGCATGGAAGTGGTCACTTACGTTCACATCGTATCTTTAAAGGGGACCAGGTCCCCTTCCCGGGGTAACACGTGCGGTATCTAGTGCCCCCCACGTGGGCGTATCCCACGGCACACGTGTAGCGGACTCTGGCCCCGGAGGGGAACTGGGTACTGCTACTGTCAAGGTAGACGTTGGCATTGTTGCTCGCTGGCCGATTGCAGGCTCTGGAAGAGGCTCCGGAAGAGGCTGCAGGAAGAGAAGAGACACATACATATATATATACACACACACATATATATATATACACATATATATACACACACACATACATACACATATATATATATACACATACATATATACATACACATACATACATACATATATACAAATATACACATATATATTTTTTTTGTTCCACCAAACATGAATAGTTGCAACCCTTTGACTGCCCCATCTCTAATAGTGTGTAATGCGACGTCACACTAACCGATACTGATTAGCTAGTCATTGCACACTGAAAGAGACTTAACTTGCTGAGGACTAAAAGTCAGTGATTCACAGCTCAAAGTAGGAGCATGTTAGCATGGCTCCGACACCTCTGAGCCGAGTGTATGACGTTAAGACCTCCGCCATCGAAGACGGAGCGGAGGTTATGTTTTCAACCCCGTTTGTCGGTCTGTTAGCAAGATAACTAAAAAGGCTATGTACGGAATTTGACAACTTGGTGGTGAGATTACTTATGGGCCAAGGATCCTTTAGCATTAGGAAATAAGGCAAAAAAATAAATATATATATATATATATATATATATATATATATATATATAGAGCAGGAGTCGGCAAGTAAGTTTGGCCTTGGGCCAATTTCTTTCTTTTCTTTCTTTCCCGGGGTTACACGTGCGGTATCTACTGCCCCCCACGTGGGCGTATCCCACGGCACACGTGTAGCGGACTGTGGCCCCGGAGGGGAACTGGGTTTGTTTTGTGAGCCTGCTAACAATGTAAAGTAGTGTTCTAGTTAACTAGGTAGCAGTGGGATTACTAGTGTTCTAGGTAACTAGGTAGCAGTGGGGATTACTAGTGTTCTAGTTAACTAGGTAGCAGTGGGGATTACTAGTGTTCTAGTTAGCTAGGTAGCAGTGAGGATTACTAGTGTTCTAGTTAACTAGGTAGCAGTGGGGATTACTAGTGTTCTAGTTAGCTAGGTAGCAGTGAGGATTACTAGTGTTCTAGTTAACTAGGTAGCAGTGGGGATTACTAGTGTTCTAGTTAACTAGGTAGCAGTGAGGATTACTAGTGTTTTAGTTAACTAGGTAGCAGTGGGGATTACTAGTGTTCTAGTTAACTAAGTAGCAGTGGGGATTACTAGTGTTCTAGTTAACTAGGTAGCAGTGGGGATTACTAGTGTTATAGTTAACTAGGTAGCAGTGCAGGTTACTAGTGTTCTAGTTAAATAGGTAGCAGTGGGAATTACTAGTGTTCTAGTTAACTAGGTAGCAGTGGGGATTACTAGTGTTCTAGTTAACTAGGTAGCAGTGGGGATTACTAGTGTTCTAGTTAACTAGGTAGCAGTGGGGATTACTAGTGTTCTAGTTAACTAGGTAGCAGTGGGGGTTACTAGTGTTATAGTTAACTACTATAGGGTGGGTCACAGTCCACGGCTATGGCGCACACATACACACGTCAAAAACAAACTAAAGAAAGGTCTGGATGGTAAATTGCTCTTGCGTACGGTAGTGACACGCACCTTGACACGTGGCGGTACGTCCATCCCACCCTTCACTCAAGCAGGTCCTGATCGCACTTCCTACCAGCTGGTATCTGGTGATGGAGTGTGTGTGAGGCGGTTATACAGGTTCTTTCTCCATACAGCAACACACACACACACACACACACACACACTCTTACCCCTCATTGCAGGCCGCAGTCGCCATGCCTCCAAGTTCCACTCCGGTGTAGACGTACTCTCCGTTCTCGATCTCCCCGGCGGAGCCACATGACTTAGCTTCAAACAGAATAATAAACCATCACTCTGGTGGTCGGGGCCAGCATACACATCTACCCCCTTCTTATAGGGGACAGGAGTTACACATTCTAGCGCTATTATTAGCCAACATATTGTACTTTTGACTTCTGGTGACTAGTGGGTCTCTTGCCTACCTACTGTATGTTGAATGACCTTATCGTAAGTCGCTTTGGACAAAAGCGTCTGCTAAATCAGGGGTTCCCAACCTTTTTTGTGCCACGGACTGGCAGATACATGAAACAAATCTCGCGGACCGGTTGTCAATTTTCGCGGACCGGTTGTCAAAGTGTGTGTCAACACACACCCCTAACAAAACTGCAGGGCTCGATTTCAGTATAAACGCGCATGTACGCGGAGCGCCCGTAACAAAAACCCAGCTCGTTCGCGACCGACACGTCACTAGCGCGTAGTCTCTTTAGTAGCGCGTGCAACTGAAAGTTTCTCGTTATGCCGCCGATATATATTTAATCTATATATATATATAGATAATACCGCCCATATATACACCGCTATATAATCTATATATATATAGATTATACTATATATATATAATCTCTATATATAGATTATACCGCCCGCCGTTCACCTATACTCAAATTATTTGAGTCAAATATGATGATAAACACAGCTGTTTCGCGGCCCGGCAGTAACACCTCCACGGCCCGGTACCGGTCCGCGGCCCGGCGGTTGGGAACCCCTGTGCTAAATGACTGGAATGTAAGGTCATTCTCAAATGGCTATAAACTACAGTAGGACGCACGTTAGCATAGGTGTCAACACAACAATAGTGTCTGTTTGCATGACTATTTGCATGGAAGTGGTCACTTACGTTCACATCGTATCTCTAAAGGGGACCAGGTCCCCTTCCCGGGGTTACACGTGCGGTATCTACTGCCCCCCACGTGGGCGTATCCCACGGCACACGTGTAGCGGACTGTGGCCCCGGAGGGGAACTGGGTACTGCTACTGTCAAGGTAGACGTTGGCATTGTTGCTCGCTGGTCGATCGCAGGCTCTGGAAGAGGCTGCAGGAAGAGAAGAGACAACCTTGTTTTTACTTTTGTTTCACTGAGACGTATATATATATATATATTTTTTTTTTCCACCAAACATGAATAGTTGCAACCCTTTGACTGCCCCATCTATAATAGTGTGTAATGCGACGTCACACTAACCAATACTGATTAGCTAGTCATTGCACACTGAAAGTGACTTAACTTGCTGAGGACTAAAAGTCGGTGATTCACAGCTCAAAGTAGGAGCATGTTAGCATGGCTCCGACACCTCTGAGCCGAGGGTATGACGTCACTGGTTTACTTAAGACCTCCGCCATCGAAGACGGAGCGGAGGTTATGTTTTCGACCCCGTTTGTCTGTCTGTTAGCAAGATAACTAAAAAGGCTATGTACGGAATTTGACAACTTGGTGGTGAGATTACTTATGGGCCAAGGATCCTTTAGCATTAGGAAATAAGGCAAAAAAATATATAGATATATATCTCTCACATATTGTGAAATTTTTCACAAAGTTACTATCATATTTGCATAAAACCTGGTGAGGGTTTAGGTGGAATGCCAATTACAATTTAAGAGCCTTTAGGGAAATATTGGGATACAAGGATGCTTTTGAAGGGTTCTTTAGCATTGGGAAATGGGGTGAAAACAAACACATTGTGTAATATTGACACAGATGCTTTAGAGGGAACTGTTGCTTTAGAGCAGGAGTCGGCAAGTAAGTAACTAGGCAAGTAAGATTACTAGTGTTCTAGTTAACTAGGTAGCAGTGGGGGTTACTAGTGTTCTAGTTAACTAGGTAGCAGTGGGGGTTACTAGTGTTCTAGTTAACTAGGTAGCAGTGGGGATTACTAGTGTTCTAGTTAACTAGGTAGCAGTGGGGGTTACTAGTGTTCTAGTTAACTAGGTAGCAGTGGGGGTTACTAGTGTTCTAGTTAACTAGGTAGCAGTGGGGATTACTAGTGTTATAGTTAACTAGGTAGCAGTGGGGATTACTAGTGTTATAGTTAACTACTATTGGGTGGGTCACAGTCCACGGCTATGGCGCATACATATACACACGTCAAAAACAAACTAAAGAAAGGTCTGGATGGTAAATTGCCCTGTGTACGGTAGTGACACACACCTTGACACGTGGCGGTACGTCCATCCCACCCTTCACTCAAGCAGGTCCTGGTCGCACTTCCTACCAGCTGGTATCTGGTGATGGAGTGTGTGTGAGGCTGTTATACAGGTTCTTTCTCCATACAGCACTACAAACACACAGGAAAGTACAGCTCCACACACACACTATCTTACCCCTCATTGCAGGCCGCAGTCACCGTGCCTCCAAATTCCACTCCGGTGTAGACGTACTCTCCGTTCTCGATCTCCCCGGCGGAGCCACATGACTTAGCTTCAAACGGAATAATAAACCATCACTCTGGTGGTCGGGGCCAGCATACACATCTACCCCCTTCTTATTGGGACTGGAGTTACTCATTCTAGCTCTATTGTTTGCTTGTTAGCCCTATTGTTAGCCAACATATTGTACTTTCGACTTCTGGTGACTAGTAGGTCTCTTGCCTACCTATTGTATGTTGAATGACCTTATCGTAAGTCGCTTTAGACAAAAGCGTCTGCTAAATCAGGGGTTCCCAACCTTTTTTGCGCCACGGACTGGCAGATACATGAAAAAAATCTCGCGGACCGGTTGTCAATTTTCGCGGACCGGTTGTCAAAGTGTGTTGTCAACACACACCCCTAACAAAACGGCAGGGCTCGATTTTAGTATAAACGCGCATGTACACGGAGCACCCGTAACAAAAACCCGGCTCGTTCGCGACCGACACGTCACTAGCGCGTAGTCTCTTTAGTAGCGCGTGCAACTGAAAGTTTCTCGTTATGCCGCCGATATATATTTATATCTATATATATAGATAATACCGCCCATATATACCGCTATATATCTATATATAGATTATACTATATATATATAATCTCTATATATAGATTATACCGCCCGCCGTTCACCTATACTCAAATTATTTGAGTCAAATATGATGATAAACACAGCTGTTTCGCGGCCCGGCAGTAACACCTCCACGGCCCGGTACCGGTCCGCGGCCCGGCGGTTGGGAACCCCTGTGCTAAATGACTGGAATGTAAGGTCATTCTCAAATGGCCATAAACTACAGTAGGACGCACGTTAGCATAGGTGTCAACACAACAATAGTGTCTGTTTGCATGACTATTTGCATGGAAGTGGTCACTTACGTTCACATCGTATCTCTAAAGGGGACCAGGTCCCCTTCCCGGGGTTACACGTGCGGTATCTAGTGCCCCCCACGTGGGCGTATCCCACGGCACACGTGTAGCGGACTGTGGCCCCGGAGGGGAACTGGGTACTGCTACTGTCAAGGTAGACGTTGGCATTGTTGCTCGCTGGCCGTTCGCAGGCTCTGGAAGAGGCTGCAGGAAGAGAAGAGACAACCTTGTTTTTACTTCAAAAATATTGTTTTGTTTCACTGAGACATATATATATATTAATTTTTTTGTTCCGCCAAACATGAATAGTTGCAACCCTTTGACTGCCCCATCTCTAATAGTGTGTAATGCGACGTCACACTAACTAGTGTTACTAGTGTTCTAGTTAACTAGGTAGCAGTGGGGGTTACTAGTGTTACAGTATAGGTAGCAGTGGGGATTACTAGTGTTCTAGTTAACTAGGTAGCAGTGGGGATTACTAGTGTTCTAGTTAACTAGGTAGCAGTGGGGTTACGAGTGTTCTAGTTAACTAGGTAGCAGTGGGGATTACTAGTGTTCTAGTTAACTAGGTAGCAGTGGGGATTACTAGTGTTCAAGTTAACTAGGTAGCAGTGGGGATTACTAGTGTTCTAGTTAACTAGGTAGCAGTGGGGATTACTAGTTTTCTAGTTAACTAGGTAGCAGTGGGGATTACCAGTGTTCTAATTAACTAGGTAGCAGTGGGGGTTACTAGTGTTCTAGTTAACTAGGTAACAGTGGGGATTACTAGTGTTCTAGTTAACTAGGTAGCAGTGGGGGTTACTAGTGTTCTAGTTAACTAGGTAGCAGTGGGGGTTACTAGTGTTCTAGTTAACTAGGTAGCAGTGGGGGTTACTAGTGTTCTAGTTAATGAGGTAGCAGTGGGGGTAACTAGTGTTCTAGTTAACTAGGTAGCAGTGGGGATTACTCACCCAATCCATTGCACTGACTAGCGAGTTTGTGTTGTGATTCTCAACAACGTTAAAATGTATTTCCGTGTTTCAAAAGAAAAGTCAGAACACCAAAGCATTAGAACTAGGGCTGTCAAAGTTAACGCATGTGATTAATCTCGAGACTTTAACGCACACTATTTTTGACTCTTTAACTCAAATCATCATAGAATCCGGTTTAGACTGAGGAGATGCAAGTGAAGCGGAGTGCTCCAGACCCTGTATCGCCTCGTAGAAAAAACCCAATGGGCCGATCTACCCGTTTTATGGGTCGGACCGATCAGACAAGACAAACAAGTTGTGTCGGCCCAAAAGGCCCGTCGGCCCACGGTCTGCCAGATGGCCAGTTCAGCCCTGGTGGAAAATGTCACTCAATTCTCGATTCGGACATTATAGCCTATATGTGCGACTGTTGGTCCGATATTGTAAACAAAAAATATCTCAAAAATAATATTTAAATTTTTTTCTGTAAATAATCTTCCGGGTCATATATTATTGCTGGCGGGCCATCAATGGCCCGCGGCCCGCCTGTTGCCGACCCATGTTTTAGAGGGATTGTATAAACCTCAGAAATAGGCCAAAGGGGACTTTTTGGTATGCAGTCCACTGAGGGCCCTCTAGGTTACCAACAACTAAATAGGACTTTGACTCATGCTTGACTTTACAATTAGAGGTCAATTTACTTTACACAGAGGCCTATTCCTTTCATCTCAAATAAAACAGTCTGAAAATATATGGCCTTCTTAAAGAGATAGCAAGATAGTAGTGGATGGCCGAATAGTGTCAATTAGGGTTGAACAATACATGAATATCGTGATATGAGACTAAATATTGTCTCGTTATACGGTGATATGGCATAAGGGTCGTCTTTCCCTGGTTTTAAAGGGCTGCATGACAGTAAAGTAATGTCATCTTCTGAATATAACCGTCCGACAGTCCTAGATGTTCTATGTTTTGCTTTTAACCACAAGAAGACATTATATCCACATTACTGATGAGCATTTATCAAAAATCTCATTGTGTAAATCAAATAAATTGCTTGCGTCATGGATGGCAGGTGCAAGAGTGGAACCAAAAATCGAATCAACTGTTCCTTGGTCCATAAGTAATCTAACCACCCAGTGTTATCCAATTCCGTACAGAACTTTTTGAGTTACCTTGCGAATGAACAAACAGACAGAGGCGAAAACATAACCTCCGGTCCATCTTCGATGGCGGAGGTAATACAGCAATAACTAGGACTGAAACCAACTAAAAAGCCTTCCTACTGTATATAGAAAGGTGTTTAGAGGAACGGAACGTGGTGGGCGTTGAGGGTGAGGTGAGGTTCAAGGGTCACCTCTGCAGGCGGGAGGCGGTGCGCTCCAGGTGCCGTTCTCAGCGCACCAGAGGTAGGCCTGACCCACCAGGGTGCCCTGGGGGCAGCGGTACTGGATCACCTGTCTGTAGGTGTACGAGGCACGCCATATGCTCGTCATTTCAGCATTGGTCTCCGGTGGGTCACAGTGCACGGCTATGGCGCACACAGATACACACGTCAAAAACAAACTAAAGAAAGGTCTGGATGGTAAATTGCTCTTGCGTACGGTAGTGACACGCACCTTGACACGTGGCGGTACGTCCATCCCACCCTTCACTCAAGCAGGTCCTGGTCGCCCTTCCTACCAGCTGGTATCTGGTGATGGAGTGTGTGTGAGGCTGTGTGACACACACACACACACACACACACACTCACACACTCTCTCTTACCCCTCATTGCAGGCCGCAGTCGCCATGCCTCCAAATTCCACTCCGGTGTAGTCGTACTCTCCGTTCTCGATCTCCCCCGCGGAGCCACATGACTTTGCTTCAAACAGAATAATAAACCATCACTCTGGTGGTCGGGGCCAGCATACACACCTACCCCCTTCTTATAGGGACTGGAGTTACTCATTCTAGCTCTATTGTTTGCTTGTTAGCCCTATTGTTAGCCAACATATTGTACTTTCGACTTCTGGTGACTAGTAGGTCTCTTGCCTACCTATTGTATGTTGAATGACCTTATCGTAAGTCGCTTTGGACAAAAGCGTCTGCTAAATGACTGGAATGTAAGGTCATTCTCAAATGGCTATAAACTACAGTAGGACGCACGTTAGCATAGGTGTCAACACAACAATAGTGTCTGTTTGCATGACTATCTGCATGGATTTTCCATGTGAAGTGGTCACTTACGTTCACATCGTATCTTTAAAGGGGACCAGGTCCCCTTCCCGGGGTAACACGTGCGGTATCTAGTGCCCCCCACGTGGGCGTATCCCACGGCACACGTGTAGCGGACTCTGGCCCCGGAGGGGAACTGGGTACTGCTACTTTCAAGGTAGACGTTGGCATTGTTGCTCGCTGGCCGTTCGCAGGCTCCGGAAGAGGCTGCAGGAAGAGAAGAGACAACCTTGTTTTTACTTCAAAAAGTTGGTTTTGTTTCACTGAGACATATATAAATTTATTTTTTTGTTCCACCAAACATGAATAGTTGCAACCCTTTGACTGCCCCATCTCTAATAGTGTGTAATGCGACGTCACACTAACCGATACTGATTACTAGTCATTGCACACTGAAAGTGACTTAACTTGCTGAGGACTAAAAGTCGGTGATTCACAGCTCAAAGTAGGAGCATGTTAGCATGGCTCCGACACCGCTGAGCCGAGGGTATGACGTCACTGGTTTACTTAAGACCTCCGCCATCGAAGATGGAGCGGGGTTATGTTTTCGACCCCGTTTGTCGGTCTGTTAGCAAGATAACTAAAAAGGCTATGTACGGAATTTGACAACTTGGTGGCTAGATTACTTATGGGCCAAGGATCCTTTAGCATTAGGAAATAAGGCTAAACAATATATATCTCACATATTGTGAAATATTTCACAAAGTTACCGTCATATTTGCATAAAACTTGGTGAGGGTTTAGGTGGAATGCCAATTACAATTTAAGAGCCTTTAGGGAAATATCGGGATACAAATCAGGGAATCCAGGATGTTTTTGAAGGATTCTTTAGCATCGGGAAATGGGGCGGAAACATACAGTGTAATATTGATGCAGATGCTTTAGAGGGGACTGTTTTAGAGGGATTGTTTAAACCTCAGAAATAGGGCAAAGGGGACTTTTTGGTATGCAGTCTACTGAGGGCCCTCTAGTTTACCAACAACTAAATAGGACTTTGACTCATGCTTGAGGTAAATTTACTTTACACGGAGGCCTATTCCTTTCATTTCAAATCAAAGCTTCAGTTTTAAGTTGGAGGTATGGTGTGTGACAGGGAGTAACCAGGCAGTAGCGCTACGGGATCACACGCACACGCGCACGAGAGATTAGCGGAATCTGCTGCCACAGCTGTAGGATTAAAGCTTTGAACATCAGGAACTCACAACGACCATTGGATGTTCTTTTACCTAAACGAACAGCGAGTCAAACACTGCTTCCCAGCCCTAAGCTCTCATATGTGGCCAACAGAAGGAACAAAGGAATAGGACTTTATAAGACAATTCAGAAAGGATTCTGGCCACTACAGTCTTCGGTTTACAAACCTACTACTTATTGAGGAAGCTAAGGTCCTTTAATCAGGGTCCCCATGGTCATGGAAATCCTGGAAAAGTCATGGAATGGAGTATATTCATTGAAAGTTTTGGAAAAGTCATGAAATTTGATTTTGTTGTATGTAGGGCTAATAATGAAATGATGTTATTGTGCTCTTCCATGTATATCCATGCATGAATTTAGTCATCATTGTGAAGTTGACGTTTATTTTAGTGTCCACACCCTCTGGCGGCTTTTCACAACTGGCGTGGACTTCTTCTGTAGTAAATACAATTAAATCAAATAAAACATTCTCATGTAAATTCCTGCAGTGTGATACAGTTTCTTAAATGGACATAGCCTAAATGGACATGGCCTAACTAGTTCGTTAGAAAAGGAACAAAGGTTGTCGTTTAATTTTCATCCAATAAGAAGGTCCAACCTGTGGAGTAACCTATGCAAGTGTGTGTACCTGTCGGTTGTGAAAGGTCATGGAAACATATTTAACCTTGAAAAGTAATGTAAAAGTTTTTAAACGTTGTCAGTGTCATAGTAACGACAGAAAGCTAGTGCACGCGACTTCAGTCAACAGGCTATCAACTATCTAGATAGTCAAGTCATAATTATGAGATACTATCTCATAATTATGACTTAACTATCATAATTCTGAGATAGTTAAGTCATAATTCTGAGATAGTTAAGTCATAATTATGAGATACTATGTGACTTCTTCCGTTATTTTTCAAGTGACGGAAACGGGCTTCCATAGTGTTGCCAAGCTGCAAATGAATGAACCTTTCTTGAAACGAATAAAGTAATCTGAATCCGAATCATATGATGATGAAGATGATGACTGATGCGATGTGTGGCGCGTGTACTCACGGATGCATTTGAGCTTTAATTTGGTCCACGTCCCGTTCAAACAATCGACATAAAACTTCCCTTTGTTTAGGGAATGCCATTTGGTTCTGGAATATCCATCTAAGCAGTCATAGTACACCCGTTCTCCGTGCATGAATTTGGTCATCTTTGTGGCGTTTATTTGAGTGCCCGCATGCTCTGGCGGCTTTTCACAACTTCTTGTGAAAAGGACTTCTTCTTCTGTACGTAAACATACAATGGAAATAAAACACAAAAAACAAGGGTTTAAAGTCAATTGAATTACAACAACAACAACATGGAAACAATTGAACGTGTGTGTGGAGAGAGAGAGAGAGGCGACCTGAAGTTACCTGTAGCGTGGACCGCAAGCGAGAAAGCCAGAAATAACCCAATCCCTGAAAGCCTGATCATCGTCGGTGTCATGTTGACCAGTCAAAGGATAACTCTCCACTGTCGTCGTGTTCGAGGTGTCCATGTATATACTGCTGATTAAAGCGGCTGTGTGCAGCCGCACAGCAGCCTTGCAACAGCAGACTCATTAGCACTACCAGTGGACACACGGGGGTATTGCAATGATGTGATTTATTTGTATTTTTATTTATTTATTTATTTTAATAAAAACAACAAAAAAAACAAAACAATTAGGCAGCAGCATCATTATCCTAACAAGTGTATAGTCACAACAGATTAAGAGGTACTTTACTCTCTCTTTAACCAGATCCCGCTCAGTCGGGTAAACGGGCCCCAAACCCTATTAAAGGTTTCATTTTTATTTTTCTGAATATATGTTATCTTCTCCATAGAACAGCAATAACTCATGTTGCATGATGTGATTTAGATCCATATATCCTCTATCATATCATATTTGGTTTCACAGATTTCAGCTTAGTTTGCGTGACTTTTCAGAGCAACACCGAGACATGGAAGCATATAGCTAGGCCTGTTACCACCTGGTACGTGCATAGGATATATACACATATATAATAAGATATATAATAATTCCCCTTTTTTCTGGCGTGTTTTTTTATTTATTTGGATTTATTTGGATCGTTTATTTGTGTACGGATGTTGAAACAATAACTGATAACTGATAATAACTGATCAGATTTCCCACGCTCAAACCATACGGTCCTTGGGTGAAATCGCTCCTATAGCCTAACTGGACCCAGGTCAGTTATTTGTGTTCGCCTTGCCAATGGTCAAGGTTAGGATTTGGGGAGGGAAAGCTGATCCTAGACCAGCAGTAGTAAGTAAGTAATAAGTAGGCCGTTTGAGACTTATAGCCAGTCACTGGATTATCGACGTCATGGCGTTCAGGCTGTAATGACACCCCCGAGGTGTCCCCGACCTTCATCATCATCATCATCATCATAATCCCTGAGACACCAGACACGTTGAGGCCAGTCAGCATGAGTCAGCAATCAGATATGTGGCCAAAAACAAAGTATACACTAGTGTTCATTGTCGTTCTGTATTGATAACATGGACGCACTTTAGGAAATGCTTGCATATATATCTCACACATACTCTATAAGTAATATTTTAACTGTTGTTATGCCTAGTAGACTGTAAACTGTACATTATATATTACCATGCACTTTACTGCAACATTTGCACTCTGGTTAGATGCTAAATTATTTTCGCTGTACTGCACTTGTGCTGTGCAATGACAATACATTTGAATCTAATCTTATCTAATCTAATCTAATCTAATATCCTTGAATCGTTTTAGTGGGGGATACGGTGGAGTTCTCCTGTCACCTCGACTGAACTTCAAGCGTAATAGCCTGAAGTGATATTATATCTATTTATTTATCTACCAGCTGAATATAAGCAATCACATTGTGTAGTAGGCTACAAAACCTGTCACTCATTCCAATACGTTTAAAAATTAAAAATATATATTTTTTCATGACTAACGCTATTATAGTCACTTGGCTCGTTTCACACACACACGCACGCACGCACGCTGAAAAAGGAAAAAAAAAACGGCTCTTAAAAAAACAACAGACTTCTCGTGTGTGTGTGTGTGTTTGTTTGTTGAGCTACAGCTAGTTATTAAGTCTGCGGTATTTCCATGTGTGTCGGTTTGCGAATACATAAGCAGTGATCCGTGGTCCACAGTCTAGTCAAGTCAAGTCAAGTCAAGTTTATTGTCACTTCACAGTTTACAGTTTAGTATAAAGCAGTGATGTGAAATTCTTGTGTGCAATACCCGACGACAGACAGCAGTTATAAAATAAGATAAAATAAAAATAGATAAAAAATACAATAAAAAATAGAATAAAGAATATAAAATAAAAATAAAAAATGCAATTTATAAAATGCAAAAATCAGCACAGAAAAGAGCAATATATATATATAAATCAATGTAATAAAATATACATTGTTATATGTTATACGCCCTTGTTCAGCAGCCTGATGGCCTGACTGTGGAAGCTATCTCTAAGCCTATTTGTACGACACTTGATACTGCGGTATCGCCTGCCTGACGGTAATAGTGAGTAAAGTTCGTGGCTGGGGTGGGCAATGTCTTTTATAATTCTTTTGGCCTTGGCCACGCACCGCTGGTTGTAAATGTCCAGGAGGGAGGGGAGCTCACCTCCAACGATATACTGGGCCGTCCGCACCACCCTTTGAAGCGCTCTGCGCTCGAGTGCCGTGCAGTTCCCGTACCAGGCGGTGATACACCCTGTCAGAACACTCTCGATGGTGCCGTTGTAGAATGTTCTCAGGATGCGGGGGCCCATGCTGAATTTCTTCAGACGCCTGAGAAAATACAGGCGTTGTTGGGCCCTTTTCACCACGTGTGTGGTGTGCGTGGACCATGTGAGGTCCTCGGAGATGTGCACGCCGAGGAACTTGAAGCTGCTGACCCTCTCTACTGCAACGCCGTCGATGGAGATAGGGCTGTGCTCTCCCCTCTGCCTCCTGAAGTCCACGATCAGCTCCTTGGTCTTCTTGACGTTGAGGGCGAGGCTGTTCTCCTGGCACCACTGCTCCAGCGATCCGACCTCCTCCCTGTAGGCTGTCTCGTCGTCGCCGGCGATCAGGCCCATCACTGTCGTGTCGTCAGCAAACTTGACGATGACGTTGGAGCTGTGCATAGCCATGCAGTCGTGGGTGTAGAGGGAGTAGAGGAGAGGGCTCAGCACGCATCCCTGGGGGGCTCCCGTGTTGAGGGTCAGTGGCTCTGATGTGGTGCTGCCCATCCTCACCACCTGGCGGCGGTCCGACAGGAGGTTCAGTATCCAGCTGCACATGGATGGGGGTACGCCTAGACCTCTCAGCTTGGTGTCGAGCTTGGCAGGAACTATTGTGTTGAATGCTGAGCTGTAGTCCACAAACAGCATTCGCACATAACAGTTCTTCCCCTCCAGGTGGGAAAGGGCAGTGTGGAGGGCCATGGCAATTGCGTCGTCCGTGGATCTATTTTGACGATATGCAAATTGCCATGGGTCCAGCGTGGTAGGTAACACGGAGCAAATAAAGTCCTTGACCAACCTCTCGAAGCATTTGCTAACGATCGAGGTGAGGGCCACAGGTCTGTAGTCATTCAGGCATGTTACCTTGGTTTGTTTAGGGACAGGCACGATGGTGGATATCTTGAAGACCGCGGGGACAACAGCCTGGGACAGGGAGAGGTTGAAGATGTCTGCAAAGACTCCTGCCAACTGGTCTGCGCATGCTCTGAGGACGCGGCCCGGGATGTCGTCGGGGCCTGCCGCCTTACGGATGTTCAGCCGCTTAAAGGTGCGGTCTCACATGTCTCACACGTTTCAGGTCAGAAGCTCAAGCCTTGCTATGCCGCCGCTCATGGAGCGCTTCTCTTTAGCGTCGCTGTTAAAACCAGTGGCGGCTCGTCCATAGGGGCGCAGGGGCGCCGCCCCACCTGTTTAAAAATAAACTAAACATGTTTAAAATGAATAATAATTACTCATTTTATGTATGTTTGTGTTTAAAATGCACAATAACGTTAATATAGCAAATATAAATCATTGTTGTGCGTGCTATTCTCCCCCCTCGTTTGTCATTGACGTCACTCTCATAGAAATCTGGTACCTACCTCCAAACCTGGGCGCACGGCGGTGCGCCCAGGATCTCCGCGTCACTGCGGGCAAGCGGCCAATGAAAATGGATCAAGCAATTAAATGTAGCCTATCAAGGGTCCTAAATACGATCGGTGGGAGCGCATTTCATTGCGCCCGAACAAAGAAACCAGTCACGCATGCGCGACTCAAATTGAGTGGCGCATGCGTGAGCAAATTGAGTGGCGCATGCGTGAATGCGTGAGCAAAGAAAACCAGTCACGCATGCGCCATTCATAGCCTAGTTGAACCTTATTTGTAAAGCCTGTACTGCTCTGCTCTCAGTTCGCGTCTTGCTGTCTGAGGAAAGGTACGTTTTTGTTGTCCCGGTTATAGTTTTACATTTATTTTTATTGTGGACGATGTAAACTTAAAGTAAAGGGGATAAGAAATGTTGGTCATGCTGTATAAACATGCAGCTTGTCATTTGTATGTAAACGGTGTGGATTGGGGTTTTGTAAGTTTATCGTGGACACGTGCTTCCCCAATGCTAGCTTTTCTACTAGGCGCCATATAATAAATGTTCTTTCACCATAAGTTTCAAGTTTGTTTATTATTTGTCACAACAAAATACAGAATACTGATTGATTGTGCTACATACAGTAAAAATAAAGTAAGTAAAAAAGAAATTAAGCAGTAAGTAAAGGAATGTTCAGTCAATATACATATATACAATACAGAGTAGAATGAGTAACGGTGAGGTTTATATTATGTATAGTTTTTTATTTTTAATTAGCCCTCTCGGTCGTTTACATGGTGAAATGGCGCCACAGTCTGGGCAAATCCGGTATTGCACAGCAGATATGATTTAAAAAAAATGTTTTACCCCTGCGCCCCTCCTACTTCGGATGTCACCGGCCGCCACTGGTTAAAACAGTCACTCAATCCTGTCAAGATGGTCCGTTCCTCCCCCCCCCCCTTCCAGATTCTTAATTGTTAATTGTAAATTCCTCTCATTAGTCTCACGTTGTCCTGACCGTTTAAACAGGAGGGAGACGGGAATATCAAACACAACAGTTCTCCCGTCACAGAAAAACACCTGAACCTGTCACCATTGTGTTCCTTAAGGGATCTTTTTATTTTTTTATTTTCAAATCTTGTAAATAGTGAAAATACATAGACGAGGGTTGAATTTTTCTTTTAATCCTAATTTGCATTGAGCATGATTCCCCCCTCCCCCCTCCCTTACACATCTCTATATGTCCCTCATGGTCCTTCAACCTTTTTCTGAAATGCCACACACACACACACACACACACCTGCTTCAACCGCAATCTTTTACAAGAATAAACAAAGCTCTTCCAAAGACTGCCCACAGGGGGCAGACCACTAGTGCACATTCTTGTAGCGCTAGTTCTAGAGCCCCCCCCCCCTCTCCATTATCCTTCCTTTTGCATTAAAACCTGCAATGACATGAATTGAACACCCCTTCATCTAGGCTATATACACCCTAACATAAATGCATTGCATGTGCTTTGGCTGCCAGCGAATGTAATTTAGAGATCTTCCATGCCATGGATTAGTTCGGTTTATACGTATCCGTCACTGGGGGAAAGAAATTGTAAAATGAGGATTATATACAGTATATACACACACACAAATGTGTGTATGTATATGTATATATAATAGTAACTTCTCTCTAGAAAGAGAAATGGTTCAGACATTGTGTTGGAAATGAAAAACAGAAATCTGATGTTAAGAGCATATGTTGTTTTAATGTCGAAACCGTGACCAAAACATGGTAAATGAATGTGCTCGAATAAAAACACCCGCATGACTGTGTGTGGATCTCTGCACCAGTGCAATCAAACTGTTACTGACAATTGCATTGTCACTGACCAAACGACAATGATACAAATATAATTAACAAAAACAAATCCCTAATTCTGGAAACTCGAGAAAAAAATAAAGAAAAAAACTTTTGAAAATGCCTTCCCTCAGTTTGCCATCCAATACATTTCTCTGAGATGATACTGTTGTAATGTAAGTTTTGTAAATATAAAATAAATAAAAAATAGTGTATAGAGTCTCGTACACAACCTTTTTTTAGTTGTAGGTAAGCCGAACATCAGGATGACACAAAGGGATTTGGACCACATCGTCCCCACAAGGGGGCAGTGTGGAGCTGTGCAGACCCTCCGGTCGTTTAAAGAAACGGCGACGCGTTGATTTCCCTTCAGCCGGGCGCCCAAACAGTTGGTATCGATCCCAGCACATTGGCTCTCAATCAAGTAGGTTACCCGAGCGTGTGAGGTCAATAGGTTTCCGTTCTCCTCTAGTTGAGACCCTTTCCCCCTTTGCCTGATGTCATTTTGTCCTGCAACCCGATTTTTTTTAGTTTTTTTTTTTTAAACAAGAGTTTGCTATGATGTATCATAGAGTTGATATTTGCACTTGAATTGTTATTGCTCATGTAAAGAAAATGTCTGGATTTTGTATTGTCTTTTTTAAATGAATGGAATTGGTGTCGTTAATTTTCCATAGCTCCCGTTTTGTCCATGAAATGCTCTCACCCACCGTTTAGTCAATAGCGATGATACACGTTAACATTATCCATTGTAAGAGAGAAAGAGACGACCAAAAGAACAACTGTACAGAGGTAAATACAACAGGATTGTGTACTTGTTACTGTCCAAAAACACCTAAATAAACAAACTGTACTTCATCTTAATATATTCTGTTTATTATTATTGCCAAAGATGACCAATGATCCAACAAATAAACTGTTTCACAAAAAGGCAGCCTAATTAAACATGCATTATTTTTGTAAAATAAGGTAAACACATTTGTTAGTTTGACATATACCACTGTTTTTTCTCTCAATTTGGCTAAATGTACTTTTCTGCTGAAATTGTGACCTTAAATACACCTGGTCAATTAGACGTTGGAACTTTTGTTGCAGAAGGTCTTAGTTTCTGCCCAAATTCCCTGTAACAAAAACACAATAGAAAAATAAAGCATTAATTAATTGTTTGAAAACTAATAATGACCGCAATAACTAGGACTGAAACCAACTAAAAAGCCTTCCTACTGTATATAGAAAGGTGTTTAGAGGAACGGAACGTGGTGGGCGTTGAGGGTGAGGTGAGGTTCAAGGGTCACCTCTGCAGGCGGGAGGCGGTGCGCTCCAGGTGCCGTTCTCGGTGCACCAGAGGTGGGCCTGACCCACCAGGGTGCCCTGGGGGCAGCGGTACTGGATCACCTGTCTGTAGGTGTACGAGGCACGCCATATGCTCGTCATTTCAGCATTGGTCTCCGGTGGGTCACAGTGCACGGCTATGGCGCACACATATAGACACGTCAAAAACAAACTAAAGAAAGGTCTGGATGGTAAATTGCT
>CM051013.1:6258376-6295253 GCA_027704905.1 Muraenolepis orangiensis | reverse complement strand
TTATGAATTGCATTTTTATTTTTTCTATTTTTATCTTATTTTTATAACTGCTGTTCACAGCTACTTAAGCAGGTGACCTGGCAGTACGAAATTGTGTTATTCATCTTGTTAATATGAATGCTTGTGAACTGCTCTATTTTTATGTTCGCGTACCTCAGTGTTATGCTATTGTCTGCTTCAACAAATGTACACCTTGTAAGTCGCTTTGGATAAAAGCGTCTGCCAAATGCCCTAAATGTAAATGTAAATGCTGTCTGTCGTCGGGTATTGCACATAAGATTTTCACACCACTGCTTTATACTTGTGTAAACTGTGAAGTGACAATAAACTTGACTTGACTTGTCATTACACCCACATGTTAAGCATCCGGCTATACTGCCAAAGAAAAGTCTTTCCAGGGTCAGAAAACTTAGATTACTGCAAACTCAGTAATCAGTAAATGTGGCCAAACCACATTTGACAAAAAGGGGAAACCCACAATTAGGTTGTTACTCTGCTGGAGGCAGAATAAAGACCTGTACACAAGGTTGTTCCTCTGCTGGAGGCAGAATAAAGACCTGTACACAAGGTTGTTCCTCTGCTGGAGGCAGAATAAAGACCTGTACACAAGGTTGTTCCTCTGCTGGAGGCAGAATAAAGACCTGTACACAAGGATGTTACTCTGCTGGAGGCAGAATAAAGACCTGTACACAAGGTTGTTACTCTGCTGGAGGCAGAATAAAGACCTGTACACAAGGTTGTTACTCTGCTTGAGGCAGAATAAAGACCTGTACACAAGGTTGTTCCTCTGCTGGAGGCAGAATAAAGACCTGTACACAAGGATGTTACTCTGCTGGAGGCAGAATAAAGACCTGTACACAAGGTTGTTACTCTGCTGGAGGCAGAATAAAGACCTGTACACAAGGTTGTTACTCTGCTTGAGGCAGAATAAAGACCTGTACACAAGGTTGTTACTCTGCTGGAGGCAGAATAAAGACCTGTACACAAGGTTGTTCCTCTGCTTGAGGCAGAATAAAGACCTGTACACAAGGTTGTTACTCTGCTTGAGGCAGAATAAAGACCTGTACACAAGGTTGTTACTCTGCTTGAGGCAGAATAAAGACCTGTACACAAGGTTGTTACTCTGCTTGAGGCAGAATAAAGACCTGTACACAAGGTTGTTACTCTGCTTGAGGCAGAATAAGGTGTTTAATGTGTTGCCTGTGATTCCATGTTAAGTTGTTATCTACAGTTAATGTCTATTTCAAAGGGTAAACGTTGACTTTGTACAAACATTTTGTGTGAAATCTCACGAGAAATGTGTGATTTGGTGAGAGTGTAAGTGCAGCTTTTACATGTTCATAGTTTAGCTGTAATATGTATTTTATAAGTTTAATAATTATTATTTGTTGTAATATTTCATGCGTGCAATATTTAGTCTTTTATTTTGAAGTCCAAGCTCACGTCTCGTTATGCTGTTCTCGCGAGAGCGAGTAAGATGCACGGATACTTTTACAGCTCCGTTAGTTTAAGTGTTTTCTTATAAAGTTGTAAGGACTGAAGAATACTTCCCTCTGTTTTCAGAGCATGCAGCCAACGAGGTATGTTGTTGTGTTTGTATTTATTTTACGTTTATTACTCTTCTAAAGTCATCTCACATGCTGTGAATGTTATTGTGTGTCTAACATGGTACTATGTTAGTCATTTATACTGTTTGTTTATGTGTAGTTTTCACGGTGGATTCGGAGAGGAATAAACCCGTTATGAGAAAGTCACTTGTGTCCGCCTGTGCTTCGAGGGAACTACAATCTCATTATGACTCCACTATCTCATAATTATGACTTAACTATCTTCCATAGTGTTGCCAAGCTGCAAATGAATTAACCTTTCTTGAAACGAATAAAGTAATCTGAATCATATGATGATGAAGATGATGATGATGACTGATGCGATGTGTGGCGCGTGTACTCACGGCTGCAGCTGAGCGTTAATCTGGTCCACGTCCCGTTTAAACAATCAACATAAGACTTCCCGTTGGTTCGGTAATGCCATTTGGTTCGGGAATATCCATCTAAGCAGTCATAGTACACCCGTTCTCCGTCCATGAATTTGGTCATCTTTGTGGCGTTTATTTGAGTGCCCAAACGCTTTGGCGGCTTTTCACAAGTTCTTGTGAAAAGGACTTCTTCTTCTGTACGTAAACATACAATGGAAATAAAACACAAAAAAAACAAGGGTTTAAAGTGAATTGAATTACAACAACATGGAAAGAATTGAACGTGTGTGGAGAGAGAGAGAGAGGCGACCTGAAGTTACCTGTAGCGTGGACCGCAAGTGAGAAAGCCAGAAATAACCCAATCCCTGAAAGCCTGATCATCGTCGGCGTCATGTTGACCAGTCAAAGGAGAAATCTCCACTGTCGTCGTGTTCGAGGTGTCCATGTATATACTGCTGATTAAAGCCTTGCAACTTGTGCAGTGGGAGGTCTCTAGAGAGAGATAAGAGACTTTTTTTTTAATACAGCAGACTCATTAGCACTACCAGTGGACACACAGGGGTATTGCAATGATGTGATTTTTTTAATATATCTATTTTTTTTTTAAACAACAAAGTTACAAGACACCACATACAAACTTAAATCAAAAATGTGAAAAAAAACAGGACAGGACAGACAGGACGTAATTTGAAAAAAATATATATATAATAATAATAAAGTATATATTATAAAAATGACCTAACAACAAAAAACAAAACAATTGGGCAGCAGCATGATTATCCTAACAAGTGTACATAGTCACAACAGATTAAGAGGAACTTTACTCTCTCTTTAACCAGATCCCTCTCATGGATTGGACAAACCCTATCAAAAGGTTTCATTTTCTTTTTCAGAATATACGTTATCTTCTCCATAGAACAGCAATAACTCATGTTGCATGATGTGATTTAGATCCATATATCCTCTATCATATCATATTTGGTTTCACAGATTTCAGCTTAGTTTGCGTGACTTTTCAGAGCAACACCGAGACATGGGGGCATATAGCTAGGCCTGTTACCACCTGGTACGTGCATAGGATATATACACATATATAATAAGATATTTTCTAAATATCTTTACTTATGGATCACATTTTATTTTTTGAGAATCTTGTTTTAATGTACGGATATTGAAACAATAACTGATCAGATTTCCCACGCTCAAACCATACGGTCCTTGGGTGAAATCGCTCCCACACACACACACACACACACACACACACACACACACACACACACACACACACACACACACACACACACACACACACACACACACACACACACACACACACACACACACACACACACACACACACACACACACACACACACACACACACACACACACACACACACACACACACACACACACACACACACACACACACACACACACACACACTTTGTGTTCGCCTTGCCAATGGTCAAGGTTAGGATTTGGGGAGGGAAAGCTGATCCTAGACCAGCAGTAGTAAGTAATAAGTAGGCCGTTTGAGATTTATAGCCAGTCAGCATGAGTCAGCAATCAGATATGTGGCCAAAAACAAAGTATACACTAGTGTTCATTGTCGTTCTGTATTGATAACATGGACGCACTTTAGGAAATGCTTACATATATATCTCACACATACTCTATAAGTAATATTATAACTGTTGTTATACCTAGTAGACTGTAAACTGTACATTATATATTACCATGCACTTTCCTGCAACATTTGCACTCTGGTTAGATGCTAAATTATTTTCACTGTACTGCACTTGTGCTGTGCAATGACAATACATTTGAATATAATATTATCTAATCTAATCTAATATCCTTGAATCGTTTTAGTGGGGGATACGGTGGAGTTCTCCGGTCACCTCGACTGAACTTCAAGCGTAATAGCCTGAAGTGATATTATATTTATTTATTTATCTACCAGCTGAATATAAGCCTGTCACTCATTCCAATACGTTTAAAAATATTCATTTTTTTATGACTAACGCTATTATAGTCACTTGGCTCGTTTCACACACACAAGCTCAAGCCTTGCTATGTCCCTCATGGTCCTTCAACCTCTTTCTGAAATCACACACACACACACACACACACACACACACACACACACACACACACACACACACACACACACACACACACACACACACACACACACACACACACACACACACACACACACACACACACACACACACACACACACACACACACACACACACACACACACACACACACACACACACACACACACACACACACACACACACACACACACACACACCTTTTACAAGAATAAATAAAGCTCTTCCAAAGACTGCCCACAGTGCACCCCTAGTGCACATTCTTGTAGCACTAGTTCTAGAGCCCCCACCCCCCTCCCTCTCCATTATCCTTCCTTTTGCATTAAAACCTGCAATGACATGAATTGAACACCCCTTCATCTAGGCTATATACACCCTAACATAAATGCATTGCATGTGCTTTGGCTGCCAGCGAATGGAATTTAGAGATCTCCCATGCCAAGGCTTAGTTCGGTGTATACGTATCGTCACTGGGGGAAAGAAATTGTAAAATGAGGATTATATACAGTATATATCACAACTGGACCTTCTGTAGACCAGGCGTTCCCCAACTTTTCAGCCCGCGACATAACAGGACCCCCCCCCCCACTATCACCGGAGGGACTGGAACATTAAAAACAACGTGTGCACAGATCTTCACCATCGCGGTAATCGCGGTCGAGAAAATTGTGTGGCTTTTTTTCAGCTGCAAATGGTACTGTCGTGAATCTGTCGGAATCAGAATTCCTTTATTTGTCACCCTTACATATTAAAAACAGACAGACTTAACAGACTGTAACAGACTTAAATAATAAAAAGACCTACGCACACGTTATTATTAACAATAATAATAATAACAATAATCCAAATTATAATAAAAAAAAATTAAAAAATGGATTAAAATAACCTCATGGTCACATCAAGAGGATTCTGAAATCATCTCGGGACCCCCACTTTGGGAACCCCTGCTGTAGACCCCTCGGGATCCCGCGACCCCCACTTTGGGAACCCCTGCTGTGGAAAACACTCAATGTCACATAACGTGACAGGTGAAAGTGCTAATGACAAGACTAATATGCCAGAGACATTTGATCGCGGTTTTGTAACTCTTAGTTACGTTAAGTCTTTTCATGTTAAGCGATGCAAATGTAACGGGTGTGCCTGGACTGCTACAGTCTGTCTATGCACATCCGTTGACCTCTGCGCCTTCTGCGTTGTGTTCTGTTGCAGTGGCGGCGCCAGAGATTTTCTCTCGGGGGTGCTGTGGGGTAGCTTGACGTTTCATAGAGGGTGCTGAAACATTTAGGGTTTCCCATTAATGCACCGGCACTACAGTGGAATTTTCTACTGCAACACTCCCCACACGCACACATGCAGTACACCCGCGACTGTTACAATGAAGGCTCGATAATCAGCTCACAGCATATAGGTGTAAGCAGGGGTAAAGTGCTATTTTGGGGAGTGGACGTAACCTCCTATAGGAGGGTCCTCCCCTCCTCTAGGAGGGCCCGGGGCCATGCTCCCCCGTGAAGATTTCTTTTTAAATATTGAAGTTAAAAGCATCAATTGGTGCACTTTGAGAGCAACATTAAGCGGTCTCTGCGTTGTGTTTTGCGTTGTTCATGGATGGATGAGACCCCAGCCAGCATACCGTTTAGACCATTTCCTTTTAATCACTGACAAGCTGATAAGAGATATAACAAATCAGTATAACATTTTGTATCCCTCACAGTGACTCCTCTCACGTGGAAACATTTACAAAAACAAAAAGGGAAGAGGAAACGTGAGGGACACACTATAAAGGGGGGGTGTATTTCTCATTGTGATCGGTGGCAAAAAACGTGATCGTCCCATGCTGGCCATTGGCCTAATCATATCACCTGTGTTGGCTTATGTTTCTGGTCAAAAATGTGTTTGTTTCACATTTGCATTGATGTAATCAATAATTTTTCTAATTTTATTTAATAAAAATAATAATATATATATATTTTTTAAACACATTTATTGGGGGTGCTTAGGGGGTGCTTTGGCAATCCTGGGGGGTGCTTCAGCACCCCCTAGCTCCCCCCTGGCGCCGCCCCTGTTCTGTTGTGCTGGTTGAATGAAGGACATGGACCACAAACAGCTACTGGTTCCTTTTTTAATCATGCAGACCGTCTGGACAATGGCTGTGTCCTGTACAGATCAAAACATAAATAAACTTGCAACATGCGGTCTCTCCCACACACACGGGTCTCAATCTCCTCTCCTCAGACAGCAAGACGCGAACTGCTCATTAACAAATGCTTCTGAATGAAACAAATTAAATTAAATACAAATGCTTAATACATTCGACCACAGCATATATTAGACATGAAAATCAGCCAACCAATATCAATTAAGAACACAAGAATGCACATACCTGTACAGATCAAAAAAAGAACAAACTTGCAACATGCGGTCTCTCCCACACACACGGGTCTCAATCTCCTGTTAGCAGACAAACACACGGAGGACCCTGTAGCTAGCATTGGGGAAGCACGTGTCCACGATAAACTTACAAAACCCCAATCCACACCGTTTACATACAAATGACACAAGCTGCATGTTTATACAGCAAGACCAACATTTCTTATCCCCTTTACTTTACGTTTACATCGTCCACAATAAAAATAAATGTAAAACTATAACCGGGACAACAAAAACGTACCTGTCCTCAGACAGCAAGACGCGAACTGAGAGCAGAGCAGTCTTGACGTCAAAAACAACCGCTGTTCTCTTAAAGAGACGGTACAGGCTTTACAAATAAGGTTAAACTGGGCTACAATTTTAACCCACATATGCAAACATGCATTGAATATAAAGAAAACATATATAACAAATCTGGATTTGGTGAAATTACAAAGTCAAAACTCTCAATTAAAATGCACAACAATGCTTAACAAACCCAAGACAGCCATTAACTAATCATTCAACAAGTGTGTGGAAACAAAATGCAACAACCAGCTCAACGAGACGCAACACTGAGACAAAACCAGCAAAGACAAATGAGTGTCACTCACCAATGATGTTCACTTAAAGACCAAATCCATTCTCCTGTCCTTCTGGATGGTTCGACCACCCGGTCATAAAGATGATCTCTTTTCAGATCCTAAATAAGTTGCCTTTCCAATTCCCTGCCCTCTGGTCGGTCCCAAATAGCAACACTCCCATCAGTAGAGCCTCTTGTGGCTAGTAGAGCCTCTTGTGGCTAGTAGAGCCCGTTAGCCACGGGTATCTTTCCCAGTTGCTAGCCTGAAAATGGTGAACATAGCCTGCTTTAACAACTTGATTCAGCTCAATATTGTCAGGCGTTGGACGGCCTTTTTAATAATGTCCATCTTTACATTGAATGGTCGTCTTGAAAATGGTTCCGACAATAAATCCGCAACGACATCATCTTTGCCTGTTGCCATTTTGACGTAAAAAGCGCTACGCTAGATCCACTCTCGCTCCAGCCAGTGAACCTTCTAGCTCCCTATTGAGCTGTGGGGAAATCTGAAAGAATACGCCCATTGGCTACAAATCACTTTATGATTGGTTGATCAAATTGTCAATCCAAGCGTACGCTCTCATTCAGTCTAAGGGCCAAAGCATGCGGGAGTACTTTGGTTGAAGGATATTCTTCCCAGCAACCCAGAAACATTTCTGATTGGTTGCATTGTTTCTCCAACACAAAACCACTCAAATGCGTAGTGCATGGACCGAGAAAGACAAACAAATCAACGTAACACTGTAATAAAACAGATAACACATACGATTCTCATTTATTCATTTTATTTCAATTTTATTAAATTGTATTACATTTTATTAATACAATTAATTCGATTTTTTTTTTCATTTGAGAGTTCCAGGGTCTTCTCTGAATACCTTGAAGGCCCTGACGCTTCACCACTGATACACGTGTGTGTATGGATATGTATATATAATAGTGACTTCTCTCTAGAAAGAGAAATGGTTCAGACATGTGTTGGAAATGAAAAACAGAAATCTGATGTTAAGAGCATATGTTGTTTTAATGTCGAAACCGTGACCAAAACATGGTAAAATGAATGTGCTCGGAATAAAAAACACACCGCATGACTGTGTGGATCTCTGCACCAGTGCAATCAAACTGTTACTGACAATTGCATTGTCACTGACCAAACGACAATGATAAAAATATAATTAACAAAAACAAATCCCTAATTCTGGAAACTCGAGAAAAAATAAAGAAAAAAACTTTTGAAAATGCCTTCCCTCAGTTTGCCATCCAATACATTTCTCTGAGATGATACTGTTGTAATGTAATGTTTTGTAAATATAAAATAAATAAAAAATAGTGTATAGAGTCTCGTACACAACCTTTTTTTAGTTGTAGGTAAGCCGAACATCAGGATGACACAAAGGGATTTGGACCACATCGTCCCCACAAGGGGGCAGTGTGGAGCTGTGCAGACCCTCCGGTCGTTTAAAGAAACGGCGACGCGTTGATTTCCCTTCAGCCGGGCGCCCAAACAGTTGGTATCGATCCCAGCACATTGGCTCTCAATCAAGTAGGTTACGCGTGCGTGTGAGGTCAATAGGTTTCCGTTCTCCTCTAGTTGAGACCCTTTCTCCCGCCTGATGTCATTTTGTCCTGCAACCAGATTTGTCGCCTTTTTATTTATAAATTTTTATTTATAAGAGTTTGCTATGATGTATCATAGAGCTGATATTTGCACTTGAATTGTTATTGCTCATGTAAAGAAAATGTCTGGATTTTGTATTGTCTTTTTTAAATGAATGGAATTGGTGTGGTTAATTTTCCATAGCTCCCGTTTTGTCCATGAAATGCTTTCACCCACCGTTTAGTCAATAGCGATGATACACGTTAACATTATCCATTGTAAGAGAGAAAGAGACGACCAAAAGAACAACTGTACAGAGGTAAATACAACAGGATTGTGTACTTGTTACTGTCCAAAAACACCTCAATAAACAAACTGTACTTCATCTTAATATATTCTGTTTATTATTATTGCCAAAGATGACCAATGATCCAACAAATAAACTGTTTCACAAAAAGGCAGCCTAATTAAACATGCATTATTTTTGTAAAATAAGGTAAACACATTTGTTAGTTTGACATATACCACTGCTTTTTCTCTCAATTTGGCTAAATGTACTTTTCTGCTGAAATTGTGACCTTAAATACACCTGGTCAATTAGACGTTGGAACTTTTGTTGCAGAAGGTCTTAGTTTCTGCCCAAATTCCCTGTAACAAAAACACAATAGAAAAATAAAGCATTAATTAATTGTTTGAAAACTAATAATGACCGCAATAACTAGGACTGAAACCAACTAAAAAGCCTTCCTACTGTATATAGAAAGGTGTTTAGAGGAACGGAACGTGGTGGGCGTTGAGGGTGAGGTGAGGTTCAAGGGTCACCTCTGCAGGCGGGAGGCGGTGCGCTCCAGGTGCCGTTCTCGGTGCACCAGAGGTGGGCCTGACCCACCAGGGTGCCCTGGGGGCAGCGGTACTGGATCACCTGTCTGTAGGTGTACGAGGCACGCCATATGCTCGTCATTTCAGCATTGGTCTCCGGTGGGTCACAGTGCACGGCTATGGCGCACACATATACACACGTCAAAAACAAACTAAAGAAAGGTCTGGATGGTAAATTGCTCTTGCGTACGGTAGTGACACGCACCTTGACACGTGGCGGTACGTCCATCCCACCCTTCACTCAAGCAGGTCCTGGTCGCCCTTCCTACCAGCTGGTATCTGGTGATGGAGTGTGTGTGAGGCTGTTATACAGGTTCTCTCTCTCTCACTCACTACTCACTCGCTCTCACTCTTACCCCTCATTGCAGGCCGCAGTCACCATGCCTCCAAATTCCACTCCGGTGTAGACGTACTCTCCGTTCTCGATCTCCCCGGCGGAGCCACATGACTTAGCTTCAAACGGAATAATAAACCATCACTCTGGTGGTCGGGGCCAGCATACACATCTACCGCCTTCTTATAGGGACTGGAGTTACTCATTCTAGCTCTATTGTTTGCTTGTTAGCCCTATTGTTAGCCAACATATTGTACTTTCGACTTCTGGTGACTAGTAGGTCTCTGCTACTATGTATGTTGAATGACCTTATCGTAAGTCGCTTTGGACAAAAGTGTCTGCTAAATCAGGGGTTCCCAACCTTTTTTGTGCCACGGACTGGCAGATACATGAAAAAAATCTCGCGGACCAGTTGTCAATTTTCGCGGACCGGTTGTCAAAGTGTGTTGTCAACACACACCCCTAACAAAACGGCAGGGCTCGATTTCAGTATAAACGCGCATGTACACTGAGCGCCCGTAACAAAAACCCGGCTCGTTCGCGACCGACACGTCACTAGCGCGTAGTCTCTTTAGTAGCGCGTGCAACTGAAAGTCTCTCGTTATGCCGCCGATATATATTTAATCTATATATATAGATTATACCGCCCATATATACCGCTATATAATCTATATATATAGATTATACTATATATATATAATCTATATATAGATTATACCGCCCGCCGTTCACCTATACTCAAATTATTTGAGTCAAATATGATGATAAACACACAGCTGTTTCGCGGCCCGGCAGTAACACCTCCACGGCCCGGTACCGGTCCGCGGCCCGGCGGTTGGGAACCCCTGTGCTAAATGACTGGAATGTAAGGTCATTCTCAAATGGCTATAAACTACAGTAGGACGCACGTTAGCATAGGTGTCAACACAACAATAGTGTCTGTTTGCATGGATTTTCCATGTGAAGTGGTCACTTACGTTCACATCGTATCGCTAAAGGGGACCAGGTCCCCTTCCCGGGGGAACACGTGCGGTATCTACTGCCCCCCACGTGGGCGTATCCCACGGCACACGTGTAGCGGACTGTGGCCCCGGAGGGGAACTGGGTACTGCTACTGTCAAGGTAGACGTTGGCATTGTTGCTCGCTGGCCGTTCGCAGGCTCTGGAAGAGGCTGCAGGAAGAGAAGAGACAACCTTGTTTTTACCGACACCTCTGAGCCGAGGGTATGACGTCACTGGTTTACTTAAGACCTCCGCCATCGAAGACGGAGCGGAGGTTATGTTTTCAACCCCGTTTGTCGGTCTGTTAGCAAAATAACTAAAAAGGCTATGTACGGAATTTGATAACTTGGTGGTTAGATTACTTATGGGCCAAGGATCCTTTAGCATTAGGAAATAAGGCAAAAATAAATAAATAAATATATATATATCTCACATATTGTGAAAATTTGCATATTTGCATAAAACTTGGTGAGGGTTTAGGTGGAATGCCAATTACAATTTAAGAGCCTTTAGGGAAATATTGGGATACAAATCCGGGACCCCAGCAGAGCCGGATCCAGGATGTTTTTGAAGGATTCTTTAGCATTGGGAAATGGGGTGAAAACAAACACATATTGTGTAATATTGACGCAGTGCTTTAGAGCAGTGGTTCTCAAACTTTTTTCAATAATGTACCCCCTTTGAAAAAAAATGTCAGCCAAGTACCCCCTGAGCAGCGCAAAAACAATTTGGTAGGGGAAAAAAGTCTATCTAAAGAGGTCTCGTACAGCGCTGCACCATCACAAAGGAAAGCATCCACCTGAGGAAAGCAGGTGAAATCCCCCTCTGCACATGCCCTTTTCCACAGCTCTACTTTCTTCAGAAAACCGCCCACCTTGTCATACAGGTTCAGAATGTTGGTGTCCTTGCCCTGCAGACACACATTCAGTTTGTTAAGTTTGCTGAATATATCTGCCAGATAGCTAAGCTTTGCAAGCCAGTCTGTGTCCTCAAACAAGATGGCATGAGATCCGTGCTCTGACAGAAAGGTGCACACTTCAGATCGTAATTCCAACAGCCTGTTGAGTATTCTCCCTGAGAGAGCCAGCGCACTTCTGTGTGTAATAGCAGTTGTGTGTGTTCCGCTCCCATGTTTTCACACAGGCGGCGAAACAGTCGCACATTAAGTGGCCTTGACTTAATAAAGTTGATTACTTTTACACTGCCGTTCAAAACGTCATGCAACACAGGACTCATTTTCTTGGACGCCAGTGCTTCCCTGTGTATGACACAGTGAGTCCACTGCACTTCAGGGTTTTCATTTGGAATCCGCGCCATGAGTCCTTTCACGCGGCCGGTCATCAGTACAGACACTGGTGCAGGATTTCCAGTTCAGACCGTTTTCACCAAAAAACAACATTAAAAACATAAAAAATGTCCTCCCCAGTTTTCCCCTCCAAACTCTTGCAGAAAAGTACGTGTTCGCGAATGTCGTCAGTATCAACGTATCTCACAAACGCAACAAGCTGTGCGTTTCCACTGACATCTGTCGATTCATCAAGCTGGAGGGAAAAGGATTCGCCGAGTTTTCCCACAACCTGATCAACAATGTGTGTTCCCATGGTTTCTATTCTGAGACAAACGGTGTCATTTGACAAAGGCACAGTTTTTAACTTATCCGCCACGTTTTTGTCCAGCATAATCTCGGCCAATACAACAGCGACTGGAAGTAAAAGGTCTTCAGCTGTGGTGAATGGCTTTTTGGCTTTAGCTATGAGCAAAGACACCGCATAAGACGCCTGGAGTGCTTTGGCTGATGTTGTGGAGACTTTTCGGATCGTTTCTTGAGATGATCTGAAGTCCGAAAATGTTCTTTTAAAAACCTCTGGTGGCTTACCAACATGACATGGATGTTTTGTGCCGAGATGTCGTTGAAGGTGCGCTGGCTTCATGGAACTGTTGGCTAATTTCTCCCCGCAAAACAAGCCCAGTGCCTTGGGAGGGTTGCAGCTAGTTGAATCCCATTAAACATATTCATCCTGATACTGACGGTATTTTGTTGGCTCTGTTTTCACTTTCATTTTGACTTCTTTCTCAGTGTTCTCAGTGTATCGCTGCAACGTTGTTTCAAAACTGTCTTCCCGCTCACAATCGAACGTGATTGCGTAGCCTAACCTTATGTTGTTAGCACAGTTTACGGCAGTAACGATTCCATTAAAAACAGAAATATTGAATATCGAATGTTTTTTACCGAATTTGAATTGACATTTTAATTTAATGTATTGTAGTATCATTATTTTAGGAATTATGCATGACTGATTTTTTTTAAATTAACATTTAAAAAAAATCTCACGTACCCCCTGCAGTACTCTAACGTACCCCTAGGGGTCCGCGTACCCCCATTTGAGAACCACTGCTTTAGAGGGGACTGTTGCTTTAGAGCAGGGGTTGGCAAGTAAGTTTGGCCTTGGGCCAATTTCTTTCTGAGCCACTAGATGGCGGGCCAGAACATAATCAAAAGCTAATTGAAGTAATTGATTGTTAAAACATGTTCTAATGCTTTGACTTTTCTTTCGAAACATTTAAATACATTTCCGCGTTGCACATCGGAAATGTCGCTAGTCAACTAACAGTTTGTTTTGTGAGCCTGCTAACAATGTAAAGTAGTGTTCTAGTTAACTAGGTAGCAGTGGGGATTACTAGTGTTCTAGGTAACTAGGTAGCAGTGGGGATTACTAGTGTTCTAGTTAACTAGGTAGCAGTGGGGATTACTAGTGTTCTAGTTAACTAGGTAGCAGTGGGATTACTAGTGTTCTAGTTAGCTAGGTAGCAGTGAGGATTACTAGTGTTGTAGTTAACTAGGTAGCAGTGGGGATTACTAGTGTTCTAGTTAACTAAGTAGCAGTGGAGATTACTAGTGTTCTAGTTAACTAGGTAGCAGTGGGGATTACTAGTGTTCTAGTTAACTAGGTAGCATTGGTCTCCGGTGGGTCACAGTGCACGGCTATGGCGCACACATATAGACACGTCAAAAACAAACTAAAGAAAGGTCTGGATGGTAAATTGCTCTTGTACGGTAGTGACACGCACCTTGACACGTGGCGGTACGTCCATCCCACCCTTCACTCAAGCAGGTCCTGGTCGCCCTTCCTACCAGCTGGTATCTGGTGATGGAGTGTGTGTGAGGCTGTTATACAGGTTCTTTCCACACACACACACACACACACACACACAATCTTACCCCTCATTGCAGGCCGCAGTCACCATGCCTCCAAATTCCACTCCGGTGTAGACGTACTCTCCGTTCTCGATCTCCCCGGCGGAGCCACATGACTTAGCTTCAAACGGAATAATAAACCATCACTCTGGTGGTCGGGGCCAGCATACACATCTACCGCCTTCTTATAGGGACTGGAGTTACTCATTCTAGCTCTATTGTTTGCTTGTTAGCCCTATTGTTAGCCAACATATTGTACTTTTGACTTCTGGTGACTAGTAGGTCTCTTGCCTACCTATTGTATGTTGAATGACCTTATCGTAAGTCGCTTTGGACAAAAGTGTCTGCTAAATCAGGGGTTCCCAACCTTTTTTGTGCCACGGACTGACAGATACATGAAAAAAATCTCGCGGACCAGTTGTCAATTTTCGCGGACCGGTTGTCAAAGTGTGTTGTCAACACACACCCCTAACAAAACGGCAGGGCTCGATTTCAGTATAAACGCGCATGTACACTGAGCACCCGTAACAAAAACCCGGCTCGTTCGCGACCGACACGTCACTAGCGCGTAGTCTCTTTAGTAGCGCGTGCAACTGAAAGTCTCTCGTTATGCCGCCGATATATATTTAATCTATATATATAGATTATACCGCCCATATATACCGCTATATAATCTATATATATAGATTATACTATATATATATAATCTATATATAGATTATACCGCCCGCCGTTCACCTATACTCAAATTATTTGAGTCAAATATGATGATAAACACACAGCTGTTTCGCGGCCCGGCAGTAACACCTCCACGGCCCGGTACCGGTCCGCGGCCCGGCGGTTGGGAACCCCTGTGCTAAATGACTGGAATGTAAGGTCATTCTCAAATGGCTATAAACTACAGTACGACGCACGTTAGCATAGGTGTCAACACAACAATAGTGTCTGTTTGCATGGATTTTCCATGTGAAGTGGTCACTTACGTTCACATCGTATCGCTAAAGGGGACCAGGTCCCCTTCCCGGGGTAACACGTGCGGTATCTACTGCCCCCCACGTGGGCGTATCCCACGGCACACGTGTAGCGGACTGTGACCCCGGAGGGGAACTGGGTACTGCTACTGTCAAAGTAGACGTTGGCATTGTTGCTCGCTGGCCGTTCGCAGGCTCCGGAAGAGGCTGCAGGAAGAGAAGAGACAACCTTGTTTTTACTTCAAAAAGTTGGTTTTGTTTCACTGAGACATATATATATATTTATTTTTTTGCTCCACCAAACATGAATAGTTGCAACCCTTTGACTGCCCCATCTCTAATAGTGTGTAATGCGACGTCACACTAACCGATACTGATTAGCTAGTCATTGCACACTGAAAGTGACTTAACTTGCTGAGGACTAAAAGTCGGTGATTCACAGCTCAAAGTAGGAGCATGTTAGCATGGCTCCGACACCTCTGAACCGAGTGTATGACGTTAAGACCTCCGCCATCGAAGACGGAGCGGAGGTTATGTTTTCAAACCCGTTTGTCGGTCTGTTAGCAAAATAACTAAAAAGGCTATGTACGGAATTTGACAACTTGGTGGTTAGATTACTTATGGGCCAAGGATCCATTAGCAATAGGAAATAAGGCAAAAATAAATAAATATATATATATATATATATATATATCTCACATATTGTGAAAATTTGCATATTTGCATAAAACTTGGTGAGGGTTTAGGTGGAATGCCAATTACAATTTAAGAGCCTTTAGGGAAATATTGGGATACAAATCCGGGACCCCAGCAGAGCCGGATCCAGGATGTTTTTGAAGGATTCTTTAGCATTGGGAAATGGGGTGAAAACAAACACATATTGTGTAATATTGACGCAGTGCTTTAGAGGGGACTGTTGCTTTAGAGCAGGGGTCGGCAAGTAAGTTTGGCCTTGGGCCAATTTTTTTCTGAGCCACTAGATGGCGGGCCAGAACATAATCAAAAGCTAATTGAAGTAATTGATTGTTGAAACATGTTCTAATGCTTTGAATTTTCTTTCGAAACATTTTAATGTGGGGATTACTAGTGTTCTAGGTAACTAGCTAGCACTGGGGGTTACTAGTGTTGTAGTTAACTAGGTAGCAGTGGGGATTACTAGTGTTCTAGTTAACTAGGTAGCAGTGGGGGTTACTAGTGTTCTAGTTAACTAGGTAGCAGTGGGGGTTACTAGTGTTACAGTATAGGTAGCAGTGGGGATTACTAGTGTTCTAGGTAACTAGGTAGCAGTGGGGATTACTAGTGTTCTAGTTAACTAGGTAGCAGTGGGGGTACGAGTGTTCTAGTTAACTAGGTAGCAGTGGGGATTACTAGTGTTCTAGTTAACTAGGTAGCAGTGGGGATTACTAGGGTTCTAGTTAACTAGGTAGCAGTGGGGATTACTAGTGTTCTAGTTAACTAGGTAGCAGTGGGGGTTACTAGTGTTCTAGTTAACTAGGTAGCAGTGGGGATTACTAGTGTTCTAGTTAACTAGGTAGCAGTGGGGATTACTAGTGTTCTAGTTAACTAGGTAGCAGTGGGGGTTACTAGTGTTCTAGTTAACTAGGTAGCAGTGGGGATTACTAGTGTTCTAGTTAACTAGGTAGCAGTGGGGGTTACTAGTGTTCTAGTTAACTAGGTAGCAGTGGGGGTTACTAGTGTTACAGTATAGGTAGCAGTGGGGATTACTAGTGTTCTAGGTAACTAGGTAGCAGTGGGGATTACTAGTGTTCTAGTTAACTAGGTAGCAGTGGGGGTTACGAGTGTTCTAGTTAACTAGGTAGCAGTGGGGGTTACTAGTGTTCAAGTTAACTAGGTAGCAGTGGGGATTACTAGTGTTCTAGTTAACTAGGTAGCAGTGGGGATTACTAGTGTTCTAGTTAACTAGGTAGCAGTGGGGGTTACTAGTGTTCTAGTTAACTAGGTAGCAGTGGGGATTACTAGTGTTCTAGTTAACTAGGTAGCAGTGGGGGTTACTAGTGTTCTAGTTAACTAGGTAGCAGTGGGGGTTACTAGTGTTCTAGTTAACTAGGTAGCAGTGGGGGTTACTAGTGTTACAGTTACAGTATAGGTAGCAGTGGGGATTACTAGTGTTCTAGGTAACTAGGTAGCAGTGGGGATTACTAGTGTTCTAGTTAACTAGGTAGCAGTGGGGGTTACGAGTGTTCTAGTTAACTAGGTAGCAGTGGGGATTACTAGTGTTCTAGTTAACTAGGTAGCAGTGGGGATTACTAGTGTTCTAGTTAACTAGGTAGCAGTGGGGATTACTAGTGTTCTAGTTAACTAGGTAGCAGTGGGGGTTACTAGTGTTCTAGTTAACTAGGTAGCAGTGGGGATTACTAGTGTTCTAGTTAACTAGGTAGCAGTGGGGGTTACTAGTGTTCTAGTTAACTAGGTAGCAGTGGGGGTTACTAGTGTTCTAATTAACTAGGTAGCAGTGGGGGTTACTAGTGTTCTAGTTAACTAGGTAGCAGTGGGGGTTACTAGTGTTCTAGTTAACTAGGTAGCAGTGGGGGTTACTAGTGTTCTAGTTAACTAGGTAGCAGTGGGGGTTACTAGTGTTCTAGTTAACTAGGTAGCAGTGGGGATTACTCACCCAATCCATTGCACTGACTAGCGAGTTTGTGTTGTGATTCTCAACAACGTTAAAATGTATTTCCGTGTTTCAAAAGAAAAGTCAGAACACCAAAGCATTAGAACTAGAGCTGTCAAAGTTAACGCATGTGATTAATCTCGAGACTTTAACCCACTCTATTTTTGACTCTTTAACTCAAATAATCATAGAATCCGGTTTAGACTGAGGAGATGCAAGTGAAGCGGAGTGCTCCAGACCCCGTATCGCCTTGTAGAAAAAACCCAATGGGCCGATCTACCCGTTTTATGGGTCGGACCGATCAGACAAGACAAACAAGTTGTGTCGGCCCAAAAGGCCCGTCGGCCCACGGTCTGCCAGATGGCCAGTTCAGCCCTGGTGGAAAATGTCACTGCATTCTCGATTCGGACATTATAGCCTATATGTGTGACTGTTGGTCCGATATTGTAAACAAAAATTCTAAATATCTCAAAAATAATCTTTTATTTTTATTCTGTAAATAATCTTCCGGGTCATACATTATTGCTGGCGGGCCATCAATGGCTCGCGGGCCGCCTGTTGCCGACCCATGTTTTAGAGGGATTGTTTAAACCTCAGAAATAGGCCAAAGGGGACTTTTTGGTATGCAGTCCACTGAGGGCCCTCTAGTTTACCAACAACTAAATAGGACTTTGACTCATGCTTGAGGTAAATTTACTTTACACAGAGCAGATGAGCATTTATCAAAAATCGTATTGTGTAAATCAAATAAATCGCTTGCGTCATGGATGGCAGGTGCAAGAGTGGAACCAAAAATACAAATAAATCGAATTACCTGTTCCTTGGTCCATAAGTAATCTAACCACCCAGTGTTATCCAATTCCGTACATAACTTTTTGAGTTACCTTGCGAATGAACAAACAGACAGACAGAGGCGAAAACATAACCTCCGGTCCATCTTCGATGGCGGAGGTAATACAGCAATAACTAGGACTAAAACCAACTAAAAAGCCTTCCTACTGTATATAGAAAGGTGTTTAGAGGAACGGAACGTGGTGGGCGTTGAGGGTGAGGTGAGGTTCAAAGGTCACCTCTGCAGACGGGAGGCGGTGCGCTCCAGGTGCCGTTCTCGGCGCACCAGAGGTTGGCCTGACCCACCAGGGTGCCCTGGGGGCAGCGGTACTGGATCACCTGTCTGTAGGTGTACGAGGCACGCCATATGCTCGTCATTTCAGCATTGGTCTCCGGTGGGTCACAGTCCACGGCTATGGCGCACACATATACACACGTCAAAAACAAACTAAAGAAAGGTCTGGATGGTGAATTGCTCTTGCGTACGGTAGTGACACGCACCTTGACGCACACACGTGGCGGTATGTCCATCCCACCCTTCACTCAAGCAGGTCCTGGTCGCCCTTCCTACCAGCTGGTATCTGGTGATGGAGTGTGTGTGAGGCTGTTATACAGGTTCTTTACACACACACTCAGTCACTCTCTCTCTCTTACCCCTCGTTGCAGGCCGCAGTCGCCATGCCTCCAAATTCCACTCCGGTGTAGTCGTACTCTCCGTTCTCGATCTCCCCCGCGGAGCCACATGACTTTGCTTCAAACGGAATAATAAACCATCACTCTGGTGGTCGGGGCCAGCATACACATCTACCCCTTCTTATAGGGACTGGAGTTACTCATTCTAGCTCTATTGTTTGCTTGTTAGCCCTATTGTTAGCTAACATATTGTACTTTCGACTTCTGGTGACTAGTAGGTCTCTTGCCTACCTACTGTATGTTGAATGACCTTATCGTAAGTCGCTTTGGACAAAAGCGCCAGCTAAATGACTGCAATGTAAGGTCATTCTCAAATGGCTATAAACTACAGTAGGATGCACATTAGCATAGGTGTCAACACAACAATAGTGTCTGTTTACATGACTATTTGCATGGATTTTCCATGTGAAGTGGTCACTTACGTTCACATCGTATCTTTAAAGGGGACCAGGTCCCCTTCCTGGGGTAACACCTGCGGTATTTACTGCCCCCCACGTGGGCGTATCCCACGGCACACGTGTAGCGGACTCTGGCCCCGGAGGGGTACTGGGTACTGTTACTTTCAAGGTAGACGTTGGCATTGTTGCTCGCTGGCCGATCGCAGGTTCCGGAAGAGGCTCCGGAAGAGGCTGCAGGAAGAGAAGAGACAACCTTGTTTTTACTTCAAAAAGTTGGTTTTGTTTCAATGAGACATACCGTATTGACCCGAATATAAGACGGGTTTTTTTTCCTAGAAAAAAATCAAAAAAAGAGGGGTCGTCTTATAATCGGGGTTTAGACTTTTCGATGTACCGTAATTGCACATGTAACTGCGCAACAACAGATCGCGCCAAACGAGTGTTCCGAGACACCGCGCGACACTTAAAGTAACTCAAAGTCTTAAAGTAACAGTACATAAAAATAGTTACCTGGAGAGATAGAAATGGAGAGACAGCGACCAACTTGAAAAAAGTGGCTCAAAAGTAGGGCAAGTTAATAAACAGAAGAGACGAAGTTACGATGCCAATTTTAAGATAATGGTGATAAACGAAGCAGAGACATCAAACACCTGTCATTGCGACGCAGGACAAGCCCAGCGCCTGCCCTCAGACTTCAGAGAGAAGCTACTGTCTTATCAGCGATATGTGATCAAGTTAAGGAAGAAGCACTCATACCCCCTTGATCAGATGGGCAATGTGGATCAAACGCCTGTGTATTTTGACATGCCAACTGTCACTGTGCATAAGAAAGGCGACAAATCAGTGATCTACTGATCTACTGGAAACGAGAAGAGCCGAGTAACGGTCATGTTAACGCGCCTCGCAGATGGGACACAACTTCCCCCGTACGTGGGGGATTATGGTAGTGCCCAGGCAAAGGGCTGGATGGAGACGGAGCTTGTGGTGGACTGGCTCAAGGTGGTGTGGGGCAGACGGCGTGGGGGACTCAGAAAGCAGAGGAACATGTTGATTCTGGATGCTTTCCGTGGACACTTGACTGAGCCAGTCAAAACCTAGTCACCTAGTGATCATACCGGGCGGAATGACAAGCCAGCTGCAGGTGTTGGATGTGGTCGTTAACAAACCATTCAAGGTTAATCTGCGCAAGAGATCCACAGAGTGGCTCCTGGCTGCTAATCACGCACTGACACCGTCTGGAAAAATCCAAAAGCCTGCAGTACGTTTGCTCTGTGAATGGATCTTGCAAGCATGGGCTGACGTTTCCCCAGAAAGCATTAATGGGTTTAAGAAATGCTGCGTATGCCATGGATGGCAGCGAGGATGACGTGATGTGGGAGGAGACGGGGAAGCAGACACCGTGAGTGACGATAGCGGGAGTGAGAGGAACAACCAGCGACGTAGAAGACGAGCTGAATGAGAAGACGTGATGTGACCAATAGACTGATGTTCTGTTTCATTGCTCTACCGTTTTATTGCACTACTGTTTCATTGCAATCTATCTAGCCTGTTTTGTTTTTGTTTGTCAAGTTAGGCAAATTTTAACACAATGTGTGATGTGTGTTATCATTATTTTCCAAAAAAATGATTTTCTTTATAAAAAAAAAAGATTTGGTCTTCAAAAAAAATAAATATATTTTTTTTCCAAAAATGAGTCTTGAAAAAGAGGGGTCGTCTTATAATCGGGGTCGTCTTATATTCGGGTCAATACGGTATATATATATTTTTTTTTGTTCCACCAAACATGAATAGTTGCAACCCTTTGACTGCCCCATCTCTAATAGTGTGTAATGCGACGTCACACTAACCGATACTGATTAGCCAGTCATTGAAAACTGAAAGTGACTTAACTTGCGGATGACTAAAAGTCGATGATTCACAGATCAAAGTAGGAGCATGTTAGCATGGCTCCGACACCTCTGAGCCGAGGGTATGACGTCACTTGTTTACTTAAGACCTCCGCCATCAAAGACGGAGCGGAGGTTATGTTTTCGACCCCGTTTGTCGGTCTGTTAGCAAGATAACTAAAAAGGCAATGTACGGAATTTGACAACTTGGTGGTTAGATTACTTATGGACCAAGGATCTGTTGATTAGGTTATGGTGCAGATCCAAATCCAAAACAAGATCTAGGATTTTACTCAAGGATCCTTTAGCATTAGGAAATAAGGCTAAACAATATACATATATATATATCTCACATATTGTGAAATATTTCACAAAGTTACTATCATATTTGCATAAAACTTGGTGAGGGTTTAGGTGGAATGCCAATTACAATTTAAGAGCCTTTAGGGAAATATCGGGATACAAATCCGGGAATCCAGGATGTTTTTGAAGGGTTCTTTAGCATTGGGAAATGGGGCAAAAACAAACCCATAGTGTAATATTGACGGAGTGCTTTAGAGCAGACTTGTTTTAGAGGGATTGTTTAAACCTCAGAAATGGGGCAAAGGGAACTTTTTGGTATGCAGTCCACTGAGGGCCCTCTAGTTTACCAACAACTAAATAGGACTTTACACAGAGGCCTATTCCTTTAATTTAAAATCAAACAGTCTGAAAAGGTAGGCCTTCTTAAAGAGATGACAAGATAGTAGTGGATGGCCTAATAGTGTCAATTAGGGCTGAACAATACATGAATATCGTGATATGAGACTAAATATTGTCTCGTTATACGGTGATATGGCATAAGGGTCATCTTTCCCTGGTTTTAAAGGGCTGCATGACAGTAAAGTAATGTCATCTTCTGAATATAACCGTCCGACAGTCCTAGATGTTTTAGGTTTTACTTTTAACCACAACAAGTCATTATATCCACATTACTGATGAGCATTTATCAAAAATGCTGTGTGTAAATAAAATAAATCGCTTGCGTCATGGATGCTAGGTGCAAGAGTAGAACCAAAATGACGCAGTTGTTGACCACTAGGACGGATTCCCTAGAGGCTGGACAACTACGGCTGTACTTTTATTGCACAGTAGTATAAAAAAACAGTCTGTTATATAGAGCTACAGTAGGCTACTGGCCAATACATTCAGTAAGTATTTCCAAAACCAAGGTTGTGTTACTCTTTTAATTTATTCCTAAAATGGCCCCATAGTCTACCAGCCTATATATATATACCCAGTAGACTTTACCAACGGGTAGGCTGATTTATCCAACATCCATCATACATCTGGGTCCACGCTCCCAATGTGTGAGGTTACGCCGCTAAAAGACACTTTAAGTGTCATGGCCCTTTAGGATATAGCAATCCTCAAAATAGCATAATGCATTTGCATAAAAAACGAACGTCTGAAAAACAAAAGGACTAAAAAACAAATAAAAATAACCACCACCCACTAACCAAACTGACAGTAGGCCCACAGGAACCCATTGGAATCAATAAATCCGGGATCCGACTTACGAATGCACCTCGGTCATTGTCAAGTCATGATTATGAGATAGTTAAGTCATAATAGAGATAGTTAAGTCATAATTGTGATACTCCGAGCGATCACACACACACACACACGAGAGATTAGTGGAATCTGCTGCCACAGCTGTACAAAGCTGGTTGGCAACACGGGAAAGATTTATAAGTGACAGCAGCGGATCATCCAGTTTGTTATCGATTAGCTCCTCGGTTCGGTCCACCGCTGAAGACATCTTGCGCTGTAGTTTTTCTAATAGCGGTTTGTTCTAGAAGCTCCTCTAGTTGATTGTGACCTTCTGCCGAGTACCACAACGCAAGGAGGCAGTTTGTCTCGGACCACTGCTGCTTCGCCTTCACGTCCATGGCGAATTTTAGTGATTTAAAAAATGGCGGTCAAAAACTGAGTTCGTCCGATAAGCCCCGCCCCCAGCCCCTGACGTAGTGGAGACTTCAGGGGAGAGCACAGCCCTATCGCCATCGACGGTGTTGCAGTAGAGAGGGTCAGCAGCTTCAAGTTCCTTGGCGTGCACATCTCCGAGGACCTCACATGGTCCACGCACACCACATACGTGGTGAAAAGGGCCCAACAACGCCTGTATTTCCTCAGGCGTCTGAAGAAATTCAGCATGGGCCCCCGCATCCTGAGAACATTCTATAACGGCACCATCGAGAGTGTTCTTACAGGGTGTATCACCGCCTGGTACCGCACTCGAGCGCAGAGCGCTTCAAAGGGCGGTGCGGACGGCCCAGTATATCGTTGGAGGTGAGCTCCCCCCCTCCTGGATATATACAACCAGCGGTGCGTGGCCAAGGCCAAACGCATCATAAAAGACATTGCCCACCCCAGCCACCAACTGTACTCACTTTTACCGTCAGGCAGGCGATACCGCAGTATCAAGTGCCGTACAAATAGACTCCGACAGTCCACAGTCAGGCCATCAGGCTGCTGAACAAGGGCGTATAGCATATAACAATGTATATTTTATTACATTGATTTATATATACATATTGCTCTTTTTTTTTTTTTTTATTCTATTTCAAATCCGAATTCACTTTTCACTTTTTCACATGTCACTTTTCAGTTCTTTTCAGTTGAGTTATTTATTAATATATTATTACTGCCAATTTGCACTATACGTATTGTTGTGTATTGTATATACCTACGTACTACTGTTATAATACTGTAAATTATCTTCACTTATCAATACATTTAGACTTCATTTAGAATTATTTTAACTATTTTTGTTTATAATAGTTTTATTTTAGTTAGTTGTTGTTTTGTTTTTTAGCTTAGGTTTTAGTATTCTTGTGTGTGCATTTATTCCCCCTGTGTCAACTGTTGCACCTTAATTTCCCTAATTTTGCCTCTGCTGGAGGCAGAATAAAGACCTGTACACAAGGTTGTTCCTCTGCTGGAGGCAGAATAAAGACCTGTACACAAGGTTGTTCCTCTGCTGGAGGCAGAATAAAGACCTGTACACAAGGATGTTACTCTGCTGGAGGCAGAATAAAGACCTGTACACAAGGTTGTTACTCTGCTGGAGGCAGAATAAAGACCTGTACACAAGGTTGTTACTCTGCTTGAGGCAGAATAAAGACCTGTACACAAGGTTGTTCCTCTGCTGGAGGCAGAATAAAGACCTGTACACAAGGATGTTACTCTGCTGGAGGCAGAATAAAGACCTGTACACAAGGTTGTTACTCTGCTGGAGGCAGAATAAAGACCTGTACACAAGGATGTTACTCTGCTGGAGGCAGAATAAAGACCTGTACACAAGGTTGTTACTCTGCTGGAGGCAGAATAAAGACCTGTACACAAGGTTGTTACTCTGCTTGAGGCAGAATAAAGACCTGTACACAAGGTTGTTCCTCTGCTGGAGGCAGAATAAAGACCTGTACACAAGGATGTTACTCTGCTGGAGGCAGAATAAAGACCTGTACACAAGGTTGTTACTCTGCTGGAGGCAGAATAAAGACCTGTACACAAGGTTGTTACTCTGCTTGAGGCAGAATAAAGACCTGTACACAAGGTTGTTACTCTGCTGGAGGCAGAATAAAGACCTGTACACAAGGTTGTTCCTCTGCTTGAGGCAGAATAAAGACCTGTACACAAGGTTGTTACTCTGCTTGAGGCAGAATAAAGACCTGTACACAAGGTTGTTACTCTGCTTGAGGCAGAATAAAGACCTGTACACAAGGTTGTTACTCTGCTTGAGGCAGAATAAAGACCTGTACACAAGGTTGTTACTCTGCTTGAGGCAGAATAAGGTGTTTAATGTGTTGCCTGTGATTCCATGTTAAGTTGTTATCTACAGTTAATGTCTATTTCAAAGGGTAAACGTTGACTTTGTACAAACATTTTGTGTGAAATCTCACGAGAAATGTGTGATTTGGTGAGAGTGTAAGTGCAGCTTTTACATGTTCATAGTTTAGCTGTAATATGTATTTTATAAGTTTAATAATTATTATTTGTTGTAATATTTCATGCGTGCAATATTTAGTCTTTTATTTTGAAGTCCAAGCTCACGTCTCGTTATGCTGTTCTCGCGAGAGCGAGTAAGATGCACGGATACTTTTACAGCTCCGTTAGTTTAAGTGTTTTCTTATAAAGTTGTAAGGACTGAAGAATACTTCCCTCTGTTTTCAGAGCATGCAGCCAACGAGGTATGTTGTTGTGTTTGTATTTATTTTACGTTTATTACTCTTCTAAAGTCATCTCACATGCTGTGAATGTTATTGTGTGTCTAACATGATACTATGTTAGTCATTTATACTGTTTGTTTATGTGTAGTTTTCACGGTGGATTCGGAGAGGAATAAACCCGTTATGAGAAAGTCACTTGTGTCCGCCTGTGCTTCGAGGGAACTACAATCTCATTATGACTCCACTATCTCATAATTATGACTTAACTATCTTCCATAGTGTTGCCAAGCTGCAAATGAATTAACCTTTCTTGAAACGAATAAAGTAATCTGAATCATATGATGATGAAGATGATGATGATGATGACTGATGCGATGTGTGGCGCGTGTACTCACGGCTGCAGCTGAGTGTTAATCTGGTCCACGTCCCGTTTAAACAATCAACATAAGACTTCCCGTTGGTTCGGTAATACCATTTGGTTCGGGAATATCCATCTAAGCAGTCATAGTACACCCGTTCTCCGTCCATGAATTTGGTCATCTTTGTGGCGTTTATTTGAGTGCCCAAACGCTTTGGCGGCTTTTCACAAGTTCTTGTGAAAAGGACTTCTTCTTCTGTACGTAAACATACAATGGAAATAAAACACAAAAAAAACAAGGGTTTAAAGTGAATTAAATTACAACAACATGGAAAGAATTGAACGTGTGTGGAGAGAGAGAGAGGCGACCTGAAGTTACCTGTAGCGTGGACCGCAAGTGAGAAAGCCAGAAATAACCCAATCCCTGAAAGCCTGATCATCGTCGGTGTCATGTTGACCAGTCAAAGGAGAAATCTCCACTGTCGTCGTGTTCGAGGTGTCCATGTATATACTGCTGATTAAAGCCTTGCAACTTGTGCAGTGGGAGGTCTCTAGAGAGAGATAAGAGAATTTTTTTTTAATACAGCAGACTCATTAGCACTACCAGTGGACACACAGGGGTATTGCAATGATGTGATTTTTTAAATATATCTATTTTTTTTTAAACAACAAAGTTACAAGACACCACATACAAACTTAAATCAAAAATGTGAAAAAAAACAGGACAGGACAGACAGGACGTAATTTGAAAAAAAATATATATATAATAATAATAAAGTATATATTATAAAAATGACCTAACAACAAAAAAACAAAACAATTGGGCAGCAGCATGATTATCCTAACAAGTGTACATAGTCACAACAGATTAAGAGGAACTTTACTCTCTCTTTAACCAGATCCCTCTCATGGATTGGACAAACCCTATCAAAAGGTTTCATTTTCTTTTTCAGAATATACGTTATCTTCTCCATAGAACAGCAATAACTCATGTTGCATGATGTGATTTAGATCCATATATCCTCTATCATATCATATTTGGTTTCACAGATTTCAGCTTAGTTTGCGTGACTTTTCAGAGCAACACCGAGACATGGGGGCATATAGCTAGGCCTGTTACCACCTGGTACGTGCATAGGATATATACACATATATAATAAGATATTTTCTAAATATCTTTACTTATGGATCACATTTTATTTTTTGAGAATCTTGTTTTAATGTACGGATATTGAAACAATAACTGATCAGATTTCCCACGCTCAAACCATACGGTCCTTGGGTGAAATCGCTCCCCACACACACACACACACACACACACACACACACACACACACACACACACACACACACACACACACACACACACACACACACACACACACACACACACACACACACACACACACACACACACACACACACACACACACACACACACACACACACACACACACACACACACACACACACACACACACACACACTTTGTGTTCGCCTTGCCAATGGTCAAGGTTAGGATTTGGGGAGGGAAAGCTGATCCTAGACCAGCAGTAGTAAGTAATAAGTAGGCCGTTTGAGATTTATAGCCAGTCAGCATGAGTCAGCAATCAGATATGTGGCCAAAAACAAAGTATACACTAGTGTTCATTGTCGTTCTGTATTGATAACATGGACGCACTTTAGGAAATGCTTACATATATATCTCACACATACTCTATAAGTAATATTATAACTGTTGTTATACCTAGTAGACTGTAAACTGTACATTATATATTACCATGCACTTTCCTGCAACATTTGCACTCTGGTTAGATGCTAAATTATTTTCACTGTACTGCACTTGTGCTGTGCAATGACAATACATTTGAATATAATATTATCTAATCTAATCTAATATCCTTGAATCGTTTTAGTGGGGGATACGGTGGAGTTCTCCGGTCACCTCGACTGAACTTCAAGCGTAATAGCCTGAAGTGATATTATATTTATTTATTTATCTACCAGCTGAATATAAGCCTGTCACTCATTCCAATACGTTTAAAAATTAAAAATATTCATTTTTTTCATGACTAACGCTATTATAGTCACTTGGCTCGTTTCACACACACAAGCTCAAGCCTTGCTATGTCCCTCATGGTCCTTCAACCTCTTTCTGAAATCACACACACACACACACACACACACACCTTTTACAAGAATAAATAAAGCTCTTCCAAAGACTGCCCACAGTGCACCCCTAGTGCACATTCTTGTAGCACTAGTTCTAGAGCCCCCACCCCCCTCCCTCTCCATTATCCTTCCTTTTGCATTAAAACCTGCAATGACATGAATTGAACACCCCTTCATCTAGGCCAGGGGTGGCCAACCCGTGGCTCTCGAGCCGCATGCGGCTCTTTGCCCAGTTTCATGCGGCTCTTCAGTTCATATCGAATTATATTTGTGTGTGTGTGTGTGTGTACGTACCTGTGTGTACGTGTGTGTGCAGTGGCGTAGCGCAAAATCGCAAAATAGCGAGCAAAATCTGCGGGGAAATATCGCGATGTGCGACGATCGTTGACGGGGGTGGGGTGCTACTACCCGATCAGAAATTAAGATATATAGAGGTTAATTTTTTTTCTTACATCCAACGCCAGGGGGGGGGGCCCCACTGCAAGGCACCCACTGTGGGGGGGTGCCTTGCGGGCCCCTTCCCTACGCCACTGTGTGTGTGTAGTGTCAGTATGAGAGCATGACAGCGCGTCTAATTGTGATGCGGCCCAAGAGCCTATCACAAAAATGCCTGCGATGCAGTGAACCAATCACCTTCGAGGGGTGAAAACCCTATCGTTGAGTAAGCACTATCTGAGTTGACCATCTGAGTTCAAACCTAAAATAGCAGGGAAAAAATGCACAGCTAAGCGAAAATATGAAGACGACCATAGGACGTTTTTTGTAGAGTGGGAGAGTTCATCTTTTGCAAGCCATTTTGCCTTCTATGCCAGACATCAGTAGCCCATTTCAAGGCTTCAAATTTTCAGCACCATTTCACCTCACTCCATGCTCACTCCATCCACCAGGAATTCCCTAAAGGTGTTGAACTTCGCAAGCAGAAGTTAAACACCTTGAAAAGTCAGGCGGAAAAGCAGACACAGTTTTTCCAAAACATAATGAAGCACTCGGAGACCGTAACGCTTGCATCATATCCAGTTGCTTGGAACATAGCACAAGCTAAAAAAGCCATACAATGAAGGGGGGGTTTGTTAAAAAATGCCTAACCCAATGCGTGGTTGAAATCTTGTTTCCAGAAAACCAAAAACTGAAACAAGGTGGAGGATTGTTCAAGGCAAGGAATGTCAGAAGTCCCACTAATTTAATTTAAAGAAGCAACATGCATAGGAAGATAAAAAAACTTTACTGAGAGTTTGTGTGAGAGAGCACACAATGTTCATTGTTGATAATAACTGGCCTCTGAATACTAGTAGGAGAGGTTTAATTCAATTTCTGTCAATATTATGGTGTATTATGGTGTATGGTGTATAAATAATATATGTCAGAGCAGAGCTATGTGTGTCTGTCTGTGTGACGGTGTGTGTGTCTTTGGGAGGGAGGATCCTGAGTGTGTGTGTGTGTAAAGTTCTAGATTTTCATTTAGTCTGTGTGAGAGAGAGAGGGGAGAAAGAGAGTGAGGGAGCACAGAGAAAGGCTGAGAACAAAAGAGAGAAGGAGAGGGGGGGGGGGGGTGGGTGCGCATCTGTGACTGTGTGTATGATGTGGCTCTTTGCAGTAACATAGTAACATTTTTGGCTCTTAACCTCTGACTGGTTGGCCACCCCTGATCTAGGCTATATACACCCTAACATAAATGCATTGCATGTGCTTTGGCTGCCAGCGAATGGAATTTAGAGATCTCCCATGCCAAGGCTTAGTTCGGTGTATACGTATCGTCACTGGGGGAAAGAAATTGTAAAATGAGGATTATATACAGTATATATCACAACTGGACCTTCTGTAGACCAGGCGTTCCCCAACTTTTCAGCCCGCGACATAACAGGACCCCCCCCCCCCCACTATCACCGGAGGGACTGGAACATTAAAAACAACGTGTGCACAGATCTTCACCATCGCGGTAATCGCGGTCGAGAAAATTGTGTGGCTTTTTTTCAGCTGCAAATGGTACTGTCGTGAATCTGTCGGAATCAGAATTCCTTTATTTGTCACCCTTACATATTAAAAACAGACAGACTTAACAGACTGTAACAGACTTAAATAATAAAAAGACCTACGCACACGTTATTATTAACAATAATAATAATAACAATAATCCAAATTATAATAAAAAAAAATTAAAAAATGGATTAAAATAACCTCATGGTCACATCAAGAGGATTCTGAAATCATCTCGGGACCCCCACTTTGGGAACCCCTGCTGTAGACCCCTCGGGGTCCCGCGACCCCCACTTTGGGAACCCCTGCTGTGGAAAACACTCAATGTCACATAACGTGACAGGTGAAAGTGCTAATGACAAGACTAATATGCCAGAGACATTTGATCGCGGTTTTGTAACTCTTAGTTACGTTAAGTCTTTTCATGTTAAGCGATGCAAATGTAACGGGTGTGCCTGGACTGCTACAGTCTGTCTATGCACATCCGTTGACCTCTGCGCCTTCTGCGTTGTGTTCTGTTGCAGTGGCGGCGCCAGAGATTTTCTCTCGGGGGTGCTGTGGGGTAGCTTGACGTTTCATAGAGGGTGCTGAAACATTTAGGGTTTCCCATTAATGCACCGGCACTACAGTGGAATTTTCTACTGCAACACTCCCCACACGCACACATGCAGTACACCCGCCACTGTTACAATGAAGGCTCGATAATCAGCTCACAGCATATAGGTGTAAGCAGGGGTAAAGTGCTATTTTGGGGAGTGGACGTAACCTCCTATAGGAGGGTCCTCCCCTCCTCTAGGAGGGCCCGGGGCCATGCTCCCCCGTGAAGATTTCTTTTTAAATATTGAAGTTAAAAGCATCAATTGGTGCACTTTGAGAGCAACATTAAGCGGTCTCTGCGTTGTGTTTTGCGTTGTTCATGGATGGATGAGACCCCAGCCAGCATACAGTTTAGACGATTTCCTTTTAATCACTGACAAGCTGATAAGAGATATAACAAATCAGTATAACATTTAGTATCCCTCACAGTGACTCCTCTCACGTGGAAACATTTACAAAAACAAAAAGGGAAGAGGAAACGTGAGGGACACTGTTTGGCTAATTCATGGGAGGATATTTCATTTGGAGTTTTATTTTATTTTCTTTGATTTTGATTGGCTAAAAGTATGCATGCAGAGAGTGATTGGCTTAGATAGAAATGGGGGCGGGCTTAATGAACGTAATCTGGGTGGTAGGGGAACGGAATGACAGTTATAGAGTGATATGGGAGTTGGTAAGTTGAGCTCTGAATGATTGTGTATTTTGTTAATCTTTTCTGTTAGTTCGTTCACTGTTGATTATTTACATGTACTAATAGATCGATGTGTTTTGTCAGTTTTACAATCTGTTAATGAAGGGAGAAAAACCAAAACGAATTGTGTCAAGTCTCATCATTCCACCCGAACTGCCGGAGTAAGCAGAAGATCTTCACCCATTCAGCTAGCTAGAGGGAGAGCTGAACAATTGTAAAACACCCGCTGACGACCAGCCTGAAGAGGACGGACCGTCAGCTAGCTAAGAAGAACAAACACGGTTGGACGCAACAGGAGCTCCGGGAGGACAAGGACCCATTCACCGGAGGCGAGAGCAAGCTAAAACCTGGTCAGGTTAGTGACGCAGCCGCCAGCCGGCAACAGAGCCGTGGAGCCCGCAACTGTAGCTAACTAGCTACCTGCTAGCTAGCGTAGCATTAGCCAACTAAGCTAGCGTTAGCTCTGTTGTCGCAATAGCACAACAGGCGCGCGGTAGGGCTTATAGTACTCAAAGCTACAGCTAGCTAGGCAGGTAAGGAGTGTAAGAATCCGCAGCTAGCTTCAGCTAGCTAGCCCAACTGCAAGAATCCACAGCTAGCTTCAGCTAGCTAGCCCAACTGTAAGAATCCACAGCTAACTAAGCTAACCTACAAGACCCACCAAGAAAGGAATTGTGAGCTAATAGCAGCTATTCAGAGAGCTACCCACACCCAGCACTCATTCTCTGTGACTCTATTGACTGTTTGCATTAAAATAGGTTTGTGTGTACCTGGGTATTAAGTCGTCGGGGGGAGGAAAATCCTCTCCCACTTTATTATTTTATTTTAGCAGTATCCCTGAGAGGACCCCACGGTGAACCTGGTTCCGCTGCCGAAGACTAGGTAAGGAAGTGCAGGGACCAGTGCAAATCAGCTCAGGGAGTCAGAGAGGGCTGAAGATATAAGATAGAAAGACGAAACAGGTACACACAGTTTATTTCTGAGTCACAGGCAAAATGGAGGCACTGAAGATTGAAAGGGAAAAATTGGCAGTCACTTTTGAGAGAGGATATCGCCATATCATCAGGTCAGTGGCATTAATGGGCGAAAATGACATGAAACGCGAGTGGATGGCGCTCCTGTCAAACGCGAAAGACCTAAACTCTGCAAACGACAATTATGAGGTAGGTTTGCGGGCCAAAGCAAGTCAGGAACCTGAGGCAGGTAACAGTCAGCTTCTTCAAGACATCACCAATGCCGCTGAGGAGAGCGCTCAGAAGGTTGAACAGGTCGGTCACGTCATAAAGGCCAACATGTGGACAAGGTTCGCGGAAATCAAACTTTCATCCGCAATTAGACGAGCAGAACGGAGTCACGAAGGCGCGAAGAGGATCAGTCTAGAAGAGGCAACCCATGACATTTGTAAAGAACGAAGCACACTCACAGAGAACCTCATCATCAAAGCGCGAAGTCTGTTATCAAGCTGGGAGGAGTGGATCCCTGTAGTTGAGGCGTGCAGCACGAGAAAGTCGCTAGAGGAGCTGGAGGACAAAAGGGATGAACTTTGGGAAAAGTGTGTGACTGAGTTTGGAAGAATTGAGAAGAAAAATACTGACAAAATGGCCGACAAGGCCGCCGCAGCAAAGCAAATAGCCACCGACGCTCTCGCCGAAGATGAGAGGAAAAGGGCAGACGCTCTCGCCGAAGAAGAGGCCAAAGATCAAACGACAGATAAAGAAAACAAAGAAGCTATTGCCAAGCTGGAAAGGAAAGCCGCTGAGGCAAGACTGAGGTCAGCTGATAGCGTGGCCGAGTTTGAGAAAGAGACAGCGAAAGTGAAATTGGAGGCCGAAGGAGAGATCGCTGATGCAAGGCAGAAGGCGGCCGTGATTGAGTTGAAGGCAGCAGAAATAGCCGCTCAAGAGCGCGCCAAGCTACTGGAGGCTCAGCGGGAGGCATGGGAACAAGCCCGGGAGGCAGGGCTGGAGAGCGCCACATCTGGAGGCAACCGCACTGGAGCCATCTCCAGGATCAAACTCCCTCCAACAAGGCTTCCCGTGTTCAGCGGGTGTATGAGAGATTTTCATCGCTGGCGGAAAGATTGGGAAAGCCTGCAGCGGCAGGGAGACCCATCGGGGTCGCCAGAGGTGAAGAAACTCCACCTCCTCGAGAGCATAGACCGAAAGGTTTTCGAGGAGCTCAAACTCTCGAGCTACCGCTCAGCGGAAGACGTATTCAAAGCCTTGGAGAATCGGTTTGGAGACAAGGCAACCATCGCGCTGCAAATTATTGAGGAATTGGAAAGAATACCGGCGGTAAAAGGAAACCAGCCGAGGAAAGCGATCGACCTTATTCAGGCAGTGGAAAGAGCCCTCATGGACCTGACAGACTTAGGAGAAGTGGGCGCTATGAAGAACCCACTTGTACTTAAAGCCATCGAGAGCAAACTGCCAGATCGTGTGCAGGAAGGCTGGATTACCTTTGTAACCGAACCCGAAAACCAAATCACCCCAGACAAGCAATTCGATGCTCTTCTTCTGTTTCTGAAAAGGCAGGAAGTAATCCTCGAAAGGATGGCGCGAGTCCGAGGCTCCACAGAAACCTCTGAAAGAGCACCAGAGAAGCCAGTCAGATGGGAGAAGAAGGCGTTCACAAGGGCCACGGAAAAAGACTCACCGGTAAATAAAGAAGAAGAGGAACATCAAGGTGAGACCAGAGTCACGGGCAGGAGCTCGGAAAGAAGAGAAGAGTGTGACATCTGTGGAAGCGATCAGCACGGTGGCAAAATATTCTTCTGCCGAAAGTTCAAGAGTCTCAGTCTGGCAGAGAAACGAGCCATAGCAAAGCAAAGCAAAGCCTGTCAGAAATGTTTGGGCATGCACGGCGCCGACGGAGAGTGTAGTAACCGGTACCTGTGCAGAACGTGTAAGCAGAATGAAGGAGGAGCGAGTCATCACTACCTTCTGTGTCCCAAGTGGAGTGAGGGAAAGAAGACAGGGCCAGGGCTCTCTGATAAGCAGCGGGAAGTCCTGGACTCTTTGGGGCTCAACCCTGAACAGGAAAAGAGGGTGAAGGACGCATTCACCAGTAAGGCTTCGATGACGCTGAGCACGGGCGCAGAAGGCGGAAGTCTCTTCGCGGAGAATGGGCCAGAGGAACATCCAGTACTAATGATGATATTGACAGTCAAAACAGAAGCAGGTCATGCCCTGGGAACCCTCATAGACCTCGCCTCCGACACAAATTATATCACCAACCGGGCCGCCGATCGGCTCCAACTGGAGCGGAGGCAAGTAACACTGACTGTGCATGGGGTCGGTGGAATGAAGGTCAAGGTCAAGACTAACAAGTACCTGCTAAAGGTCAGGGCGTGGAGCAACAACAGATGGAGTCCCCACGAGATGGTATGCTACGGGCTCGACACGATCGCTCGTGCAGACAAGGTCATCAGTCCAGAGCGACTCTGTAAGTTCTTCCCTGGGGTCGAGAAGAAAGAGCTGGTCCGACCTGAGGAAATCGAGCTCTTGATCAGCCACCGAGAGGGACGACTCGCTCCACGGTGGATAAGAAGGACGGGAGACTTAGTGCTGTGGGACGGGCCTCTGGGGAAGACCGTGGGAGGAACGCACCCAGACCTGTTTGAAAGTTGGGAAAGATCCGCACACAACTCCCAGACGCACTTTGCGCGTTCTCTGAGAACGGAGGCAGTAAGATTTGAGGAGATCCCCTGCAAGACGCCCAGCGCCAAAGAAGAGGATGGAGACCAGAAGCCGCAAGGTCATGAAAAGACCGGGAGAACAGCTGCAAGCAGCAAAGAGGTCCTCGAGTGGTGGAGCTGGGATAGCATCGGCGCCGCGTGCGAGCCAAAATGCGGAGGGTGTCGCTGCGGAAATTGTCAGCCGGGCGGGAAAGAGATGACTCTCGCAGAGGAAAAGGAGGTCGAAATCATCAAAAAGGGCTTGACTTACGTAATGTCTGATGACCACAGCGACCTGCCGCACTGGGACACAGAGTACCCGTGGACTGAGGACCCCAGCTCGCTCCCGAACAACAGAGGAGCGGTAGAGGCTACATTCCGGAGGACCGAGAAGCGATTGGAGAGGGACCCGGTGTGGAAAGCGGCATACGCGGCGCAGGTGCATGAGATGATCCAGAGAGGGGCTGCGGTCGAGTTAAACGAGGAAACGATCAGTAAGTGGGACGGACCTGTGTGGTACGTAAGCCATCAGATCGCTCCCAACCCCCACTCTGCCTCCACACCGGTGCGGCTCGTGTGGAATAGCAGCCAGGAGTTTCGGGGAACCAGTTTAAACAGCATTCTGCTGAAGGGCCCGGACGTTCTGAACCCCATCCGTGCGGTCCTGTTGAGATTCCGGACCGGAGAGCATGCAGCCATCGGGGATATTAGGAAAATGTACAACTCTGTTTGGTTGCGAGAAAGGGAAGTCCACCTCCACCGCTTTCTATGGAGGGACACGGCGGAAGAAAAGATCAAAACCTACGCAATTACCCGCGTCAACATCGGGGACAAGCCAGCCGGATGCATCGCCCAGCTGGCCATGAGGGAGACGGCAAGGCTGCCAGAGTTCGCCCACCTAAAGAAGAGCGGAGAGCGCTTGAGGAGGACACCTATGTAGACGACATTCTAACGTCTCATAACGACAGGAGAAAGCTGAAGAGCATCACGGAGGGAATCGAAAGGATACTCAACGCTGGAGGTTTCGCTCTAAAACCATGGATCCAGTCAGGTCAAAGTGGGAGGAGCAAAGAAAGCCAGCCTGCAAAAACAAAGGCCAATATGGAGCCAGAATCAGAGGTGTTGGTGCTGCCTAATCAGCTGAGCGAGGAAGACAACAAAGCGCTTGGAGTCGGGTACCATGCAGAAGGGGATAAGTTGTTCCTTATGGTTTCCATCAACTTCTCCAAAAAGAAACTGAAGGTGAGGACAGAAACCAATCTCTCAGAAGAAGAAATTGAGGAAGGAACGCCGAGCCCCCTAACGAGAAGGGAGCTATTGAGCCAGGTGGCGGGCCTGTATGATCCCGTGGGTTTGGCCACCCCGGTGAAGGAAAAAGGTGCCATCCTGGTCAGAAAGGCCTTTCAGGAGATGGGGAAATCCGACATCAGACAGAACACATGGGACAACCCACTCCCCCTTGAGCTCCGAGCCGACGCAATCAGGCTCTTCAAAGAGTATGCGAGACTTGGAAAGGTCAGATTCGAGAGGAGCCTAACACCGCCTGGATGGGAAAGAAGGCCATGGGGCATCACCTTCTCGGACGGGAGTGATAATGCGTTCGGTGCCGTCCTCTACCTGAGGTGGGAAACATCCAGGGGAGTGGCTGTGAGGCTGGTCGAGTCAAAGGCCAAATTGACGCCGATAACTCAG
>CM051013.1:6234214-6257376 GCA_027704905.1 Muraenolepis orangiensis | reverse complement strand
TACATACACACACTTGTGTGTGTATATACTGTATATAATCCTCATTTTACAATTTCTTTCCCCCAGTGACGATACGTATAAACCGAACTAAGCCATGGCATGGGAGATCTCTAAATTACATTCGCTGGCAGCCAAAGCACATGCAATGCATTTATGTTAGGGTGTATATAGCCTAGATGAAGGGGTGTTCAATTCATGTCATTGCAGGTTTTAATGCAAAAGGAAGGATAATGGAGAGGGGGGGGGGGCTCTAGAACTAGTGCTACAAGAATGTGCACTAGTGGTCTGCCCCCTGTGGGCAGTCTTTGGAAGAGCTTTATTTATTCTTGTAAAAGATTGCGGTTGAAGCAGGTGTGTGTGTGTGTGTGTGTGTGTGTGTGTGTGTGTGTGTGTGTGTGTGTGTGTGTGTGTGTGTGTGTGTGTGTGTGTGTGTGTGTGTGTGTGTGTGTGTGTGTGTGTGTGTGTGTGTGTGTGTGTGTGTGTGTGTGTGTGTGTGTGTGTGTGTGTGTGTGTGTGTGGCATTTCAGAAAGAGGTTGAAGGACCATGAGGGACATATAGAGATGTGTAAGGGAGGGGGGGAGGGGGGAATCATGCTCAATGCAAATTAGGATTAAAAGAAAAATTCAACCCTCGTCTATGTATTTTCACTATTTACAAGATTTGAAAATAAAAAAATAAAAAGATCCCTTAAGGAACACAATGGTGACAGGTTCAGGTGTTTTTCTGTGACGGGAGAACTGTTGTGTTTGATATTCCCGTCTCCCTCCTGTTTAAACGGTCAGGACAACGTGAGACTAATGAGAGGAATTAACAATGAACAATTAAGAATCTGGAAGGGGGGGGGGGGAGGAACGGACCATCTTGACAGGATTGAGTGACTGTTTTAACAGCGACGCTAAAGAGAAGCGCTCCATGAGCGCCGACATAGCAAGGCTTGAGCTTTTGACCTGAAACGTGTGAGACATGTGAGACACTGTGGACCACGGATCACTGCTTATGTATTCGCAAACCGACACACATGGAAATACCGCAGACTTAATAACTAGCTGTAGCCAGGGTGCGAACTGGAGGGGAGCAGGGGGAGCTATAGCTCCCCTAGTGGTGACATGAGCTCCCCTGGGAACATGGTTTGTGAAATTTGGGGGGAGCTCTCTAAAATACTGATATGATGACCAAATAAATTACATTTTGGGCATGTTTTTTATTTTTATTTATATTTTTTTTATATTTAGAGTTTATGATTCATGAAAAAAGTGCCCGCAGCTCCACCCACTACCCACTCACTCACACGCTCGTATAGTTAGCGCTGCATGTTTACCAGGCATTGTTGCTGCTGCTGACATGTCGATCGTTCAAGCGACATGTCAAACAGTCAAACGTTACATTGGTGGTCCGTGGATTATTTATTATCAAGTTGATTGAAGTTTGCGTAGCCCATACATGCTCGGGCAATCTGTTGACATGAACATGATCCATCGGGACGTTTCATGTAAATGTAGACCTGTGGCATCACCCCGTGTGCAACAGATTTTCTCTTTATAATAGGCCTATGTCTGTGCTGTTGCTATTAATGCATCCCCCCCCAAAAAAATCCCGGCTCCCCCGGAGACCGTGGTATAGTTCGCACACTGGCTGTAGCTCAACAAACAAACACACACACACACACACGAGAAGTCTGTCGTTTTTTTTCCCTTTTTCAGCGTGCGTGCGTGCGTGCGTGTGTGTGTGAAACGAGCCAAGTGACTATAATAGCGTTAGTCAATTTTTAAACGTATTGGAATGAGTGACAGGTTTTGTAGCAATGTGATTGCTTATATTCAGCTGGTAGATAAATAAATAGATATAATATCACTACAGGCTATTACGCTTGAAGTTCAGTCGAGGTGACAGGAGAACTCCACCGTATCCCCCACTAAAACGATTCAAGGATATTAGATTAGATTAGATTAGATAAGATTAGATTCAAATGTATTGTCATTGCACAGCACAAGTGCAGTACAGCGAAAATAATTTAGCATCTAACCAGAGTGCAAATGTTGCAGTAAAGTGCATGGTAATATATAATGTACAGTTTACAGTCTACTAGGCATAACAACAGTTAAAATATTACTTATAGAGTATGTGTGAGATATATATGCAAGCATTTCCTAAAGTGCGTCCATGTTATCAATACAGAACGACAATGAACACTAGTGTATACTTTGTTTTTGGCCACATATCTGATTGCTGACTCATGCTGACTGGCCTCAACGTGTCTGGTGTCTCAGGGATTATGATGATGATGATGATGATGATGATGATGATGAAGGTCGGGGACACCTCGGGGGTGTCATTACAGCCTGAACGCCATGACGTCGATAATCCAGTGACTGGCTATAAGTCTCAAACGGCCTACTTATTACTTACTTACTACTGCTGGTCTAGGATCAGCTTTCCCTCCCCAAATCCTAACCATGACCATTGGCAAGGCGAACACAAATAACTGACCTGGGTCCAGTTAGGCTATAGGAGCGATTTCACCCAAGGACCGTATGGTTTGAGCGTGGGAAATCTGATCAGGTATTATCAGTTATTGTTTTAATATCCGTACATTAAAACGAGATTCTCAAAAATAAAATGTGATCCATAAGTAAAAAATTGAACACATGGCTATATGCATCCTCCCGTAGTTTATTAAAACAAACGATACAAATAAATACAAATAAGTAAAAAAACACGCCAGAAAAAGGGGAATTATTATTTATTTATTTATTATTATATATGTGTATATATCCTATGCACGTACCAGGTGGTAACAGGCCTAGCTATATGCTCCCATGTCTCGGTGTTGCTCTGAAAAGTCACGCAAACTAAGCTGAAATCTGTGAAACCAAATATGATATGATAGAGGATATATGGATCTAAATCACATCATGCAACATGAGTTATTGCTGTTCTATGGAGAAGATAACATATATTCTGAAAAAGAGGGTTTGGGGCCCGTTTACCCGACTGTTAGGGAATGTTAATGTGTCAAACATGCTAAGAAATCAGAACAATTGGAACCCATGAGCGGGATCTGGTTAAAGAGAGAGTAAAGTACCTCTCTGTTGTGACTATGTACACGTGTTAGGATAATCATGCAGCTGCCCAATTGTTTTATTTTTTGTTGTCGTTTTTATTTCATGTTAGGTCATTTTTATAATATGTACTTTATTATTATTATTATTATTATTATATATATATCTTTTTTCAAATTACGTCTTGTCTTGTTTTTTTTTTTGGAAATTTTTGATTTAAGTTTGTATGTCGTATCTTGTAACTTTGTTGTTTAAAACAACAAAATGAAAAAAAAATTTCATTTTAATTTCATTAAAAATGAAAAAATCACATCATTGCAATACATCCACTGGTAGTGCTAATGAGTCTGCTGTTTAAAAAAAAATAAAAAGTGTTCTCTCTCTCTAAAGACCTCCCACTGCACACGTTGCAAGGCTGCTGTGCAACCAGCAGTATATACATGGACACCTCGAACACGACGACAGTGGAGAGTTATCCTTTGACTGGTCAACATGACACCGACGATGATCAGGCTTTCAGGGATTGGGTTATTTCTGGCTTTCTCGCTTGCGGTCCACGCTACAGGTAACTTCAGGTCGCCTCTCTCTCTCTCTCTCTCTCTCTCTCTCTCTCTCTCTCTCTCTCTCTCTCTCTCTCTCTCTCTCTCTCTCTCTCTCCGCCCACCTCTCTCTCTCTCTCTCTCTCTCTCTCTCTCTCTCTCTCTCTCTCTCTCTCTCTCTCTCTCTCTCTCTCTCTCTCTCTCTCTCTCTCTCTCTCTCTCTCTCTCTCTCTCTCTCTCTCCACACACGTTCAATTGTTTCCATGTTGTTGTTGTTGTAATTCAATTCACTTTAAACCCTTGTTTTTTGTGTGTTTTATTTCCATTGTATGTTTACGCACAGAAGAAGAAGTCCTTTTCACAAGAACTTGTGAAAAGCCGCCAAAGCATGCGGGCACTCAAATAAACGCCACAAAGATGACCAAATTCATGCACGGAGAACGGGTGTACTATGACTGCTTAGATGGATATTCCAGAACCAAATCGTATTACCGAAACAAAGAGAAGTCTTATGTTGATTGTTTGAACGGGACGTGGACCAGATTAACGCTCAGCTGCATCCGTGAGTACACGCGCCACACATCGCATCAGTCATCATCATCATCATCTTCATCATCATATGATTCAGATTACTTTATTCGTTCCAAGAAGGGTTAATTCATTTGCAGCTTGGCAACACTATGGAAGCCCGTTTCCGCCACTTGAAAAATAACGGAAGAAGTCACATAGTATATCATAATTATGACTTGACTATCTCAGAATTATGAGATACTATGAGATAGTTAAGTCATAATGAGATTGTAGTTCCCTCGAAGCACAGGCGGACACAAGTGACTTTCTCATAATCGGTTTATTCCTCTCCGAATCCACCGTGAAAACTACACATAAACAAACAGTATAAATGACAAACATAGTATCATGTTAGACACACAATAACATTCACAGCATGTGAGATAACTTTAGAAGAGTAATAAACGTAAAATAAATACAAACACAACAACATACCTCGTTGGCTGCATGCTCTGAAAACAGAGGGAAGTATTCTTCAGTCCTTATAACTTTATAAGAAAACACTTAAACTAACGGAGCTGTAAAAGTATCCGTGCATCTTACTCGCTCTCGCGAGAACAGCATAACGAGACGTGAGCTTGGACTTCAAAATAAAAGACTAAATATTGCACGCATGAAATATTACAACAAATAATAATTATTAAACTTATAAAATACATATTACAGCTAAACTATGAACATGTAAAAGCTGCACTTACACTCTCACCAAATCACACATTTCTCGTGAGATTTCACACAAAATGTTTGTACAAATTAAACGCTTTATCCTTTGAAATAGACATTAACTGTAGATAGCAACTTAACATGGAATCACAGGCAACACATTAAACACCTTATTCTGCGTCAAGCAGAGTAACAACCTTGTGTACAGGTCTTTATTCTGCCTCCAGCAGGGTAACAACCTTGTGTACAGGTCTTTATTCTGCCTCCAGCAGAGTAACAACCTTGTGTACAGGTCTTTATTCTGCCTCCAGCAGAGTAACAACCTTGTGTACAGGTCTTTATTCTGCCTCAAGCAGAGTAACAACCTTGTGTACAGGTCTTTATTCTGCCTCCAGCAGAGTAACAACCTTGTGTACAGGTCTTTATTCTGCCTCAAGCAGAGTAACAACCTTGTGTACATGTCTTTATTCTGCCTCAAGCAGAGTAACAACCTTGTGTACAGGTCTTTAAAGGAACACAGTTCTAATTGTGGGTTTCCCCTTTTTGTCAAATGTGGTTTGGCTAACCAGTAATCTAAGTTTTCTGACCCTGGAAAGACTTTTCTTTGGCAGTATAGCCGGATGCTTAACATGTGGGTGTAATGACAAGTCAAGTCAAGTTTATTGTCACTTCACAGTTTACACAAGTATAAAGCAGTGGTGTGAAAATCTTATGTGCAATACCCGACGACAGACAGCATTTACATTTACATTTACATTTACATTTGGCAGACGCTTTTATCCAAAGCGACTTACAAGGTGTACATTTGTTGAAGCAGACAATAGCATAACACTGAGGTACGCGAACATAAAAATAGAGCAGTTCACAAGTATTCATATTAACAAGATGAATAACACAATTTCGTACTGCCAGGTCACCTGCTTAAGTAGCTGTGAACAGCAGTTATAAAAATAAGATAAAAATAAAATAGAATAAAGTTAAAAAATAAAAATGCGGTGACATCCGAAGTAGGAGGGGCGCAGGGGTAAAACATTTTTTTTAAATCATATCAGGTCGTCTCTCTCTCTCTCTCGCTCGCCCGCTCTCTCGCTCGCTCGCTCTCTCTCTCTCTCTCTCTCCGCCCACCTCTCTCTCTCTCTCTCTCTCTCGCTCTCTCTCTCCGCCCACCTCTCTCTCTCTCTCTCTCTCTCTCTCTCTCTCTCTCTCTCTCTCTCTCTCTCTCTCTCTCTCTCTCTCTCTCTCTCTCTCTCTCTCTCTCTCTCTCTCTCTCTCTCTCTCTCTCTCTCTCTCTCTCTCTCCACACACGTTCAATTCTTTCCATGTTGTTGTAATTCAATTCACTTTAAACCCTTGTTTTTTGTGTGTTTTATTTCCATTGTATGTTTACGTACAGAAGAAGAAGTCCTTTTCACAAGAACTTGTGAAAAGCCGCCAAAGCGTGCGGGCACTCAAATAAACGCCACAAAGATGACTAAATTCATGCACGGAGAACGGGTGTACTATGACTGCTTAGATGGATATTCCAGAACCAAATCGTATTACCGAAACAAAGGGAAGTCTTATGTTGATTGTTTGAACGGGACGTGGACCAGATTAACGCTCAGCTGCAGCCGTGAGTACACGCGCCACACATCGCATCAGTCATCATCATCATCATCTTCATCATCATATGATTCAGATTACTTTATTCGTTCCAAGAAGGGTTAATTCATTTGCAGCTTGGCAACACTATGGAAGCCCGTTTCCGCCACTTGAAAAATAACGGAAGAAGTCACATAGTATATCATAATTATGACTTGACTATCTCAGAATTATGAGATACTATGAGATAGTTAAGTCATAATGAGATTGTAGTTCCCTCGAAGCACAGGCGGACACAAGTGACTTTCTCATAATGGGTTTATTCCTCTCCGAATCCACCGTGAAAACTACACATAAACAAACAGTATAAATGACAAACATAGTATCATGTTAGACACACAATAACATTCACAGCATGTGAGATAACTTTAGAAGAGTAATAAACGTAAAATAAATACAAACACAACAACATACCTCGTTGGCTGCATGCTCTGAAAACAGAGGGAAGTATTCTTCAGTCCTTACAACTTTATAAGAAAACACTTAAACTAACGGAGCTGTAAAAGTATCCGTGCATCTTACTCGCTCTCGCGAGAACAGCATAACGAGACGTGAGCTTGGACTTCAAAATAAAAGACTAAATATTGCACGCATGAAATATTACAACAAATAATAATTATTAAACTTATAAAATACATATTACAGCTAAACTATGAACATGTAAAAGCTGCACTTACACTCTCACCAAATCACACATTTCTCGTGAGATTTCACACAAAATGTTTGTACAAATTAAACGCTTTATCCTTTGAAATAGACATTAACTGTAGATAGCAACTTAACATGGAATCACAGGCAACACATTAAACACCTTATTCTGCGTCAAGCAGAGTAACAACCTTGTGTACAGGTCTTTATTCTGCCTCCAGCAGAGTAACAACCTTGTGTACAGGTCTTTATTCTGCCTCAAGCAGAGTAACAACCTTGTGTACAGGTCTTTATTCTGCCTCAAGCAGAGTAACAACCTTGTGTACAGGTCTTTATTCTGCCTCCAGCAGAGTAACAACCTTGTGTACAGGTCTTTATTCTGCCTCAAGCAGAGTAACAACCTTGTGTACAGGTCTTTATTCTGCCTCCAGCAGAGGAACAACCTTGTGTACAGGTCTTTATTCTGCCTCCAGCAGAGTAACAACCTTGTGTACAGGTCTTTAAAGGAACACAGTTCTAATTGTGGGTTTCCCCTTTTTGTCAAATGTGGTTTGGCTAACCAGTAATCTAAGTTTTCTGACCCTGGAAAGACTTTTCTTTGGCAGTATAGCCGGATGCTTAACATGTGGGTGTAATGACAAGTCAAGTCAAGTTTATTGTCACTTCACAGTTTACACAAGTATAAAGCAGTGGTGTGAAAATCTTATGTGCAATAACCGACGACAGACAGCATTTACATTTACATTTACATTTACATTTGGCAGACGCTTTTATCCAAAGCGACTTACAAGGTGTACATTTGTTGAAGCAGACAATAGCATAACACTGAGGTACGTGAACATAAAAATAGAGCAGTTCACAAGTATTCATATTAACAAGATGAATAACACAATTTCGTACTGCCAGGTCACCTGCTTAAGTAGCTGTGAACAGCAGTTATACAAATAAGATAAAAATAAAATAGAATAAAGTTAAAAAATAAAAATGCGGTGACATCCGAAGTAGGAGGGGCGCAGGGGTAAAACATTTTTTTTAAATCATATCAGGTCGTCTCTCTCTCTCTCTCTCGCTCGCTCGCTCTCTCGCTCGCTCGCTCTCTCTCTCTCTCTCTCTCCGCCCACCTCTCTCTCTCTCTCTCTCTCTCTCTCTCTCTCTCTCTCTCTCTCTCTCTCTCTCTCTCTCTCTCTCTCTCTCTCTCTCTCTCTCTCTCTCTCTCTCTCTCTCTCTCTCCACACACGTTCAATTCTTTCCATGTTGTTGTAATTCAATTCACTTTAAACCCTTGTTTTTTGTGTGTTTTATTTCCATTGTATGTTTACGTACAGAAGAAGAAGTCCTTTTCACAAGAACTTGTGAAAAGCCGCCAAAGCGTGCGGGCACTCAAATAAACGCCACAAAGATGACTAAATTCATGCACGGAGAACGGGTGTACTATGACTGCTTAGATGGATATTCCAGAACCAAATCGTATTACCGAAACAAAGGGAAGTCTTATGTTGATTGTTTGAACGGGACGTGGACCAGATTAACGCTCAGCTGCAGCCGTGAGTACACGCGCCACACATCGCATCAGTCATCATCATCATCATCTTCATCATCATATGATTCAGATTACTTTATTCGTTCCAAGAAGGGTTAATTCATTTGCAGCTTGGCAACACTATGGAAGCCCGTTTCCGCCACTTGAAAAATAACGGAAGAAGTCACATAGTATATCATAATTATGACTTGACTATCTCAGAATTATGAGATACTATGAGATAGTTAAGTCATAATGAGATTGTAGTTCCCTCGAAGCACAGGCGGACACAAGTGACTTTCTCATAATGGGTTTATTCCTCTCCGAATCCACCGTGAAAACTACACATAAACAAACAGTATAAATGACAAACATAGTATCATGTTAGACACACAATAACATTCACAGCATGTGAGATAACTTTAGAAGAGTAATAAACGTAAAATAAATACAAACACAACAACATACCTCGTTGGCTGCATGCTCTGAAAACAGAGGGAAGTATTCTTCAGTCCTTACAACTTTATAAGAAAACACTTAAACTAACGGAGCTGTAAAAGTATCCGTGCATCTTACTCGCTCTCGCGAGAACAGCATAACGAGACGTGAGCTTGGACTTCAAAATAAAAGACTAAATATTGCACGCATGAAATATTACAACAAATAATAATTATTAAACTTATAAAATACATATTACAGCTAAACTATGAACATGTAAAAGCTGCACTTACACTCTCACCAAATCACACATTTCTCGTGAGATTTCACACAATGTTTGTACAAATTAAACGCTTTATCCTTTGAAATAGACATTAACTGTAGATAGCAACTTAACATGGAATCACAGGCAACACATTAAACACCTTATTCTGCCTCAAGCAGAGTAACAACCTTGTGTACAGGTCTTTATTCTGCCTCCAGCAGAGTAACAACCTTGTGTACAGGTCTTTATTCTGCCTCAAGCAGAGGAACAACCTTGTGTACAGGTCTTTATTCTGCCTCAAGCAGAGTAACAACCTTGTGTACAGGTCTTTATTCTGCCTCCAGCAGAGTAACAACCTTGTGTACAGGTCTTTAAAGGAACACAGTTCTAATTGTGGGTTTCCCCTTTTTGTCAAATGTGGTTTGGCTAACCAGTAATCTAAGTTTTCTGACCCTGGAAAGACTTTTCTTTGGCAGTATAGCCGGATGCTTAACATGTGGGTGTAATGACAAGTCAAGTCAAGTTTATTGTCACTTCACAGTTTACACAAGTATAAAGCAGTGGTGTGAAAATCTTATGTGCAATACCCGACGACAGACAGCAGTTACATTTACATTTACATTTGGCAGACGCTTTTATCCAAAGCGACTTACAAGGTGTACATTTGTTGAAGCAGACAATAGCATAACACTGAGGTACGCGAACATAAAAATAGAGCAGTTCACAAGTATTCATATTAACAAGATGAATAACACAATTTCGTACTGCCAGGTCACCTGCTTAAGTAGCTGTGAACAGCAGTTATAAAAATAAGATAAAAATAAAATAGAATAAAGTTAAAAAATAAAAATGCAATTCATAAAATGCAATATATCGGCACAGAAAAAGAGCAATATGTATATATAAATCAATGTAATAAAATATACATTGTTATATGCTATATGCCCTTGTTCAGCAGCCTGATGGCCTGACTGAAGCTATCTCGGAGTCTATTTGTACGGCACTTGATACTGCTGTATCGCCTGCCTGACGGTAAAAGTGAGTACAGTTCGTGGCTGGGGTGGGCAATGTCTTTTATGATGCGTTTGGCCTTGGCCACGCACCGCTGGTTGTATATATCCAGGAGGGGGGGAGCTCACCTCCAACGATATACTGGGCCGTCCGCACCACCCTTTGAAGCGCTCTGCGCTCGAGTGCGGTGCAGTTCCCGTACCAGGCGGTGATACACCCTGTAAGAACACTCTCGATGGTGCCGGTATAGAATGTTCTCAGGATGCGGGGGCCGCCTGAGGAAATACAGGCGTTGTTGGGCCCTTTTCACCACGTATGTGGTGTGCGTGGACCATGTGAGGTCCTCGGAGATGTGCACGCCGAGGAACTTGAAGCTGCTGACCCTCTCTACTGCAACACCGTCGATGGCGATAGGGCTGTGCTCTCCCCTGAAGTCCACGATCAGATTGGCTATTCTCCTGGCACCACTGCTCCAGCGATCCGACCTCCTCCCTGTAGGCTGTCTCATCGTCGCCGGCGATCAGGCCCATCACTGTCGTGTCGTCAGCAAACTTGGTGATGACGTTGGAGCTGTGCATAGCCATGCAGTCGTGGGTGTAGAGGGAGTAGAGGAGAGGGCTCAGCACGCATCCCTGGGGGGCTCCAGTGTTGAGGGTCAGTGGCTCTGAGGTGGTGCTGCCCATCCTCACCACCATGTGGCAGTCCGACAGGAGGTCCAGTATCCAGCTGCACGTGGATGGGGGCACGCCTAGACCTCTGAGCTTGGTGTCGAGCTTGGCAGGAACTATCGTGTTGAACGCTGAGCTGTAGTCCACAAACAGCATTCGCACATAACAATTCTTTCCCTCCAGGTGGGAAAGGGCAGTGTGGAGGGCCATGGCAATTGCGTCGTCCGTGGATCATTTTTGACGACATGCAAATTCCGGTGGAATTGAATACGAGCCTGTAGCTCGCTTAACTTATTGTCCAGAGACTGTACATTGGCCAGTAGAATGGTGGGTAGTGGGGGGCGATCGGATCGACATCTCAGCCTGACTAGCACGCCGGCTCGCTTCTTCCTGCGACGCTTGCGTGTAATCGTGCCCAAGATGGTCGGAGATAATCCAGCTGTGACTTCGGGCAGAAGAAGAAAAAAACTTGGGTAGTCGGCGAGCGACTGTCGATCTGATCTCCAGAAGTGTGCAAAAGTTATAAATGAACGTGCTGCTAACTTCCTGAACAAAGGTTGCGATAAAAATAATAAACAACCAAAAACTGTGTCGTCGTGCGGGAGCTCGCGACACGGCAGCCATCTCGTACGGCGCCATACATCTCGTACGGCGCCATACTCCATACATGAAGCTTGACTTAAGCGTCCTCCCACCCTCAGGATACCTTCTTTATCCAGGAATGGATTTAGCTTGCACAGGTTACTGTCTTTGGCCTTGTTAACTGCTTTCATTTGTTTCACGCTCCTTAGCTCATCTGAGAAGGACTCCTTTTGAACTAGCTAGATGATGAAAAGTTCTGCTTCTTTCCTTCGATGGTTGTACATTCATTGGTTCTTTGTTTTACACCTTGGTGTTCTTTGGCATGTCGTTTCAGTCGTGCAACTGCTCTTACTACCCTTGACCAATCATACCGTGTTTCCACCAAGCTGTTTTGAGGGCTGGTTCGGAGCTTGGGCCTAATCTCGAACCCGTTGTTTGCGTTTCCACCGCGAAGGAACCACTTTCTGGCCCGGTAAACTGGTTCCTGAGCGGCCCCACATCGAAGCTGGGCTAGCCCAGCAAGCTCCACTACGTCAGGGGCTGGGGGCGGGGCTTATCGGACAAACTCAGTTTTTGACCGCCATTTTTTAAATCACTAAAATTCGCCATCGACGTGAAGGCGAAGCAGCAGTGGTCCGAGACAAACTGCCTCCTTGCGTTGTGGTACTCGGCAGAAGGTCACAATAAACTAGAGGAGCTTCTAGAACAAACCGCTATTAGAAAAACTACAGCGCAAGATGTCTTCAGCGGTGGACAGAACCGAGGAGCTAAACGATAACAAACTGGATGATCGGCTGCTGTCACTCTGGTCCTGGTAAGTTTTACTTTATAAATCTTTCCCATGTTGCCAACCAGCTTTGTATTTATAATCTGTTTATCGAGCTACTCATTATCACATCAGTGTTATGTTCGTATCATCAGCAATGAGGAGCTATGATTGCTAGGCTTCTGTTATATATTATATATTGCTTATATTAGCCTTGATAACAATAGCCAACGTCAGGATGCTACTTTCTAAAAACAGTGAAGTGTAATGGAGACATGTTTTAATGCACTTTTCATTTGTTTTACTTGTTTATGGAGTCGTCTTCCCGCGACGATGTCGATGCGGAGCTACTGCCACCACTGGGCTGCAGCTCGCCCAGGAGCCCCTCGGAGCTTTATTAACATGGACTTATTACACTGCACTCTACACTTTAGCATTTTGTGATTATTGTGTATTTAATGTTTTTTTTAAAAATAAAACATTTCTAAATATAAATGTCCGCTTCAGTATGCTTTATCAACCGAGAAACATAATACAAGATGACAGTTTTGAAGAAGAAAAGGCAAATGGTCCCTTCTGTTTCAGTACTCTATTAATGCAGCTCTAACGTCAAGTCCATTTTATTTGTATAGTCCTTTATCACAGTTAGTGGCTTCAACATTAAGGGCTTCAACGTAATCGCGTCCATAGCACTAAAGAGGTAGGTTTGTAAACCGAAGACTGTAGTGGCCAAAATCCTTTCTGAATTGTCTTACTCCTATTCCTATTTCTTTGTTCCTTTTGTTGGCCACATATGAGCGCTTAGGGCTGGGAAGCAGTGTTTGACTCGCTGTTCGTTTAGGTAAAACAACATCCAACGGTCGTTGTGAGTTCCTGATGTTCAAAGTTTATTGCATAAATAAATAAAGAATATACGAAAACAAAATGAACATTAATCATACAGCTGTGGCAGCAGATTCCACTAATCTCTCGTGTGTGTGTGTGATCGCTCTGAGTATCACAATTATTGATTCCAATGGGTTCCTGTGGGCCTATTGTCAGTTTGGTGGTGTTTATTTTTATTTGTTTTTTAGTCCTTTTATTTTTCAGACGTTCGTTTTTTATGCAAATGAATTATGCTATTTTGAGGATTGCTATATCCTAAAGGGCCATGACACTTAAAGTGTCTTTTAAAGGAATTAAAGGAATAGGCCTCTGTGTAAAGTAAATTTACCTCAAGCATGAGTCAAAGTCCTATTTAGTTGTTGGTAACCTAGAGGGCCCTCAGTGGACTGCATACCAAAAAGTCCCCTTTGCCCCATTTCTGAGGTTTAAACAATCCCTCTAAAACAAGTCTCCTCTAAAACACTCCGTCAATATTACACAATATGGGTTTGTTTTTGCCCCATTTCCCAATGCTAAAGAACCCTTCAAAAACATCCTGGATTCCCGGATTTGTATCCCGATATTTCCCTAAAGGCTCTTAAATTGTGATTGGCATTCCACCTAAACCCTCACCAAGTTTTATGCAAATATGATAGTAACTTTGTGAAATATTTCACAATATGTGAGATATATATATATATATTGTTTAGCCTTATTTCCTAATGCTAAAGGATCCTTGAGTAAAATCCTAGATCTTGTTTTGGATTTGGATCTGCACCATAACCTAATCAACAGATCCTTGGTCCATAAGTAATCTAACCACCAAGTTGTCAAATTCCGTACATAGCCTTTTTAGTTATCTTGCTAACAGACCGACAAACGGGGTCGAAAACATAACCTCCGCTCCGTCTTCGATGGCGGAGGTCTTAAGTAAACAAGTGACGTCATACCCTCGGCTCAGAGGTGTCGGAGCCATGCTAACATGCTCCTACTTTGATCTGTGAATCATCGACTTTTAGTCATCCGCAAGTTAAGTCACTTTCAGTGTGCAATGACTGGCTAATCAGTATCGGTTAGTGTGACGTCGCATTACACACTATTAGAGATGGGGCAGTCAAAGGGTTGCAACTATTCATGTTTGGTGGAACAAAAAAATAAATATATATATATGTCTCAGTGAAACAAAACCAACTTTTTGAAGTAAAAACAAGGTTGTCTCTTCTCTTCCTGCAGCCTCTTCCGGAGCCTGCGAACGGCCAGCGAGCAACAATGCCAACGTCTACCTTGACAGTAGCGGTACCCAGTTCCCCTCCGGGGCCACAGTCCGCTACACGTGTGCCGTGGGATACGCCCACGTGGGGGGCAGTAGATACCGCACGTGTTCCCCCGGGAAGGGGACCTGGTCCCCTTTAGAGATACGATGTGAACGTAAGTGACCACTTCACATGGAAAATCCATGCAAACAGACACTATTGTTGTGTTGACACCTATGCTAACGTGCGTCCTACTGTAGTTTATAGCCATTTGAGAATGACCTTACATTCCAGTCATTTAGCACAGGGGTTCCCAACCGCCGGGCCGCGGACCGGTACCGGGCCGTGGAGGTGTTACTGCCGGGCCGCGTAACAGCTGTGTGTTTATCATCATATTTGACTCAAATAATTAGAGTATAGGTGAACGGCAGGCGGTATAATCTATATATAGAGATTATATATATATAGTATAATTTATATATATAGATTATATAGCGGTATATATGGGCGGTATAATCTATATATATAGATTAAATATATATCGGCGGCATAACGAGAGACTTTCAGTTGCACGCGCTACTAAAGAGACTACGCGCTAGTGACGTGTCGGTCGCGAACGAGCCGGGTTTTTGTTACGGGTGCTTGCTCCGCGTACATGCGCGTTTATACTGAAATCGAGCCCTGCCGTTTTGTTAGGGGTGTGTGTTGACAACACACTTTGACAACCGGTCCGCGAAAATTGACAACCGGTCCGCGAGATTTTTTTCATGTATCTGTCAGTCCGTGGCACAAAAAGGTTGGAACCCCTGATTTAGCAGACGTTTTGTCCAAAGCGACTTACAATAAGGTCATTCAACATACAATAGGTAGGCAAGAGACCTACTAGTCACCAGAAGTCAAAAGTACAATATGTTGGCTAACAATAGGGCTAACAAGCAAACAATAGAGCTAGAATGAGTAACTCCAGTCCCTATAAGAAGGCGGTAGATGTGTATGCTGGCCCCGACCACCAGAGTGATGGTTTATTATTCCGTTTGAAGCTAAGTCATGTGGCTCCGCCGGGGAGATCGAGAACGGAGAGTACGTCTACACCGGAGTGGAATTTGGAGGCATGGTGACTGCAGCCTGCAATGAGGGGTAAGATTGTGTGTGTGTGTGTGGAGCTGTACTTTCCTGTGTGTGTGTTTGTAGTGCTGTATGGAGAAAGAACCTGTATAATAGCCTCACACACACTCCATCACCAGATACCAGCTGGTAGGAAGGGCGACCAGGACCTGCTTGAGTGAAGGGTGGGATGGACGTACCGCCACGTGTCAAGGTGCGTGTCACTACCGTACAAGAGCAATTTACCATCCAGACCTTTCTTTAGTTTGTTTTTGACGTGTGTATATGTGTGCGCCATAGCCGTGCACTGTGACCCACCGGAGACCAATGCTGAAATGACGAGCATATGGCGTGCCTCGTACACCTACAGACAGGTGATCCAGTACCGCTGCCCCCAGGGCACCCTGGTGGGTCAGGCCCACCTCTGGTGCACCGAGAACGGCACCTGGAGCGCACCGCCTCCCGCCTGCAGAGGTGACCCTTGAACCTCACCTCACCCTCAACGCCACCACGTTCCGTTCCTCTAAACACCTTTCTATATACAGTAGGAAGGCTTTTTAGTTGGTTTCAGTCCTAGTTATTGCGGTCATTATTAGTTTTCAAACAATTAATTAATGCTTTATTTTTCTATTGTGTTTTTGTTACAGGGAATTTGGGCAGAAACTAAGACCTTCTGCAACAAAAGTTCCAACGTCTAATTGACCAGGAGTATTTAAGGTCACAATTTCAGCAGAAAAGTACATTTAGCCAAATTGAGAGAAAAAGCAGTGGTATATGTCAAACTAACAAATGTGTTTACCTTATTTTACAAAAATAATGCATGTTTAATTAGGCTGCCTTTTTGTGAAACAGTTTATTTGTTGGATCATTGGTCATCTTTGGCAATAATAATAAACAGAATATATTAAGATGAAGTACAGTTTGTTTATTTAGGTGTTTTTGGACAGTAACAAGTACACAATCCTGTTGTATTTACCTCTGTACAGTTGTTTTTTTGGTCGTCTCTTTCTCTCTTACAATGGATAATGTTAACGTGTATCATCGCTATTGACTAAACGGTGGGTGAAAGCATTTCATGGACAAAACGGGAGCTATGGAAAATTAACGACACCAATTCCATTCATTTAAAAAAGACAATACAAAATCCAGACATTTTCTTTACATGAGCAATAACAATTCAAGTGCAAATATCAACTCTATGATACATCATAGCAAACTCTTGTTTAAAAAAAAAAAACTAAAAAAAATCGGGTTGCAGGACAAAATGACATCAGGCAAAGGGGGAAAGGGTCTCAACTAGAGGAGAACGGAAACCTATTGACCTCACACGCTCGCGTAACCTACTTGATTGAGAGCCAATGTGCTGGGATCGATACCAACTGTTTGGGCGCCCGGCTGAAGGGAAATCAACGCGTCGCCGTTTCTTTAAACGACCGGAGGGTCTGCACAGCTCCACACTGCCCCCTTGTGGGGACGATGTGGTCCAAATCCCTTTGTGTCATCCTGATGTTCGGCTTACCTACAACTAAAAAAGGTTGTGTACGAGACTATACACTATTTTTTTGTTTCTTTTATATTTACAAAATGAGTATCATCTCAGAGAAATGTATTGGATGGCAAACTGAGGGAAGGCATTTTCAAAAGTTTTTTCTTTATTTTTTTCTCGAGTTTCCAGAATAAGGGATTTGTTTTTGTTAATTATATTTGTATCATTGTCGTTTGGTCAGTGACAATGCAATTGTCAGTAACAATTTGATTGCACTGGTGCAGAGATCCACACTGAGAGTCATGCGGGTCATTAACTCAAAGGTGTTTTGGTCACGGTTTCGACATTAAAACAACATATGCTCTTAACATCAGTTTTCTGTTTTTCATTTCCAACACAATGTCTGAACCATTTCTCTTTCTAGAGAGAAGTTACTATTATATATACATATACATACACACACTTGTGTGTGTATATACTGTATATAATCCTCATTTTACAATTTCTTTCCCCCAGTGACGATACGTATAAACCGAACTAAGCCATGGCATGGGAGATCTCTAAATTACATTCGCTGGCAGCCAAAGCACATGCAATGCATTTATGTTAGGGTGTATATAGCCTAGATGAAGGGGTGTTCAATTCATGTCATTGCAGGTTTTAATGCAAAAGGAAGGATAATGGAGAGGGGGGGGGGGGGTGGGGGCTCTAGAACTAGTGCTACAAGAATGTGCACTAGTGGTCTGCCCCCTGTGGGCAGTCTTTGGAAGAGCTTTATTTATTCTTGTAAAAGATTGCGGTTGAAGCAGGTGTGTGTGTGTGTGTGTGGTGTGTGTGTGTGTGTGTGTGTGTGTGGTGTGGGGCATTTCAGAAAGAGGTTGAAGGACCATGAGGGACATATAGAGATGTGTAAGGGAGAGGGGAGGGGGGAATCATGCTCAATGCAAATTAGGATTAAAAGAAAAATTCAACCCTCGTCTATGTATTTTCACTATTTACAAGATTTGAAAATAAAAAAATAAAAAGATCCCTTAAGGAACACAATGGTGACAGGTTCAGGTTTTTTTCTGTGACGGGAGAACTGTTGTGTTTGATATTCCCGTCTCCCTCCTGTTTAAACGGTCAGGACAACGTGAGACGAATGAGAGGAATTAACAATTAACAATTAAGAATCTGGAAGGGGGGGGGGGAGGAACGGACCATCTTGACAGGATTGAGTGACTGTTTTAACAGCCACGCTAAAGAGAAGCGCTCCATGAGCGCCCACATAGCAAGGCTTGAGCTTCTGACCTGAAACGTGTGAGACATGTGAGACACTGTGGACTTAATAACTAACTGTAGCTCAACAAACAAACAAACACACACACACACACACACACACACACACACACACACACGCTATTGAAACACAGAGAAGTCTGTGTTGTTTTTGTAAGCTATGTTTTTTTTTTCCTTTTTCAGCGGTTTCATCACACAGGGCGGTCACGAAAAACAAAAAAAACAAACACACACACACACACACACACACACACACACCCTCACCTCAAACATTCCATCAGCTCAGTCATCCACACCGGGACCCGGAGGACCACTCACACTCATGAGGGGAGGCCCTCGAGACACCGCCCGACGGTCCAACCACAACGGTGGACAACCACCTGTTGTTGTTGTTGTTGTAGACGACCGTCGGGAAGGATAAAGATAAGCATACCATGGTTACCATGTTAAGAAGTCCTGCGGGTCGGGTTGTGGGGGAGGAGGGAGAGAGGGAGGGAGGAGGAGGAGGAGGAGGAGGAGGAGGAGGAGGAGGAGGAGGAGGAGGAGGAGGAGGAGGAGGAGGAGGTCAGTTGTACGGCCGCAAGAAGGCGGAGACTTTGCTGCTTATTAGGCGGATGAAGGAGCGCGGCAGCATCTCGTTGGACTCCCGGGTGGTGTACTTGAAGTAGTTGTTGGGGTGGGCGAGCACGTCGAACAGAGTCTTGATCAGCTTTTTGTCCTGCAAGAATCACCACAGGGAAGAGAACAATGGGGGTGTGTTGAAACGTCGATAGCAACACACACACACACACAGCACACACACGCACATGCACACATTAACACGCCCAAATGATACGCACTAAAGTATTTGGTTGTATTTTTGCCCCTGTAAAAGGCTGATGTATTCATGTTTACCTCCGCCATCGCCATGTTTTCTGTTTGTTTGTTTGTTTCGCTGTTTGCGAGTTGACTCAAAAAGTTATGCACGGAATTAGACACAACTCGGTGGTTAGGTTACTTATGGGCCAAGAAATGGATGATTACATTTTGGCGCAGATCCGGATTCAGGGGACCTTTTGGTGTGGTGGAGCTCTACTGAATTTTGTGATTTTTATTTAAATTGTTTGTGCGCCTGTGGGACTACAGATTAAAATTACTTTGTGGCCATCTCTGGTGTCCAAAATATGTACTGTGCACTCTTCCTGTGAAATACACCTATACGTGAAAACAAATATAAACAAAGCAAACCTTGAGGATTTCCTGGTGGTTCTCCGAGGCGTAGAGTCTTCCGTCCCTCACTATGTCCTCCACCAGCTGTTCGTAGTCCTCTGAAACGACACACAACACAAGTCCGTACACACACACACACACCGGCCACACCACAATGTGTGTGTGTGTGTGTGTTTCACATTAAACCTTTTGCCTTTGTGTGATGAGTTGGGGCGTCGGGACGTACCGTCGTAGGTGACATAGGGGATCTGAAATCCCCGAGCGCTGTTGGCCTCGTTGGACTTGAAGCTGATCCACAGACGGCGGGAGCGTGCGGTGAAGGCGATGGGCCGTTCGTAGGTCTGGCACGTTTCGTAGGTGGTGATGGATGTCGCCGACCCTTTGGGAAGGAAGGCACCGGCCGGTCAGATGCAAACCACTGTACGATAAGAGTACAGTCATTAATGAACCATTCGTGTTGTCTACCCAAAAGCCTCCCACAGTGAACTTTAGATCAATGGGGGGGCATTCATGAGCAGGTTTGGGTGCTTTCGACTGTATCTTGGGATGCGAGGATGTCTAGTATCAGGGTCAGAGACGGGGGGGCTTTTGTTGAATTTCCTCCACTTTGTGATGGCTTTTAAGTGTCCCCCCCCCCCGTAAACTAAAGAGTTACCTCCTGTATTTCACTCTGTAATAGTTACATTTTGTCACTGAATATCGGTCTGTCAAACAACATCAGGATTATGTAATTTAGTAAATATTGCCCTGGAAATGATCTAAAATGCCCTGCTAGGTAGTCTACCGGCATTGGGCTTCAAAGACTTTAACCGGTAATAAGTAGGAGTAGGAGTAGGTGGAGACTCACAGTTCTTCCTCATGACTAGCACGTCCCCGCACTCGTCCTCGGAAGGCAGGAAGATCTCCGGCACCACGATGAGGATCTTCCTCTTGCTGGGCGGGTTGATGTTCCACACACACTCCACGTTGGCCGGGTAGTTCCCGGGGTAGTTTGGGGACTCGATGTAGCCGGTGAAATCACCCATCTCCCCGCCGCATTCTCTGTCTAAACGGTGTGGGTTTGGACACACACACACACACACACACACACACACACACACACACACACAAAACATGACTTACATAATCTACGTCATTTTTTGTATCCAACACTGATTCTAAGCATTTTATGTGTGTGTATGTATATCTATATGTGTGGTGTGTGTATATCTATATGTGTGTGTATACATATACAGTATATATACATATATATATATATATATATACAGTGAAGGAAATAATTATTTGATCCCTTGTCGATTTTGTAAGTTTGCCCACTTACAAAAAAATGAACAGTCTATCATTTTAATGGTATGTTTATTTTAACAGTGAGAGAAAAAAAAAATCCAGAAATTGACATATAATAGTTATAAATTGATTTGCATTTGATTGAGTGAAATAAGTATTTGATCCCCTTGCAAAACATGACTTAGTACTTGGTGGAGAAACCCTTGTTGGCCAGCACAGAGGTCAGACGTTTCTTGTAGTTGGTCACCAGGTTTGCACACATCTCAGGAGGGATTTTGGTCCACTCCTCATTGCAGATCCTCTCCAAATCCTTAAGGTTTCGAGGCTGATGCTTGGCAACTCGAAGCTTCAGCTCCCTCCACAGATTTCCTATGGGATTAAGGTCCGGAGATTGGCTAGGCCACTCCATCACCTTAATGTGCTTCTTCTATAGCCACTCCTTTGTTACCTTCGCCGTATGTTTTGGGTTTCGGGTCGTGCTGGAAGACCCATCCACGACCCATTTTCAGTGTCCTGGCTGAGGGAAGGAGGTTATCGGCCAAGATTTTACGGTACATGGCCCCGTCCATCCTCCCCTCGATGCGGTGAAGTCGTCCTGTCCCCTTAGCAGAGAAACATCACCAAAGCATAATGTTTCCACCTCCATGCTTGACAGTGGGGATGGTGTTCTTGGGGTTATAGTCAGCATTTCTCTTCCTCCAAACACGGGGTGTAGAGTTGATGCCAAAGATCTCAATGTTGGACTCATCTGACCACATCACCTACTCCCAAGTCTCCTCTGAATCATTCAGATGTTCATTGGCAAACTTCAGACGGGCCTGTACATGTGCCTTCTTGAGCAGGGGGACCTTGCGGGTGCTGCAGGATTTTAATCCATTACGGCATAGTGTGTTACCAATAGTTTTCTTGGTGACTGTGGTCCCAGCTGCCTTGAGATCATTAACAAGTTCCTCCCGTGTAGTTCTTGGCTGATCCCTCACCGTTCTCATGATCCTCGATACCCCACGAGGCGAGATCTTGCGTGGAGCCCCAGACCGAGGGCGATTGATGGTCATTTTGTGTTTTTTTCCAACTTCGAATAATCGCACCAACAGTTGTCTCCTTCTCACCAAGCTGCTTGCTGATGGTCTTGTAGCCCATTCCAGCCTTGTGCAGGTCTACAATCTTGTCCCTGATGTCCTTAGACAGCTCTTTGGTCTTGCCCATGGTGGCGAGGTTGGAATCTGATTGATTGATTCTGTGGACAGGTGTCTTTTATACAGGTAACAAGTTTGGACAGGTGTCTTTTATACAGGTAATGAGTTGATATTAGGAGTACTTTCTTAAAGTGAGAGGACTTATCTAACTGGTCTGTCGGAGCCAGAATTCTTGTTGGTTGCAAGGGGATAAAATACTTATTTCACTCAATTAAATGCAAATCAATTTATAACTTTTATATGATGTACATTTCTGGATTTTCTTTTTGATATTTTGTTTCTCACTGTTAAAATAAACCTACCATTACAATTATAGACCTTCACTATTATTCCTTCACTGTATATGTGTTTGTGTATATCTACATCTTTGTTAAATTTTTATTTAGTTTGCTTTAGTTTTATTATTTTGTAGACGCTTTCATCCAAAGCGAAAGGTCAACGGTCAGAAGCACACATCAAACAAACAATCAAAATGGAAGTAACTACGACAACAATTCCAAGTTTCAAGTTTCAAACGAGCACTGGGAGTGCAGCGTAGCCACAGGGAATCCCAACGACGCATGATCCGTTCAATCATCTATTGGACACCGTTAAGGACGGGCGGTTTGTTTCTGTTTGGCGTTCGGCCCACTCACTCTTGCACTGGGAGACGCTGGTGGCTCCGTCGAAGTCGGTGGTGGTGTTGCCAGGGCAGGTGATGCAGTAGTTCTGCCTGAACTCCGTCTGGTACGTCCCCAGCGGGCAACGGATGCACCGGTGCACCGTGGTGTTGTAGTAGTGGCCGGGAGAGCACTGAACTGTGAGGCCAAGAGGATTCACACAGACACACACACACACACACACACACACACACACACACACACACACACACACGTTACTTATGGTTGTAGTGTCGTCACGGCGATGGGGACGTTCCTCGTCACGTGGCTATATGCACGTGACGTCGGCCTCAAATTTGTTGTTATTATTATTTTTGAAGTACACCGCCCTGACCTTTGACCTCGCAGTCGTGGAAGGAGCTGGCGCCCTCCCTCTTGGTGTTTAGGCCTCCTCCACAGGGGAAGCACAGGGTGCGGCCCAGGTCGGGCTGGTACGTGCCCTGGGGACACAGCTGA
>CM051013.1:6224214-6231714 GCA_027704905.1 Muraenolepis orangiensis | reverse complement strand
ATACCACCTTAATACAATGAAGTGGGCTAGATCTGAATACACGTTTGGTAAATTATCATTTTTTCTTATAGATAAAATAAACATGGTAACATACAGTAGGTCTTATTTACCATGACATATAACCTCAATAACAAGAATGAATACACATTTACTTCAAATTTGATCTCTTGTAGGGGTTGAAATGAACTAATAGATGACCTAATTTGCCTATAGATTGAAACATCTATAGATTTATAGATTTAAAACATCTAGCCTATCATTCTCATCATAACACATAACCTCAATAACAAGAAGGATAAAAAACAAACTTGACATGCCGGTAAAGATCGCGGGTATGTGTCATGATAAACAGATCTTGGTGCAACCAAAGTCATGTACATCCCCTCAAGTCTTTCTGTTCCCCGGACCTGGAGTACCTGATGCTTATGTGCCGTCCATATGTAAACAGCGGTCCCGCAACCGCTGTTTACATTCCCCCACAAGCCAACACGGACACAGCGCTGAAGGAACGGTACGGGGCTATCAGCGAACAGGAGTCAGCACACCCTGAGGCTGCTCTCATCATGGCGGGAGACTTCAACAAGGCGAACCTGAAGAAGGTTCTCCCGAAGTTCTACCAACACATAACGAGCAACACACGGGGTGAGCGGATCCTCGACCACTGCTACACCCCCTTCTGTAATGGCTACAAGGCCACAAAATATACGAGAGCCCGCTACGACCTCCGTAAGACCATCGTCACTGCCAAGCAGGAGTATGACAGAGTGGAGGAGAAATTCAAGAGCCACGACGCGAGGGGTATGTGGCAGGGGCTACAGACGATAACGAACTTCAGAGGGAGAACCAGTTGTGTAGAGAACTCCTCTACCTCCTCCCAGGAGAGCTAAATACTTTTTTTGCTCGGTTCGACGTGAACGGCAGCCCACCGAAGCCAGCGCTGCCTGAGGAGACCAGCATGGTGAACATCTCGGAGGCGGATGTGCGCCGCACCTTCAAGCGGCTGAACATCCGTAAGGCGGCAGGCCCCGGCGACATCCCGGGCCGCGTCCTCAGAGCATGCGCAGACCAGTTGGCAGGAGTCTTTGCAGACATCTTCAACCTCTCCCTGTCCCAAGCTGCTGTTCCCGCGGTCTTCAAGATGTCCATTTACATTTACATTTAGGGCATTTGGCCCTTTTATCCAAAGCGACTTACAAGGTGTACATTTGTTGAAGCAGACAATAGCATAATACTGAGGTACGCGAACATAAAAATATTAACAAGATGAATAACACAATTTCGTACTGCCAGGTCACCTTAAGTAGCTGTGATAAGAGCGTGTTATCAACATTAAGGATATACACTTGCTAGAATATACAACATGCTAAGAGCAATTAATGTCAGGACTTAAGCAAGTTAGGGGTTCACAAAGGAGAAGGAGGGTTCAAGGAGAGTCCAGGTGGACTCTGAACAGGTGGGTCTTGAGTCTCTTGCGGAAGCTGGCGAGGGACTCTGCCGTCCTGACATGAGACGGGAGTTCATTCCACCACTGTGGAGCCAGAGCCGTGAAGAGCTGGGTCTTGGACGAGCGATGCTTGGTTGTCATCAGTGAAGGTCAAACAAGTCGCCTGGCAGAAGTTGAGCGGAGCGCTCTGGCTGGGATGTAGGGCTTGACCAACGCCTGGAGGTAGGCTGGGGCAGTTCCATTGACTGCCCTAAAGGTCAGCACCAGAGTCTTGAACTTGATGCGAGCATTTACCGGAAGCCAGTGGAGATCGCGGAAGAGAGGGGTCACGTGGGAGAATTTTGGTAGGTTGAATACCAGGCGTGCTGCTGCGTTCTGGATGCGTTGGAGGGGCTTGGTTGCAGAGGCGGGGAGTCCCGCCAGGAGAGAGTTGCAGTAGTCGAGGCGGGTGATGACGAGCGCTTGGACCAGGATCTGCGCCGCTTCACGTGTGAGGAAGGGTCCACCATCGTGCCTGTCCCTAAACAACCCAAGGTAACATGCCTGAATGACTATAGACCTGTAGCCCTCACCTCGATTGTCAGCAAACGCTTCGAGAGGTTGGTCAAGGACTTTATTTGCTCCGTGTTACCTGCCACGCTGGACCCATGGCAATTAGCATATTGTCAAAACAGATCCACGGACGACGCAATTGCCATGGCCCTCCACATTGCCCTTTCCCACCTGGAGGGAAAGAACTGTTATGTGCGAATGCTGTTTGTGGACTACAGCACAGCGTTCAAAAATGATAGTTCCTGCCTAGCTCGACACCAAGCTTAGAGGTCTAGGCGTACCCCCATCCACGTGCAGCTGGATACTGGACCTCCTGTCAGACTGCCGCCAGGTGGTAAGGATGGGCAGCACCACCTCAGAGCCACTGACCCTCAACACGGGAGCCCCCCATGGATGCGTGCTGAGCCCTCTCCTCTACTCCCTCTACACCCACGACTGCATGGCTACGCACAGCTCCAACGTCAACATCAAGTTGACGTTGACAGTGATGGGCCTGATCGCCGGCGACGATGAGACAGCCTACAGGGAGGAGGTTTGATCTCTGGAGCAGTGGTGCCAGGAGAACAGCCTCGCCCTCAACGTCAGGAAGACCAAGGAGCTGATCGTGGACTTCAGGAAGCAGAGAGGAGAGCACAGCCCTATCTCCATCGACGGTGTTGCAGTAGAGAGGGTCAGCAGCTTCAAGTTCCTCGGCGTGCACATCTCCAAGGACCTCACATGGTCCACGCACACCACACACGTGGTGAAAAGGGCCCAACAACGCCTGTATTTCCTCAGGCGGCCCCCGCATCCTGAGAACATTCTATACCGGCACCATCGAGAGTGTTCTTACAGGGTGTATCACCGCCTGGTACGGGAACTGCACCGCACTCGAGCGCAGAGCGCTTCAAAGGGTGGTGCGGACGGCCCAATATATATTTGGAGGTGAGCTCCCCTCCCTCCTGGATATATACAACCAGCGGTGCGTGGCCAAGGCCAAACGCATCATAAAAGACAATGCCCACCCCAGCCCCGAACTGTATTCACTTTTACCGTCAGGCAGGCGATACCGCAGTATCAAGTGCCGTACAAACAGACATAGCTTCCACAGTCAGGCCATCTTCTGTGCCGATATATTGCATTTTATAAATTGCATTTTAATTTTAATTTTTTTACTTATTTTATTCTATTCTGTTTTATTCTATTTTTCTTATTTTTATAACTGCTGTCTGTCATCGGGTATTGCACATAAGATTTTCACTCACTGCTTTATACTACTTTGCATTTTTCCTCTCATTTGTACCACACATTAAAAACATCACTCGCACTGCCTCTTCCATCTTCGGAACATTTCCAGAGTCCGCTCATCTCTGTCCCAATCCAGCACTGAAATCCTGGTCCACTCATTTGTCACGACCCGGATTGATTACTGCAATGCACTTCTGACTGGCCTTCCCATCAAACTGCACTAACTCATCTGACCACATCACCCCCGTTCTCATTCAACAACACTGGCTTCCTGTGCGCTACCGGATTGACTATAAAAACCTCTTACTCACCTACAAAGCTCTCCACAATCTAACCCCCATCTACATCACTGACCTCCTTCAGGAGTACACCCCCTCCCGCACCCTCCACTCTTCCTCCGTTGGACTTCTCCCCGTCCCCAGCTCACGCCTCAGCACCATGGGGGCTCGAGCTTTCAGTTGCTCGACTCCCAGACTCTGGAACTCCCTGCCACTACACATCCCAGTCAGATTCTATAACAACTTACAAAAGCCAACTAAAAACCCATCTGTTTAAACTGGCATATCCCTTATAAACTGTACCATCTTTCTTCCTTTCTTCATTTTACTTCCTGTTTGTCTTGTTTTAAACCCTCTGGACACTTTGTGAAGTCCACTGTTTTTATATTTTTATAATTTTAATTTTACTGTAGCATATATGCTCTGTAAGGTGTCCTTGGGTGTCTTGAAAGGCGCCCCACAAATAAAATGTATTATTATTATTATTATTATTATTATTTTCATCAGTAAAGACTCTTTTTACTTTATCACTGTGTCTGCATCCGTGCTTTTGGGTCCACACCCTGTGACATTTAATCATTGAGTGTAAGAAGAGACTACCACGTGTGAGTGGGCACATTCTAGGCCACATGTCTACTGACCAGTGGTGTCCCCGGGCTTGACCTCCGCCTCCAGCTCCAGGGTGATGCGCGTCACCTCTTTGTTGGACGGGTTGCGAGCACGACGCCCCTTGGTCTTCTTGGACGAGTCGCACTTCAGGTTGACGAACATCACCAGACAGTTGTTGCAGGGCTGCCCGCTGCCTACGGGGAAAGAACAGATTCAAGATTCAAGATAACCGTATATAGGATAAAAGGATAGGACATATAGGATCTTGATATATCATGCATTGTCTATAAACATATGATAGAATATATATATAAACAGACACACAAGCGATAATCAATAAAAGTGTATTCCCATTTTACATTTAGTGATCCAGCGGACTTTCAGAATCCACTCACAAGTTCAGTTACGAGGAGGAGAACTTAACTCTAACGTCGTAAAATGTAGTCTACGGTGAAATCCTTTGAGGCTTGTAACTGTGATTTAATTGCTGTACAACTGAAACGGACGTGACCGGAACATAACACAGCATACCATCAAAGTAGAAGTAGGAGTCATTCTAATCATTTCAAGCAGCGCTGTTCATTTTCTATTAACAGCGATCGTTAAGATTGTGTTGGTTAGCGTAATATCGGTGCGCTGAGTTCATTTAGTCGGAGGTATGGAAAAACGTGCCTTCAAGCTACAAAGTCACTAATAATGCTACTAATTGACGTTTAATGTAATGGGTTTAACTAGCTGTACTGAATTGGTATGCTGTTTGGTCTGTGAAAAAAATCGGTTTGAAATTCATAAAAAAATGTGTAGAAAAGGTTTTTAATTCATAAAATGTTTTTTTACAAAATGTGTTTTAAATTCTGGGGAAAATGTGTAAAAAATGTATACAAAAGTGAACAGTGTTTTTTTTACTGTTTTAAAAAATTCACAGTCAAAAGAAATCAAAAATTATAATATAAGTATAAATATATATATATCAAATATATATGCCCTCCCCCTGCTGGCCGGAGGCTGAATTACCTGGCCCCAGCGTGCGGCCCCGGTCCTCCGTCCTGCCGGTCAGTTTGGGGTGCAGGAGACACTTGGCGTCCTTGATCTTGAAGGAGGCTGTCTGCTTCACCGGCGGCGCCGAAGTCTCTACGAGCGACAACAACAACACACACACTAGAACATCAACACTCTTACCGTCACCGCGGTGACCCCCTGAACCTGAACCCTCGGCAGGGAAGAGTAGGACAGGGGTAGGAGCGGGTGACACGCTACAGAGTGCCCACAGAAGAGAGTTGTGTTGATGATGATGATGGTGGTGGTGATGCTGGTGAGGATGAGGATGGTGTGTTTTTAAAGGTACACATCAGGTGAGGTAGAGGAGGGGAAAGGGAAGGGGAAGAGGAAGAGGGGAGGTTGTGGGCAGGCGAACCTATGCAGCTTTGACTGTTGCTGGTATTGTGCCTGGAGGAAGACTTGCCTCTGACGATGGGGATGCCACAACTTACTGAGTAGCTGCTGTCTGACTCTGCAACACAGTTCACAAGAAGAAGAAGAAGAATAACAAGAAGAAGAAGAACAAGAAGAAGAAGAAGAAAAACGTCACTGAAGTTCCAACGCTCTGGTGGTACTTGAAATTACATTACATTACAGTCATTTAGCAGACGCTTTTATCCAAAGCGACTTACAGTAGTGTGTTTCAACAAAGGAAGGTAAGAGAACAACTCGTCACCAGAAGTCAAAAGTGCATTTAATTTCTAAATCTCCAAAACTGACCAGTGCTCAGTAGAAGTACAATAATTCAGGCAAAAGTGTAAGGGAAAAACAATATGCAACAATATCTAGAACAATATATACCTATCTAGAGAAATGGAGGTGTAGTGGACATTTCTCTACCTGCTAGGTAATGGGCCTTAGAGGAGCAGGAGAGGGAGCAGCTCTCCTTCCGGCCTGCCTTGCTGCAGGTCAGTGTTGCCCTCGGAGACATGAGCCCTGAGGGACATTTCACCAGCTCTAAGAGAAACACCACACACAACAACAGGAAGAGAGTGAATCACACACACACACACACACACACACACACACACACACACACACACCCACACACAGTACTGAACATCGTTACTCAAGGAAAAGCACAATTACTCCCGTAAAGAATTACTCGTAAAATAATTACTAGTAAATGTGAAAAGTTATATTTGAGAAAATGACTTGAGCAGTGGCCGCTCCTGCCAAATTGATCTGAAGAGGCAATTGTTTTGCGATGATGGCCAAGTCGACCCATTCAAAGGGTCACTTGATTGACAGCTCCCTAACTACACATTTGTCACATTACATTGTGCATGTGAGCCAGCTGATGACATTGCATTGTTGTTTTTTCTCTGGTGAACTCATGTAACAATACCACAAGTAGCCACTAGATGACAGCATAACACAGGTTTACCTGACAAGTATTAATAGACAGCTACAATCTAGGAGTTCATTCATTGTAAATATCTCATTAAATGTAGTCTGCAATGACTACATCAACGCAATGTCATCTATCTTTATAGTTTGCCAGAAGGCAGGGATATCAGAACAAAGCGTTAGCTACTACTGTAGCCTTTAAGACACATTTTACGCTCATACAAGCTTGGTGAAAATCGTCCCCCCCTTTGTAGATAGTTTTTGTTGTTTAAATTTGATCCGGGTGGTCCTAATCCTGTAGTTGACAATTTATCCTGAATAATACGACGACGGAATGGTATTTATTTTCATGATACTATTAAGTTGCTCCGAGTTGAGGTAACGTTAATGGTAGCCACGTTGACTAATTGACTAATTGACTTGACCAGGTCGCTGGCTGCCCTGATCCATACGTATCACGAAAGCAACGTTAAGAGTTTACTTTCCATTAAAATATGTTTTGGGGTGTGTGTGTGTGTGTACAACTATTAAAAACTAAAAACGTTTTGAATGGGTTGGTGTTGGTCGTCATCACCACCACCACCACCAGGGGGCAGTGCAGGCGCGTACATACCGATGCAGTCTTTCCTGTTCCAGTGCAGCTTGAAGCCCGGCGGACAGGTACACTCGTAGCTGCCCAGCGTGTTGATGCAGCCGTACTTGCAGCCCCCGCGGTTTATGCTGCACTCGTCAATATCTGTCGGCAAGAACATATTTTTCATTTAGCATCTCTATAATCTTTTCTTTTGAAGGAAGGTAGGGCTTGTCTGGGTTCGACATTGGGTAGGACACATGGGAAAACCAAAACTTTACAACCACAAAATGGAGTACAAATCTAAAAAGGTTCCAATCAAGAAGGTTAAAGAGAAACAGACAGCATACAAAAGCAGTATACGAAGCACGCAGATGAGGTCACGCTGATAAACACTGTGGGAAGATGATTAACGAGCAGGGTGTAAAACA
>CM051013.1:6206714-6209214 GCA_027704905.1 Muraenolepis orangiensis | reverse complement strand
CCAGACGGCGAGAGAGAGAGAGAGAGAGAGAGAAGAGAGAGAGAGAGAGAGAGAGAGAGAGAGAGAGAGAGAGAGAGAGAGAGAGAGAGAGAGAGAGAGAGAGAGAGAGAGAGAGAGAGAGAGAGACAGACAGACAGACAGACAGACAGACAGACAGACAGACAGACAGACAGACAGACAGACAGACAGAGAGACAGACGGAGAGAGAGACAGACAGACAGACGGAGAGAGAGAGAGAGAGAGAGAGAGAGAGAGAGAGAGAGAGAGAGAGAGAGAGAGAGAGAGAGAGAGACGGAGAGAGAGAGATATAGAGACAGAGAGAGCGAGAGAGAGAGAGAGAGAGAGAGAGAGAGAGAGCTGGCTGGCTGGCGGGCGGGCGGGTGAGGCGAGATGACATCGTCAGGGCATGCCTACGAGAAAAAACGCATAGTCACGCGCTCATCAACTCAAAACCAACAGAGAGAGAGAAAAAAAAGTGCTGATTATGTGCTAAGCAGAGGGGAAATAATATTTATGACACCGTGGGCTTTCTTTGTGTAGAAGAAGAAGATGACGGCGGCGGCGGCGGCGGGAGGAGAGACGCGCATAGCGGTATGTGCGTGGGCGGCCGGTTTTTGAACGCCTCCTACCAGACAGACGCGCCTCGCGACACCCCGCAATTAAGCGGCGGGCAGACTTTTTTTTAAATATCCCGCACGCCGGTGATTCCAGGGAGGGGAGGACGGTGTGTGTTTGGTCTAGCTTCGCTACGTAGCTTTGGGATGGCGGCACCATTGAGTTTTTGAAAGAGGCTTTGCTGGAAGCCTCTTTCCTACCGAAAGCATTACATTAGTCATTTAGCAGATGCTTTTTGTCCAAAGATAACTCGTGGTCACTCGTCAAAAAGTGCATTTCATTCCTAACAACAAGTCTCCATGTAACTAAAACCAGTGCTCAGGTAAAATGTACAATTAGTTCAGGTAAAAGTACAATAAGTTGGCAAACAATACAATGATACCTAACTTACACGCAAACAATCGACTTAGAAAGACCGCTAGAGTACGCTAGTAAAAAGTGATGAGAGGGTGCGCTAGGAGGGAGCATCGAAGGGTAGTGTTTCCTGAGTGTTCGAAGTAGAACAACCGCAACACACACACACATACACACACACCCTGACTTCATGGCTCTTTCTCTCTAAAGGGGCAAGGGGCTTAGTCTGCTAGCCGCTACGCAGATATCTCGCAGGACGAGAGGGGACGCAGGTCACTAGGGGTTCTAAAGCAAACCGGATCTGTGGCGCAGAACTGGACTGCGGGTTAAAGACCGGGAGATCTGTGGCGCAGAACCGGACTGCAGGTTAAAGACCGGGAGACCTGTGGCGCCTTCGTACGTCAAATGTGTCGGTTTTCTCAGAAACAACACACAAGACACACGTAAGGTAAACACTCTTTTTAAATAACCAAAACATGATATCTTTTGGTTTGTTGTGTTGTGTGTGATTGCAAAGTGTCGTTTTATATAACATGGGTATACTTGGTATATTTTTGCATTCTCACAGGTTCACTGATTCTTTTTTCCCCTCTTCTGCCTTTCCGCTATTCTTAGCAACATCTCATACCAGCGAGAGGTATTCACAGTGTCAGGGAGTTTTCCGTTAGGAAAAAATAAAAAATGGGTGACCTTAACCGGATCAGCATGCAGGGGCTTTTGAATGAGAACGTGGACTGGTGCTTGGCACAATTTGCATGGAATATTATCCATCTATACCCCTTGTGGGTACAATGGCCCTCGAGAGTGTTTGCCCCAGGGATTGTCTTTGATGAGGAGCTGGTGAATCTCAACACAACAAACAGACACCCAGGGGCGGCAGGATAGCTCAGTCTGTTTGGGACTTGGCTTGGGAACAAGGGGGAGGGGGGGGGGGGGGGGGGGGGGGGGGGGAGGGGGGGGGGGGACTTAACGACGGCGGGGGGTGCGCCGTCGTTAAGTCCCCGAAACGGACCGAGTAACGGTGTGAGATCTGGTAACTGGTAACCTAACTACTTAACTTAACTACTTACTAAAAAGGTCCCAGTTCGCCTCCTGGGCACTGCCGAGGTGCCCTCAAGCGAGGAACCAGACCCCCTACACTGCACCCTACACTGCGCTGTATATATACGTATAATAGCTGCCCACTGCTCCTAATACTAGGATGGGTAAAATGCAGAGAAAACTAATTGAACTGTGTGTGTGTGTGTGTTTACATGTGACCAATAAAGAGGATTTAGATTTAGATCTAGCCTTCCGTCTGTGTATCTGTCCAACATGTGTGGACAGATACTGCTATGAGATCTACTGCTATGAGATGACTCACTACTGAGTGTTTGATGTTCCCTTCCCTCGGTGGCCAGGCAGCTGTGTTGTAAAAATGGCGAGCCGCCGGTCAATGGTTATGGTTATTGGAAAGGTGCAGTCACGGAAGGAACCGGAAGGAACCGGAAGGAAAGGAAAAGGGGTCAGAAGGTCAAGGGTTAGAAGCCCC
>CM051013.1:6194214-6196714 GCA_027704905.1 Muraenolepis orangiensis | reverse complement strand
AAAGCCCCCACCGGGGAACCTCAAAAGTCTGCAGGGTTAATTGCGCATACGATGCATATGCATGCTGGAAGTGCAATAAATGATTTACCTGTCACACTGTAAGATACCTGAACCACAAAATGATGAAATGAGGCAAATTTATAGGAGCTGGGGCGGATCATCCGAGGCCTCCACTCGCTTTGTTCTGGCAGAGGCCGACCGAGGCACCTCAGTCTGGACCTCTGCTCTGCGGTCTTCATTTTCACATTCGATTTTTTTTCGATTCCCAAATGTTTTGTTTGTTGCCATTTTCCTTAAGTTATTTGTCATTATTGTTTTTGTTTGTTTCGTGCCATGTTTCTCGGCGGAGGAAGCCGACGACACAAACCATTTAAAAATCATTCAGCCAATCAAGTCAATCCACCCCCCCCCTCCCCCCTCTCTCTCCCCCCCCCCCCCCCCCCCCTCCACCGGGGACAGGTCCCACACGAGGATAAAGCTTTTTAAACCCATGCAGGACACTCATAAGGCTCATAAAGAATCAAAGGGAATCGGCCTCCCAGTGAAAGAAGGCAAGCTGCCCTCCTGCCACACAAGCTTGCGTCTTCAAATAAATTGGGCCTCGACGCGGCCCTCTGTTCTAACCTCTAAAACCTCAAGACGGCAAGAAGTGGAGAGGGGAAGGAGGGGGGGGTGGGGGGGGGGGGGGAAGACGATGACTACACACAATGGAGGCTGAAGTGGTTCTGAGGCATTATGGTCTGCTACCGCCGACCCACGCTGTGAAAAGGAAGGAGGCTCCCGTGGTCTCTATGGGGGGGGGGGGGGGGTACTGACTGGTATACCCCCCCCCCCCCTGTGAGCCGTTGGTGGTTTTGGGGTGCAAGTTGGTTTGTTAGCCCTCTCTCCCCTCCTCCCACCACCACCACCCCCACAACCCCCCCCCCACCCCCACTATCCCCAAAGTACGGAGCCGCCGCCACAGTAATAAAGCAGCATTCCTTTCTCGTCGATAATGGCCCATTAAAAGGTTTTAAAGAGGGATAAAAATGTCAACGCATTGAGGAAGAGGAAGAAGAAGAAGTAGAAGAAGAAGAAGAAGAAGTAGAAGGAGAAGAGGACGAAGTAGAAGAAAATAAGTGAAAGAAAAAGTAGCTACAGAGGGTCAAGCCCGCAGAGACAAAACACACCTGAAAGGTCCAGTGTGTTTCATGGCACTGCGGAGGTCTTGCATCAGATTGCTACTGTGAAGTGTTCAGTCTTCAGTCCATCACATACATACAACTACACATAAAACCACCGTGCTGAGGCTGTCAATCTCACCGCAAGCACCAACCACCCCCCCCCCCTCCCTCTCTGACTCTCTCTCATTCTCTCTCTTGTTCTCTCATTCTCTCTCTCTCTTTCTTTCTCCCATAGTCAAACTCTTTCTCCCTCTCTCTCTCTCTCCTCTCTCTCTCTCTCTCTCTCTCTCTCTCTCTCTCTCTCTCTCTCTTCCTCTCTCTCTCCCTCTTTCTCGCTCTATCTCTCTGTCACCCTCTCCCTTTCTCTCTCTCTGATTCTCTCTCTCTCCCTCCATCTCTCCCTAACTCCTCTCCCTCCCTAGCTCCTCTCCCTCCTCCTGCTCCCTCCCTCCTTCCTCGGCTCCCTCTCTCCCTCCCTCCCTAGCTCCTCTCCCTCCCTCCCTCTCCTCCCTCCCTCCCTCCCTCCCTCCCTCCCTCCCTCCCTAGCTCCCTCTCCCCCTTCCTCCCTGGCTCCATAGCTCCCTCCCTCCCTTTCTCCCTGGCTCCCTCCCTCCCTTCCTCCCTGGCTCCCTCCCTCCCTTCCTCCCTCCCTCCCTAGCTCTCTCCCTCCCTTCCTCCCTAGCTCCCTCCCTCCCTTCCTCCCTGGCTCCCTCCCTCCATAGCTCCCTCCCTCCCTTTCTCCCTGGCTCCCTCCCTCCCTTCCTCCCTGGCTCCCTCCCTCCCTTCCTCCCTCCCTCCCTAGCTCTCTCCCTCCCTTCCTCCCTAGCTCCCTCCCTCCCTTCCTCCCTGGCTCCCTCCCTCCCTAGCTCCCTCCCTCCCTTCCTCCCTGGCTCCCTCCCTCCCTGGCTCCATAGCTACCTCCCCCCCTTCCTCCCTAGCTCCCTCCCTCCCTAGCTCCCTCCCTCCCTTCCTCCCTGGCTCCCTCCCTCCCTGGCTCCCTCCCTCCCTCCCTAGATCCCTCCCTCCCTCCCTCCCTAACTCCCTAGCTCCCTCCCTTACTCCCTCCCTAGCTCCCTCCCTCCCCTACTCCCTAGCTTCCTCCCTTACTCCCTCCCTAGCTCCCTCCCTCCCTTCCTCCCTAGCTCCCTCCCTCCCTTCCTCCCTGGCTCCCTCCCTCCCTGGCTCCCTAGCTCCCTCCCTAGCTCCCTAGCTCCCTACCCTCCTAGCTCCCTAGCTCCCTCCCTTACTCCCTCCCTAGCTCCCTCCCTCCCTCCCTCCCCTACTCGCTAGCTTCCTCCCTCCTTCCATAAACAACCGTCGAGAATGGAGAGCAACAA
>CM051013.1:6186714-6189214 GCA_027704905.1 Muraenolepis orangiensis | reverse complement strand
AGAGAGACAGTGAGAGAGAGAGAGAGACAGCGAGAGAGACAGCAAGAGAGAGACAGCGAGAGAGACAGCAAGAGAGAGACAGCGAGAGAGACAGCAAGAGAGCGAGAGAGAGAGAGACAGCCAGAGAGACAGCGAGAGAGAGAGAGAGAGAGACAGCGATAGACAGGAGTTTATAGAGATTAAAGGGAACACGGTGGAGCGAGAGCGACCACACTCTGCCACGTTCTCCCCAAGCACCAACACTGCATTCAGAACCAAACACAAACAGCTGACAGCTCATTACACTACAAGATTGATCCCATGAAAAGCATTCCTTCTATAGCGCCCCCCCCCCCCCCCCCCCTTATCCTCCTCCCCCTCCCTCCCTCCCTCCCTCCCTCCCTCCCTCCCTCCCTCCCTCCGCCGGGGTGAGAAGAGACGGCGGAATGAGGGCTCTATCAATCAGACTGGGTGATGGATCGCGGCGCGAGGGGAAGGAGACAAGGTGTGAGCAGCAGAGAGCACCGTGGGAGTGTGATGTACGGTTTGAACTCCTCTTCCCGTCACGAGAGGTTCCTGATGATAAGGGGGTGCTTCTCGGGTTCTCCCTCACACACACACACACACACACACACACACACACACACACACACACACACACACACAGGCCAGCCAGAGGAAGAACAGACGTTCCGTTGAAAAACAATCGGCCAACCGCCACTGGCGTGCGTTCGAGGGAGACGTCGATAAATGGAAAATTAATTAGAAAAAAACCAAAAGGTGGGCAGGAACGGGAGACTTCAAATGATGAGAGAGCTGAAGCCGGTGAAAATATCAATTTACTATAAACCATCTGCCTAGCTTCGATGTGTTTGCAAATTCCATGGTTTTATATCAAATGTGTTATTGTTATTATGTGTTGTATAGTATATAAGTATAGTGCATAGTATAGTATAGAGTGTTAAATTGTAGGAAATTAATACTGTGTGGGGGGAACAGGGAGTAAATATTCCATTCTACTTGTTGCATGTGGCAAATAAAAACATCTTCAATCTTGAATCTTGAAATGAAAGGTGACGTAAAACCGCTTCGACGGTTGTCCTCTGATTGCACACACACACACACACACACACACACACACACACACACACACACACACACACACAGACACACACACACACACACACACACACACACACACACACACACACACACACACACACACACACACACCACACACACACTGTTGTTGGTTTTGAGAGACAGAGCCCCGGGCTTTCACTAGAAACACAACGCAGCCACCAGAAGCGTGGATAAATACGTCTATCGCAATGACAAACTCAAACGACAACTCATCCGCAAGCCAAAGACAGCATTCTACAGTGTGACCATTTAGCAATATCCACAAAACATTGCCAATCAAAATATATATTCATATGTCATTACTGTGAAGGGAGTCGTTCACTTTCATCATTACCGCAAAGCTTTGGAACTAAAGAATATTTATACTGGGCCCCTCCAAATCTATAATTTGGAGGATTGCAGCAAAATTGCTGAGGATTCTAAACGCCACTAGTTATTCCTTCTGGGGGAGTAGCTACGTGCTATCCCATCATATCCCGCAGGAATGCTCTCCTACGACCAAGAGGTGTGTCTGCCCTGGGCTACACCTTTAATCGTTTTCTGTTCTTCCAGCACCGCCCCCCACCCTCCCACCCTCCCAACCCTCCCTCACCCTCTCACACCCCACTCTCTTCCCCCCCCCCCCCCCCCCCCCTTCTTCCCGCCGGCGGCTCTCATACCTCCGGGTACCTTAAAGTCGCTGCCAAGCCCCCGGATTGATTTGGTTTGAAAAGGATTGACGGGAAACAAGAACAAAAAAAAAGAAGTGATTTATCCTGGTTGTTGTCAGGAACTCACGAAATGTTTACTTTTCTTTAGCTCACATCTAGTCTCCGCTGCGGGACGTGCCGGGGCCCGCCGGCCCTCCCAGGCTCTTTTAATCCACGCCGATTCACGGCGTTATTCATAGCAGGTTACGGCAAAGGTTTGCCCTTTACTAAGCTGCTCGCTGCGGCGTCCACACAGGGGGGGGGGGGAGGGGAGGGGGCTTGTGGGTTAGATGATCATCCATCCATCACACGTCACATCCTGTTTGGATGGTGGATGGTAAATGGACTGGACTGCATTTATAGAGCGCTTTTACCCAAAGCACAACGATTGAGTCAGCCACGGGAGGCGACGAGGCCAGCTCGTCGAGAGCAGTTAGGGTTAAGGTGCCTCGCTCAGGGACACATCCACACTCTGCATGGAGGAGGAGCCAGGGGGGGGGGGGGGGAATCCAACCAGCAACCTTTTTTCCGGTCGCCAGACGACCGGCTGCTCGACCTCCTGAGCTACTGCCGTCCCGTACTCACGTTTAACATGAGGGGGGGGGCATAGTATAGTATACTATACTATGCAATACTATACTATACTATACTATACTATACTATACTATAAACAACACTATATACTATCT
>CM051013.1:6179214-6181714 GCA_027704905.1 Muraenolepis orangiensis | reverse complement strand
GGAGGGGAGGAGTATGTTCCAGTAAATAAAAAAAGGGCCCCGCGATATATCAATCCCGGGGTCGGCTCCTAATACCCCTGTTTGAAAGTGAACTCTAAATCCACGTCCATCACATAAACAACAAATCTCATCCTTAATTCAGCCGTCAGGGTTGATTCTTTTGGGTGCTTTTTTTGTAAACACAACTCACACGGCTTTGATTGAACTCAGACCGCCTCGCCTCTCTCCCCGTCGCCCAGGTAACCGCTCGGGTAAATAAGCACAGACTCGCGCTCCGCTTCCAATCTCTCCCAGAGTTCTTTCCTAAACGAAAAACTATGAGCTAAGGTCATACTAAATGGTATTTCACTGTTTCTCCAAAACAAGTCTGGAAGTATTTTAAAAACAAAGCCGGGATAAGTGTTTAGGAGGACAGCCTTGTGCCAAGCGGACGAGAGAGAGAGAGAGAGAGAGAGAGAGAGAGAGAGAGAGAGAGAGAGAGAGAGAGAGAGAGAGAGAGGCCTCGCACTGACGGCTGTAGAGGACCAGAGGGGCCGCTTAACGTTCTCTTAAACCCAATCTCAAGCTTGAGTTTCTGCCCAATCCCTGCCGGTGGGGCTCAGCTGGGTTCGTTCATTTCGGCGGCGAACGTAGGGGCCCTGAACCGTCCAGGTGGAGGCGGCTGTTGTTGACATTGCTCTTCAAGATCTCAGATCCCCACCGTGCATCTCATTCACTGTGGCTACCCCTCGAGCTTTCCAAACACTCTCCTGTCAAAGCCAGTCACAACAACAACAACAACAACAGCAGCAGCCGCAAAGTGGTTTTCCCAGGGAGAATGGACCAGTTATTTGCCTTTGCAGCGGTCGGGTATGTGAGGGATCGACGGAGAAGATGAAGATGCCGCACCGAGGCAACGCTTGTCCTTTTCCGATTATCGAGAGATTATCGGCCAAAAGACGTCACAGTGACAGCCCCCTGAGTCACCAGGCGGTATTGTTGGTGCTGAGGCAATTCCATCGCAATCGGAAGAGAATGAAAGGTTGCCGCTCCGCTTGAAGAGTGCCGGAGATTACCGTGGCCGTCATGAAAGGAGGGCCGGGGCCAATTCACTTCCAACCATGAATGCATCCGAGGTCCACCGCCTCCAGGGACCTGGATCACGCAGGAGTCTTTGGTGTTCACCCTTTTCCCATCAGCCCCTGGTCAATAACACATCAGAGTGAAACCCTGGGATTTGATTAGCCCACCTTAGAACACAAAACTGAAACACGGAGCGCCGAGTGACGCCACACAGGGGGGTGCCGACCTGGGGGAATGGGAACTGGACGATCAAGGAGATGTTGATGTTAAATCAGTTGGGGAAGACCGGGACATTATGGTTTAAGTGTGAAACGCAAAGAGCATATATATATCTTTGCGTCCGTACATCGTAAGTACGTCGTAAATCCTCCAGCCCTGGTTTACGCACTAACTAACTCACTAATGGGGCAGAGCGGTCGCCTGACAACCGGAAGGTTGCTGGTTCGATCCCCTAGCCGAGGGGTGTCGAGGTGTCCTTGAGCAAGACACCCTAACCCTAACTGCTCCCGACATGCTGGCTGTCTCCTTGCACGGCGCTCGGACATCACTCTCATACACATCGCACCGACGCCGACTCGGCGTCGGTGGTCGAATGTGTGTATGAATGAGTGAATGTGAGGCATGACTTGTAAAGAGCTTTGGATAAAAGCGCTATATAAATGAAGTCCATTTACCATTTACACAAATACGTGTGTGTGTGTGTGTGTGTATGCTGGTCTGCAGAAAACACACGTCTCTGAAAGCCCTCCGTCGGGGGCCTGCAAACAGACGTGTACCGGCGTGATAAATCATGCATTGTCTTCTGAGGAAGGTGAGAGTAAAAGGAACGTTCATTTCCCTATAGATTGTGCGGGGAATTGAGCTCCACTGAATCAATACAAACCAAATCATTGTTGGTCAATAAGACTCAAAAAGGACCACAACCCTCAGAGCTGTGATTTCCCCCTGCACTTCCCCCCCCCCCCCCACCCCCCCCCCCTACTCACACACACACACACACACACACACACACACACACACGCACAAGGGACAACATTTCTTGAGTTGAGGAAAAAAAGCCCCACAGGCTTACGACGAATGTGGACAAATGCATTTGAAAAAGCGACTGAAAAGGTGGCGCCACGGTCGTAGCGGGCACGCGGCTACTGCTAGCTAGCTCGCTAGCTAGCTCGCTAGCTTGCTGCTGTCAAATCACTCAGAAAGAACCTTACTCCAGTTCCCCTGAACTAGCCACCATTATTATTATTATTATTATTATTAATAATAATAATAATAATAATAAAAAAAATAATAATAATATTATTTGTATTATTATTATTATTATTATTACAGCGTTCAAGTGATAGTTTTTCTTCCTTTTCCGAGGGAAAATCTGCTGTATGCATTTTAACGGCCGTTGCATCCATTCCGCTGTCATCCCCCCCCCCCCCCCCCCCCC
>CM051013.1:6171714-6174214 GCA_027704905.1 Muraenolepis orangiensis | reverse complement strand
CAAGGCCAAGTCCCAACAGACTAGCTCAATCATTGTGTGTTTGTATATACAGTATATACTGTATATATATATATATATATATATATATAATATATACGTATAAATATATATATATATTCATTATATATATGTATCACATTACTCAGCCTCCCTGGGAAAGTCTACTCCAAGGTGCTGGAAAGGAGTGTTCGAGGGCCGATAGTGGAACCTCAGATTGAAGAGGAACAATGCGGATCCGCCCTGGTCGTGGAACAACGGACCGGCTTTTCACTCTTGCAAGGATCCTGGAGGGGCCGTGGGAGTATGCCCATCCGGTCTACATGTGTTTTGTAGATTTGGAGAAGGCATATGATCGGGTCCCTCGGGAAATACTGTGGGGGGTGCTGCGGGAGTACGGGGTGCGGGGGTCACTGTTGAGGGCCATCCAATCTCTCTACTCCCAAAGCAAGAGCTGTGTCCGGATTCTCGGTAGTAAGTCAGGCCTGTTCTCAGTGGGTGTTGGCCTCCGCCAGGGCTGCGCTTTGTCACCCATCCTGTTTGTGATTTTCATGGACAGGATTTCAAGGCGTAGTCATGGAGGGGAGGGGTTTCAGTATGGTGGGCTCAGGATTGAATCGCTGCTGTTTGCAGATGATGTGGTCCTGTTTGCGTCATCAGTATGTGACCTTCAGCACTCACTGGATCGGTTTGCAGCGGAATGTGAAGCGGCTGGGATGAGGATCAGCACCTCCAAATCTGAGGCCATGGTTCTTAGCAGGAAACCGGTGGATTGTCTACCAAGTAGGGAGAGAGTCCTTATCCCAAGTGAAGGAGTTCGGGGTCTTGTTCTCGAGTGAGGGGAGGAAGGAGCGTGAGATTGACAGGAGAATAGGTGCAGCGGGAGCGGTATTGGGTGCACTTTGGCGCACCGTTGTAACCAAAAGAGAGCTGAGCCAGAAGGCAAAGCTCTCGATCTACCGATCAGTCTTCGTTCCTACCCTCACCTATGGCCATGAACAATGGGTAATGACCGAAAGGACGAGATCGCGAATACAAGTGGCTAAAATGAGTTTCCTCAGGAGGGTGGCTGGTATCTCCCTGAGGGATAGGGTGAGAAGCTCAGTCACTCGTGAGAGACTCAGAGTAGAGCCGGTGCTCCTTTGTGTAGAAAGAAGCCAGTTGAGGTGGTTCGGGCATCTAGTAAGGATGCTTCCTGGTCGCCTCCCGAGGGAGGTTTTCCAGGCACATCCAACTGGGAAGAGACCACGGGGCAGACCGAGGTACAGGTGGGGTGATTACATCTCCACACTGGCCTGGGAACACCTCGGGATCTCCCAGTCAGAGCTAGTTGATGTTGCAAGGGAGAGGGAAGTTTGGAGTCCCCTGCTGAAGCTGCTACCTCCGTGACCCGATTACGGATAAGCGGGAGAAGATGGATGTATGGATTAATTTTATGTCATACCATTTATATTGTATTATACATATTGTGCTACCAGAAGTATAGCTTTACATTACATTTAGTCAATGACGACACAGACGACACCACAGTCATCGGCCTGATAAGCGAGGACGACGAAACAAGAGTACAGAGATGAGGGAGTCCGACTGACGCGATGGTGCGAGGACAACAGCCTCGTACTGAATGTCAGCAAGACTAAGGAGCTCATGGTGGACTTCAGGAGCCACCGGGGCACCTATCGCCTATTCGCCTGGACGGGACACCGGTGGAAGTCGTCAGCTGCTTCCGTTTCCTTGGGCTACAGATTTCCGATGACCTGGCGTGGACCCGCAACACGGAGGTCATGCTGAAGAAGGCACACCAGCGCCTCTATGCTCTGCGGTGCATCAGGAAAAGTGGAATAGGCCAAACGGTGGCTAGTGAACTTCTACCGTGGCCCCGTAGAGAGCGTTCTGACGGGTGGCGTCACTGTGTGGTACGGCAACACCACTGCACGGGATAAGAAAGCCATCCAGAGGGTCGTGAGGATGGCAGAGAAGATCATCGGGTGTGCACTTGCATGCATTGAGGAGATCTTTAGAACCAGATGTAGGAAGAAGGCCATGTCCATCACTAAGGACCGCAACCACGCTAGGCACCATCTCTTCTCCCCCCTACCGTCCGGTCACCGGACTACTAGGCTTAATCCACAGGCAGTGCACCTACTGAACTGCCAGGAGTGCTGCCACTATCATAACATTGTCATTAACATTACACTTTCATACTTTGCTGGACTTTCTGGACTCATTACAGCTACTGCACAGTACTGCACTGTATTCATGATGCTGCTGCACTACTGGCACTTTAAATGCTTTTAAATATTTTTGCACAATTCAACAGATCATCTATCAGTCACTTTATTGATCTTTTTATGTTCCTTTTTATTGTGTATAGAATTTAATTGTATTGTTTTAGAAATGCATACAGCGGGAGGGAATGGGGAGTAAGCATTCCATTGTACTTGTTGCAAATGTCCAATAAAAATTGTGTATCTTGTTTCTTGTGTGAGCAGACGCTTTAATC
>CM051013.1:6159214-6169214 GCA_027704905.1 Muraenolepis orangiensis | reverse complement strand
TCTATAGATGTTACAGCTGCGCCTGGTTCTGTGTCTCTTTTCTCTCTCTTGCTCCCTCCGTCCCCAGGTGTGATCAGGATGATGTGGCACACCTGGGGAGGCCTGACGTAAGGAGAGCCTGTTTCCACCCATGTGCCATCCGTACTTTAGTATAGGCCCATTCCCACCAGGGTTTCTCACCGTGTTCTTGATCCTTTCAAAATCTAAATCGACATCTAAGAGGATTGAATCCTATTTATTGGTCACATACATAAATGTACACAAACAGTGAAATGTGTTTCTCTGCGTTTAACCCATCCTAGTATAAGGAGCAGTGGGCAGCTATTGTATATACAGCTGCCCCCCGGGGAGCAGTGTAGGGGTCTGGTGCCTTGCTAAAGAGCACTACGGCAGTGCCCAGGTGTTTCGGGGGACTTGAACCAGCGACCTTCCGGTTCCCAAGCCAAGTCCCAACAGACTGAGCTACCCTGCCGCCCCCGTTCTTTCCCACTATCCAAGTTTTTGACTAATGACACTGACACCTACATGTCCACTCCTCTCACATATACCACACACAGGAAACAGAGACTTTAATTAATTAAAGTGAATTACGTAGATAAATGTAGGTTATTTTTTGCATCCTGCTCTGTTGTCTGCCTCTTTTATGTTATGGCGTGATGAGGAATCTAGTCGTAGCAATAGATCTATAATGGCACATACTGTAGGTATGACAAACACATTGGTATCACAAACAAAGGTTTAAGAGATCATGTTTGAATTAGTATTATTATTTTATTTATTTATTTACCTTCACAGTGCTTGCCGTCCCCCTTATAGCCTGACTTGCAGATACACTTGTATGACTTGAGGGTGTTTTGGCAGATGGCGTCGATGCTGCAGTTGTCCAGGGCCTCCGCACACTCGTCCACATCTACGAGAGGGAAGGAAGGAGAGAGGGAGAGAGAGAGAGAGAGAGAGAGAGAGAGAGAGAGAGAGAGAGAGAGAGAGAGAGAGAGAGAGAGAGAGAGAGAGAGAGAGAGGGAGAGAGAGAGAGAGAGAGGGAGAGAGAGAGAGAGAGGACTTAATAGAGCACACCACACATAGCTGCACAAGATGGGAGTCACACACATGATACATACATGTACACAATGTACGCCATGTCGTAGATGTGCGTGAAGATGCTTGAGTGTAGTTCAGTTTTATCTGGATTTCAACTCAACGGCATTGGGAAAAAAAAGCCATTAGGTATTTAGAGCCACCGCATCTAAGCTCAACATCAAAGAACTAAGAGGATAAGAGAAGAGACGACTCCAGAAGACAGTCAACGAACGTGACCCCGCGGCTGACGCAGCTGCTTGATAACGTGGTCAGTTATCGACTGAGCTGCCCTGACCTTTCAACTGACCAGGGGAGGGGGGAAAGGTCGACTGGTCATTCACCTTGAATTACTTCAAGTATAGAGAGAGAGAGAGAGAGAGAGAGAGAGGAGAGAGCGAGAGAGAGAGAGAGAGAGAGAGAGAGAGAGGAGAGAGAGAGAGAGAGAGAGGAGGTAGAGAGATAGAGAGATAGTATATATCGTCTGAAAAACAGGAAGGAAGACGTGTATTCACAAAAAGTGTCAGTTGACTCAACACTGACAATAATCCATCAATCAGGTTAGGTCAATTAGGTAAAACTCCACCTAAAAGCATCCCAATCACACCAAGAGTGCTGAGGAACAGATCGAATCCAGGGAGGGGCTTGGGAGGGGGGGGGGGGAGTGGGTGTGTGAGGGGGGGGGGAGTGGGTGTGTGAGGGGGGGGGAACGAGTATGGAAATGCATTTGACCAGAACCGCAAGAAGGATCAGATTCTTGATCCCACCGTATCCTCAGTTAACTAGACCAGGTGTTCGGGATTACCTCCCCCCCCCCAAACCCCCGCAACCCCCCCAACCCCCCCTGCGCACAGGGGAAAGGGCGGCTTAGCACACGGCTTACATAGCTTCTCATATCAACTCTTATCACAGGGGTCCCTGCAGAGGGAAAGTGGGAGGCCCCCACCCCCCGAGTCCCCCCCCGTCCCCGTCCCCGTCCCCGTCCCCGTCCCCGTCCCCCCCCGTCCCCGTCCCCGTCCCCCCCCCGTCCCCGTCCCCGTCCCCGTCCCCGTCCCCCCGTCCCCGTCCCCGTCCCCGTCCCCCGTCCCCGTCCCCGTCCCCGTCCCCGTCCCCGTCCCCGTCCCCGTCCCCGTCCCCGTCCCCGTCCCCGTCCCCGTCCCCGTCCCCGTCCCCGTCCCCCGTCCCCGTCCCCGTCCCCGTCCCCGTCCCCGTCCCCGTCCCCGTCCCCGTCCCCGTCCCCGTCCCCGTCCCCGTCCCCCGGAGCTTAGCCTCACCAGCCTTATCTTTATCTGCCCCGTCTCCAATATTCGGTCACTACACTAAGTATCCGGGTGTCTCTGGGTAAAAATACTAACATTCACGTGTAGATATAATTCCACGGAACCCTGGGTCACTAGGAGGCGTCTCCGCGAACAAGCGGCCTGAGCCACCCATCCACTCGAGAAATCCTTCCATTCCACCTCGACTACATTCATCACCACAGATGATGAGCTGGCCACAGTCAATAATATGCATCTAGTGACGGGCCTATCGTGTAGTTATGAGGTGGAAATGGCATAGAAATCTCTAAAATAACCTCTTGTCTTACTCATGTCTGCTTCCATCCATCCATCCACACACTTTCCTTCCACTTTTCCAAGTCAGGGCGGCGCAGAGCCTCGTCAAGAAGCACTTTCACACTCAAGTTCTTCTGTGAGGAAGAACTTGAGCCTCTAGATCAGAGTCACTTCGGAGAAATCACCCGCTCACCGGATATATAACGGCGTGTACCGAAAGCACGCGGTCGCGCGCGCTTGAACGAACAGCTAATTACTATTATTTTGAGATGGCACCGACGTCTTTTCCATCCATAGAAGCGAGGTGGGTGGGGGGTGGGGGGGGGGTGGGTTTTAGTTCTTGGACCGTGTTTCACAGCCACCACCGCAAAGTACACACTTTTTGCACCAGGTATCTCTCCTGCTGAAACCCTGAAAGCAATTTAGGGCCCTAGAAGCTTCCCCGAGAACCCGTATTGATTTTGATTCCGTGAGAACAATGACTATTCTCCAGAGGGCCGGGCAGACCCTCCTCTCCCCCCCCGCCCCCTCTCACCCCCCCCCACCGCCTCACTGATTGTCTTCCCGGATAAGAGCAGGAAAAGCTATTGCAAGGAAGGAGTTTTTCCAACAGTGGAGGAATTAATCATAACAAAATATCATCAATGGCATTGTCACAGCTGCTGGTGGTTTTTTTGCAGGCTCTGAGGTGTTTAATATTCATTCCGAATCTGATTCTCTAAGCATTGACTCTTGTTCGTCTTTTATTAATGTCCCCTACCCCTAACCCCCCCACCCCCCACCCAACCCCCCTACCCCCCCACCCCCCCCGCACGCAACATCGATTTAATTTGTTTGACTTGCATATCTTCCTATACGGACGGCGTTTGTACGCGTCTGAATGCACTGAAACTCAATTTAAAACAATGACTTGTGTGTCATGTCTTTCGACTGGTTTTAATATCTCTCTGTGTCGCGCTGCCAAGCGCGGATTCCACGTTGTAGCATTAGCCACAAAAAAAACACACATGATCTCATTCACAGAAAAAAAAGCAATTTAAAAAACCCTCCAAAAAAAAAGCAATACATTTCCCCAACAGTCAAATATATATCCGTCAAACACAAGGGCATTCGAGGTCAAGAAGAAGAAGAAGAAGAAGAAGAAGAGCAACACAACATCACCACAGCGTGTTGGGCTCGCCGTGCGCGTTAACAGAGCTAACCACAACACATTCAAATACAGCCAAGCCTGGATCCCGCAGGTTTAGAAACAGTGACGACAGAGCGGCTCTCCTTAACACAGCCGCCCCATTGAGTGTTCACCTCCACACACACGCACACGCACACACACACGCACACGCACACACACACACGCACACACACACACGCACACACACACGCACGCACACATGTGTGCGGTGTCCCGAGCCTCGCTCGGGCCTTATTCTTAATCCTGAAAGCCTCCGGCGTGAAAATAAACATGTCAGAATCGATCGGCTCTACGGTGCGCTGCGGAGGACATTCTTCTGGATCCTGGGGGAGGAGGAGGAGGAAGAGGAGGAAGAGGAGGAGGAGGAGGAGGAAGGGGAGGAGGAGGAGGAGGAGAAAGAGGAGGGGGAGGAGGAGGAGGAGGAGGAGGAGGAGGAGGAGGAGGAGGAGGAGGAGGAGGAGGAGGAGGAGGAGGGGGAGGAGGAGGAGGAGAGAGAGAGAGAGAAAGAGAAAAAAAGTAAGAAAGGCCAAATGCATTCAGTAATGCTGCTCCGCTAATTGACTCATGCCGAAGATGAAACGCGTGTTTTGCTCACGCTGTGTTCCCCCCTCATTCTTTTGTGTTGATGTATCAAAGTAGTGAGAAACAAGTTTAGGCAGCCGGAGAAGTCGGAGCCAGCGCTCTCCAGACCGCCATGAATAAACAAAGTGAAAAGTACAAAAACCAGAAAGAAGAAATTGCGGGGTGGGGTGTGTGTGTGTGTGTGTGTGGGGGGGGGGGGGGGGCGGGGGGGTTGGGAGAGGCATGCTCAGTCATTTTAACAACTTCCTTTCGAGGGGAGAGTGTCGTTCTGGCTATTGCTGTTGCAACCTTTTTGGTTTCGGGTGCAGGCACTTCTGAAACGCAAAAGCCACAAACGGCATGTGTGTCTGGTGTGAACCCACTGACATCTGCACAACGCTGACCTACAACCGTATTCAAGAGAAAAGCCTCGGAAGAAACCACCTTTCCCTTTCCCTGAAGGTAGCTCCGATACTACAGGGCTACATTGTATGGAAAACATTTCACAATTGCATATTTTGACAGCGGGGTGATTTATGATTTCTGTGGGTATGACTAGAAATGTGGCATGTTAATGTCTGTCTTTTGGCACATTCCAATGTCTACTTGAAATGTACTTCTTAAAAAACAGCCTTAGTCTGACTGTGTTACTAACAAAGTGAGCATATTGTGAAGACGATTCAGACACTGAGAGGAGGGGTGCTCCATGGGGAAGTCCCAAAAACGTGTGACAACAGACCTCTCCACTACAGCCTAAACCACTGGTATATTGGTATATTGTGTGATTGGCACTTGGTTATTATCATGTACCCTTTCCCAAGCAGCCGTCCCATGTGACAGAACGACCTGCTAAGGGCTAGGGCACTAGCCACGGAGGTGAGACCTTGTCACATGTGCTTCTCCTCCCTGATTTTTTGGCGAGGCCCTGGGATAAGCGGCGTAGTTAGCTGGGCCGCTTGAAGGAAAGGGTGCTTGGTGGGGTGGGGGGCAGGGTTGAGTAGGAATAGGGCTGCTCAAGAGGAGAGTGTGTGTGTGTGTGTGTGTGTGTGGTGTGTGTGTGTGTGTGTGTGTGGTGTGTGTGTGTGTGTGTGTGTGTGTGTGTGGTGTGTGTGTGTGTGTGTGTGTGTGTGTGTGTGGGAGAATCGCAGGGGAACCAAGGTGTGTAGTTCAAACACAGGGCGATGTTTACCCTGTGTGGCGAGACCCTCGGCTGTTTGCTCGCGCCCCCCCGAAGCATGCTACCTCCAGCCCCCCCCCCCCCCCGCCACCCCCCCCCCGCCCCGCCCGCCTGCCTCCTTCAGATACCGAAATAGACGAAATAGCGAAGCAGGGACACCCATAGGGTTTACCTTTAGCACGCACCCCCCCCCACCCCCCTCTCCGTTTGAAGTCAGAACATATTAGCTGTCACAAACGCAGCGCTCGGGGCGCGATGTTTGCCCGTAATGTTTTTGAGTTTCAGTTTTGACGATCGGCGAGATGAGATGAGATGCGTCGTTTCGCATTACATAAGAGTGGAAAGAACTACAATAAATCACTCACGCTGTTGTGTTTTTACGACACAGCCCGTCGGGGGCGACCGGAGAGGAACGGTGGCGGGTTCAAGACCCTAGGAAGGTGTTCTTGGGATCACGGTGTTTGTATAACTGGGTGTAATTACAAGGAGAAGGAGTCTTGCAATTATCCATTTAAGCACAACACTTACACTATAGTTATGGTTGCGGGCGGGGGGGGAATAGGCATACGGTCAGGGTAATTGCTCGTGGAGGAGAATCGCCAAGAACAATACGGAGGGGCCAACTTATAGACACAGTCGGTGGAGGCCCGGATGGTTCTACACTTAAAAATCAAGCCTATATCACGGGGTTCTTACACAATGTTCCAGACTCAAATTTCCTACGACTACTTTAGTCGATTTTTCAGACCATATTTTACAATCTGTGTACAAATTGCTAGATGTTTTATTATGTAAAGAAATGGTTTTAAAATACAAGTGTCCACATGTATGTTACCCTCTGACTACGTTTGCAATTATGTTGCCAAATAAGTTGAACGGAAATCTGCATACAAAAACATTCAACATCTCTACCCAAACAGGACGTAAACTCACCGGAGCTAAATAATATAATAAATAATATCTTATTATTGTTGCACAGAGAATGAGTTGAAGAAAGTGAAATCATTCCATTTTTTTGTGTTTGTTGAAAATTGTCTGTGCAGCCTTGTTTGTTCACACAGACATTTTACGCAGAACGTTTTTTAACACAGAAAACGGTTTTACTTTTCTGATGACTACATCACTGCATAACGCATTCATGTTCAGACAAGCGTACTATTTGGTTATATATTTGTATTAAGCATATATGGCAATTCAAAGATATTGAGTTATTTGGTGGCAGATGTCTGGATTCTGTCATTAAAAAGGCACTTGGGCAGAGCTGTTTTGCAGGCTGTTGCGTACAGGCGTAGAGGCAGCTGAGTAGCGGTTGTGTGTTTCTGTCTGTACTGTGACGTGTGTGTGTGTGTGGTTCAGTCACACGTCGTACTTCTAGCCACGCTTTCGACGACATTAAGCTCTCGCACAGTGGCAGACATTTTGGCTGCGCTGGCTGCCTGCTCTAAAACACTTGTATGTTTGTATGATCAATTTATGTTTGTAGAAATTTAGAATTTTATATTTTCTAAAAACACAATAGGGTGCAATAGTCTAGAAAAAAAACTATATTTCCATAATCAATTTTCTTTTTTGCATACTTATCCAGACCTGGAAATGACTCAAATCTAATTCTGTACTTTTCCACACTGTGTTTCCCTGCTCAAATGCTGAAAACGTTCTGGGAACAGTTGGACATGATTGCGTGGCAATTTTTGGTTTCACTCAGGCTTGCAAGATTCCTCAGACAAGTCATTTGGGTGCACTAGGCAGCTATACCAAGATAGCAAAGTACCCCTGTAATGTTTTATCCCTATAAGTAAATCTACATCCGAGAGTGACACATCTGTACTGCACATCGCAGATAACGCTGTCCTATGGCGACGTGATGAATGGATGCAACGATGCCACTGGAGATAAACTGGGCATTGCATCATTGTCCCTGCAGTCTGAACTTATTTCATGTTTATTAACTTCTGCGAGAAGGAGACGCGCCAACATCCCCCGCCCCCCGCCCCCCCCCCCCCCCTTTCCCCCTTCCAAACATACACACTGAAAAAAAAAAAAAAGGTTTTGATGAAATACGGACGTCAACATAAACTGCAGAATTTAGCATTTCTACCCCTCGTCCCCACTTCTCCTTTCAGGTAATGAAGAGACACACTGTTGGCTGTCCTGGGCGAAAAACGTTGTGAATAAAAATATCAGCTGCTTCCATTTGGACTATTTGCTCTCATCTTTCACACACTCTAAATGTTCAGGGCCCGCGACCGCTGACTGGTGCCCCGGGCTGCGAGAAAAAATACTATGATCATAACATCAAAACGCAGGGGGGGCACCGCCCTGCTGCTGATGCCCCGCTCAGGAGCTCCAGCCCTGGCCCGACGGTTAACCCTCAGGGACGCTTATAGAAGTTAACCCTCAGGGACGCAGCTTTAAAGTGACCAGAAAACTAATAACCAAACAGCTACGTAATAGGGCCCTCAGCCCAAATCAAAATCCCATTTGATTTGATTTGATTTGTCTACTCCAGCAGCCAATGGGGGCGGCAGGACAGCTCAGTCTGTTGGGGACTTGGGGGCTTGGGAACAAGAAGGTCGCCAGGTTCAAATCCCCGAAAAAAAACACCTGGGGGCACTGCCGAAGGTGCCATTGAGCAAGGTACCAGACCCCTAACACTGCTCCCTGGGTGCTGTATATAAAAATAGCTGCTAATACTTGAATGGGTTGAATGCAGAGTAACACATTTCACTGTGTGTGTGTGTGTACATGTATGTGACCAATGAGGAGGATTCAATAGTAAGTGCTGTGTGTGTCTACTTCTACTTCCAGACGTCACGAGGTCAAAGTCTGAATGAAACTGAATGAAGCCTACAAGAGCAGAGCCCTTAAAAGCAGAGCCCTTTGGAGTCCAGCAGGGCATCTGATTAGGTTTTCATTGGGTGCTCGACGACACACATCTTAGAAATCAGAAGGCCGGAAAAAACAGGATACCAGAGTGAGAGTCGAGGGAACGTGAAAGAGAACAAGTAGACTGAACTGCAACAACGCCACGTCGACGTACAAAACACATTTCCAAAGGGTAGGGATGCTAGCACTCAGGTTTCAGGAAATAAGTTTGTCTTTCTTTGTACTTTTATTGATTAAAGACATCTTCTATAGCACGTGTGCAAGGGTGTGATGACTCACACCCTTGCACACGGCACCCTGAGGAAACACTTATTACGGTAATTAGACAAATCACCACATATTAAGATTATAAGACTAGGATTAAGTACCCCCAAAACAAAAAAATCCAACATCCGATTTATTTATCACATTAAGCCGGAATTATTTGCTCCATAATCTATTCATAACGGGTCTGGCCGTATCTTTCGGGCGGCTGTTTTTTCCCGCTTGTTTTCCTGCAGAGTTTATGACTTCATGGCCTCACGCAGGACCCTTTATACCCAGGGAAGGGTGGCACTTTTGAGGCGCTTTATAGCTTATATTTATACAGCCTGAGCTAACTGACATGACACTCTGCACCCCGCTGCACACAGTAATTACATTCATCGGCGGTCCCCGCTTTGGCCCCCGATCCTGTGCCAGCCATAAAGATGGCAACACAGCAATTATAGCAGCAAGTGTGATATTTTGGGCCCGTTTCCTGCTCCAATGAAGGTGTAAGGTGAATGCTTCCCTGTACGAGGCGTGTGTGGCCAGCCTCGTCGGACCGGGCTGGCCGGGGGCCATGCTGTTAGTCCCCCGAAAGGTCCCTCCGTCGGAGGGGAGTGTGGCTCCCGTGTGGGAAGTGGATAGAAGACATACATATTCCAAACCTACAACTACATGACTGATTATTGATTGATTTTTGTAATGGAAATGTATTTCATTAACGAAAAAGATCAGACAATTCTCTCTCTCTCTCTCTCTCTCTCTCTCTCTCTCTCTCCTCTCTCTCTCTCTCTCTCTCTCTCTCTCTCTCTCTCTCTCTCTCTCCTCTCTCTCTCTCTCTCTCTCTCTCTCTCGCAATCAACGGAAAATAGAATCCTGATAATGATGACGATCATCATCATCATCATCATCATCATCATCATCATCATCATCATCATCATCATCATCATCATCATCATCATCATCATCATCATCATTATCCTCATCACCATCAGTTCGGTTTAACAGCGTCTCTTTCTCTCTTTTTTAATGGGAACGTTTTAGCACATTTCATTGTTTCCCGTGTAGAGATATGTTTAACTCTACCGCTGGTGTTTAACAACAACACTTTTGTACCAGAACAAGCTTTTATGAGCAGCAAGTAGCGAAAAAAAGGCTGAAGTGAACCTCGTGCAGCCCTTCCCATGGCTTCTATCGCGAGGAAGAGAGGAAGTTTCAAATCGGGTCCGTGAAGCCATCTCTGTGTCAAGCCCCGAGAGCCCTGGCCAGAGAGCGCCCTCCCCCTCCTCCCCCCCCCCCCCTCCCCCCCCC
>CM051013.1:6114214-6146714 GCA_027704905.1 Muraenolepis orangiensis | reverse complement strand
CTCTCTCTCTCTCTCTCTCTCTCTCTCTCTCTCTCTCTCTCTGGCACTCTCTCCCTCTCTCTCCCTCTCTCTCTCTCTTCTTCTCTCTCTCTCTCTCTCTCTCTCTCTCTCTCTCTCTCTCTCTCTCTCTCTCTCTCTCTCTCTCTCTCTCTCTCTCTCTCTCTCTCTCTCTCTCTCTCTCTCTCTCTCTCTTCTCACTTCCTCTTTCTTTCTTTCTCTCTCTCTCTCTCTCTCTCTCTCTCTCTCTCTCTCTCTCTCTCTCTCTCTCTCTCTCTCTCTCTCTCTCTCTCTCTCTCTCTCTCTCTCTCTCTCTCTCTCTCTCTCTCTCTCTCTTGTATGAACACTCATACCAGAGATCAATATCTCAGATGTAAATATGGAGATCAATTCTTCTTCTTCTAAGATAGGATTGATTTGGGAGATGTTTCAAGTGTGTGTTTGCGTGGTGTGTGTGTGTGTGTGTGTGTGTGTGTTGTGTGTGTGTGGTTTGTGTCGTGTGTATTGCAAGTGTGTGTGTGTGTGTGGTGTTTGTGTGTGTGTTGTGTGTGTTATTTGTGTGTGTGTTGTGTGTGTGTGTGTGGTGTTTGTGTGTGTGTTATGTGTGTGTGTTGTGTGTATTGTGTGTGGGTGTGTGCACTTGCACATCAGTCTCACATTTCTCCCTTCACATCCAGATCATCTCCCCCGACGCCGTTAACGGTGAACCAGGACAAAAGACTTGCTTGTCCTTTTTTTCCAGACAACCGCAATCTGGTCCATCCAGCTCTCTCCCTGCGCTGAGTCACTCACCGTCGACTGTGTTGCACACACCATTACCCTACGCATCTAGGAGGAGGAGGTGGGAGGAGGTGGGAGGAGGTGGTCTAAAAGTCCCATGGAAGCCAAGGCAGCAAACATGAATCTCTTCTCTGGGTACCTGCATTGGAGTGTGTGTAAAGTCGCGACACACACATCCACACGTTGCAGCCCCCGTTGCTGCTGACACACACTGTTGATGACACGTTTGTTTTTCAGCTATGGGCCCTGGAAGACAGCAAGCATCTGCTACCCCTCCCTCCCTCCCTTCACTCCCTCCCTACCCATCCCACCCCCCCACCCCCTGCTTCCTCCCTCTCTCCCAGCCTCGCTATTCCTCTCCCTCCCTCCCTATCTTCCTCCCTCCCTCCTTTCCCTCCCTCACTCTCTCTACCGCCTTCTCTCCTCTCCCTCCCTCCATCTCTCCCTCCCTATCTCCCTCACCTCTCCCTATCGCTCTCTCTCCTCCTCTCCCTCTCTCCTTCTTTCCCTCTCTCCCTATCTCCCTCCCTCTCTCCTTCTTTCCCTCCCTCCCTATCTCCCTCTCCTCTCCCTATCGCTCTCTCCCTCTCTCCTTCTTTCCCTCCCTCCCTATCTCCCTCCCTCTCTCCTTCTTTCCCTCCCTCCCTATCTCCCTCGCTCTCTCCCTCCCTCCCTCCCTCCCTCCCTCCCGCCTTCTTTCCCTCCCTCCCTCTCCCTCCCTCCCTCCCTCCTTCTTTCCCTCCCTCCCTCTCTCTCCCTCCCTCCCTCTCTCCTTCTTTCCCTCCCTCCCTCCCTCTCTCTTCCTCCCTCCCTCTCTCTCTCCCTCCCTATCTCCCTCCCTCTCTCCCTCTCTCTCTCTCCCTCTCTTCTTCTTTCCTCTCTCCCTCCCTCTCTCTCCCTGTCTCCCTCCCTCCCTCTCTCCTTCTTTCCCTCCCTCCCTCCCTCTCCCTCCCTCCCTCCCTCCCTCCCTCCCTCCCTCTCTCTCCCTCCCTCCCTCCCTCCTCCCTCCCTCCCTCCCTCTCTCTCTCTCTCTCTCCCTCCCTCCCTCCCTCCTCTCCCTCCTCCTCCCCCTCTCTTCATTGTGCCGTATCACCTAAGTTAATCCGGCCAGTATTGTGTTTACATTTCCGACTCACGGGCAGATTCCACATTATAATTATACTCTCTGTTATTTTGAATTCAATCATAAATAATTGGTGTCTGCCATTAAGGCTGATGCGAGATAGCTTCATTCAGCATGAGGGTGGTGCAGTTAGTGTGTATTTTAAAGGTGTGTGTGTGTGTGTGTGTGTGTGTGGGGGGGGGGGGGGAGGTGGTGGAGAGAGCATCCATCTGATAAGAATACATTGAAGTGTCGTGGGGGGAATACACGCTAACAAAGGTTTTGTTTTGGAGTCTTTGAACCAAAATACCATCCATGCCTTAAGTTCTTTCTAAATGTGGTTTACCTTCGTTTGTGGCGTGATGTGCTGTGAGTGATCGGCATGGTGCAACCCAACAAGACTTGGCTTCGCTAGAACGAAAACAAATGCAAAAAATCAGCCAGTTAAAGTCATGCAGTTCACTGTAATTAAAATACCATGGGTCAGGGATATGTCCCTGCATCATTACTCTCTCTCTCTCTCTCTCTCTTCTCGCTCTGCATCTCTCTCTGCATCTCTCTCTCTCTCTCTCTCTCTCTCTCTCTCTCTCTGTCTTTCTGTCTCTCTCTCTGCATCTCTCTCTCTCTCTCTCTGTCTCTCTCTCTCTCTCTCTCTCTCTCTCTCTCTCTCTCTCTCTCTCTCTCTCTCTCTCTTTCTGTCTCTCTCTCTGCATCTCTCTCTCTCTCTCTCTCTCTCTCTCTCTCTCTCTCTCTCTCTCTCTCTCTCTCTCTCTCTCTCTCTCTCTCTCTCTCTCTCTCTGTCTTTCTGTCTCTCTCTCTGCATCTCTCTCTCTCTCTCTCTCTCTCTCTCTCTCTCTCTCTCTCTCTCTCTCTCTCTCTCTCTCTCTCTCTCTCTCTCTCTCTCTGGGTAATGGCGAGTGCTTGTATAACCGAATGAGCTCAGAGTCACCGAGGGAGGTTGAGGAAGTCAGAGCAACACGTGTCGCGCTGGATCTTAAGACACGCCAGAGAGGATCAGTGGCGCATTGCGTTGCAGACCTATGGAAAGCCACATATGGTGCAGAAAGCGCCACGCATTTGGCGGCGCGTTAAAAGTGACAAACGCCGTCCAGAACGCCGTTCAAACTGCCAAAAGAACGGCGTCCAGAACGTCGTTTTTTTAACGCCACCCAAAGGGTCACCGAAAGCCGTTCTGGAAGGCGTTCTCTAATATGGTAATGAGCTCCGTCCTGTCACTCAATGTGAACTGTTTTCACCCAATAGAGCGAGAACAGACCACACTAGTTAATCGCTGATCTTCTTCGGATGTACCTATTCTGCCACGTTTGTTTTGCAACTTGTTTGGGTATCCTAAAGAAAAAGCAATAATATGCCACAGGTGTTATATTATTACCAATAATAATAATAAATTATTAATAATACATTTCAAACAACAGTAATTATTACCAATCATTACAAATGATGTAATTATGGCAATTATGATCTGTCGAAGTTTTATTATGAAGTTAATCAAATTTTAGTATTTGAGATAAATAAACAGTGATTACTGTTTTCTTTCACGACTGTTTTCATCTTCAGGATTCTTTTTAGGTCCTTATCTACCCTGAATAGGTCAAACAAAAACGATTGTAGAACTTGTGAAAGTGGAGCTACTGATCAGTGGGACATATTACTGAAATAGAAGCCAAAATGTCATTGCAATTCATTCCTGTCTCCATCTGGAGCAGAGGGTTCTGCAATCCCAGCAGCAGGTGGGGGACCAGCACGGCCTCCTCTGGCTCCTGCAGCTTCAGCACCTTCCCCTGGCGTTGGTGCACCAACAGTCTCCTACGTGGCAGTGCTGGGCCGTCCTCGCTGCTCCACGCAACCTCGTACGAAAACCTGCAAGGGGGTCTGATGCCTCTCGGTCCTCTCAGTTGTTCCATTGGCGTACGAAGACCGCGATATCTCTGTTGATCCTCGGCAAGTAGACATAATGAAGGGCCCACAGGTGCATCTCATTCTCCATGTCCACTATGCCTTCACTCTCCAGGCAATTGAAGAGGTCATAGTAGACATTAACCCTCGCCCCAGCCTCTCAATGCGCTGATTATGAGTGCTCCTTCCTCTGAGAGCACTTCCTCTCTCAGAGCCTCTGAGAATGTTCATCATTAAACAGACAAAGAGATTCAACAAATGATTTTCTCCGCCATGATCTGTCCTTACCCTAGAAGGCACACCATAGCTGCTAACAGCATGTATGAAGCAGTCCATCAATGGACACAGCGCACACCCACTGCACACACCCACTGCACACACTTACTGCACACACTTACTGCACACACCCACTGCGCATACCACTGTGCACATTCACGAGGCACACCCACTGCGCACACTTACTGTGAATACCCACTGCGCACACCCGCTGCGAATACCCACTGCGCACATTCACTGCGCACACCCACTGCGCACTACCACTGCACATACCCACTGCGCACAACCACTGCGCACTACCACTGCACATACCCACTGCACATACCCACTGCGCACAACCACTGCGCACTACCACTGCACATACCCACTGCGCACAACCCACTGCGCACTACCACTGCACATACCCACTGCGCACAACCACTGCGCACTACCACTGCACATACCCACTGCGCAAACCCACTGCGCACTACCACTGCACATACCCACTGCGCACAACCACTGCGCACTACCACTGCACATACCCACGGCGCACAACCACTGCGCACACTTACTGCGAATACCCACTGCGCACAACCAGCGATTAACTAGTGTGGTCTGTTCTCGTTCTTCACTGATTGGGTGAAAACAGTTCAAATTGAGTGGCTTTGAAAACCACAGGGCGGAGCTCATTACCATTTGGCAGTTTGGACGGCGTTCTTTTGGCAGTTTGGACGGCGTTCCGGACGGCGTTTTGTCACTTTTAACGCGTCAAATGTGTGGCGCTTTCTGCACCAAATGGCTTTCCATACAGACCGAGGGTCTGGGTTGTGTGTGTGCGGGCGTGTGCATGTTTGCATTTGTGCGTGCGTGTGCATTCACGCGTGTGTGTGTGTGTGTGTGTGTGTGTGTGTGTGTGGAGGGGCGCATCAGGCTACACTATACGTTTTTCCACTCGGCTTTTACGTGAAGCGACACACGAGGGAAGCCCGAGCGAGGTTTAATTTACGGCCCATAAGTCACAGAAGGGTCTCCAGTTACAGCCTGGTAACATTATTATACGGAGGAGAGGCGGAGGGGGGGGGGGGGGGGGTAGTGTGGACGGAATCATGACCAGTAATAAGGATCCTTCACAGATAATCAAAGTGAGATTCCTTTTTTGCTTTTTGCATTTTTGTTTTTCTTCGTTCCTTTCTCTTTTATTTTTAAAGACTGACATTTTTACGCAACACGGTGATTAGGTTTTCTGCGGAGCAGTCAAGCGCGGCCTGTCTGGACTCGCTCCACACTCTTTCACTGAGTGCAACGGTTAAATCACTTCGATTTATGATCATTTACAAGCAAAGGGGGGGGAATATGTTCCTCGTACGCACAAATATAACATTTGTATAAATCATAAATGTGCAATAATAGCAGTAAGGATAATAATGTCGCAACCTATATCACTGCACGCCACATTTAGAAAAACAATTATTTCCAGGGAAACAGACCTCAGCCCTGCAGGAGAAGTCTGGAAACCCGATATTCGAGTGAAGGAGCGTGATTTACTTAACGTTGTTCCGTCTCTCTGCGTAGGCCCACAATTGCCATATTGCCATATTGTGTGTTTGTGTGCTTATTAATAACAACACAGCAGATGCCGTGTTGCTAATTCACGGTAAGATGTTGCGAGATGGATGGTAACCGTACAGGGAGGGAGGGAGGGCGCTTGTCTGATCTGAGATAGGTTTCGGTGCGGTACGGCGGTACGTCTCGGGCATGCTAATTAATGAAGGGATGAACAGACAAGGAGCCCCGCGGAGCGCCGCCTAATGCACTCCTTCCAGATGGCATCTTGGCATCTCGACTCCCTCTCGTTTGCGCTCTCCTCTGGAGAGGGTCCTCACCTTCAAATCATTAAAATTAATTCCAAACGTGAACTCTCTGAACCCCTGCCTTGGCCGGCAAAGTCTTTTTATAGGTGGTGGTGGTGGTGTAGGGGGGTGGTGTGGGGGGGGTGGGGTTAGCCAAACACCACCACAGGCCCAGCAGGGAGGATGGTGGTGTGGGTGGGGGTGAGGTCGAGGGTGAGGGTGAGGGTGAGGGTGAGGGTGAGGGTGAGGGTGAGGGTGGTGAAGCTTCATGGCCACGGGCCGCCTTACACGGGTGGACGGGTGGACGGGCGGGCGAGAGCGCCGGCGTGGTCGGGAACCGCTGCGGTTTTAACGCTTTGGGAGCGAGGCTCCGACCAACGTCTGGGACTGCGACTGGCAACGGATCTGAAGCCAGAGAGAGAGAGAGAGGGGGGGGGGGGGGGAGAGAGAGAGGGGGAGAGACTGAGAGGGAGATAGAGTGCAAGAGAGAGAGAGAGAGAGAGAGAGAGAGAGAGAGAGAGAGAGAGAGAGAGAGAGAGAGAGAGAGAGAGAGAGAGAGAGAGAGAGAGAGAGAGAGAGAGAGAGAGAGAGAGAGAGAGGAAGGAAGGAAGGAAGGAAGGAAGGAAGGAAGGAAGGAAGGAAGGAAGGAAGGAAGGAAGGAAGGAAGGAAGGAAGGAAGGAAGGAAGGAAGGAAGGAAGGAAGGAAGGAAGGAATAGATAGAGAGGGAGGGAGAGAGAGGGATAGAGAGCGAGAGAGAAGGGGAGGGAAAGAGCAAGAGAGAGAGAGGGGGAGAGAGAGAGAGAGAGAGAGAGAGAGAGAGAGAGAGAGAGAGAGAGAGAGAGAGAGAGAGAGAGAGAGAGAGAGAGAGAGAGAGAGAGAGAGAGAGAGAGAGAGAGAGAAAGGGAGGGAGAGGGCAGACGGGGAGCAGAAAAAACGACAGGCGGGATTAGCAAAGGGAACGAGAGTAAAGAAAAAGTCTTGAATCAAAGGAGAAAAAGAGAAAAGTGTTGGAGAGGCAGAGTGAGAAAGAAGCCAGAGTGGCAGTAAAATACTTTTTCACTGCAGCCGTCAGTTCAGTTCAAACTCATTTGGGATGACGAGTGTCTGACGCCGCCTCTGAAGACACCATGGCTGAATCAACCCAATGGTTCTTTCAATTTGGAGTCTGTGGAGAACGATCGCTGCAGTGGAAAAGGTTACGAAAGAGGGTGAAATAAAAGAGGAAGATCTATCTATCTCTTACAGCACACACACATCAGTAGTAGCCATCCAATCACCTTCTATTTATCTCACAGCTTCTCACTTATTATGTGAGATATTATTACCTTGTTGTGTAACCTTGCGTGTCAGATTGTTATGGCTTTACTCTGCCTTCTGTCCAGTTGTCTCCTCACTAAACTAGGTGGTGCTGTGACCTTTTCAACCTCTGACCTCTGTCCCCACCATGAACACGACCACGCTGTCCTATGTTGCAGGGGCTTTTTGCTTTTATGTGATGAGCGGAGAGTTTGCAAGTTGTTGATGCACGTGTATGTGTGTGCAAGCGTGTGTCTGTGCGTGGGTGTGTATGTGCGTGCAACTGTTGTGTGGGTGTGTGTGTGTGGGTGCCTGTGGAGGGATAGGCAAGCCTTCCGCGGATGTCTCGTGTGTATACTGCTGGCAGGCAGGTGAAGGAGGTGGAGGAGATTAGATGTTTCTCGGAGACATCTGTCTGCTTCCACTCCCCACACCCACACCAACCCACACACACACACACACACACACACGTCACTCATTCAAATTGAGATCGCTACACCGTCTGACATCATCATGCTACACACATGGATTAGGAGGAAACACACTGTATGCCGTGCACAAGCACACACACACGCACAAGCAGATGAACACACACACACACACACATGCACGCACACACACAATACACGCTTTCACACATGTGAGGTAGTGCCCGTGTTTCTCAGCCAGAACTCCACCACCACCATCAGTATACAGCGGCTGTCTCCTGTGCGGCGTCTCCACTAATCTGCCTCTGTGATGATGATGATGGATGGATGATGATGATGAGAGATAACGACGATCATCTCGTATCTGTTAGGGGCGTTTGAGGGCTTGCTGCCACGGCACCACACGGAGCCCAGGAGGGTGGCGTAGAGAGGTGAGAGGGGGAGGAGTGGGAGCAAGAGCAGGAGGAGTAGGACTCTAGGAGGAGGAGAAGAGCGGCTCCATAGATCACAGGGGGGATGTCCCATGACATCATCGTCTAGCCGCAGGCGGGCAGCAGCGTGGCGGCTACGCCCGCCCGCCTCAGCCTCAGCCTCAGCCTCAGCCTCAGCCTCCCGGCCTGCTGCCAGCCGGCCAGCCAGCCAGCGCCCAGGAATGTGTACGCTAAAGTTGCAAAGTGGAAGATAATAATGGATGACGAAGAGAAGAGATGGAGATGTGAAGTGCACTCGCTGACCTTGCCTCTGGGTGCCCACGCCAACACAGGGGAATGTGCACAAATATCCAAAGGAGAAGATAATAATCATAATAATATAAGGGTGATAATGTGAAACAAAAAGGTTTGAGATGAAGTCCGAAGTGTGTTTTAGGGTGTGCTTGTGGATATGTGTGTGTGCTGCTTTTTATGAGGACCATAACAACCGAGGACTTGTGGAACATTGCTTAGACTTGCACTTGCTCTGCCAAAAGAACAGAAAAAAAACAAATTATAAGCAAACTAAAGTCTGTTGTTCCCATTACTAATATTATTACAAGTTTGAAAGTGCAGCTCCCGAATCGACTGAAGTCTGGGTCAGGTCCGGGTCTTCACTCCTCACGGTATTCAACAAATGGGTCACTATTATCCATTAAGCAGAGTTTGTCCACAAGAGAAATGGCACACACCACCTATAAATATACCTAAAACACATTGTCTCTTTTTTGCTGCATTTGAAAGAGCTTCTGTCCACGGTTTAAAATCGAACTGCTCAGTGGAACTAAAGTCACTTGTTAATTAAATACAAATAAATGTATAAAAACTTGTAAAATGACAGCTAAAAATTAGGGGTAAAAATTGGAAAGTGTAATAGTTGATATTGCCCAACTCTTTCATTGTGTTGTCCCCAGAGACATTTTAAAACGCAGGCCTAATTATATTTCTTTGCATGGGCATAAAAGAGAGCCAACGTTATGGCAAATGGGAAACAATTACACAATTTGCCATTCTTGAACGTTTGATGTGTTTTTATTGCACATTTGTTTTACGGTAGCAACGATGTTGTTACCAATGATGTGTGGCTTGTTTGTGCTTCTTATCAACTGCAGCACACATTTGCCCAAAAGACGAACTGAATGACAAACGAAAGAGAAAGAAGTGCAATATTAAAAAACAAAGTACAAAAGGGAAACGCTAATGCTATTAATGATAGTTTTCTTCATGCAACGAAGGAAAACCAATAAAGGATTTGGAAATAACTAATTAATGAGTCGAGAGGCAGAAGGACGCAACAACCAGGCATGAATCTATACCGCCACCTAGTGGTGTCCTACATGTTCAAGACAACACGGGTGCCATAATTGAAAGATAATGGAATATGTTTTAAAGCGTGTCTTGGCTGTTAATGTTGCATGCAACAGCATAGTAGGCAATTACTATTAGTTAGTTAGGTGTGTGTTTGAACTACGTTGTGTTGCAGTATTGTGTTGTCCACCGTGCCCGGGCTCAGCTACTGCATGCGTGCTGCTGCAGACACTAAAACCAGCCGTGCTCGGAGTCAGGTGGCTGGGAGGAGGACAGTGAAAGTGACAGGTGTTGTCACTGCGTCCTCTCGGTTTCACCAGAGGAGGAGGAGGACGAGGACGAGGGAAGAGGAAGAGGAAGAGGAGGAGGAGGAGGAGGAGGAGGAGGTGGTGGTGCAGATGGATCGCATACCGACCTGTCAGAATGGAGCAGAGGGAGAGCACGGGTAGTCTAGTCTGGGTGGTTGGCTCGACAGTACCTGGCTGCTGGATGTTTACTTCCCTGTTGCTTTTGCACACACACACACACACACACACACACACACACACACACACACACACACACACACACACACACACACACACACACACACACACACGAACGTCGTGTTGATGTGATATAGCATAAAGATGGGCACTATTTCCCTTTTTTTATGAGAGAAATACAACTTTGCATTAGACATTCATTCAACCTATACTTTCATTTGAAGTGAGTCCCAATTTGTAATTGGTTCATTAAAATGTTCGTTTTTTTTAATTGAGTTAGTTTGTTAATAACAAAATAACAACACGACCCACGGGGATTTTCTATTGTTCTGTGCAAAAATACTGTCTCTTCGACAAGGTTGAATGGGGACTGTATTGCGGTAGCCTCCATGTTGATGTTTCATGTCGGTGTTTGTAGGTGAGTCATTATTTTCAGCTTGTAGGGATTGGCAGGGGAAGGGCACACTTTGGGTGTGTTTCAGATAACGCCCAACAAAAGCCTTAATGTGTACTATTTCAACACTGGGTATACATTGGCACGACCAGTGTCCATTCCTCACAATCCCAATTCCGCCGCACCCTACCGTTTATCCATGGACAATTGTATGTGCTTCAGCCGACGAGTCAATCGTGTGTTATGAAGTGGTCGAAGTGTGTTATGAAGTAGAATTCCCTTTACAGTTGCCTGGTGCAACCCAAACTCAGCAGGAAGAATGTCCCCTTGGTCTGTGTTACGGCATGTGGTGCCTCCGGGTGGCGCTGTGGCCTCTTTACATTTTCACCACGTGGGTAAACTCAGTTGTTAAATACCCTAGGTTAGAGGGGGTATGCCACCCATGTACGTTTTGCTAGACTAGTGTTTGGTCAACCGCTTGTTGCAACCGCTGCTATATGGTATTTGGGAGAGGGGTACTTAGTTTTCCTTTTCCCCCTAGCTTTGTGAAGTTATTTTTGATTTGGCATACTTCCACCAGGTCCCTAGGCCTGGTTCCAGATATTTGGTATTTGAGTGTATCCTGTGTCTGTATCCTTTGTTGTTTTCCACCAATACACGCCGTTATTGCACTCTGACCCCTGTGTTGACTCCGTTCTTGCTCCGGCGCACACGGGATCCCACTTTACCCGTTTGTCGAACACCCTTGGACCAGACATTCCACCCCATGATACAAGAACAGCACCATGCACACTTTCTACTCGGGAACGGGTTCCACCAGTTCCGCTTCAGCATTACACATCGGATAAGGGTGCTGAGGCTGCGGTCCGGAACCAGGGCCCCCCTGTGGTTTCACTATCCATCGCAAAAGGAGCATCACACAAAGACACAAGGACAATCGGACAAATATCCCTCTAAAGCAGTGTATGGTTCATGTAACATTTGTGATGGTTCATAACCATAGAACACAGAGGAGGATCACTAAAACGTAGGCCTAAATCCTAACTGTGTGCTGCACGCATGTGTGTTATGAGAAACACATGTTACATCCAGTTTGCGTATCACGTCCTATTCCCGGAGACGTGGCACGGACACGGACAAGGTCGGCATTGTCGCTTCATAAAAGACTACAATACAATTACGTCTATTCATTGTTTGTTATGTATACACACACACACCACCTCACGCCTACGCCCGAGGAGGAGAGAGGGAAAGCGGCACTATAAGCGATGGCGTGTAACGAGAGGGTAATGAGGTTTTACATGTGCGTCATTGCCGAGACCACGCAAACCACATGTTTCAGATTGTTATCGCGCTAGCGGGGCCGCAGGCTACACAGAAGGCCCAGGACTATACAGACACTATAGGTGAACCAGTGCATGTGCAATGTGGACATTCCGTTACACACTTTTCTCTCTCGGGAAGGAAGAAGGGAGGACGTCACTGAGTCATAACAACACACTTAGCTGCTGTTACGTGTCGTGTCGTTCGAGCACGGAGAACAGCTCAGCCAGGCGTCTTTAAAAAAGGTGCCTTCTCGATCGGTCTAGAAACTCTAAGGTTTCCACCTTGCTGTGTCATTTCATTGAGAACTTCAATCTAGAACACAATAAGTCAAATACAGTATATATATATATATTTATTTAAAATGTCTGTGATATTTTTTTAATTGTTATTATTAAGGGCGATACATTTCTACATAAATAAGAAATCAGTGTCGGAAATCCTTCGTTACATTCCTTCATCGTCTTGCTTTCATTTACTTCAGTTACATTTAGCGGAAGCTTTTATCCAGAGTGAGGCATCAATTCTCCCCCTTATCTTACAGTAATTAAACGGCACGGACGACCACGCTTACCAACGTAAAGCAGAAGGTGGTAAGCACTAAAAAATAACAAAGTAAGTAACCCATGTACAGAGTAGTACATGATAAATAACCAATATAGTAGATTGCTTGCCCTTGCATACTGTATAACAAAAATAATACAAGAAACACATAGTAACCGTCATTAGTATTCGGAGTTCGGTTACACTTGAAAAGAGCATTTAACGTAATTATACAGTTACACTGTAGACTACTATAACTCTAGGACAGAGACTGAAGCCATCTCCTGCTAGTTTGAGAGGGAGAGAGAGAGAGAGAGAGAGAGAGAGAGAGAGAGAGAGAGAGAGAGAGAGAGAGAGAGAGAGAGAGAGAGAGAGAGAGAGAGAGAGAGAGAGAGAGGAGAGAGAGAGAGAGAGAGAGAGAGAGAGAGAGAGAGAGAGAGAGAGAGAGAGAGAGAGCGCGAAATGGTCCTAGTCCTTCAGCAGACCGAGTTTCTTCAGAGCCTCTCGGCGACCCTCGTCGTGCTCCGCCCGGGGGCAGATGACCACACTGATGCCGTGGTACCGAGGCACCCCCTGGGACTCGGTGGGGCCCGGCGAGACCGGGGGCAGCTCCTGGCGCGTGGACCTCCTACTGTTCGCATCCTGAGCACCCTCCACCCTCACGTTTGAAAAGTCGTTCCCGGAGCCCAGGGAGGCCGGCCGCGTGCGGCTGTTGCGCAGCTCGGCGAGTCTGAGTTCGGGACCGGAGGCGGAGGCGCCTGAGCCCATCCCCGTGCGCTCGAGGGTGGCCGATTTGAAGCCGGTGTTGACCTTGGGCTCCGAGACGACGACCTTGACGGGGCACGGCTCTCCGGCGTCGCTGAAGGCTGCGGGCACCGGAAGAATATCGGTGGCCTGAGCCACCGGAATCACCGGAGCTGTCAAAGCTGCGGTGGCCTGCGGTAAAACTCTGCCCATGGGAGGGGAGGGAACGGGCGCTGCCAAGGGGCCGGCGGAAGCGGTCGGGGACGGTCGCGGTCGAGTGGAATGCGACGGCGGAGTTTGGCGAGCTGCCGGACTGAGCGGAGACGGGGGGGACGCCCAAGACCTCCTGGACATGGGACTCGAGAGACTCGGGTCGGCATCACCGTCTTTGAGAAGACCGAGCTTTCGGAGTGCTTCCATGCGGATCCTCTGGCCTTCCGACAGCGACCGATCACCGGTGGATGGAGAGAGGTTAGTGTCCGGGGAAGATTTGTGGGACTTGAAGATGATGTTGGAGGGCAGCTTCTTGGGCTTAGGGGCCACGGCGGGAGGGCTTTTGGGCTCCGGAGCCTCAGAGGGGAGGAGGGCCAAGGTGACCATCGGGGAGTCCGGTGGACTGGGACTCTCGGGAACGTCTCCCTCGGACATCTCAGGGACCGTTTGATGGATGACATCTGAGCTCACGGGAGATCTCTTCTCGGCCCTCTTGCGGAGCATCTCCAAACTGATGCCCTGGCTTTTACTGGGCATCTTGACTAATACCGGTGGATCCGGGCCAATCTGTGGCTGAGGTTCATCCATGAAGTCCGACGGCGGGGGGATCAAAATCAGGTCAGTCGCGGGCCGCGGGTCGGACCGAACCGGCTCACGCTTAGTATCCGAGGGGCCGCGACGGTCACCGTCTCCATTGGTCGCCAAAGCCAACATCTGTGCCGGTGTCTGAGGCGTTTCTGAATGCGCTTCCAACGGAGGAACTTGTAAGTGGTTTGGCCCCTCGGGGGTTTCAGGCACCCGGACGTCAGCGGGGGCCGTGAGTGGGAGGTTCCCAGACCCATTGGCCAGGAGAAGAGGCGTGGGCACTCCGCGGCGAACGGGCAACTTCTGGTCCCTTTCGGAGTCTACAACAACAAAGCATTGTTTGTTTCGTAAAGTTACGTTTTGGCTGCGTATCAAGTGAAAGAAGGTCATCGCATACAAACACAGACATGGTCGGCCGGGTGACGTCCATCACGATCTTACCTTCTCCTGGCCGATCCACAGCACTTGAGCCGGCTTTAGCCACTCCGTGACGTGCCATTTCTCGTTCCTCGTCGTTGGACAGTCCGCTGTCATCCTCCACTTCCAGAGAGTCGATGGTTTCCTCCAGGTAAATGAGGCACTCTCTCTCCGCTGCAGTCAGGTGCTGCAGACTGTCCACACTCTGTCCAGACTGTCTCCCCCAAACGCACACAAGGACGACACGTTAGGGAGAAGGGGACAGAGGAACTCTACAAAAGGCCTCTTTTATCCCTTTTAGCATTACGGCGCCAACATTGTTGCCAAGTTTGAGGCTTGAGAAATGGGTCATGCGTTTACTTGCTAGGAATGGCATGTCAAATGACACCATGACTGTTGTGTTTTGTTGGAGAAACAGCAGAATGCAGTTTGGTTTACTGCTGCAGGTGACATTTAACACAGTTTAGACGGATCAACTCCACTGTAAACACGGGATCGAATAACCGAGACTCATATCAATCAGGTCTCTTTAAAGAGAGAGACATCCGAGGTATAAACTTCCCCTACAGTTAATTCAGCACATAGTGAAGTAACAATATTTTCAGATGGCATGTACACTTTCGGGTGGTCAATAAAGTAAATACAAAAACATGTTGATGACTGTCATAAAATAATTCAAAAACTTGTTGATGACTCAGTAGAGTATGAGTCTTGGGGGGGGGGTGGCTATATATCCACAAGTGGTTAACTATGTATGCTGCATGTCATTCACCCTCTCTTCACCGACTCACTGTCCCTATCCATCGCGGCACAATCAAACGATGTCACAATGTTCGGTGGCACTCACAAAGCTAGAGTTGGTGCTGATCACGCTATCGCAGCTCCCGGCGCTGTCCATGTTACTGCTAGAAGGTTCCGTGGCAATGCCGCCGGGCCACGTGTCACTCTTGGGCATCGCACAGGGAGAAGACACGAACGAGCAGGGCGGGACGGGCTCCACCGCAGGCAGGGCCACTTATCTCTATGCAAATATCAACGCAAAGCGCAACGCAGAGGCCTTACCTACATGGAAAACAACACAGAAGTCAGTGTACTTTTCGTGTTCATAATAACACACACACACACGCACGCGCACACGCACACGCACACGCACACGCACACACACACACACACACACACACACACACACACACACACACACACACACACACACACACACACACACACACACACACACACCACCGTCGTCCTACATGTCATTGTCTGGCAACAGGCATGTTGTTATCATGTCACGCATCATGGGTGCTGTAACACTCGATACTCGGTGTAGCCTTTCAGTACAACACTGCTCGCTTGTTCGGTGCGGTCACAAACACACACACGCCTATTCTCCTCGTCCTTCATAGAGCTGGTCCCCTGCGCCTTACCAGGTGGCGGCATGGGTGGGTTAAAGCCATGTAGTCACAGTAGTACACACATAAGATATGTATTCGTACTTTTCCCACACACACACACATATCTAAGACATGGTATTAAAACAAGTCACACCTAGGAACATTCCCGTCACAAAATGGTTTACAACCTGTTGTATTGCTTCTTCATAACCCGGCTGGAGCCACGCACGCTACACAGGTGCAGGTGTGTCAGGTGAAATTAGCTGACTGCAGCATACTTCTCAGTGGACGGAATAGGTATTCATATTATGAAATGCTTGTTTTTTGTTGTTGTTGTTGTATGGACTGGTGTATTACTGGTGTTATAGCTAAATGTTGGTGTGCAGTAATGGTGACAATTGGTATATATCTGTTATGACATTGCGCCTACAGAAGGCCTACATGTAAATCACACCTAGCCAAGCAAATGCTGTGGCGACATTTATCTCCTACAGTCCTACAGATACACCCATCATCCCGGGAAATCACACCTGGGTTGTTTAGTGTTTAGTGAAAAAAACGATTCACATTTTGATATGAAGCAACTGTACATAAACCTGGTGAACCCATCGGCCGATGATGATGATGGTGGTGTCATGTTTTATTTGTTTTATATGTTTCATGTTTTTCGTTCACGTGACCTGCAATACAAACATTACCCTGTCTGGATTTTGGATGACACCAACAACAAATAAAACTAAAAAGGAAAGATAAGGGCCTGTCATTGTCATGAGATGACACTGACGCCTCGGTGACAAATGACACCTGTGTCATCTCATCGGGACCACGTGCCCATCCGCCTTGGGGACTCTGTTGTTTAGACAACAGGGAGGACGGACGGGTCGCCTACGGGTCGTCCGCATCACTTCTTACACCGCTTAGACGCCCATTATGAGCGCATTAGTCGGTGTTCATTACTTGTCGACTCTCCGGCGAGAGGTTATCACTCAGCACCTCCCAACATGGGTGTCTAGCAGCAGGCCCGCCTGCTGGCTGGCTACACCTGCTGCTTGCTAATACACCCATGTCGCAGAGACCAGGTTTAATTGGCGCAGGAATGTCACTTTGCCTGCTTTTATAACCTTGATGCCTTCATTCGATGTAATCCACCATGTCATGTCACTGTTCAGTGTACGTCCAGAGAGAGAGAGTCGTGTATGGTCCTACACACGCATAGGCTATTCACGATGGGGGACCATCGGTGAGTAGACTATTACCAAGTCAATAATCAGTGTGTAGGTATATATCCATAAGGGGGGGGTTAATGATTAACACAACAGTAAACACAGTGTCACGAAGAACAGGGTTGGGCAATCTCTCTAGGAGAGCAGCAATATCCCATTAATGTTTAGCTGGACACGGTGTGGACAATATATCTTCCAGTAGTTGTAACTAGTCAATACGTAAATATTTGAATTCACTTTAGCATTCCCCACATTCATCCTCTTATCAACTCGGACGCAAAATAAATAAAGTGGTTCCATTTGGCTGGTCACTCTCAATCTATGGACCCCACACACACACACACACACACACACACACACACACACACACACACACACACACACACACACACACACACACACACACACACACACACACACACACACACACACACACACACACACACACACACACACACACACACACACACACACACACACACACTTCCCCTTGAGTGCATTTCCTACTGTTTCCTTCTATACGTGCATCAACGTGCTCAACCATATACAAATATATAAATCTATATACAAATATAAATAATAGATAGATATATGCTCACCATCAATGTTGACTTAATGTAACACCACACCCGAGAAGAACACGGCAACAAGTCGAACTAGAAACGCAGTTAGACATCGGGTCGTACTGCCGGCCAAGTGCGACTCAGTCTCCTGTCGTGCGCTCTTTTACATATAGGGGCGGGGCGCAGGTGGTCCCTTCCAACCAGGTAAGCCTTTCAGCCAATCAGAGCACGTCTGATAAACCTACTTCCTATAAAGCCCTCCCCCGCGTGGTGTACCGGCTGGTGAGGCACCGTCATCAATCAATAAATCAATGCAAAATGATCAACGCATTATTGAGTAATAATGACGACACACCTAAGGATAGCTGAATAATAAGTCATACCGAAATCGACGCGTGTATTCTCCACAGCGGCTCTTTATAAGAACATCCGTTCTTCAAAGAACAATAGATTGGTAATCCGTCTATAACATGTTTATGAGGGTTTAAGGAGTCAGGGCACCACCCCCCCCCCCCCCCCCCCCCACTGACAAAACACTCACCTTTTTTGTTCCTGTTCTGTACGCTGACAATGAATTTGACTGAAGTAAAATTCAGTCAATGAAGTCCTATCAGTTTTGCTTAGGACTGTTCATCACCAACGCATGTAGTGGCCTATAGTACTCACAACACCATGCAAAATAGAGTTGTAAATTGTGTCAGGGCTAGCTACACATTTGGCCTATTCTGGTTTACAGCTAAAGGAAAATTACTACACAAAAGGCTTCCACTGAACAGAGAGCCAAAATCCTTTTACTTTGAGATTAGTTATTATTATTAATTATTGAGATAGTGCCAATACCGTGTGAGGCTTGGGAAATGCACGTATGACTTCTGGTGACTACAGTAGTTCTCTTGCCTACCTGTTGAATGACCTTATTGTAAGTCGCTTTGGACAAAAGCGTCTTCAAGATTCAAGATGTTTTATTTGCCATTTGCAACAAGTACAATGGAATGCTTACTACCCATTCTGTCCCACAGTATGAATTTCCTACAATATTTTTCTAAACTATACAATACTAAACTATAAACAACACGTTATACTAACTATGATATGCTATACTATATACTATAAATAACAATATATATGATACTATTTACAATACTATATACTATAAACAACACTATACTATAACAATACTGTACACAATACAAATAACAATGAAGTGACTAATATATATATACATGGTGAATTGTGCATTTTAAAGTGCCAGTAGTGCAGCAGCATAATGAATACAGTGCAGTTACTGTAAAGAGTCCAGAAAGTCCAGCAAAAGTATGATATTGTAATGTAATAAAATACATTAAAAAGACAATAAAAGGCATGACTTATGCAATGGAACGTTTTTTATTGTTTTACGTGTTTATTGTAGCCTTTTGTGCGGCAGTAGCTCAGTCTGTTGGGACTTGGCTTGGGAACCAGAGGGTCGCCGGTTCAAGTCCCCGAAACGGACCGGAGTACGGAGTGAGAATTGGTCTTTGGAAAAATGTGCCAGGAGCAAGGCACCAGACCCCTAACACTGCTCCTAATACTAGGATGGGTTAAATGCAGAGAAACTCATTTCATGTGTATTTGACCAATAAAGAGGATTCAAATCCGCCAGATTTAGATCCTTTAGTGACTCTCATCCACAGCCTGGCTTGCGTCCCAACAGCCAGGTTTCAGGTTGATCTTTACCCTTATTGTACTCAACTGTTCTCCTCCCACATCCGCCACACTACCCGGATCCTTCCTCGTAGTAGATTAGATATTATAGATATAGGTACATATTGTTCTAGATATTGTTGAACTTATTGTACTTCTGGTACTGGTTCAGTTCTTGGAGACTTGGAATTGAAGAAATTAAATGCACTTTTGACTTCTGGTGACGAGTTGTTCTCTTACTTTCCTTTGTTGAAACACACTACTGTAAGTCGCTTTGGATAAAAGCGTCTGCTAAATGACAGTACTGTAATGTAATGTCATGTAATGTCATGTCATGGCTTGTAGGGATTACTCCGTCTACTAAGGACGGGTTTCAATGGACCCAAAGCACACCAGGGAGCCAACAACAAAAGACAAAACCAGCATGGAGATCGTTCAGATTGCGCCATTTATTAGTCGTACACTTATGAAAAATAATAATCATTAAAAAAAAGACCAGAAGCCCAAGATTATTTACAATCATTTTTTGTATATATATTTATATATATATATATATATATATATTTATATTTATGTGAGGTCCCTCTTCTGAGTTGCTATTTTCTCAGTCTTTTTTGTTTTGTTTTAATCACAGGTGTTTTTTTCTTTTATTAATGATATGTAGAACCTTGTAGTCCTTTCTCTCTCTTGACAAACATGTCAACAAAAAATTCATACATACATACATACATACGGATATCTAAAATAAGCCAAAAATCATTCAAGTATCAAAATACAAACCGCTAGATCCATATGCACAACGTCATTCTCATGGTAATCATCGTCATCATTATTATAATCATCATTATCACTATTCTTATTATTATTATTATTATTATAATAATAGCCGATTAGTCCCGTTGTACCTATGACTAAATCCTTAGCGATGTGCAAAAGCTCATGGGAAGGGGGACCAAAGCCTGGGGTCTGAAGCCGCTGCCAGACTCCCAGCGGCCGGGCGGACAGCAGACAGCAGACAGCAGACAGTGTGTCAGAGAATCACATCGACATTTGACCTGATTTTTTTTACTTTAGGTACCCATATGCACACACAGCTGATAAAATAGTACCGCTAACAGCACGCGCGCGCACACACACACACACACACACACACACACACACACACACACACACACACACACACACACACACACACACACACACACACACACACACCACACACACACACACACACACACACACACACACACACACACACACACCACACACACACACACACACACACACACACACACACACACACACACACACACACACACACACACACACACACACACACACACACACACACACACACACACACACACACACACACACACACACACAGGCAGATGAGACCTTCTATTGTTCTGCAGCAAAAAAAACAAAAACAAACAACAACCCTGAACCAAAACAAAACCAAACAGACTCTAAAGAAGGTACCAGCCTGTACGACAGGTTTGGTGAATCGAATCGCTTTAGCTGGCGTAAACAAAAGAGACGGGCAGGGAGGAAAGGCATCACTGAGCCACAGCGCTAGGACAGATCCCCGTCCCCAACCAGACAGCAGCTAAAAACAAAAATTAAAATAAACAAAACACTGTGTACCATATCGTACCATCGTTTTGTTTGTTTTTCCTCCCCCCGTCCGTCCTCTCGTTCCTGCATATTAGAAGGCGGCAGCGGCGCTCCACCCCGTTGGACGTGTCGTTCGGACGAAAAAGGTGTACAAGGTGTACCTCCGAGTACCTCCGGCTCTCACATTTCAGTGTGCGTTGTCTTAACTGTTCCCCCCCCCACAACAAAAACCCACCGCGGAGGAAAGTGTAGCCTCAGCTGCGCTTGTTTGTTCGTACCTTTTTACTGTTTGTTCGTACCTTTTTACTGTTTAGTTTAGTTTTTTTTAAAGGAGTAAACATGAGCTACAATAGAATAGCCAACAATGACAAATGACAAAAGAACGACAGAATATATATATATATATATATATATATATATATATCTCGACGGCTGACGGCGAACCGCCAGCCGGCAATGCTCGTGGAATGGAAACTTAAGTTAGTTTGATGTGAGACACATGGATGACACTTTGATAAACCCATAGTAGACTCAATGAGCCACCGTTTACACGGGGGGGGGGGGGGGGGGGTCTGGTCACATGGGGTGTTTTCAAGTCAGTGGCTGAAGGGCCTGTGAAAGAGTCTCCTCTCCTCCCCAGTGTGTTCCCGTCTCCCCCCCCTCCTCCCCTCCTGGTTCAACGCTGTGGTTTGGTCATCGTGATCAGCCGCAGGGAAAGCAGGGGACTTTTCCCCCCCCCATTTTTTTTTAAAACACCCTACCCACAATGCACTGTGGCTCACCCCCTGTCTTCTGCCACAGGCTGGTGGTTTGGCCAAAATGTTTAGCTATATAGGAAGGGGGGGGGGGAGGGGGGGAGGGACACACGCACACAAAGCAACAGGGTTAAAACCAAAACCAAACAATGGAAAAATGCACGCTTTCTTACACAATACACAATATTGATGGGTCTTTTCCAGGTGATGATTAACTCTCTTTTGAACCAAGTACAATATTAACTTCAGGTTACAAAAACTAAAAGGGGTATTGGCAACATGAACAATGAACACAATAAGGCATCTCTACACAAGTCAAATGAGAAAGGACGGAGAAATTGAAATAAAGATGGAAGCATTTTGAAACATTTTTGTTGGGGAGAAAATAAAGTAAAAGTGCTGAGAATCCAAAAACCAAAAAGGTCGGGTGTTCAAGTTCTGGTGCGACCCGGTAGACGGCCAGAGAAAGGCATGCAGTAGGTCTTAGACTGTTTTGGCAACACAGGTTTGGAAATGGTATTCAACATGCACTCGTATGCTCCCTCTCCCTCTCGGTCCCTCTCTCCCCCCTCTCTCTCTCTCTCTCTCTCTCTCTCTCTCTCTCTCTACCCCTCTCCCTCTCTCCCCAGTGTGAGTCTCTGTGCGGTCTTATTGTAACTCAGTTCCCCAGCGGTCTATTCACTGGACCTCCATCACAGTGTGAGTCATGTCTCCTCTTTGGAAGTGCAACGTCACACACACACTTGGATATATTCTGTGGACGAGAGAACCACCTCTTCTCCTCCTCTCCTCTCCCTCTCTCCCCTGTTACGGTCTGTCTTAAAGTTAGTCCGCCCCCCGCACTTCCGTGGATGTCAGGGATCCGCTCTCTGGATGTCAGGGATCCACTCTCTGGATGTCAGGGATCCACTCTCTGGATGTCAGGGATCCACTCTCTGGATGTTGGCAATGTCACCGTAACCACAATGTCTGCCAAACAGACGTCCAAATGATGCATAGAAGAGGAGGAAAAACAAAAAAGCGCCATTTCCAGCTGGTTTCTTCCTCCCCTCCCCCCAGGAAAGGCGTCCCCCTGCCAACCAGGACCCCAGGACCTAGGACCATAGGACCCAGGTCCCAGGACCATAGGACCCAGGACCATAGGACCCAGATCCCAGGACCATAGGACCCAGGACCATAGGACCATAGGACCCCAGGACTCCAGGACCATAGGACCCCCAGGACCATAGCACCCTAGGACCCCAGGACCATAGGACCCCCAGGACCATAGGACTCCAGGACCATAGGACTCCAGGACCATAGGACCCCCAGGACCATAGCACCCTAGGACCCTAGGACCCCAGGACGGCGGACCCGTTCATCCATCCTAGGCTGTAGACGTGTTTCAGTCCCGTTTGGTTTTTCTCAACACCGGAGTCGGAGGAGGCGTTGAAAGGAAGTCCAGAAGGAACGGAAGGAAGTAAAAACAGAATCCCTCAGAGCTGCCGTCGCCTACTGGGGGCGGGAGGAGCGCTATGAAGGAGAACACGGAACCAGAAGGTGAGAAAACAACGAGAGAAACGGAAATACACACACCACAGAGGGGGAGAATAAGAAGTACTACTTTTATAAAAAAAAATGGCCGTAGTCGAGGGTGGGGGAGGGGATGGAGAGGAGGCGCTGAGCGGTGCGAGAGGCGTTGAGGATTAGTGCATGCTAACTAGCATCCAAAAAGTTAGCGCAAAAGTTAGCGTTAACGTAAAGGGTCCCACCGAGAAGTGGCAGCGACGTAGCATCCCGGGACGAAGCAGTGAGCAACCGGGGGCGGGGGGGGTGGGGGTATCCAGCGACTGGGCAAGAGCAGGGTCAGATGTGGTGAACCTAGCGTGCAGCGGCTAATAGCGGAAGGCTGGGTTGGGATCTCGATCTCTCTCTCTCTCTCTCTCTCTCTCTCTCTCTCTCTCTCTCTCTCTCTCTCTCTCTCTCTCTCTCTCTCTCTCTCTCTCTCTCTCTCTCTCTCTCTCTCTCTCTCTCTCTCTCTCTCTCTCTCTCTCTCTCTCTCTCTCTCTCTCTCTCTCTCTCTCTCTCTCTCTCTCTCTCTCTCTCTCTCTCTCTCGGCGGTGGACAGTGTGAAGATAAGGAGGGTGTGGGGAGGAGGTGGAGGAGGTGGTGGTGGTGTTAAGGTTGGGGTGAGTGGGTCATCAACGGGTGAGGACGAGTGTTCCAGCCCACAGAGAGAAAGGGAGCACAGTGAAAGGCACACAGGAGTCGAGGGGAGAAAGACCAGGAGTCGGCCCCTACGGGGTTTAGGAGGAGGAGGAGGAAGAGGAGGAGGGTGGAGGTTCCACTTCTCAGAATATGGTGGTCTCGTACTTAGTGCTGATGGTGCGCTTGGCGTCCTTGGGCTCCACCAGCCACGTGGCGCTGCCCTGGGACTGGCCGTCTGCCTCTGGCTCCACCAGATCTCCTCCCTGTTGACACAGAGGTTCAGCATGAAAAAAAACCTCACACTGGAATACAATGGCAATTATCACACACATTATGTACTTAGTAGTTTGTACATACTTTGAGGCTTGTTAGGAAGGCATAGGAATGCAGGTATGTAGGTAGGTAGGTACTCTTTGGACGGAAGTGTCTGCTAAATGACTGCAATGTAATCCAATGCAATGCAATGTAACTTTGAGTCATACTGAATATTTAAAAGAGAGAACGAGCGTTGGGAGTGAAGCTCAGTACATAGTGAAGTGCCTGCCGAGTTAGAATCTAGTTTAACTTGTTCTACTCAAGTCTCTTATAAATCAGTTTGTGAGCGATTAGCCTACACTGGTTTAACTGCATCACACTAGTGAGTGGTTGGATAAGTTTACATTGTTTGTAATCCACTCACTTTTAAAGTAATCTCACAATAGACTTTGACTCGTGTTTACTAAAAACACAGTCTACAGTTTCAGAAAAGCCATACGTACAAAACGTATGTTAACATAAGTACATAAATACAAAACATAAATTAGTGGCATTTACTGTACATTAAGTCAAAGAACAATAGCCAGATGACACGAAATGAAAGAATACATAACTCCCGTACTTCCCATGTCCCGCCACTAGGGGGTGTCGTGAGTCAACTCATTTGTTTTTACTTCTAAAAAGTGCACCTGCTGTATATATGAACGAAGCACAGTCAAGCTAGCTATCCACGTCAGGAATTATTATTATTATTATTATTATTATTATTAGGGAGAGAGGGGGGGGGCGAGGAGGAAGGGGGGAACGGAAAAATAACAGTAAACAATGAAGTACAAATGGGGGGTGAGCAGGTGAACAGATCGGCACCTGGGAGTCAGGCAGTGGTGGTGTTGCTAAGGAGGGGCGAAGGGGGGTACAGGTGTAACAGACACAGCAATGACTGTCCAGAGGTGGAGAGTCCTGCAGGGAGGAAGAGGAGGAGGAAGAGGAGGAAGAGGAGAACACGACAAACATAGATAAGATAACGGGAGTGAGCGAGGAAAGAGGACAATAGAATGACAACACGCCAAGAGAGGAGACAGGCTTAAAGAAACGGAATAGGGAAGACAAGTACATATGGGGAGAGGGAGACGGACGGACAGACAGGCCGGAAGGACTTGAGAGGAAATAGACGGGGCAGTCGGTTAATTTGCGGAAGGCACGCGTGAAAGAGCCCAGTCGTTCGATGATCTTCTATCTTCTTCCATCGGCTCTAGTGTCTGCCCTCTCGTAACGATGGAAAATATAACCGCTTAAAAGGTGTGGCTTCGTAACACAATCATAATGACATCCAAACCAACGCGTTTTTTGGCAGCGATATTATATATACATTCGGCGTGTTTATCGACACAAGGTCGACGTATGACAAACACTTAAGAGGTTCTGTACCCCTGATTTCCGCACACTGCCTCGCGGTTTGGGTACCGGACGGCTTGCCGTGGTGTCGATGACCTCTGACCCGGGGCCCGCCGCCGGGAGGCCGTGGTGCTGCTTTGTCCTCTGGGCCTGGAGAGCCAGCTGATAGGCCACCTCGAACGCCTGTCCCAGCGTAAGGATGATCTCATAGGTCAGGTTCTGATAAGAGGGGAGCGGGAGAGAGAGGTGGCATGTGGTTTTTAAGTGGCTCCCATTGATTTGGTCCGTAGAGCAGTGAGTGATGCATGAGATGGGGATTTGATTTGATTTCTATCAACACAGTTTGAATTAGCTATTTATAGAGAAGTGTTTTTTTTTTTGTGGTTTTCAAAGTGGAAAATGGATTAAATACACGGCAGCTCCCTGAGCATTGATTGGCTGAAAATAAACACAAACTGACACAAGGAATTGTGGGTAGGAGCTACAGCTAAAGTGGACTGAGCAACATTGCCTCGCCACTCACTCACTCACACCTGACCGAGAGACGACGGGAGTGAAACGTCATCCTATTTCCAGACGGGAAACGGAAGACTGAAGAGAAACAGGACACTAGGAGAGACTCGATCAAATTCACCCCTCACATCCTGCCCATAACTGAGGTCCGTCGGATATGTTGGAGGTGATGGAGAGTATAATGCATAGGGGTTTGGTGGAACACGTGGTCATGTATTTGAGTTGTTTGCGTTAATGTCGCTCTCTGTTCACGTTTCTTCGTGCTGTGAACTGTTAAGTATTGATCAATTTATTGATTAAGTATTGATCAATTTAGTTTATCGACGATTGCGTTTAGATTGGTTGTACGTGGAGGTGTGTGTGGTCTCTCCACCTGATTGGCTGGCCAGGTGGCAGCTAGGTTCAGCAGTGGACCGCGCACGCACGCACACACACACACACACACGCGCACGCACGCACGCACACACGTGGCCACCTCAGCACAGATTTCCTGTATGTCTTAGTTGTGTTGTCTTGGTGTTATTCTGCAGTTAAACCATTAATCTTCCCATTCAATTCACTTTTGTGCATTTGCCCTTTGAAGCTGAGGTGGACACTTTCATGTTACAGTCATTCCCCAAGGCTGGCTTACGAAGATTAATAATCAGAATATTCCACTGAATCAGGAAGACCTGGACTCACCCCACTGTGGATGACGTCAAGTGTTTTGCAGCGGATAAGCCGGCAAGTCAACAAAAACAAACCTGACCTCTAGCTAGAACCACGAGCATAAGACTATTAGGAGGTAGCAATAGCCAAAGTCTGACCATCTCCCCCCTTTTAAAGTGCTGCGACCATGAAGCATGAAGGCACTTAAGAGGCCACAAGAGGAGGACCACCTACCGTGGAGAGTGGGGAGAAGGTTAAAAGGTACTAATGTGTAAGAATCAGAAAATTTTAAACATCTTAAGATGTCACTTCCTTCCTTTCCCCCCCCCCAGTTAAAATATAATAGAAACAGCCGTTCTCCACACAACGGAGAGGGTCGGAGGAAAGGTCACCAGTACTCTAAAACGAAAGTGAAAGTGGCATCACGGGCTACTTCGAGGCCTTGGGTTCGACGGGACAGTCCTGACGTGAAGCCGTGGGGATGTTCTGTGGGGCGGATGGGAGATGTCCTCACCAAGTCTACGGTGCTGAACACGTGGCAGTAGTGGTGGCTGGTCTGCAGGTCCTTGGTGATGTAGGCGAACGTGCACAGGTCCTCGGGGTCCTGAGCCGCGCACGAGATGTTCCGGATCTCGTGCTCCGCGATGATGTTCTGCGCAGAAGAAGAAGAAGAAGAAGAAGAAGAAGAAGAAGAAGAAGAAAATGTTAAGACAGGATGGCAATGTGATGACCAACAGGACGAGGAGGAAAGCAGAGATGCCGATCGGCAGGAAAACTGTTAATTTGAATAAACTTAACAAATACCTCTTCTTAACTTATGCCTTAAGTCTTAAGTCATGTGGACTACATGAATGTATATCCAAGATATTGAAGTCACCTTAGCGGTTGAGAAGTATGTGAAGAAATATGAAATATGAATCACGTCCTTGTGGGTTTTAATCGCAGTAGTGAGAGAGGCCAACGCAATTAGAGATAATTACAATCCGTTGCGGACACAGATCCGCCTTGACACATAAATCCACTCCCTGGTGAAGGCAGGGTCACACCTTATTGGCTGCGTCGATGAACTTCACCCCCTTGTAGGTGATGGAGAGGACGATGGTCGGGACCTTCCTCATCTGCTCCGTCGACCTCTGCAGAGAGAAGACGAAAAAAAACTAAAAACACTGTAGATTCTGTATATACTATATTCTCTGCTTTGAATACCATCGGCGGGGGCATCACTGAAAGGAGCCATTTTCGCCCCCGGATAAAAATAGCTAGTAGTAGGTAGTAGTAGGAGGCACCGACCCTTGTAGCGACCCAGGTTTGATTCCATTACATTCCATAACATTCCTTTATCAGACACTTTTATCCAAAGCGACTTACAATATGGGCATTCAACAGGTAGGCAAGAGAACTACTATAATCACCAGAAGTCATCAGGGCATTCCCTTCCTAACAAGCCCCCAGGAACCCTAACCAGTGCCCAGGTAAAAGCATGTAAAGTACGTAATAAGTTGGCTTCCTAGAGTTGACACAATACAATTACAAGTACATCAAACAGGGGTAATGACAAATAGTGATGCTATGCTACATGTCATCTCTGCTGTAATTCAAACCACTGTCCCCTGTCTCAAGTGCACTGTCCCGCCCATAACACAGAAATATACATAAACATATAACAAATACACAACACTTGATCATACCCTCATTTTGGCACAAGCATCCTGTGTCGACTCAGTGCCTCGCAGCTCCTTGATCAGCATGGAGCCCAGATACTGCAAGAGACAGACAGACAGACAGACAGACAGACACAGACAGACAGACAGAGGGAGAGAGAGACAGACAGAAGAACACGGCACATGAGCATGAGAGGAACACCAGGACAATCATCCACAAGAACGGTGATCATTAAACAAACAAACATGGGTGGCTGCTTAATGTACGATGATGATACATACGTTGGCCTCGTAGCCACACGACTCAAAGATGAGCTTCTCGGGCTGGTGGTGCCAGTTCTGGACCGGGGCGTAGGGAGCCGCCTGGCTGGGGGGACGCAGGGTCAGTCTGGGCTCCCTGTACCGCTCTTCTGGCCGCTCCTGGGTGGGTGGGTGTCACATGTGTGAGAGAAAATATATACATGCTTAAACCGTGCAACCATGTGTACTGTTTGGTACACATGGTTCCCAATACATTTGAAGACTAGAGGGCCCTCAGTAGAGTGCATACCGATTACCAGATCCGGTACTCGTAATCAAACTCGTAATCGAACCACCCAGTTTTGTCCAATTCCGTACATAACTTTTTGAGTTATCAGACAGACAGACAAACAAAACCTAAACATAACATAGCATCCATCAAAAAGTGATGAGCTGTATTGCTGAAATTTAATAAAATCAGGACGGCATTTTCTGAAGACTGAAGGATTATTTCTTTAAGGTGTTTTAATGGTAAATCGTCTGTTACAAGAACGCCTCGTGTTCAGCTACTCAAACCATGACACTGGTGTCGGCCATGCAAGGCGACAACCAGCTGGTCAGGAGCAGTTAGGGTTAGGGTGTCTTGTTCAGGGACACCACACCTCGACGGGGGGGGGGTTTCGAACCAGCAACCTTCCTGTTGGCGGACCGCCCACTCTACCCTCCTGAGCTACATCATCGCCGCCCCTACAGCTACATAAGGAACCTACGTGCGTTCTGTGCCGCTCACTGCGGCCTCTCTGGCCGGCGTCGTGGTCCAGCTCGGCGCTCTTCTTCCAACCCGGCTCAGCCAGGGGCAGCAGCGGGTCGGTGGAGCGACCCGTGTACGAGTCCAGGTGACTCAGAGGGGAGGAGCTCTGGGAGACGGGCAGGTCATGACACTGTGGGGGGGGGGGGGGGGGGGAGAGGTTGGGGAGACTTTAAGGAGGGACTGGGAGGGATATGTACTACATTTTATTTAGAGGGACATTTGTTGTGGAGTCACAGTCTATGGATCTATCTGAGGGCGACAGGGAACATATTCTGACTAGGGAATCGGTAGGGACCTCACGATGCCATAGTACATCTTTTGTGTGGCTTAAGGTATGGGTTTAACATTGTTTTTTGTATTTGAAAATGGCTGAACAAAACAGAACATCAATAAATGCAACTCAACTATAGTCAGATATACTATAGCGCCCTCTGTAGGACATCTGCAGCGCTCACATGTTTTCACTAAGATCACATTGACATTTCTGGCATCTGACATTTTGTTTCCTAAAGAAAAGTGTAAATTTCCCCCCAGTATGAGTTTATATCTTTGAAAAGCAAAAGGTGAATAGACAGCAGGACCACACGCGATGTGAAAGACTTTTCTGACCCTGATCTGAGACAGGCGAGGAGGCTTGACCGGAGGCTCCTCGTAGGGTCTCTCCGCTAGCGAGGCGATGATGCGTTTCCTGTGTCCCAGCAAGGCGATCTTCAGGACCTGGAGGCAGAAGATCTGACACATTATAAAATAAACTTCAGACGGGGAGAGAGAGAGAGAGAGAGAGAGAGAGAGAGAGGAGAGAGAGAGAGAGAGAGAGAGAGAGAGAGAGAGAGAGAGAGAGAGAGAGAGAGAGAGAGAGAGAGAGAGAGAGAGAGAGAGAGAGAGAGAGAGAGAGAGAGAGAGAGAGAGAGAGAGAGAGAGAGCAGAGAGAGAGAGAGAGAGAGAGAGAGAGCGAGAGAGAGAGAGAGAGAGACGAGAGAGAGAGAGAGAGACAGACAGACAGACAGCGCATGCACACACTCACATTGACAATCTCCAGCTCCCACAGGTTCTTGACACAGTCCAGGGAGCGGTACCCGCTGGACAGGAAGTTGTGCAGGTACTCCTGCAGGCCCAAGCTGTCCAGCCACGACGTCAGGGACGTGCTGCTGTCACAGCCCAGCGCTTTCACCTGTAGGGGGCGCACACAGCCAACCGACCAGGAGGACCGCGAGGTGATGGAACACACTTTTAAGTGTGTGCGATTGTATTCATAACATAAATGGTGTGTCATACAAGTGGTGGTTTCAGAACTAACGGTCACTAGTCTTGAAATTGAAATTACTATTTTGTATCATATACAGGTATATCTATATATTGAAATGTGGCACCCTATTTCTTTGTTTTATATATGTTGTATTATCATAATATGAGGTGGGTGTGGGTGTGTGTGTCCCTTAAAATAAAAAAGTAATAAAAACTAGGGCTACATTGAGATCCATTTCTTGGCCATATATAGCCATATAGAACCAAATGGATTATTCCGATTCTGATTGACTGGTTTGGGCATTGTACTGATCGACAGGCTGGAAGGCCCCTGCATGGTACAAGGGAGGAGACAGTGGACACCCGTGGGAGCCATGTTGATCAGACCTCGCTGACACACGGATGAAGAGACCTCTCACCTTGGGTAAGGAGCGCACACCGCGTGGAGGACCTCTCACCTTGGGTAAGGAGCGAGCAGCGTGGAGGATCTTCCTCCTGTGGCTGGGATCTGTGATTCCGATCTCTCTCAGGTCTTGCTCTTCCATCACATTCCTTCCCTACAGCACAGACCAAGAAATACAATTTAAAAAGAGTGTGGATTTAGTTGACGTTACTGACCCCTTTTGGCCGCTAAGTGAACTGCAAGCTTGAGGTTGAGCTTGCGCATTCGAAACACTGGACGGCTAGCTCTGTTGGTCGATGACAATAACAATAAACGAATGTTAGTTATAATCATAAATACACATTAGCTATAAACAGACAACCGGAGCGGCGCGAGTGGATATAATGCATATAAAAAGGGAATGGGGAGAAAGCATTCCATTGTACTTGTTGCATATGGCAAATAAACATCTTGAATCTTGAATCTCAAAATGTTCTGAAAGAAGAGATGTGTTTTGCCATTATCCATGTGTGGATGTCACTTCCTTCCATTTCACCAGCAAAAACCGCCCCCGGTTCAAATCTAATCTAATCTAACCTACAGGCTGTTCTAGGCCATGGAGAGAGTATGGAGAATATGATGAAATTTGATTGTGATATTTAAGAAGGTCCCATGGTAGACCGAATGGTAATGGAAAGCTGCTACCCATTGGTAGAGACATGGACTCAGGCATCTACTGGTTCAGATTATGTGAGGTGTTTTTTCTTTTCTTCGAGGGCTGTTTGTCCTGTTCGTTTTGGACCGAAACCCAACCGGAGAACAAAGGCTGTGAGTGCGGTTACTTTAGTACTGATTGGTCCACCGCCCACCACCTGGTCCATTTCTCAGAGTGAGAAGAACTGAGCGAACGCTCCTCTTTTTCGGGAGCCAACGCTGCCTCACACGTCAATACCCTCACACACACACACACACACACACACACACACCACACACACACACACACACCACACACACACACACACACACACACACACACACACACACACACACACACACACACACACACACACACACACACACACACACACACACACACACACACACACACACACTCTTTATTGAGACTTAAGTGCATGAGGGCGGGGGGTGGAGGTTGGTGGAGGGGGGGGGCCGCTGGCTGCTGAGTGAGGTCGGTAAAGGGGGGGGGGGGGGGTGGGGGGTCAGATACGTCTTGGGTTACAGCCGCTGCATTCCCCGCTCAGGATGGGTGGCAGGTGGTAGCCATGCACCACCAAACACTACGTCACCGCCAGAGCAGGGAGGTTTAGCTTGCTGTTGAACCAATCATTTTGTTTGAATACACACACATATATATTTATATATATACACACACACACACACACACACAGGTATATATAAATATAGCATAGACTACAGCCATGGGGGTACAAAAGTGGCAACTACTGTTTGTGTGTACGGACGTGTGTGTGTGTCCTTTAACGGGACAATGATTTAAATGGCCGCCACCGAGGCCGTGCAGAGTTTGACATTTGCCGATGAAGGGTTTTTTATTGAAGAGCACAAAGGGAAGTATATTTCTTGGGTATAGTCCAGAGGTTTCTCCTCCGGTGCACAACGCACACACAGCCACGGGGGGTAGAGCCATAAAGGCTGATGAAGGCCATAATGCACCCACCCACCCACCCACACACCCACACACACACACACACACACACACACACACACACACACACACACACACACACACACACACACACACACACACACACACACACACACACACACACACACACACACAC
>CM051013.1:6084214-6109214 GCA_027704905.1 Muraenolepis orangiensis | reverse complement strand
GGGAGGAAACGTATCAAGAACTACTATATGAAGATATAAGAGCAAAAATCCTAACTTTATATTGAGGTCCGAAAAAAGGAGCTTTACATATCCTTGCAGAACGTTGAATATTTGTATTAAAGTTCAGAGAGTGGAGGTGAATAAAAGTATGTCTTAAGTCTTAAGATCTTAAATCTGCACTCAACTCACAGATCCTTCCTAGTCAGACACATGTCAGACACACTCGCACATACATACACAGACAGATAGACAGACAGACAGACAGACAGGCAGACAGGCGCTCTCACACACACACAGACACCCGTCCTAACCCCAGACAGACTGCTACCTGCGGGACGTGCGTGTGTGTGTGAAACAAGGCAGCAGGACGGAGAGGAAAGGCAGCCGTAGCCCCGGGGGGAGGACGTCCGCTAAGCTCAGCTCACACTTAATAGATTAATAACAAGCCAAGTAGACTCGGAAGTCATAAAAGAAAACAACCTTCCCCGTGAGAAACCACACAGTCATAACCCGGTGGCAGCGAATGATTCCATTTCATTTCACCTGTCAATTCTCTTTCCAAAAATTCAATTTGCATCTAAAAATAACTTCAAAAACCGAGCTAAAGTAGCGTTCAAGTCTGAAACGGATGACAACAATAGAACAACCATAGAATAACAAGGAAGCGTTTTTTCCCCTCACGTGCTCCCTTACACCTCACATGCCCTAACTGACGGAAGACCCACAAACATGCGCACAAGCACACACACACACACTCTCTAGTCACACTCCTGGGGCTTGCTGTCACACCCCGGTGGCCGGCGTCCTGAATCCAATACTCCGCTCGGTAATGAAGGAAAGATCCGGAGAGAGGAAGTATCAAAGCTTCAAGGAGCCCTGCTGAAATGACCCGTCCCTCCTTCTGCAAAAAGTCCTCACTGATGCCTCTGTCTCTCTCTGTCTCTCTCTGTCTGTCTGTCTGTCTGTCTGTCTGTCTGTCTGTCTGTCTGTCTGTCTGTCTGTCTGTCTCAGTAGTAGTAGGAGTGGTAGTGGTAGTAGTAATGGTGCTGGTGGTGGAGGTGGTGGTCGTAGGCAGTCTAGTGGCCCTGTGCTCCTCCTGGTCCCCACGGTAACAGAGAGAAGAGTGGAGGCAAGAGACGCTGGGACAGCATCCTCCTATTGTCCTGGACGACCACGGAACTACTGGCCACACTTCTGCTGCTCCTCCCCGCCCTCTCTCACTCTCTCGCTCTCTCTCTCTCTCTCTCTCTCTAACAGTCTTTCTTTCCCGCTCCCTCTCTCCCTCCCTCCCTCTCTCGCTCTCTCTCTCCCTCTCTCTCACACTCCCTTTCTTTCCCTCTCCCTCGCACACCATCTCTCCCTCCTTACCTCCTCTCACACCCTCCCCCTCCCTCCATCTCTCTCTCTCTGCCCCCTCCCTCAAACCTCTCACCCGAACCTCCCCATCACCCCTCCCCCATCTTCCCTCTCTCTCTCTCTCTCTCCCCCCGCCCCATTGCCCCCCTCTCCAGTTGCCCCGTTTCTGTATCTCACACACACACACACACACGCACACACACACACACACCCACACACACACACACACACGTTGATTTTCTCCCAAAGATACCGCAGGGTGGCTGCTCTTTGTGTGGTGGCTGGTCCTTCATCACCGCCATGAGGGTTGGAATTGGTTATTGTTCCTCAATCCGATTCCTCCTTCTCTCCTCACCCGGTAGATAAGAAAAAAGTAACTTAACACCCTCACCCAAACAAAATAATAACAAATTATTATACATAAAAATGTCATGGAAGGAAACCCCCGGGGGCCACCGCTAAACAAACAAGGGGGAAACCACGACCACAGCAGCTCTCCTCCCAGTGGGCAACGATGGATTGTTGTATGGATGGAGAGAGGGGTTGTCCGGGGGTGGGGTTAGGGTGGTGGGGTCAGGGTGGGGTTTGTTTCATGCGGTGGTGGTCTCGTGAGCTCATCTTCTCCTGACACACACACACACACACACACACACACACACACACACACACACACACACACACAGGTTCAAATTTAAAACAGGGGACACGCACTGGTGGACCTGGTGGTGCATTCCGACACGGCGCTGTCACTGATGGGTCACTGATGGATCAGGTGGGGATCAGGGGGGGGGGGGGGGGGGCATCGATTCTGGTTCTGGTTGACCAAACGCTGTCAGGGAAATGGGGAAAGGTGTCCCTTCTCTAGAGAACCATCCATCAAGCTTAAGGACACTATTGCACTACAACAACAACAACAACATTCGGACTCACCGTTCAACATCCAACACTGGCAAAGAAAACAACAACTACAACAACTCAGTCCCGGACGCTTATCGACTTGTTTGTGGCACTGAACCCAAAATGGAGTGCGGTATCGCGGGGCTGCAGCTGTGGGCCCATTGTCATGCTGCTGGCGGAGGCCACGGTGTCGCCTCAGAGAGCAGAAGCCACACTGGAACTTTAAATTAGGACACAAACCCCCCCTCTCTCTCTCGTTCTCTCTCTCTCTCTCTCTCTCTCTCTCTCTCTCTCTGCTCTCCTCCCTTTCCTCTCCTCTCCTCTCCTATCCTCTCCTCTCCATCCCTCCACACCGGCTTGTGTGGTGTCACCAGACCCCGGTGAAGACGACTTAAAAAATAAATCCTGCCCGTCTCGCCGTTCAGAGAAACTGCGAAACTAAAACCCATCGGCTACCTCCGTCGCCTGCCCAGTCCTGGCCCAGCCAGTGTACATTTTCGTGGGACGGCCGACCGAGACCCTGGCCTCACGCCCACCCACTTACTGCGGTTGCCCCGTGTCCTCCTGCCACCGGTGAGATAGGATAAGGGGGGAGGGGGGTGAGATCATTTACACACTAAACGCAGCAGCAGGCATGAGGACGGTGGTGGAGAGGCGGTGGTGGACGGAGGAGGAGGTGGAGGAGGAGGAGGGGGGGAGATCCCGTGACATGAGCTACCGCAGAGTAAACATGGATATTGCGTGACCGTCGAGGCTCCGGTTCTCGAAAGCGAACCCGTCTTCGCCAGCACAGCCAACACACAGACCGACACACAGACACACGGGTTACTGCGCTACTGGAGGTTCTTAACCAAGGAACACACCGCTACCAACCAGTTCAGCTGCGAACCGTAACATTTTTTACACAAATAAAAGTATTGTGTTATATATATATATCTATATATAGATATATATATATAGATATATATATCTATATATAGATATATATATATATATATACACACACAGCTGGCCTTGAAAAAGCACAGACACACCGGTCAATCTGAGGAGTGAGAAATTAACACTGACGTATGATCTGTATAAGTACGATCGGACGGTAGATCGGACAGTAACACACAAAACACAGACACACACAGAGCGGCGTACTGTACCTGGCGTGGCGTACTGCTGGTCGCGGGAAAAATCGATGCCCGCGCCAATCAGTGTCATGATCTTCTCGATCTGAGGACCAGGAGAGGAGAGGAGAGGATGGAGAGAGAGAGAGAAGACGCACAGATTCAAACACTGGGAGGTGCGTCTCTACGTTTCTAAAACAAAGAGGCCAGTGAGGAGATGTTCTAGAAGTACAATAGAAACACATTCTCTTCCACCGACGGAAATTTCGGTCAGCTGTTTCAGTCAAATCCCGAAAAAAAAGGGCACAGGGTCGGGAAATTATTTATAAATGATTACCGTGTCCATCAATTATTTCTGTGTCTACAGTCGAAACAAGGGCCAATTGACACAGGCTTGGGGGGGGGGGGTTTAAATTAGTTGTACATGATGGCCAAATAAAACTAGCAAATAAATCGCTGATGGCACACACTAAAAAGTCAAAAAGTGCTTCAGGTTACTAGCTATGTTTGGAATAACCATTAACCATTCATCAGTTGAAGATCAACACAACGGGCCAAACGTGTAGCAGTTTCACTGTTTAACTTTTATTTATTTTTATTAAAAAGGGAGACATTTCTTATCACAGTGTGAACATAACATAAGAGTCACATAAGAGTGAAACCGAGCCCAGAGGCTCCCCGACCACCATGCCTTCTACCAGTACCCATCATGCAGTCCAAATCCCATACTATTGATCACCCAGCTGTCCACCAGGAGCCATCACCAATTTGAGACACACACACACACACACACACACACACACACACACACACACACACACACACACACACACACACACACACACACACCACACACACACACACACACACACACACACACACACACACACACACACACACACACACACACACACACACACACACACACACACACACACACACACACACACACACACACCAATGAATCGGCAAAAATAATCCTCATCTCTGTGTGGGGTGTGTCATAGTGAGTGTAAGTGTTAATAGGAAATGCAGGTGTGTGTGTGTGTGTGTGTCCACATGTTTCATATTGGTGGTGGCTTTAAAAAATAAAAACATGTGCATCTATATATTGAGGGCCTATAGTACATATTTGACATAGATATCATAAAAGCTGTACTATGAACCTCTGAATTTACAGAAATAATGAATGTGCAACTCGTAGGACATTCACATGTTATATATATATATATATATATATATATATATACAAGTTATATATTGTATATATACTGTGTGTATGCGCCTTACATTTACAACAAATCCAACACCTCCACCCAGAGATAGAGCCACAGTTCATTAGAACTATGTGCTCATTGCAATCGCTTTCCATCCAATGAAGTGAATGCTATGAGAAAACTTGAAGTTTGCAGCAGATTTCAAGCTGCTGCAACACACAGAACATACAATCCCCCCCCCCCCATGTTAAGTTAAATAAAGTCCACGAACATGCTTGTTAAATCCCAATGCATCCGTTGGAGGGCAGATGTGCCTTAAAAGAGAAATAACAAAAGAACCCAAGAGGTTTCCGCATTCCGAAAAACAAAACGGCGTATCGAAAGAGGGAAATCTTTCCAGCGTCTGAAAACAGGACAGTCCCAATCCCAGGAGGAACCAGAGGAGATAAGGTTGTAGGAAGATGCCGTCTTACGCTGTCAACAGAGTTAGATCTCCGAGGCCGCAAGATGGGCGGGGCCGTGGGGGTCTGCTGGGAGAAAGGGTTTAGGGGTTTTGTAGGGGTTCTTTTGGTCGGTATTTGGTTTCTCCGTCTTGTGAGGAGAAAGGTGCCAACCGGCCTCACGGAAACCGGTAGTTGTGTATTCGATTGTAGGTGTGTGTGTGCAAGAGTGTGTGTGTGTGTGTGTGTGTGTGTGTGTGTGTGTGTGTGTGTGTGTGTGTGTGTGTGTGCAGGAGTGTGTGTGTGTGTGTGTGCGTGCGTGCGTGCGAGCGTGAACCTAAGACATATTGAATCGAACACCAACGCATCACCACTAATGCTATTGGGCACGGATGTATGTATCGATGTTTCAAGTGTACTCATTAGTAAAAAAATGAAATAAAACAGTGCCTGCTGTGGCCAGAAGGCCAGGAGGCCAGGAGGCCAGGAGGCCAGGAGGCCAGGAGGCCAGGAGGCCAGGAGGACACAGCATCTCTCAGACACCGGCTGACACATTCAACCTCATCCTGATTATTATCGAAGAGGAAGAGGGGTGTGTGTGTGTGTGTGTGTGTGTGTGTGTGTGTGTGTGTGTGTGTGTGTGTGTGTGTGTGTGTGTGTGTGTGTGTGTGTGTGTGTGTGTGTGTGTGTGTGTGTGTGTGTGTGTGTGTGTGTGTACACACAGAGAGAAACCTATAAATGCTAATAATGCTCCACTAATATTACGCTACCCGACAGTCGGCCCGTACCCTGGTCCAACCGGTTCTTGGAAACACTGAGCCAGTGTTGGGGCAGAGTCAGAGTCAAGGGGAAACACATTCGGAACAAAGAGAGCTCTAGAGGTTTATGTGTAGATAAAACAGAAAGTCTTGTTGTTGGATGGATGGATATGAGAGAGAGAGAGAGAGAGAGACAGACAGACAGACAGACAGACAGACAGACAGGACAGAGCTAGAAGGGGGGGCACCATCAAACATTTACGTCTATCAATAAGCAGCCAGGAGTGGAGGCGGCTCCATTGTGGGAGGAGGCTCTCTGGAGAGTGCCCAGACACAATGAGCTGGGGTCAGGGGTCACCCGAGGGGGGGGGGGGGGGGGGAGAGGGGGAAGGGGTCAGAGGTCAACAGCTGTCACGCCGGGGGAACCATGACGGATGGCGGTGGCGGACGTGAGATGGAAAACAAAAAATGTCCTCTACACGACAGCATCGCCGCCGTGTTTCAAAGTGTTTTCAAAAGATCGGAGATGTTCCAGGAGAGAACTCAGGACCGTCACGCAGCCACAGAGCACAGAGGTGATGATGGAGATAGAGAGGGAGACAGAGACAGAGAGACAGAGAGAGAGAGACGGAGAGAGACGGAGAGAGAGAGCTCAGGGTGAGACAGAGGGTACCACTGAGTGCTCCTCACTCTGTCTGGGTGGTTGGCAGCCGTTCCAGCCTCTCCACTGAGCAGCAGGTGCCAACATCTCTCCGCTCCATCAGGAACAACGCACCGTCAGCAGCAGCACCACCCCCACCCCTCCCCCACCCCCTCCCCCTACTAAGACTAACAGGCACCCTTTGCTTCAGAAAGGACAACGATGTGTTGACTGCCAGAGTTCCCTGTGGAAAAGGAGGAATGAAATTGAGTGTGTGTGTGTGTGTATATGTGTATGTATATATATATATATATATATATATGTGCTTGTTTCAAGCATAATTTACTCATTAGGTAGGAATTTAAAATAATTTACTTTAATTAACAGGAGGTTATGTTTTCACCCCTGTTTGTCTGTTTGTTTCTGTCTGTTTGTTTGTTAGCAAGATAACTCAAAAAGTGACAAAACTTGTTGATTTTTGATCTTGTTGACGTTTTTTTTATATTTAAATGTCATGCCAATAAAGCTTTATTGAATTGAATGGTATGACTTGCGACTCCTGTGGTTCCAGAGTGCTCTCTCTGTCCCCCCTTCCTCTCTCTCTCCCCTCTCCCTTTCTCTGTCTCCTCTCCCTGTCTCCTCTCCCTCTCTCTCTCTCTCTCTCTCTCTGTCCCCTCTCTCTGTCCCCTCTCCCTCTCCCTGTCCCCTCTCCCTCTCTCTCTCTCTCTGTCCCCTCTCCCTGTCTCCTCTCCCTGTCCCCTCTCCCTCTTCTCTGTCTCCTCTCCCTGTCCCCTCTCCCTCTCTCTGTCCCCTCTCCCTGTCCCCTCTCCCTCTCTCTGTCCCCTCTCCCTCTCTCTCTGTCCCCTCTCCCTCTCTCTCTCTCTGTCCCCTCTCCCTCTCGTCCTCTCCCTCTCTGTCCCCTCTCCCTCTCTATCTGTCCCCTCTCCCTGTCCCCTCTCCCTATCTGTCCCCTCTCTCTGTCCCCTCTCCCTCTCTCTCTATCTGTCCCCTCTCCCTGTCCCCTCTCTCTCCCCACTTTCTCCCCCCCCTTACTCTGTCCCCTCTCCCTCTCCCTCTCCCCCCACTTACTCTGTCCCCTCTCCTTCTCCCCACTCTCTCCCCCCCTTACTCTCCCTCGGGGGGGGGGGGGGGGGTGGGTGTCCCCCCTCGCTGCAAGCACAACACCCGCACGACACCTACACACATTGCCTTTGTCCCGTGGGCCTGACTCCCATAGGTGTCCCACCGCAACACACAAGCCATTGACTGACTGAGACTGATGGGGAGGGGTTTTAACGCGGCACCCCTGGAGGAAACAGGGGAGCTACGACTGAACCAGGTGGTGGCCCGAGGTGAACAGGCCACAGAGGATCAATTGTTCTAAAAAGGGACTCTGTGAGTCAATAAGGCCAGCCATGGTAGGAAAGACCTCATAAAACAAAACCAACAAAAAAAAAGCCACACAAACGCCATATTTAGAAAGTACATCTCCACACAACAGAGACGTCGGCTTTATGAATAACTTTTCAAATAACCAGAGATAACTGCGAGAAAGCATCATTAACTCTGTTGCATGGTAATTGGACGGCAGGAGGATGCGGTTCCCCTGGAAGTAAAGACCAGTCGGTTTACTCACAAAAGCTGGCTTCATGGTGAGTGCTGGGACCTGCTTCCGTTTAGGAGGAACCACCGGGGAAGGAGAGCAAAACACTGAGTGGACGGCCCTTCTTCTATGAGCCTGTAGAGACTCACTCACTCTCTCTCTCTCTCTCTCTCTCCCCCCCCACAGTGTGTGCCCCCTGGATTGTCATGTTCATTTTGATCCCGGGGCCGAGACGAACCCGCATTAGCATGCGCCTTCCTCACAATCCCCGAGACACGCGCGCGCGCACGCACACACACACACACACACACACACACCACACACACACACACACACACACACACACACACACACACACACACACACACACACAACACACACACACACACACACACACACACACACACACACACACACACACACACCACACACACACACACACACACACTAAAGAGATGCATAGGACAGGACCTCATGCAAGTCAAATCTGTGTGTGCGTGTGTACAAAATAGTGGAGAGAAGAAATAAAATGTATGCAAAGACAAAGAGTGTGTGTGTGTGTGTGTGTGTGTGTGTGTGTGTGTGTGGTTGATACGGTCACAGAGCTCTGTAGAGTTCTCAAGCAGCCATCCGTAACTGGTAGGAACACAGCATGGAGGCTGCTATACCCTGCCTCTCACAACTCTACCATGGAGGCTGCTACACCCTGCCTCTCACAACTCTAGCATGGAGGCTGCTACACCCTGCCTCTCACCACACCAGCATGGAGGCTGCTACACCCTGCCTCTCACAACTCTACCATGGAGGCTGCTACACCCTGCCTCTCACAACTCTAGCATGGAGGCTGCTACACCCTGCCTTTCACCACACCAGCATGGAGGCTGCTGCTAGACCCTGCCTTTCACCACACCAGCAAGGAGGCTACTGCTACACCCTGCCTCTAAGGGCAACATTAAACAGGGTGAGGCAGCCTTAAGAGTCCGAGCTTCAATTTATTTAAAAAAAAAGGACATTCCCCAAACGTATTGCAGGCTGAGAAGGTTAGAAAAACAATCAAACCATGAAGACCGGTCTACACATTTGTTCCAGTTTAACATGCTTTACTTTAAGGTTCTGGACATCCGTTGTGTACCGTATAGAAACACCCAGAGACCCATCCCTTAGAGAAAGAGAACTAAGGAGAACATTCACAGAATGCGCGGAGAAAAACCCTCCCAAGCTAGTGACTCACTAAGTGAATTCATACTTATTAACTTCAGCCAAGTCTCCGTTTATTAGACGGAGAAAGAAAAAGTCAAAATAATGTAGTATGCAATAACTCGACTACACAAAGCTGTTTTTATTTTAATATTAACATTAGCTCTGCTTCAGGAAAGCCAATCCAAAAAGCATGAACAAAAATCACATATTTACTTTATTTAGATCTGATACTTCTGTAATAATATCCAATATATACTAAATATACAGCATAAGGTATTGGGTCACTAATGCTTTGAATGGCAGCGAGACGTACAGTACGTTGCACTGTTTGGGCCACTGTTGACCATGTTGAGGAGGATACTGTAGCTCCCAGAACTAATACAAACGTACAAAGATTTGATTGCATCCATCCGCATCTGGCTGTGGTGTGACAATGTTCTAAAGCAGAACAGATAGAAAAGACACCTCAATGTTCTTCTCAGACCGAACGATCGACCAGAGAGGGAGGGAGAAGGACACATCTACTATGTTCAATAATCGATGCGTGTTATTGACGATGTCAAACCCCCTTTTTCATTTCAAAGTCGAGTAAATAATGGTTATGTAATGAAGCTTTTTCCTTTTTTTTTTTCCCCTTCTAGGAGTCTGATGAGTATCAACAGACCGGGGGGCCCCGCAGGGAATATTAGAACAAATAGGGCCGTTGTTTGAAGAGTAGCACCCATTTCCCATCCGTGACGTGCCCTTCAGAGAGCACCCACACTATGACCTGTTGTGTACACTGTCACCAGTCTCAAGGAGAGGAAGAACTCTCTCAGGAGAAACACATGAACCCAAGCATCGTCAAATCAGGTTTAGTCTTTCAGTAAGAAAAGAGAATAATCCATTCACATGAGAATCGGGGGAAATTCTTATTTTCTGTGATTCAGAATGGATTCACAATTTCCCAAAATATTTTTGTCTTAGGTTTGCTTAGTTGATGTCCATTTTTTCAAATATAAAACCTCAACAATCTTATCTTTTTTTCCATAATTTGCCACACCGCCCTTTCCTATCAACACAGTGGACTAGAGTAGATCCTGAAATGAGTACCCTTATGTACCAAATCAAGATCCATTTATTTTAAAATCTGGAAATCGCTTTGAATGAAGAATGAATTTTGAATCGAATGGTGACCCCAAAAAAATCAAAATCAAATCGGATCGGAAACACCGGAAGATTCACACACACACCACACACACACACACACTTCCATCCGAAGAGGCTTGCAGGGAATTGGGATGCATGTCGTTAAGGAGCAAGTTGAGGTCCGGGAGCCTCGACTCGGTGACACAAATGGGTACCCAACGCTACCCGATCAATAACCATCATCGGTGGAGGTTGACTAGGTCCGCTTGTCGGTATGCAAGGCAGCACAAGCCTAGCGACACACACACACACACACACACACACACACACACACACCACACACACACACACACACACACACACACACACACACACACACACACACACACACACACACACACACACACACACACACACACACACACACACACACACACACACACACACACACACACACACACACACACACACACACACACACACACACACACACACACTATTTGCATGATTAGAGTGGATGTGATAATAGGCCATGGGAGGAAGGAGACACGAGCAGCTACCGTCATGGCTGCCTGGCTCCGAGCCACGTTGTAAACAAAACACAGCGTCTCCGGTAACCGTGCAATGTGAACGGTAAGATAACGGACTTTCGTACTCTCATGAGATCAGGAGGTACGCAGTGGAATTCAACATTTAAGTTACGCAAGCGGTTCCCTTTCAGTGGTTCTGTAGGATAACCTGTATAAAATAAAGTTTTTGATGTAAATAAAGACATTGTTTTGATATACTAGGGGGGGTCAGACCACTTCTGCTCCACTGGGGCTCAGCCAGTTCAGGTATCCCACCTTGGTTACTGTCAAAGGTCGACACTGTTCACTGCACAGTGAAATGCAGTGATCCAGTGGGATTAGGCTGTAGACTGTAGACACAGTGAGAAAGGAGGTCAGTCCTTTAAGACACTAATGAAGCATTTCCATTGTTCATGGGGAGTGGTGGGGGCCCTTGCTTGGGTGTTTAACAATTGGCTCTCAATTTGAGTTGTGCTTTGATTCCAGACAATTAAATTCCCACGATTCTTTATAGCACACACAGTGAGACAAATGTCATGGAAAAATAGATTCTTGCCAAAGGCAAAACTCTCAAAAACTCCCGTTTGACGTCATAGGGTGTGTGTATGTGTATGTGTTTTTTTGCACTCGCTTCATCGCAATGGTCGTCTCTCCATCTTTTTGAAGCATAGTAGCATTGCAATGTTTTGATTTAGGATTTTACAGTCATCTCTCGAGTCACGACTGTATGTATTTTTTCATTTTTCGGCCTTATGTCTTTATATCCCAGGCAAATTTCCCGAGGGACAAATAAAGCAGCTTTGAATCTGGAGTCCTCCCAATATGGCGTATTGAGTATCGGCAACATGATGTCCCATGATGCATTCTGATGTACAAACTCTGTTGCGGTAGGACGTCACCTCTGCATTCAAGCTGCTGCGTTGCTGATTACAAATGATGAAGCTAGATAATATTAAACCCTACCCATCTCACTCTACCCACGCCTCAAGACGTCTTTCAAAATGTCCTAAACGCAATCTTCCCAGTTTTCCCCCAGAATGTTTGGGGAGATAGTCCTCAAAACAAAGGGCTTGGCTTTTGGTTGATCTGGAATAGGATATCAGAGAGAGAGCGAGAGAGCGAGAGACAGAGAGAGACAGAGAGAGAGAGTCCAATTCAGACCCCTGACTTGTACCATACACACCATATAATGTAAAAATATGTCCTAATAAATACATTAGAAAGGTTATAACCAATTTACAAAAGAGGAATTTAGAAGAATCCTTTCTCTCATAACCAGGATGACTAAAGATGACAAATTACACACACATTGAGATTCAGAGAAATTCAAAAGTCCAAAGATGACCGTGTGTATAAGTGTTTATATATATATAATATACACACATATACTGTGTGTGTGTATATATATATATATATATATATATATCATATACATTATCCGTTATCCATCCATATCCATAGATATAATAGGCCCATGCAAAGGCGATGCATGCATGTGAGGTATGTCCTCATCCTGACTGGAAACCGGAAAATAGATTTTCTCTCTCTCTCTCTCTTCGATTCTCAACGTCGGCGTGACACGTCCTCGTGGTCAGAAGTGGATGAATAACACATCGCTTCAACAGGGGGTGAATCCTCAACAACTAGGTTCATTTTTTGTGTGTCAATAGCTTGTAGGAGAGAGAGAGAGAGAGAGAGAGAGAGAGAGAGAGAGGAGAGCGAGAGCGAGAGAGCGAGAGCGAGAGCGAGAGCGAGAGCGAGGAGCGACTTTGGGTGAACTTGGTAAGTGGAGCAGGTAGGTCCTGAAGGGAGGATCACGCTGCCTTTTCGGTCCTCTTCTCTCATCACCGCATCTCAATTTCCCGCCCCGCCCGCCGTCTATCCTCTTCCCCTTCCCCTGCATCCCCCTCTTCCTCCCGTCTTGTGTCTCCGTCTGTCTCTCCTTCCCCAGACTATTAGTTTCCCCCTCCCAGACGAGTGTTGAACATGTACCGATAACACGGCATCGATACAATATACGACAGCTCGCATTGTATCCATACTATCATCCCATTGCACCTTGTTGTCTAGTATATACATTGTTCATTTGCACTACATTTGTAATTTGCACGACTTTTTATAGGGCCACCACAATGTATTATACAATATCTTTCATGGCAATTGTCTCACCTGTTTATGTTGTTTAGTTTAGTTTCCTATTTGACATCATTCCGAGACAATTTCGTTTTGCTCGTAAGATGAGAATAAAGACATCCTGACTCTGATCAACATAACACAAAGACTAACCACGTCGTGGCTTTCATTTGGAGAAAAAAAACCCCGAAGATGGAAAGAGTGATAGCTTGGCTGACGCTTTCGATATTGCAAAAATCGCATTCGGCCATGCGATAACAACCGCCACAAATCCATCTTAAGCGCCTGGCTAATACCAACCGGGCAGCGTGTTCTCCACCACCACCACCACCACCGCCGCTGTGCTGCCCTTAAATCAGATCAAGCACTCGGGTTAAGGGAGGCGGCGAGACAAGCTGTTCAATCCCACGTCAGACGGCGCCGCGGATGCCAGCGGGCTGACGTTCCCCGCTGCTTATTAAGTGTGACTGAATCACGGAGACGCCATCTTAGCCCCGTCTGTGAACCGCCCGCCCCCCCCCCCCCCCCTCGCTCAGATCTAATCCAACGCGTCTGATTGTATTGGCACAAGATAGTCAGCGGTGTGTGTGTGTGTGTGTGTGTGTGTGTGTGTGTGTGTGTGTGTGTGTGTGTGTGTGTGTGTGTGTGTGTGTGTGTGTGTGTGTGTGTGTGTGTGTGTGTGTGTGTGTGTGTGTGTGTGTGTGTGTGTGTGTGTGTGAGAGAGAGACACAGGGCATATAAGGGCTACAGTTGAGTCAGCCGGGCCATGGCTGCGTGTGGTGAAACATGTGTCATGTATGTGCTATTCCCGAGTCATGGGGAGGGAATGGGGAGTAAGCATTCCATTGTACTTAAAAAAAATCTTGAAACATCTTGAATCACGTGCACTTTTTGATGGAGGAACAGACCCGAGGCACATTTAGTGCGGGCTACTTTTTGTCAGTTAAAACCGTGTTAAGTGCTGCTATTAAGCTTTCCTAAATGTATTAGTGATATTGAACACGGCACAGGCTTGTTGAGCTTAACCACTCGGACACACGGCTACCGACTCTCCTTTCTATATTTGGCCGCTGCTTCCTGTAAAGCACGGATGGCGAACGGCGAATGACAAAGTGCTTAACGTTCCTCGTAAAGCCCCCACCCGACTCCACGGGTCATGTGACCTGTAGAGAGGGCGGAGGGAAGAGCCCCGGTACCGCGGCGGTTGTACACAACAAACGTTAGTAGTTAAGTGTGAGAAGACGGGCGGCGCGACTCTCTTACCTCATCCCATTCCGAGGTGAACGACGGCGACTTCTCCAGCCGCTTCTTGCCGGCGCTGCAGTTCGACACCGACTCGCTGCGGTTGCCCAGGCAACCCTCCTCCTCGCCGGGCGGGGACACCAGGAGGTCCGAGTCCGACTTGGAGAGGCTCCTGGCGAGCTTCAGGTCCCCGGGGGGCCGCATCCTGCCCCCGAGGGGCGGGGTAGCACCGCCGTCCCTGGGCTCCTTAATCACAGTGGCGTAGATGGCTTTGGGGTCACAGTCTGTATGGATGCCGGCCATGTTGGGGCGAGGCGGAGGCGGCGCCACCGCCGGCGCAGTCGCAGGTGCCGACGTAGCAGGGGCCGGGGCTTTGGCCGGCGCTTTGGCTTCCGGCTCTTTGGCGTCCGGCTGGGGCTGGCCCGCCGGCGGGGGTCCCGGCAATCGGAAGGGCTCCTCGCGGCAGTCGAAGACGGGGGAGGAACCGTGGAGCAGGCCGGTGAACTGCTCCGGGACCGCGACTCCCGGCTGGTCCTCACTGGCCTGGGAGCCGTCTGCTGCTGCTGCTGCTGCTGCTGCTGGAGAACCAGGAGACGAGAGAGACGGAGAGAGGAGAGGGGAGAGGAGAAGAGAGCAAGAGTTGTTGAGACGACTGCCGAGTCTTTAGACAAACTTTGAGCATTGAGAAGAAATGGCCTCCCACTAAAGGAGTGGTAGATGGGTGTTTGGGGGTGGGGGTACGGGTGGGGTGGGTGCTTCAGTGGAACTCATAGGAAGTCGCCCACACCCTTTTAAACAGATCTGTAATTGTTTCCTACCAGGAGAAGAGGAGAGGAGGGGGGGGGGGGGGGGGGAGTAGAAAAAAAAACTGAGAGTAGTGAGAGGAGACAGAGGGAGAACAGAGGAGCCACAAAGTTTTGTCCGGAGGATTCCAGAGCCTCATATCTCTCATGCCTGGTATTCCAGAACATGCCTTCAGCGTGTTTCACCACAGACACACACAGCCCATCTGCTGCTCCCGCACCCTGGGACCTCCTCTATCAACCACACGGGTTCCACTCTAAGCAAACTCCACAGACCGTACACACACACACACACACACACACACACACACACACACACACACACACACACACACACACACACACACACACACACACACACACACACACACACACACACACACACACACACACACACACACACACACACACACACACACACACACACACACACACACACACACACCACGCACACACACACGCACACACGCTCATAGACATATCATCCTAATAATAAAGTTGAACTTGAATATTCTAACAAGAAGACAAGGACAACAAAGTTTAAAGAACTTACATTCCCCTGGTCGGACACCTCAAGCACCGAAGGGACTGACGTCTGAAGTGCAAGTGTTCCCCCACCCACACGTCACACAAATCTCTTCAACCTCCCTCCCTCCCTCCCTATGGAGGAGTTACCAGCCACAAAATGAAAGCCCTCTTCTCCCCACTATCAAAAACACCCACAGAGGAGAGAGAGGGAGAGGGAGAGAGAGAGAGAGAGGGAGGGTTACTGGCTGAGTCCTTTGTTTTCGCTGCCGCTACCTCCGAGGCTCCACTTAGACGGGCTTGACTACAGCCTGCAACTATGGGGTCTCGTAAACTCCTGTGTGTCGTGGCTCTGTGCTGCCGCTGCTGCTGCCGCTGCTGCTGCTGCTGCTGCCGATGATGTTGTTGTTGTTAGCGTCGTTGTCGTCCTCTTCGTCCGTGCGGTCAGCTGTCCAGCGTCTCCTCGCTCGTCCCTCGTCTCGTGTGGCCATTAAAGGCCGGCCCCCGGGGACGGAAATTCTGATCACTCGATCCGCGGCCGCAGCTCTCGGCCGCAATCCTGATAATTAGTCCTCCTGACACGTGGTGACTGACTGAGTGTGCGCGCGCGTGCGTGCGTGCGTGTGTGTGTGCAAGAGAGTGTGTGTGAGTGTGCAAGAGAGTGTGTGTGTGTGTGCGTGCGTGTGTGTGCAAGAGTGTGTGTGTGTGTGTGTGTGTGTGTGTGTGTGTGGTGTGTGTGTGTGTGGTGTGTGTGTGTGGTGTGTGTGTGTGTGTGTGTGTGTGTGGTGTGTGTGTGTGTGTGTGGTGTGTGTGTCAGGGTGGTGTGTAGGTAACAGGGAATCTAGAGCAGTGACACCATAGGCAGACCAGTTGACCTGTTGCCGCAGTTTATAGTCCTGTCCTTCAGAGAGCTGCTGAGAGGGATGTTGTGATGGAGGAAGAGGAGGAGGAGGAGGAGGGGTGGGAGGAGGAGGAGGGGGAGGGGGGGTGGGAGGAGGAGGAGGAGGGTGGGAGGAGGAGGGGTGGGAGGAAGGAGGAGGAGGAGGAGGGTGGGAGGAGGAGGAGGCGGAGAAGACAGCTGGAAAAGCAAAACGGCATTTCACAACTTGTTCTCTGAAGGAGGAGTGGGGAGGAAGAAGAAATTGTGTTTGTGTTTGGCGTCGTTGAGAAAGATTTGGATGCAGATTTGGACCCATGTAGGGGGTGAGGTCCCACCAGGGGGGGACGGGGGACGGAAGGCTCCGTTGCTCCTTCACGTTTGAAATGGGTCATTAATGGTGTGTGTGTGTGTGTGTGTGTGCAACCGCACCCTGTTCTCCCTTCTCTCCCCCCTCCCCCCCCACCAGTTGCAAAACACTTCATTTAGGAAAAATGTTAGTGTGGGTGTTGTGTGTGTGTGTGTGTGTGTGTGTGTGTGTGTGTGTGTGTGTGTGTGTGTGTGTGTGTGTGTGTGTGTGTGTGTGTGTGTGTGTGTGTGTGGTGTGGGGGTGGGGGGGGTGGGGGGGGGGGTGTTGTGCGTGTGTGTCCACGTTACAAACGGGTGAGTGAGTGCACATGTCCAGAAGAACCACAGCCAAAAAAACACACCCACCCTGTCCTTGGCAGACCCTGGGCTGCGAACGCCCAGATGAGTGAAACCCCCCCACCATCTCTTAACCACCACCCCCCATCGCCACGACAGCAGATGGAGACTACAGCGTCCCCCCCCCCCCTGTGTGAGGTGAGTGAGGTCACTCCAGAAACATGTGTGTTTCATTTGGCCCCTGCGCGAGCGCGGCAAGCTTCACCGGTGACCTCATCTAAACACACACGCATCTCACACACTCCATGCGCACAGCGAAGGCCGACGTCAGCGCGTGTTCAGGTTCCGTTAACTCAATATGAAACCTGCGCTGTGCCACCCTGTATGAGAAATGACGCTAAAGCACGCCACCACCTACCCACGATGTTTCCATTTTAGCAGCGCCCGCCGCAAACCGTGTCGCTACATCCTGTGTGTGGCGGTCTCCCCCCCCCCCCCCCCCGTGGAAAGGTACAGCCGGTTTAAAACCAAACCAAACTAAACCAAATCAACCAAAGTAACCCCAGGGGGAAAATCAGGTGAGAATACAAAGCATATCTGCACACAGGGGGGGGGGGGTTTCCGACTATAAAAGACGACAATCCGCGGATCCTATTTCCCTCATTGCGCTGAGCTCAGGACTACAGTATGCCACTTAACCTTCAAACCAATTCACCGCGCCACCAGCTCCCTCCGCTTACAACTGTTTAGAAGCACTTCAGGCATCAAAGAGGCTTCTTGGGTTTTAAAACAGCGTTGTGCAGCGGAGAAGGAATTCTTGCTTTGCGTTTGCCAACCCAAGCCCAGTTCTGCCTTGCAATATCAATCACACGCTTCTTAACCGGCCAAATCCGATCGGCGGCCCGGGAATGCCAATGAGACGTTTCTCTGGCAGCACTAATACAAGCCAGCCCATCGGCCCGCGCTAAATGTATTGCTTTCATTACACAGCGACAAGTCTGGAAGTGTCCCGCTGTTGCCCCTCCCCCACTCTGAACCGATGACTCATCACGATTAAATATTCACATGTGGTGGTGGTGGTGGTGGTGCCCCCCCCCCCCCCCACCTCGACGGGCCTTCCTCTCCACCCTCATACACACACACTGACCTCCGGGGGGGGCCCGGGGCCCAGGGGGGCGGCCGGGTCCCGGCGGCTGGAGGGTGTCTTTCGTCCTGTGACCCGGGGGCCTCGGGTCGCTGGGTTTACGATGCTGAAGGTGCAAAACAAAGAGAGAGAGAGAGAGAGAGAGAGAGAGAGAGAGAGAGAGAGAGAGAGAGAGAGAGAGAGAGAGAGGAGAGAGAGAGAGAGAGAGAGAGAGAGAGAGAGAGAGAGAGAGAGAGAGAGAGAGAGAGGACAAACTTTAGGGGTCGACACATCGACATACAAACGTGAAGAGTGTTGTGTGCTCAGTGAGTCACGGTGGACAAGGAGGACGTGGTTATCCTGCTAAAATCTGAATGATTCATTAATAAGATTAATCATTATTATTATTAGTAGTGGTATCTTAACTAATTCCCGGGGAATGGAGAGCTCTTCACATACCACTGTATTATAATCTAGCTGATTACAAACTGTGGCTTAGTACCAAACACGGCTCACTGCATACCTATGTTACAGTAGGCAGCCAGCAGCAGGAGGAACAACAACAACCAGAGTTTTGATATTAATAGCTTGCAGCAGATGCAACGGGGGGATGTTAGCAGTGACATGGCTACATGGCTACATGGCTACATGGCTACATGGCTACATACAGAACATACAGAAGATAAACATTCGGCAGTTAAAGAAGACGAAGGAAGAGGCGGCGGGGGGGAGGGGGGCGAGAAATAAAAATCAGGTAACTGGGGTGATAAAATACAGAAGGCACCGTAAATTGATATAATGGCCCCATAAACAACAACAACAACCTTTAAAAGAGGCAGGGGAGAGGCATGGGGTCCAAGATGTGGTCGTACCGAGGCCCCCGTCTTGGACCCCAACAAGCCTCCCAACAGACGGGCCATTACTTTACTCTATAGCCCCGAAATGGCCCTCTTCCAGACACACTACAAATCACCTTGCTCTTAGCAGATCTCTGCACCGCAAATATTTAATGTTTACCCGTTAATTAAAAAATCCCCATAAACGGTCATAATCAAACAAGTATTTGGTCGCGGTTAAGGTTAAAGTTTCCACAGCCACAAACTTTCTGCAGGTTTGTTTTGGGTGCCCTGAAAATAAGGGGCTGAACTGTAAGTGCATATTCATGAGGTATCCAGGAAAGCATCACTTATGCTAATAATCAACATCAGCAAGCGCCCCTTATTAGCATAAGTGAACTTGTCCTTGTTAGCATAGCACGACAGCATAGAGCCACCCCACGGGGAGTCTGTGGAGATTATAGTACGGATTTATAAGGAGAGAGAGCCTATATGATGCAAGCAAACCGTGTGCATGCATGTCTCTCTCTCTTCTAAATTAATCTTTTGTCAATTGGTTATAACCAACACTACTAGCTACACCTCTCTCTCTCTCTCTCTCTCTCTTTTTTTTAGAAGATACAGATGGAATGAATAGAAGAAAAACTAAACAAAGAATATATATATATATATATATATGAATACATCTATATATACCTGAGGTAGGACACTGTTGGAACTGTGGACTGTGGTTTTCTCATCTACAACGGATGGAGAAAAAAAAAAAAAAGAGAGAGAGTTAGGTCACAGTCTGGGCAGGTAGAGCAGTTTAGTTTGGTTACATCACAGCGATCAATTAGTGAAAAACATTAGCCTATTAGCATCACAGGGGGGCAGTCAATGTGATTTGATTGACATCCGGCCAGGGTAGGCTGGCATAGTAACTAGCACGCTCACTGGAGCTCCATGGGACGTTTCACGCATTACTCGTTATTATGACATGTCCGGGGTACATAAAAAAAAATTACACTTAGGACAAATGTGTGGGACAAATCATGGGTTCCACAGAAAGAAGAGAAAATGAAACAAACGACCCCTTAATAAACTGGAGTCTGGGGCGTCGGAGCAGTGTGTGGGTTTTAGGACCATTGGTTCCAAATTGTGTGCATCGTTTATTTCAATAAAGTAGGAGAAAAAAGGAGTCACGACTACGTCAGTGGAAGGAAACGTGCAGCACCCGCGAGTTCTGATGTTTCTATTGGTACACCGGAGAGGGGGGAGGGGGAGGAGAGGGGAGGGGGGGAGAGGAGAGGGAGGGGGGAGGAGGAGAGGGAGGGGGGGGAGGAGAGGGAGGGGGGGGGGGGAGAGGGGAGGGGGGAGGAGGAGAGGGAGGGGGGAGGAGGAGAGGGAGGGGGGGGGGGGGGGGAGAGGCGAGACAAAAGGCCCACGGTGGCTGGACTTGGCTGGTTTCAAAAACGTCTACATGGACAGCCAGGGATACAACACAGGCCCGCTAATGTAATCCCCTTTATCCAATTACATGCAGTGCCATTCATTCACCGGCCGTGGCCTCATCGGCCCGCTTGGAAGTCCAGTGGAATTCCAAAAAACCTTGAGAGACTCCGACACGGTCTCTGGCCGACTGTATTTACAAGACGACTGCGTCTATCGACCGCACATTACATAAACAAGGGTATAAATGGGTACGAATGTCTGCTAACTGACGACTAGTCATAGCAAATAAATCCGGTTTCAGGGCCGGGGGGTGGGCGTGGCTACCTCTGTGGCCGGTGGGCGGAGTCCTGTGGCCGGTGGGCGGGGTCCTGTGGCCGGTGGGCGGGGTTTTGGTCTGGGCCGAGAAGAGCAGCTCGTACGTGTGGTCCTCCTCCTCCTCCTCGGCTGGCTCCCCCCGCTCGTCGATGCTGCTGTGCGTGTACAGCGCCTGGGAGGGGAGGGAGGGAGGGAGTGAGGGGGAAAGGAAGGGGGAGAGGGGGGGAGAGAGAGAGGGAGGGAGAGAGAGAGGGGGGGGGGAGAGGGAGGGAGGGAGGGGAGGGGGGGGGGGAGAGAGGGAGGGGGGGGGGGAGAGGGAGGGGAGGGAGGGGGGGGGAGAGGGAGAGAGTGAGGGGGAAAGGAAGGGGGAGAGAGGGAGGGGGGAGGGAGGGAGGGGGGGGAAAGGAAGGGGGAGAGAGAGGGGGGGGGAAGGAGGGAGAGAGAGAGGGGGGGGAGAGGGGGAGGGGAGGGAGGGAGTGAGGGAGAGAGTGAGGGGGAAAGGAAGGGGGAGGGAGGGGGGAGAGGGAGGGAGGGAGTAAGGGAGAGGGAGAGAGTGAGAGAGTGAGGGAGAGAGAGAGGGAGAGAGAGAGGTGGTTGGATGCTGGATGGATGAAAAGTGAACACAGGAAAACCCGGCACCCTGTATAAGCCAGCTGCTCAAACTGTGCATCCATCCAACCACTATCAATATTTTAAAAAGCCTTCTTCTGGCCCACTTCTGGTGTAGAAGCCAGGCTTGTGCTTAAGGGAATTTTCGCCTTTCGCAATCTCGCTCACTCTAATTTGAAGTCCATGGTTTCCTCTTTCCGTAGTTTTATTTATTTTTGACTTGTGGTGAAATTAAGTCGATATTTGCCCGGGATCAATCACATAGCACTGCTAAGTAACCCAGTACATCTACACCTTTCATCTAAAATCAAATAAAGATGTTGTTTTTCGGGTTTGGTTTCCCTTTGAAAGTAGCAGGGGGGGGGGGGGGGGGGGGGGGGGAGTGACGATGTGTTACTTTATCTTCTTGTGTAACTATTGTTAAATCACATAATGAGGGTGAAGTTGACATCTGTTATCTGTTACTCTACAGTGCCCTCTACAGGTCTGATCTGTCCTAGCTTTGGGGGCTTGACTGGGGAGCACTAATTATTATGAGGCAAACAGTAATTATGCCGATGCCGGCGTTAAGTGAATTTATTAGTTTTCATTAGTTTCAACTCTTAAATCGGTCCTAATTGTTTCACAACAAGCTTAAAACTCACTAGGGTTGTGTTGATGTCAACACATCTTCAGGCATGCAGGAACGATAAAAACAAACCCAACCAAAACAAAGTGATTGGTTCTATTTAACTTTATTAATCATTTTTGGGGAGACTCAAGCTTAATGTGTGTGTGTGTGTGTGTGTGTGTGTGTGTGTGTGTGTGTGTGTGTGTGTGTGTGTGTGTGTGTGTGTGTGTTCTCCAAGGCTTTCTGAAGTATTCTTTCCAGTCCATTTATCTTTCTCCTTTGCCCTCCATCACTCTCCCCCCTCCATCACTCTCCCCTCCATCTCTCTCTCTCTCTCTTTCTCGCCTACATCTCTCTCCCACCACCTCTCTCTCTCTCTCTCTCTCTCTCTCTCTCTCTCTCTCTCTCTCTCTCTCTCTCTCTCTCTCTCTCTCTCTCTCTCTCCTCTCTCTCTCTCTCTCTCTCTCTCTCTCTCTCTCTCTCTCCTCTCTCTCTCTCTCTCTCTCTCTCTCTCTCTCTCTCTCTCTCTCTCTCTCTCTCTCTCTCCCTCTCTCCCTCTCTCCCTCTCTCCCTCTCTCTCTCTCTCTCCCTCTCCCTCTCTCCCTCTCCCTCTCTCCCTCTCCCTCTCCCCTCTCCCTCTCTCCCTCTCTCCCTCTCTCCCTCTCTCCTCCCTCCCTCTACCACCATGCTCGCCCTGTGCCACCGTGCCGCCATGAATATTTATGACCAGGTTGTTTGATTTGAGCAGCAGGCGTGAAAGAGAACTTTCTGGACTAGAGGGCCGGTGACAATGACAGCCAGAGACATTTTAATTTTAATTGGTAGACAAACTGAGCTTTCCCTGAGCTGCCGTGTCAGCGTTGTGACAGTCCGGGGCTACGCCACCCAACTAAACGTGGGCCAGGTGGAGTAACTGGACTGCAATAAGTGTTGCGAACCAAGATGGCCGATCGATGGCGAATAAAGCCCATAGTAAACGGCATCAAAATCAGAATTCCTTTATTGTCATTTTACAAGTACACCGAAATTGTACGTTGCTGCTTACCTCCGAGCTCACGTCTTCTTCGTGACCAGGGACGGGGTGAGAGGGGTGGGCCAGGCGTTCCTTCTGTGCACGACAAGGACGATATTATTTAGTTAACCGTGCCAAACCGACTCACTCGCAAACCAGCAAATTACCAAAAATATGTCTTCTTAACAAAAGGTACAGGAAGGCTTCATTAAAGGCAATCAAACAAATGGCATCTTTCGCGCAAACAACACTACCGCCCTCTAGTGGGGACATCTGATGTAACGCCACCACCAGAAGAAGATTGTGACCCTGTGGCTGAACTCACTTTGCCGGCGTCGCTGTCCGGTCGGCCAGAGTCTCTGTCGGAGGACTTGCCGCTGGCCAGGCTGTCCAGGGAGTGGCAGGACGTGGCCTCGAACAGGGCCTCGTACGGGCTCTCTTCCTCCGGCCCCGGGGCCATCCCTGAGATGAGCTCGGTCATTTTGTCTAGATCGCCTATAGATGTGTGTACATACACAGACACACACACACACACACACACCGACAGACACACACCGACAGACACACACAAAGAGACACAGAAACACACACAAGGACAGAGACACACACACACAGATACACACACAGAGACAGAGTCACACACACACACAGATACACACACACACACACACACACACACACACACACACACACACACACACACACACACACACACACACACACACACACACACACACACACACACACACACACACACACACACACACACACACACACACACACACACACACACACACACACACACACACACACACACACACACACTTGAGTTGGGAAGTCCCATATGTTGAAATGTGCCAATGCATGCATAAAGCCATGTTTGCCCTGTCCTGCCCTGGCCAGGAACAGCCCGTGTGGTGGTGGTGGTGGTGGTGGTGGTGAACCGTACCTTTTCTCCTGGGACTGGGGCTCTCTTGAGGCGGAGGGACCGGCGGCGGAGGGAGGTCCATGTCCGGAGGTTTTCCCGCCATGTGACCTGCAGTACAAGAAAGCCCCCTCATAAGAAAACATTCATGGTGTTGGTGAACAGGGTTATTTTTGACTAAAAAATTTTAAAAAGTAATTGAACAGGGATGAAATACTGTGTAAATGTCTCAGCTACCTAGCTCAAGCGAGTGGGATGTGGGTTTTGACAAACAGTTGAGAACCTGCCCCATCGACCTCATTAAACATTTAAAAAAAAACCGTTATGACATTTTTGAAACCTGTAGGTGGAAGTTCTCCTGCTTTTAAAGCAGTGGTTCTCAACCTGGGGGTCGCTTGACATGCAAATGAAGTCCCAGGGGATCGCTGACATAAGCCATGGATATGTGATGATCCCTTTTGGCAAACTTTTTCTCAAGGTCTTATTAGAGACCTTACTTAGAAAGGTCTTAGTCACACAAACAAACCACTACTTATAACTACTACTACTTATAACTTGGTGTGTAGTAGAACCATGTGATTACAAATCACTTAGTCTCACTGCTTCCGTCTACACACAACCTTTACCGGACGTCGATATAACATTATAATATAATTATATATATATAATATATATATAATATATTATGATATAATATTTTATCGATATAAAAACGGTTGAGAAAAACCCTGCTTTAAAAGACCCTCTCACTCTCATGTCCAACGTCAACACCGGCGGGTGAGTACATTTATACAGCGCTTATATTGCGCTTTCCAGACCGTTGGCTATGAGGCGCGCGGCGGCGGCGGCGGCGGCGGGGATGGAACCATCGACCCCCCCGCTGGACGGTTAGTCTTACAGTGTATGAGAGAGGCGATCTCCCGGCTCTTCTGCGAGGGCATGGTCTGCACGGTGTCCAGCGCCGTCAGACCCTTGAAGTCCACGATGT
>CM051013.1:6076714-6081714 GCA_027704905.1 Muraenolepis orangiensis | reverse complement strand
CCCCCCTCACTACACTCACCCCCCCTCACTACACTCACCCACCTACACCCCCCTCACTACACTCACCCCCCTCACTACACTCACCAACCCTCACTACACTCACCCACCCTCACAACACCCCCCCTCACTACACTCACCCACCCACCCACACTACACCTACCCACCCACCTCGTAGTTGATGTCCATGCCGGCGCCCAGCAGCACCTCGACCACGCCCAGGTGTCCGTTGCGCGAGGCCAGGTGCAGCGGTGTGTGCCGGCGGGTGTTGCAGCCCAGCAGGTTGGGGTGGGCGCCCAGCAGCAGCTTGACCACGTCCAGGCGGCCGTAGAGCGCCGCCAGGTCCAGGGGCGTCTCGAACTTGTTGTTGCGCATGGTGGGGTCCGTGAGCTCCTCCAGCAGCAGCCGCGCCACCTGGGTGTGGCCGTACTGGGCCGCGCAGTGCAGGGGCGTCTCGTTGTCATTGTTCTGTGGGAGAGGGTGGGGGGGGGTGGGGAGACGTAAGTGTGTGTGTGTGTGTGTGTGTGTAAAAGTACGAGAGTGTGTATGTGTACTTGAACCCGTGTGTGTGTGTGTGTGTGTGTGTGTGTGTGTGTGTGTGTGTGTGTGTGTGTGTGTGTGTGTGTGTGTGTGTGTGTGTGTGTGTGTGTGTGTGTGTGTGTGTGTGTGTGTGTGTGTGTGTGTGTGTGTGTGTGTGTGTGTGTGTGTGTGTAAAAGTATGAGAGTGTGTATGTGTACTTGAACCCGTGTGTGTGAGTGTGAGTGTGTGTGTGTGTGTGTGTGTGTGTGTGTGCTTACCCGTGTGTGTGTGTGTGTTGTGCATTTGATGGGCGTGTGGGGAGGAGCATGTATTATGGCAAAAAGTAACAACAGCATAAGAATTGATGGGGAAGGGTGAGGTCAGAGAGAGAGAGAGAGAGAGAGAGAGAGGGGGGGGGGGAGCGTGGAGGGATAGAAACAACTGAAGGCAGTGAGTGAGTGAGTGAGTAAGTAAATGAGTGTGTGTGTGAGTGAGTGCGCCAGCGAGGATAAGCCAATCAGTGGCCAGGGGCCCACACACCACAAATTAGTTAAAGGTCACAGAGAAACACCCAATCAGAACACAGCATACGTAACAAGGCCTTGGGGGGCTGGGGAGGGGGGGGGCAGGGGGAGGGGAGGGCAGGGGGGGGGGGTGAAGTGGGGTTAATAGGTTGCTAGGCAGGTTTGATCCCGGGGAGGGGCCTAGGTCAGAGAACTGGTCTCTCTCTCTCTCTCTCTCTCTCTCTCTGCCATAGGATGGAAAAAAGACTTTGAACTACAGAGAGATCTATTACCGCTGATCTTCCAACTCCACTGAAGGCAGAGGGCTACGGTACCAGAACCACCAGACGTTCACACCACCCTCTCACTTTGGCAAGCATGCCACATAATTGAGATCAAAAAGGTCTCTTGCTCTTTAAAGTGTGTCTTGAACAATGTACAATGACATTTACGTTACATTCATTAAGCAGACAGGTTGTTTTTTTTCCAAAGAGACCAACAGCAGGTGCATTCAACACAGGTAGGCAAGAGAACTACTCTAATAAGTCACCAGAAAGTTCCAGAAAAATCCAGAAAGTAAATGTCCTTCCTAACAAGCCTCCAAGAGCAGAACTAGTGCTCCGGTGAATGTACAATAAGTGGGCTTCCTAGATTTTACACATCAAACAATGACACCTAGAGAACTTGTGTGTGAATGAACACATGAATATATAGTTTTATTCTATGTATCATGTTTTCGGGCGTACTCAAGGAGCTATTTCTTAAGGTTTAAGACCCCTACAACCTAGTAATAATATGTAGGCTACCCGCACGGCCCGAGGGTATCGTGGGTACTAGGGGGTTATGGGTATTGGAGTCTTCATTCCACTACAGGCTACCGCTAGCCCTACACTCTCCATAATAACAAAAACATACTTCTTGTGTGATAGAGAACAGCATTGACCGCATGTTGGCCTGGGATTAGATTAGATTAGGCAACATGAACAGACCTAAATATGAATCACATTTGTGCCAAGTAATACATAATCCTCATGTCCAACCAAAAAAGCTTGGATATAAAACAACTTAATTATATCGGTGTATTGTGTTATTGGTTTATGCACCAGCAATAACTTTATGGATAGTCTATTGTGGATTTTAAAAGTATGCAGGTAGGAACCATTCTGGGTATTTTAGCCTCATCTTCCTTTGGGTATTTACCATCACCTGCCAGCAGGGGGCGCACCCTGCAACACCGGCTTCTTGGGTCAGATTACAAAGAGGCAAACAGTCCATGTTGACAAATACTGCATTCAAATAAGAGGAATAAACCAAATAAAATATGTAACATATTAACACCTGTAATAGCAATGTAAAGGGCATTTGGCGCAAATACTCGCTCTATATTATATATATATTACCATTAATTGCATACAGGTCATAGTTAGTACTATGGTCATTTGAATCATAGAGTACGCTGTTGAACTGATGATGCAGTAGGAACCAAGAGATCCATTCTAAAAGAACCGAACATATCTGGACACCGGTTTGAATAATTAAGTGTGTGAAAGCCTGCCAGCCCTTTGTACTGACAACAGTGTGAGTAGGGGTGTGGCAGAGAGAGAGTGCTAGTTCTGGCAAAGCCACATGTTCTCAGAGTGGGAGAGAGTGGGAGAGAGAGAGAGAGAGAGAGAGAGAAAGAGAGAAAGAGAGAAATAATGAGAAGGGAGGGAGAGAGAGAGAGAAACAAAGAAAGAAACAACAAGCCCCTCGAAACACACACACACACACACACACACACACACACACACACACACACACACACACACACACACACACACACACACACACACACACACACACACACACCACACACACACACACACACACACACACACACACACACACACACACACACACACACACACACACACACACACACACACACACACACACACACACACACACCACACACCCACACCCCCTTGCGTTTCATCAGCCAAAAAAACTTTTCTCTGACAGCTGGCATGAGAGGGCCAGGGCGGCACGATGGACGGACGGACAGAGCCAGGTCAAGTGGCTGCTGTAGGCAGGGGAGAGAGAGAGCAGCTGTGCCCGTGCTTCAGCCACGGGGAGACAGGAAGTGATGCAGGGGGGGACCAGGGGGCAACTCCAGACAGGTGTGAGCCTATCTATTAAGTCTAGAGAGCCCACACTCCAGATGGGGTCCGCAGGTACTACCGCCCAGTGTCTCTCACTCAGAGAGAGAGGTGGGCGGGGGGAAAAGAGAGAGCGAGAGCGAGAGAGAGAGAGAGAGAGACATACTACACTAGTAGAGCAGGTCACAGCTTGATAGGAGGGAGGTGGAGCCGTTAGCCTAGAAAACAATACCCCACCTGCCTTTTCAGACGGCAGCGTTTTACGGAAGAAGTGGACGGTGGCGCCACTAAACAAACATTGTTTGTTTAGTTTCTCTCTCTCTATTTTCTTGTAGGACACTTCTCTCTCTAGGTACTCACCTGTTCAGAACTGCTTTTAATGTGTAGTTAGTGTTGTTGTTTTGCTTTTAACCTGTTGTGTCTTCTTTAAAGTATTTATCTATCCAATGTACCAAATGATTTGAATCATGTAAAGTGTCTTTGAGTTTCTTGTAATGCGCTATATCAAATAAATGTATCATTATCATTATTATTATTATTATATTATTATGTGACATGGAGCTTGGTGATTATGGGAAGTCACACGTTTACCAAGCATCCTTAGTGAGGCGATGAATGTTCAGGGCTTTGTTTATAGTCACATGGTTGGCACAAACATGGAAGGATACCAAAAAGTAAAGTATGATATAAGGTACGATTATCACGTCTACACCAGGACCAGAGCTCATGGACAGCTAGCTCATTGATGTCTGGAGCAATCTCCAGACGCAAGGAAAATGTATATAAAGCACATTCATTTAAAAAGTAATAAAGTACCGGTAAATCAAAAAGGTCATACTATGAACATTGCAGGGCCAAAACAGGTGCCAGTAATTGTGTAAATATGTGCATGCGTGTATTCCTTTTGTCAATTTGTAATTCTGTAACTTTTTGCACATCTTCGGAGCTGGCGATAGCATTCCAGTGTACATTGTACCTTATGCAAATGAGCCAAATCTGAATTTGAATCTGGAAGCACACAGCATGCATGTACACATATACTGTATGAACGGCAGGATCTTAAACCCATAATGCATGACTGCCAGAACACACACACACACACACACACACACACACACACACACACACACACACACACACACACACACACACACACACACACACACACACACACACACACACACACACACACACACACACACACACACACACACACACACACACACACACACACACACACACACACACACACACACACACACACACACACACACCATTTTCTCTGGGCTGAATCTAGCAAATTGTAATCCAAATAAATCTCCAAAACAACGATTTAAGGGAGCGCCATCATAATCCCTTCGACAGTGGGAACGGGATTTACCGTAATACACCGTGATACACATCACTACCGTAATACACGGCTCTACCGCAATAAACGTCTCCTTCTGAAGTATACCGTAGTACAATTATTTTACAGTTATACACTTCCCTACCGTAATATCTTCCGTTATAAACGTATCTACTGTAATATACCACAATACACGTATCTACCGTAATACACGTCTTACTGGAGTTGGGGCGTGTGGTGTATTTTTAATTCACAAATAACGGCCAAGCAAGACCAGGGCTTCTGGATTCTTCTCCTCGGAAGCAGATGCGGGCGTGTGGCGATGGGGTACAACACACGTGGGCATGCGTCTCGAGAGCGGTTTCTGATCCGATCGCATAAAAGCATGCTTGCATTATTTTTTTACTGACTCAAGAATGACACTGGCCCTTCTCACCCCTGTTCACCCCACCACCACCCCTCCCTGTCCTACATCCTCTTTCTCTTTTAAGCCC
>CM051013.1:6006714-6074214 GCA_027704905.1 Muraenolepis orangiensis | reverse complement strand
CAGTCCAAAAGGCTGAACTTTGTCTGTGAAATCCCTTCCTTCTTTATTGCTCTAAGTTGCCACCCGAATCCGAGAGAAATCTAGGAACAACCCTATGAGAAGAAACTCTGAAGACACATGGGTTTTGACCTCACTCGGCTCAATTCCTCTTCCAATCACATCGCAAACCACAAATAATATTGACTACACGCCTCCTCCGATAAATCGTAGCTATCAGAAATCAAACCAAATCATTACACACGTCCTGGGCTACTGGCAGATATAAAACACGTCGTATCAAGATAACGACCATTCACTTCCTCCTTAGTTTGGGGCTTCATTTTCGTGTGTGGATCAACTGTTGTGAATGGCCACAGCGGCATGAACGTTGCAATATCCTCTGGATGCCTGCTAGTGCTATGTGGCTAGAGGGAGGCTGCTAGTGCTATGTGGCTAGAGGGAGGCTGCTAGTGCTATGTGGCTAGAGGGAGGCTGCTAGTGCTATGTGGCTAGTGGGAGGCTGCTAGTGCTATGTGGCTAGAGGGAGGCTGCTAGTGCTATGTGGCTAGAGGGAGGCTGCTAGTGCTATGTGGCTAGTGGGAGGCTGCTAGTGGTATGTGGCTAGAGGGAGGCTGCTAGTGCTATGTGGCTAGAGGGAGGCTGCTAGTGCTATGTGGCTAGTGGAGGCTGCTAGTGCTATGTGGCTAGTGGAGGCTGCTAGTGGTATGTGGCTAGTGGAGGCTGCTAATAGAACGTGGCTAGTAAAGGATGCTAGTGGCTGCTAGCGGTGCATGGCTAGTGGAGGCTGCAAGTTCTATGTGGCTAGTAGAGGCTGCTAGTGGTGCATGGCTAGAGGAGGCAGCTCGTGGTGCCTGGCAAGTGGAGGCTGCTAGTGGTGCATGGCAAGTGGAGGCTGCTAGTGGTGCATGGCTAGTGGAGGCTGCTAGTGGTGCATGGCTAGTGGAGGCTGCTAGTGGTGCATGGCTAGTGGAGGCTGCTAGTGGTGCATGGTTAGAAGAGGCTGCTAGTGGGCATGGTAGAAGAGGCTGCTAGTGGTGCGTGGCTAGAGGAGGCAGCTCGTGGTGCCTGGCTAGTGGAGGCTGCTAGTGGTGCATGGCTAGTGGAGGCTGCTAGTGGTGCATGGCTAGTGGAGGCTGCTAGTTCTATATGGCTAGTGGAGGCTGCTAGTTCTATATGGCTAGTGAAGGCTGCTAGTGGTGCATGGCTAAAGGAGGCTGCTAGTGCTATGTGGCTAGTGGAGGCTGCTAGTGGTGCTATGTGGCTAGTGGAGGCTGCTAGTGGTGCTATGTGGCTAGTGGAGGCTGCTAGCGGTGCTATGTGGCTAGTGGAGGCTGCTAGTGGTGCGTGGCTAGTGGCTAGAGGCTACAGGCGTACTATGGACGTTGTCTGGGGGGTGTGTGTGCGTGTGTGTGTGTGTGTGAGTGAGGGTAAAGTCTGAAGACATTACCCTGGTTGCCCCCGTCGCACACCAACCCACGTCATGCCTCTGAAGTTAAAACCATCTGACAGTTAACCCTATGGTCAATGCTCAGCCTACATACAGTAAGGCACATACCAGAGTGTGTGCATTGCTCTTATGAAACGACAAAAACAGCCCAGTCCAGTTGAAAGACCCGTTGCTTGACGCAATCGCCTCGATCTGAAGGATTTGAGGGCAGGGGGAAGGCTGCCCTCACAGGTGATGACGACGATGATGATGATGATGATGATGATGATGATGATGATGATGACGATGCTGCAGTGGAGAGCCCAGACATGCGTACTCCCCTGAACATCTGATCCGAGCCGGGCCTAGTCAACTAACAGCATATCACATTAGACAGGTGACCTATATTGGCCATCGCTGATGGGCCTCGCTTCCCCGGGACGAGAGAGGGAAGGTTACCGGCGATAGATTCATAAAGAGCACATTGAGGTTGCGGTAACTAAATAGCCACAGCAACCGCTATCGTATTTATAACCAAATTAATATACGCCGTAGATAAATATCCATTCATTATTCAGCTAAGTGGGCCACACACTGGGGGAGATGTTTTTGAAGGTTGCAGCCGGGCTCTCGCTTCGAGCTAAGCATCGTTTCACTACACTGTCGTCGTGGTGGTGGTGGTGGTGGTGGCGGTGGTGGTGGTGGTGGTGGTGGTGGTGATAGTGATGGTGGTGGTGGTGGTGGTTGTATTATCAAGGCACCACTGGAGGAGATGCTCTGGACTAGAAATACAGAGAGAGAGAGACACACACAGGCAGAAGTGGACCACGCCAGGGGACAGGGCACCATCCTGGAGGGAGGAGGGGGGGGGGGGGGGTGAGGCCGTAGCCCAGTTAGGATCCAGAGCTCCTTGTCTTCCACCCCTCCCACACACCCTTACCTTTTCCTGTCCGTCCGTCTGGCTCACTCACTGACATCTCCCTCTCCCTGACCAATCAGCCATGACACGGTTACTATGACGACGACGTCCCCTTTTCTCCCCCCATCCCATAGTTGCCGATGTGTCTCACACACACACACACACACACACACACACACACACACACACACACACACACACACACACACACACACACACACACACACACACACACACACACACACACACACACACACACACACACACACACACACACACACACACACACACACACACACACACACACACACACAGAGAGAGAGAGAGAAAGACAGAATGTACCCACCGCGCACACCGACTAACTATGGTATGATGCAACACTCAGGACCAGCAGATCCGAGTGCCTGTATGTGTCTGATTTATTCATATAAGACATCTATAATTCAATCTGGCGAGTCCGGTACACCCCCCCAAAAAAAGCATTTGCAATACAGCTTGGCCCCATTTATTCTTAACTGTCACGGCAATGGAGGCACTCTACACTGTGTACTACATCGGTGATCGAGTTCAAGGAGTAAAACCGTATAACCGTCGCGTTCTAGTGCGGGATTGTAGACAGCCAATTGTTGGATGAGCTCGATAGGTTCTATAGGATTTCTTATGCGATGTCCAAGGAACCTCAGCTGACAGTGTTGTTTTACTGCTTCATACACTCATTGGTAACATGGTCATCCCTCTTGATGTTAAGCATTACCCAGTAGCAGGAAGTGGCAATGGTGTTGACCTTCTTAACCTCAATCTTTCATTGGTACATTTGATTTCCAATTATTTTCTAAGTTCCAGAAGGCTACCCAGGCCTTCCCCTTTCTTGTCTTAAAATCATGTTCACTGGCTGCAATATATGACCCAAGGTATTTTAAGTCTTCAACGAACTTCAATGGCTTGCCATTGATGGTGATGTTATGTTCTGGTTTGATATTATAGACCATTACCTGTGTTCTTTATGCTAATTTGGAGACCAGTCTCTGCAGTTACTATAGTCAATTTGTTGGCCTGATCTTGTGTCGCTGTAAATTGTTTTCCAGAGTACAAATATCATCTGCAAACTCGAGATCCAATAGTTTGCATTCAGGATGTCTTCTTGATTGTCTTGGCTTAAGTATGAACCCTGTATCTCCTTTATTGGCATGCTTCATAATCCAATCAATGACAATAATAAACAGGAATGGCGCGAGGACATCTCCCTGCAAAACTCCTGTCTTAACCTCCAAGTCTTGGCTAATGTTACCGTCTACAAGAACTGCTGATCTAGAATTGGTGTAGAGTTTTAATTGCAGCCACTATTTTTACTTAGAAATACTAGAAATACTGTCAAAGGCCTTGGAGAAGTCGACGAATATTGCCACTACTAGATCATTTTGGTCTATTGAACCCTCAAGTATTCTTCTGACCATATGATTCTGCTCAACTCCACTCCTTCCTTCCTTCCTTTTTCCCTAGTCACCAGAACTACTAGTCACCAGAAATCATAACAGCATTCCCTTCAAGAGCAAAACCAGTGCTTGAGTAAAAGGTACAATAAGTTGCCTCCCTAGATTCTACACAATAAGTGCATCAAACAAGGGGGGAAAATGACAAATAGTGAAGCCACCAGCTCCCACAAGGTCAGCACGGAGCAGACCACCATCACGAAGCAGGTCAGGTTCCGGGGCAGGGCGGTCAGACCCTTCCATCGGTGTACACTCACAGAACGAGGGCACAGCTGAAGGCTGCCTGCCTTCTTCTTCCAGTGGATAAAGTGATGATGATAATAACCACACGTTTACATGTACAAGATGACAAGATCCGATACAAAGTGTGCTCCTGTGGTATTCCCTTCTATTTCGTTGGTTTTCCTGTACTCATGACAGGACAACGAGGGTCTACACACAGCAGAAGAGGATTCTTCCACAGAGAGAGAGAGATATATCTATATCTATCTATCTCTATAGAGATAGATAGATAGATAGATATAAGAACACACAACAATGGAAACAACCCACCACGTTATTACACCGACAGACAGACACAGACAGACAGACACACACAGGAAAACACCCCCCTCACACACACACACACACACACACCCCCACACCACACCGGGTTCATTCTGCAATATGACTAATTGTTTCACAGTTTCAGCACCGCATGCTCAGAGATGTGTGACTGCGGGGTGAGAATGAGATAGCGCTTTGCTTCTCGTATTTCTGCTGCAGAGAAGCCCAAAGCACGAGCAATGGCAGCGGCCCAAACACACAGCGAGGCGAGGCCAGGCCAGGCGAGGCGAGGCCAGGCGAGGCCAGGCAAGCAGGGGAGGGGAGGGGAGGGGGGCCAGCAGGAAGGGAAAGAGAGAGGCGTGTCAAACAATAAAGGGGGCGTGGTCGGCTGCTCTGTGTACACACCTTGGCATTAATATAGGGGTCAAAGGGCCCGCATCGTTTGGACTCTTTAGGGTCTACAGAGCTCTGGAAGGGGAGGTGGGGGAGAGGGATGGGGGGAGAGAAGGTATAAGCCAAAGGGTCGTCTCAAACAGTCACATAAGCCATGAATGAATGCATAAACAAATTAATGAATGATTGTTGCAAAAAGAATATCAAATCAATCCAAAAAAATAACAATAATGGAAATAAATTTGTTAATAAATAAACTAACTTGACCAGTCATGACCAGGTTGGAAGGAATGACACAAGATGATGCCCATGTGACATGTGTCATGTGACATCACCCGACAAATGAGTAAATTTGGTCGCCAAACATAAACGTGTGACTGCAAGTGTCATCATAATGGGTCATTCCTCGCCATCCTTAACAAGACGCGCTGGTCTGGTTGCACAGCAAGCAGCCGGACAGTCCATCGTAACGGCAAACGGAAAAAATGGTGTTAAAGAGTTCAAAATGAGAAGTTCAAAATGGTTAGGGAAACACAAACGTATCACGGCCACAGTCCGGTTCATCCATGACAGAGATTGGTCTGTGGAGCTCACAACACACCATAAATGGCTACACAACCTCCCCTTTCCTTTTGCGGTACTGAATATCTCTATGTATAGCATTGCTGTTTTTGGCCGGTATACAATGGATGTGATCTTACAATCGCAAAGAAATCATAAAGAGAACGGCTGACTGATTGTTTTCAGTGAGCGGATATTGAATGAATCCATTCTTAATGTACAGGATAACCAAAACTTAAAAAAGGTACGGGATACCATATATAGTTATTAGTTACCATACTTATTATAGTCATATTTCAATTTTTGTTTATACAGTAGTAGTTCTATAGTATAGTATATAGTATAGTTATATATAGTATTGGGTCAATTTGGTGAACGAAAATCGGTCTGCTTCACTAAAGTAGAACTGATGCATCATGGGACATATTAATCTGTTGCATGACAAACGCAGAACCATTAACATGCACACACACACACAGGCACACACAGCACACACACACACACACAGGCGTCAGACCTGTTCGTTGAGCTTGGGGTGCGAGGGTCCCTGGTGGATGAGCAGCCGGACGATGCGCTGGTCCCCCTTCCAGGCGGCCAGGTGCAGCGGGTAGCAGCCCTTGTTGTCTGCCACGTTGGTCAGGGCCTCGTTACGAAGCAGCGCCTCCACCACCTCGCTGGAGACACGCAGAACCGCCGCCAAAGGGGGGGTTTCAGAGACAAATGAATTAACGCTGACCCGTGGTAGACCGGATAGAGCACCGCACAAAGGAACATCGGAAAATCGAGAGAGAGCGAGAGAGACAGAGACAGAGACAGAGACAGAGAGACAGAGACAGAGACAGAGACAGAGACAGAGACAGAGACAGAGAGACAGAGAGAGACAGAGAGAGACAGAGACAGAGAGAGAGACAGAGCAGAGACAGAGACAGAGAGAGAGACAGAGACAGAGAGAGAGGTCTCTATGTATTCACGTGTCTGCACGTGTTGTGCACTGAGTTTCCCCTCCCATTGTCTGTGAAAGTATATTTCCTCTTTGAGGACAATAATGAAGAAGATCAACTATCAAAACATCCATCCATCCAGCAGATGCTTTCCTCCAAAGCCACTTCACAGTGAACCCGGATAGAGGCAGGTTAGGGGTGAGGGATCTGCTGGATGTCAGGGGATTGAAGTCAGCAGCTTGTCGGCGGGTCCAAATCTATAGACATCCTGTCCGCCTGACCAGAGAGCTACAGGAGGCTTAACCAGGGGGTTCCTCGGCTATAAAATCAACACAACATGGCAACATTTAAACCAACATTCACCTTCAAAAAGGTAGTCTGACTTCACAAAACAAAGACAGAGTCGCCAGACTAATTTGACGTCCCCCACTAAATACTTTTCCAAACATGGCTTGGATTAATATGTTGACTTTATAAAAGGCAGATACCAACATGTTCATAGAAAGAGAAAAAACGTTTTATTACCCTTTAACTGCCCGTGCTTCTCGAGACGATAAAGCACACAAATGAATAGGCATGGCCGAGCAGCGAGCCAATCAATAGCTTAATTATCTCATGGGGCAGATTGATACCGAGGCTGGACTCCCCTTAATGCACTTTAACAACAGAGCTCCTAGTGGGGAAAACAGCAGGAGACGTTCCAGTAAAACGTTTTCTGCATATATAACATTTTGCGCCTGTTGTTTGACTGTCAAGATGAGCAAGATGACTCAAAAAGTTATGGACGGAATTGGACAAAACGTGGTGGTTACTTATGGGCCAAGGAGACACTTTGGCTCCTGGATCTGGATTTGAATCCGGATCCGGATCCAGCCGACTTTTAGGTATGCGCTCTCCTGAGTTTCCTCTAGTTAAATGATGCACTTATGCACATATGCACTTATTAACAACTTATGCAACATAGGCAACCATCTCAGGGGGGGTGGCACAGAGGAAACGGAACCCCACTCATTCCAAAAGGGGATCACCTTTGAATGAATGAAGTGCAGCCCCCCTGGTGTCAGAAGGTGACCTACCTGTGTCCGTTCAGGGCAGCGTGGTGGAGCGGCGTGTACCCGGTGCTGTCCACACAGTTCACATTGGGACCCCTCCAGATGCTGTGAGGACAGAGGAGAAGAAGCGTCCGGGATGAGTGAGGACATTTTGTACACATATTGCACAAGCGAGCACTTCCAACCGCCGTAGTAATAAAAAAGGAGAGAGGGGAAGAGATAGACAGAGAGGCAGGCCGAAAGACAGAGAGAGACAGACAGACAGACAGACAGACAGAGAGGCCGGCAGAAAGACAGATAGAGGGGAAGAGATAGACAGAGAGGCAGGCAGAAAGACAGAGAGACAGACAGACAGACAGACAGACAGACAGACAGACAGACAGACAGAGAGGCAGGCCGAAAGACAGAGAGAGATAGACAGACAGACAGACAGACAGAGAGGCCGGCAGAAAGACAGATAGAGGGGAAGAGATAGACAGAGAGGCAGGCAGAAAGACAGAGAGAGAGAGAGAGAGATAGACAGACAGACAAAGAGAGAGGGGGAAAGATAGACAGACAGACAGAGGGGAAGAGATAGACAGACAGAGAGGCCGGCAGAAAGACAGATAGAGGGGAAGAGATAGACAGAGAGGCAGGCAGAAAGACAGAGAGAGAGAGAGAGAGAGAGATAGACAGACAGTGAGGGAGGGGGAAAGATAGACAGACAGAGTGGGGGACATAGACAGACAAACAGGTGGGGGAGAGATAGACAGGTAGGCAGAAAGACAGACGGGCGGTCAGAGAGACAGGCAGGCGGAGCTCGTAAAAAGGCAGGAGTGGCTGACACTATGCTGATTGCTATCTGAGCTTTAAAATGTCTCTCAAGGAGCTGGCGTGTGGCCATGTAATACAGGAGTGCCATGGTTCTCACAGGTGGAGGGGGTGTGTGTGTGTGTGTGTGTGTGTGTGTGTGTGTGTCTCTCTCTCTTCTACCTCCACAGAGCCATGAGTTGAGCAGGAAGGAATGAGCATAGGAATGAGGAAGAGGGGAAGAGTGACACACACACACACACACACACACACACACACACACACACACACACACACACACACACACACACACACACACACACACACACACACACACACACACACACACACACACACACACACACACACACACACACACACACACACACACACACACACACCAAATGGGCCAACTTAGATTAACTCACGATGGAAAAGCACCCCATTAAGACTTATTTATTATTTTAACGCCATCAAATATTCATAGATATCCGTCTCATTAAAATGAAGGCTTCCCCAAGCTTCCCCTATCCCATATGTGCTGAATCATCATTATGCCTAGTTGTTATTATTATATTTATATATATATATATTTATTCATATATTGTTTTGTATATATATATACATATATATACACACACACTCAAGAGTCTCAGAGGGAGGAGGAGCTAGCTGCTAGCGGTAGCCAAGCTGGTCCTGGCATTCAACTTGGCCGTCAAGTTTAGTCAGTTGTATTTATTTTTAATTTGCAAAGAGCAATAGGATGAGGATGGATGGGGGGGGGGGGGGGGGCGAGGGGGGAGCGAGGGGGGAGGAGGGGGACGGAGGGGGGGGGGACGCTAGCAAACGTCAAGGGAGGTAAAACAAGCTGAGGAACGAGGAGGATGGAGAGTAATTAAAAAGGAGCCGCTTTAAGCTCGTGGACGCCAGTGCCAGGAAAAACAAACACACACTGAAAAGACTTGAGCGTTAACGCGTCCTAAATAAACCATGTGACCGGCGACTCTCGCAGCTGTGTGGTGTGCCTTCTGGAGCCAGGAGACTGCACGTTAAAGAGCAGGTTTCTCAAGGCATGGGGCTCGGAATGATCTAGCGTGGATGCAGAGTGAGCATCTTCTCATTCAAATGCTCAGACGTTCTACAGCCGGAAGAACGCACACACACACACACACACACACACACACACACACACACACACACACACACACACACACACACACACACACACACACACACACACACACACACACACACACACACACACACACACACACACACACACACACACACACACACACACACACACACACACACACACACACACACACACACACACACACACACACACACACAGCTTGTGGGTACCAAAATAGTTGTGTATTCTAAGAAATTTAAGTACTTGCCGTTATGTGTGCGCAAAGGGTGCACCATGTGGATTGCGACACAATTGTTGTTGTACTTGTGCAATGACAATAAAGGCATTTTTGATTCTGATTCTGGTTCAGATTCTGTAAACCATAACAAGTAAACACAAAAGGATGGGAAAAACAGAGCCCAAGGAGAGGAGGTTCTCCCCGCCGCGTTTCTTCCCCGCAAAGGAAGCAAGCGATGAACATAAAAGGCAGCAGACATGAACCACACATTATGAATCAATCCAACGTAGCGTGACAAGTCAGGGAGGGGGGGGGGGGGGGGGGGAGGAAGGGGGGAGAGAAACGACAATCTCCCCCCTCCCATCTTCCCATCCCTTCCACTCTCATAAGCATATTCATTTTTTGTGTCTGGCCTTTCTTTCCTTTCTTTCCTTTTTACATCACCCATAATGGCGCTTGGTGGGGGGAAAACAGCCCTGCAATTACAGGCATCTCATTAGAGGAGTGTCTCCGAACGCTCCAGCGTCTGGAACAATGGTTCCTGACATACAACAACACACAACCAGAACCACACTCAGAATGCCTTTATAGTCATTGCACACAAAGACAGTACAACAACAACTGTGTAGCAATCCTCACGGTCACTCTTTACACACAACAGCCATTTAAAAATATACATTATTTAAAAACTAAAATTCACATTATTTAAAAGTAGACTCCGAAATAAACTGATTTCAAATGGCCAAATATAAGTCAGATGTATATATATACATATTGCACAGCAATGGCATCGCAGCAATCCTCACCATCATCATTGTCCTGGTTTGTTACCTTCCTATATTTCTTAAGCCTTCTCTCGGCCGGCCTCTAACCAGGCCTCTAACTAGGCTGACTCATCGAGGCCTCTGGGATGGCTTGCTAATGCTTCCGATGAAACCAGCGAGGAAGTATTGCTGTGTTTTGATAGTGTGCTCCGAGAAAAAAACTCAACTACGGACAGAGAGATAAGGGGCCGTGTGTGTGTGTGTGTGTGTGTGTGTGTGTGTGTGTGTGTGTGTGTGTGTGTGTGTGTGTGTGTGTGTGTGTGTGTGTGTGGTGTGTGTGTGTGTGTGTGTGTGTGTGTGTGTGTGTGTGTGTGTGTGTGTGTGTGTGTGTGTGTGTGTGTGTGTGTGTGTGTGTGTGTGTGTGTGTGTGTGTGTGTGTGTGTGTGTGTGTGTGTGTGTGTGTGTGTGTGTGTGTGTGTGTGTGTGTGTGTGTGTGTGTGTGTGTGTGTGTGTGTGTGTGTGTGTGTGTGTGTTCCTCGATTCGCCCAGTACAGCGAAGGAAGGGTTCCGATTGGTTCGGGAGCTGGAACATAGTGATGTTCCGCACATCGCTGGTAAGGAAACACTGACCTCTGCTCGGTGTCCCAGATACAGGTTATGTAATGGCTTAACGCTGAATAGATAAATATATAAAAGACATGGCATGGAACCAACATTACCAGCAGCCGCCAGTAAGAGGCCGGTAAAAATCCAACACGACGCGCTGCGTGTACAGAACTTAGACATATTCAACATAAAACGGCATCAATCCTTTTAAGCCGTATTGATATTCAACACACGGCCGGCACGTCCCACGAAGAAAAAAAGCTAAATGAACATAACTCTCCAATACCTATATTGCTTTTTTGGCAATTGTGGAGGAAAATGACAACAGATAACTAACAGAGAGTGAGAGAGAACTGAGAGAAAGAGAGAACTGAGAGAAAGAGAGAACTGAGAGAGAGAGAGAACTAGAGAGAGAGAGAACGAGAGAGAGAGAGAGAGAGAGAGAGACCGAGAGAGAGAACGAGAGAGAGACCGAGAACCAGAGATTGAGAAAACGAGAGCAAGAGAACGAGAGAGAATGAGTCAGCGAGCGAGAGAGAGGGAGCAAGAGAGCGAGAGCGAGAGAGAGCGAGAACGAGGGTCAGAGAGAGAGAACGAGGGTCAGGGAGAGAGAGAGAAAAAAGAAAGAGAGAGAGAGAGAGAGACCAGAACGAGAACGAGAGAAAGAACGAGAGAGCGAGGATGAGAACGAGAGATGGGAGAGAGGGGAGTGAAAGGGGGGATAAGGACACCAGCCTCTCCTCCACAAAGCCCTCCCAAGTGGAGGAGCTGTGTCAAGCACCACGTTGTCCACAGAGGACACTGAACACACTCTGGACACTGAAGGGCATGAGTAAGAGACCGGCAATCCATCTCACCCTCTTACGCTTCTCCCAGCTGAGCACACACACACAGCGAGAAGAGAGAGAAAGAGAGAAAGAGAGAGAGAGAGAGAGAGAGAGAGAGAGAGAGAGAGAGAGAGAGAGAGAGGAGAGAGGAGAGAGAGAGGAGATGGGAGAGAGAGAGGGAGAGAGGAAGAGGAGATAGAGGAGGGAGAGGGAGAGAAGAGAGGCATGGAGAGAGAGAGGAGGGAGAGGAGACTGAGGATAGAGAGAGAAGGAGAAAGAGAGAGAGAGAGAGAGAGAGAGGGAGACTGAGGATAGAGAGAGAGGGAGAGAGAGAGAGAGAGAGAGAGAGAAGGATCGAGAGAGAAGGAGGGAGACCGAAGCTGAGGGCTTAGGAACCGCAGCAGGGCAATGGACAAAACCGTGTTGATTTGGTTTGGGAGAGAGGGACGAGGACGGGAGGGGGACATTCATGGGAACTGAGTGAGGAATTCCCGTTTGAAAGGCTCAGTTAATCCCTAATTTCCCTGAGGGAATATCGGCGGGATGAAGCCGGAGTTTGAAAGAGATTCTGGGGGGATGGGGGTGGGGTGTGGGGGGGGGGGGCTGTGATTCTGTGCTGTACAAAGCGCAGCCAATGAGAGAGGAGGGAATGGTGGCAGCATTCCCTCCTTGCTTTGCGTGGTCTGCGTCAGGGTTTATATGAGTAGTTACCCCCCCTTGATGAAACCCTGGGCAGGCACCCAAGTTGTATTCTTCAGGACTCGGCCAACTGTACAGCAGTTTGATCATGAAGAGAGGGGAACATTAATCTGTAAATGAGCAGCCGATAATTCATAACATTATTATTATTAAACGACACATCCCCTTGGTCGGCTGTACATGGACCGGGAAATATGACGGATTATCATCCATGAATGTGTGAACACATTATCAGCTTCATCATTGGTTCAAGTCGGATAGCGAGCAGGAAAGCTCAGTCTGTTGGGACCTTCCGGATTGGGAACCGGAAGGTCGCCGGTTCAAGTCCCCGAAACAACCAGACCACTTAAACTGCTCCCAAGGACAGCTGTATATACAATAGCTGCCCACTGCTCCTAATACTAGGATGGGTTAAACGCAGAGAAACACATTTCACTGTGTGTGTGTGTGTGTGTGTGTGTGTGTGTGTGTGTGTGTGTGTGTGTGTGTGTGTGTGTGTGTGTGTGTGTGTGTGTGTGTGTGTGTGTGTGTGTGTGTGTGTGTGTGTGTGTGTGTGTGTGTGTGTGTGTGTGTGTGTGTGTGTGTGTGTGTGTGTGTGTGTGTGTGTGTGTGTGTGTGTGTGTGTACATGACCAATAAAGAGGATTCAATCCTCCAGACTCCGATTTAGAAGTCTAAATAAAAAGCATTGTAAACTACTTAAACATTTCCATTGTTTATGGGAGGAAAAGACTAAATGTACTGTAGCAGTCAATACATGAATACAGTTAGCCAACACATTACTCATTATTCACTCAATACATTCACTCAGTCGTGAGGCTGAACCATCCGACTCCTGGCTTATGGGAGCGGCTGAAAGCAGAAAGCCAGGTGAGCCTGCAGCCCAGTGTGTCAAATGAACAGATCGGTCCTGCAGCCCATTAGCGGCTGTGACTGTATTCCCAGGGATAAGTGTTGCCCGGTGGAGAGGAGGAAAGGGGGGGGGTTCTGATTGGCACATGGCTGGCTACGGTCAGGGGAAGCGAGGCTTCATTATGCATACGGTGGGCGGGTGCCGAGACCGGACGCCCTTCTGCCAAGCGGTAGCTCAGCAGGGGGGGGTGGGCCTCTGTGCCCGACCTGGGCTTCCGTCGTCCCCAATTAGAGAGAGTGACACTGAAGTACCTGCCAGTACTTCCTCCTCCTGCTGGTGCTGGTGCTGCTCCCCCTTCCTGCTGCTGCCCCTTCCTCCTCGGCCTGCTGGGGGGAACCGGCTGAATCGAAAGCATTCACGCGCGGAGGCCGAGGACGCAGAGCACAGCAGCTGTGGGCCCGAACTACGACAACAACAGCAGCAGCAGCAGCCCCAAACCGGCCGCTGTGTGCGTGTGTGTCGACTTTATGCAAGGGTTATGACTCAGCAGGCATACGTAGGGATGAGACATCCACACACCTTCAAAAGAGCGTCCGATGGCACAACAGAATGCACAGTGGAAGGTTATTAAGACCAAAAATCACCTACATTCTCTAAATGATTTGTTTATAATTAAGGTTAAGGCTGTGATGCTTAATGTGCGTGGCTAACTATTCATAGTTACTGTATATACTGTAGATATCTAGGGTTCATTTAAGTCGAGGCTGTCCGGAGTGAAGCGAACCCCCATATTGCGTCAGCCCTCCACCTCAACGCGGTACATTAAAAGGCTGCGTCATGCCTCTTTTTTTTTTCGCACACGGCCAAAAATCGCCACATCCTTCTGCTTATTCTGTGAAAAAAAAGGAAATATCCCAGAATAGAAACTAACTCAACCAAAAGGTGAGTTTGCATTCGGCGTCGGGCTGATGACGACGATATACTCGCAGCAGCCAAGACAACGGCGGTAATTGAGTATTTTGGACTGAGATGGACCGGGCCCTGATGAAGCGTTTTCCCGGAGCATCTGCGCTGCAGCGGGAGACCCGTCTCTCTCTCCACGCAGCCTCCTAAAGCGCTCACAGCAGCGTCCAAACCACGGGGGATTTAATACTTTGGTGCCACTGCCATCGAAATCGCTGCGAGAAAAAAGAAGAAGAAGAAGAAGAAAAAACCAAGCAGGACAGATCCAGAACTGAAGAATAAAAGATGGACAGAAGGGGGAGGGGGGGGTGCAGATGGAGTGAGAAAAGAGAGGGGGGGGAAATAAAAACATCTCAGCTTGTCCAACAAGCTGCCTTTTTCCCACACTGGTTCTATCTCTCTGCGGAGCAGACGCCACGGCACAAGCCAGAGAAACACATATCTCTCACACACACACACACACACACACACACACACACACACACACACACACACACACACACACACACACACACACACACACACACACACACACACACACACACACACACACACACACACACACACACACACACACACACACACACACACACACACACACACACACACACACACACACACACACACACACACACGTTTGACAAATAAAATCCTGTTGGGTTGACCGGACGGATCAGGGTGGTTATTTTGAGTCACGCTGACAGCCTAGTTCTCGTTATAGAGGGCCTACATTCAAAGTCAGCCAAACTTTAAGTCTTTGGCCTTATTTTGCATGTCAATGCATTATAGCGGGCGTTTTCTTGGAAGTCCCACCAAACACATGACAACACTACCGTTGACACTCACTACATGCATTAGGGACCATTATAGGGTCTTATCTGAATCCATTGTTATTAAAAACTAGTCTTCTTGTCAGGCATAACCGCAACAGCCTTATGTCCAGACGTGATGTGGAGACAGACTGCTCTGGCTGGCCCTGGCCTGTTGCCAAAATAGACCCCCCCCCCCCTTAGTCATCCAAATGCTATCCTCAGTCTAGCACACACACACACCTTGTCGCTTCAGCTTAGCGCCTTCACAGTTCACAACAAGTAGCGAGCATAAAACGGCGCCCGGCAGTGCGCTAGGCTAATTGTTTGCGCTTTGTGTACGCTAACTTAGGGTATTTCCCCCCCACACACACACAGAACACGTTTGATGTCTCTGGTCCTGGTGGGGGCTGGCGCTAGCCCAGCGGGAGGGGGGGCTGGCTTGTAGACTGCTATGGGCAAGCAGCAGAGAGCGGGAGAGTAGAGAAAGACGCCAGCCATCAGACTACAGAGACATGTGTCTATAGGACACACAGCTGCCTGACACACACACACACACACACACACACACACACACACACACACACACACACACACACACACACACACACACACACACACACACACACACACACACACACACACACACACACACACACACACACACACACACACACACACACACACACACACACACACACACACACACACACACACACACACACACACACACACACACACACACACACACACACAGTCTTCACAGGTCTGGGGGAAGACCCGGCATCTTCCGGGATGGGGAGGAGAGAGGAGTCCATAGCCATGCTGCGAAAAAGTATCTTTCCCATTTGTCTTTGCGTTATGAAAAGCTTCCGGTCGACTCGGGTGAAACCGAGGTCCTACAAACACCGCTAAGTTTGTTTAGAAGGGGGCCGGGTGTGTGTGTGTGTGGGGGGGGGGGGGGGATAGGTTGTTGTTGTTGTTGTTCTTTGCAGGAAGACACCACTCTCTTTGTTCGTTTCAGGAGTACCTTCAGGGAGAGTGGGTGCTAGGAATAACAGCGGTTGGATTGAATCATCTTAATTGGTCACATACATGCACACACGGACATTTTTTCTCTGCATTTAACCCATCCCAGTATTAGGAGCAGTGAGCAGCTCATACGGCACCAACGTATGAGCTAACAGACTGAGCTGCTGCCGCCTCACAGCATTTAATCAATCCGCTGAATGACAAGGAAAACACGTAAAGGCTTATTTTAAAATGAGAGAGTACGGTTTTTTTTTGGAAAGGAAATACGCTTGGTTTCCATCTTTAAAATATGTAAATAATGGAAGATGCTGCTGCTGGAGGAGGAGGAGGAGGAGGAGGAGGTTCCCGGCCGGTTTTGGTTGTTGACACCGTGCTCATCTCACAGACTCCCCATTACTCTCTCTCTCTCTCTCTCTCTCTCTCTCTCTCTCTCTCTCTCTCTCTCTCTCTCTCTCTCTCTCTCTCTCTCTCTCTCTCTCTCTCTCTCTCTCTCCTCTCTCTCTCTCTCTCTCTCTCTCTCTCTCTCTCTCTCTCTCTCTCTCTCTCTCTCTCTCTCTCTCTCTCTCTCTCTCTCTCTCTCTCTCTCTCTCTCTCTCTCTCTCTCTCTCTCTCTCTCTCTCTCTCTCTCTCTCTCTCTCTCTCTCTCTCTCTCTCTCTCTCTCTCTCTCTCCTCACATGTGTGGAATTCCTCCTTCTGGTTAGAAAGACACTTATAGTCTTGGGTGGTGGTGGCAGGAGGGGGGAGGGGGGAGGGGGGAGGGGGGGGGAATGTCCTCCTGACGGCCCCCCCCCCCTCCTGCCCACTCAGTTTGCTTTCTCAAGACGACACAAATGTGGGGGTCGTAAACACAACAGGGCATCGGCGGTGAGCACAGGGCATCCCAAGCTCAGATGCTAGTGGAATGCTAACACGGAGGTGTCAAGATTGCCCGGCTACCGCTGCTCCCCTCCTGGGTAAAGCCTCTCTCTCTCATTTCAGAGTTCAGAGGTCAACCACTGATGAATGTGATACCACATACAGACGGCTGTCTGCCAACTCTGGGTTCACATAGGGTGTTGTTGACAGAGGCAGCTTGTACTACGGTACTGTACAGGAAAAAAAAATCATCAGTCATCTCTCCCCCTGGTATCTCTTGATCACGACGTGACGTGTTCACACGCTCGCCGCTTTGCAGTGAATTAAGATGACCGTGTTAAGAACACACAGAAACACAGGCAGGAGCGACAGCTTGCTGTTAAAAGCGGCCCTTGTCAACAGTGTAAGTCGACTGTTGATTTTACACACACACACACACACAGCGGTGAACACATGTACAACAGAACACCAGGCTCCGAGTGGGAACGCCAGTCAAGCACTAATGAAGGGCACACTCATTTTTAAAAGGCCTATAAACATGGAGGGGGAGAGGATGTCCTTTCAAAACAGTCTGAAAACAACACGTCTGCAAATTGGCAAAAAGTGCAGTGATGCATGTTACAGGCCGAGGCCTATCGCTTTATTTGGTACCTACGCAAAAGCAATATGCAAAGAGTGTGGGATTTGAATTCAATTCTAGCAATGAGCGATAAAAAAACAGAACCAGATAGGAATAGGGAACATCTCGATCAAAGAAATGTGTCAAAAATGCTCTTGTGTCTTGACGGAGCCCTTTGAGGAGAAGCTCCATGTGTATGGGTCAGTAAAGGTGGTCCTACCATACACTTTAGAAACAGCTTCATTTTGTTATCAAACCTTGAACCAAAAGAGCCCTGGTTAACGCCCAACTGCAGAGGTGTTTAAGGACCGATAGGAACATGAAAAGCTACCCATAACACACTTTGTCACCGGGGACAAAAGCCAGGGCTGTGGATCCAGTGTGTGCGGGGGTGGGGGGGTGGGGGTGGGGGTGGGGGGTGGGGGGGTGGGGGGTGGTGGGACGACAACTCTTCATCTGGTTAAGCTCTCAGAGTGTTTGTCCAGAACTCTACCACGCATTCCTCTGTTAATTTCTCCCCTCGGTGAGCAGGGCAGGCTTTCCCCTCGCCGATGGGACTTGTCTTACCTCCAGCCCCAGCAGCTGGTGGTGTGATGTTTGGACCGTCACAGAGGACAGTCTGAGATGAGCGTCTTCCTGTCAGCCCTTTCCTCTGGGCCTTTTCTTCAGCTTGGGGGGGAGGGGGGAGAACATTTCTATCCACTTGTGACACTGTGAACATCTTGAAGTATCTTGTATGTTCACCAAATGAATGGTTATGGGAGCAATTTGTAGCCTCTGTTTTACCAATAGGATGTTTGAAAGTGGCATTACTGCACTTTTGAAGTCCATTACTGCACTTTTGTTAACTGTTGACATTTTCAACCTTTGGGGGGGAGGGAGCCATCTATTCATTTCATATCAAGAAATGTGCCATTATTGACATAAACACTCACTGCCAAAGTAAATGACTGCAACACTGCAACAACAAACACATTTGTTGTCACATTAGTGTCCCGATCGATCGGATGTCAAAGCCTGTGGCCCTCGCCCTACCTCTCCCTGCCTTGTGCCGCCTGGTTATCTGTTGGCGGAACACCAAGGAACACATGTTCAGGGTCCCCCGGGCAGCGGTAGCGCGCTGGAGGTTATTGGATGTGTCCAACGGCAAAACAAACTAAAAGCATGATGACGCAGCCTCCTGGGGAAGGCAGGCATTCCCGTGGAGGAGAGCAGAGCTGTTGTCCCACCCCGTGTTCCAGAAGACGCCGCAAGTCTTGACACGCACACCATTCCACACCAGGAACACCAACCATCTACCAGCACGATCTCTCGTCGCAGCGCCGCTTTTCAGCATGAAGATGAAGGTGTTTACGCCAAAACACTAAGATTAGTGTGATATCGCAAGGGGGGGGGGGGGGGGGGGTCTGATCCTGCTCTGTAAAGAAGAAACAATGTTTTGAGAGACTGTCCTGGTGCCAGCTGTTTGTAAACACACGTGTTTACATTTAACAGCAATGTAGCCTTTTAGATTGTTGTTGTTAGTTCGACCTTTTGCTGATCCGGTCATAAACAGCAACAAGAATCCGCCATTGTGGCCTATAAATCACATGCGCGTCATTACGGATGCTCCCAGTCAAACCCGAGGAGAGCGGGAGGAACCGAGATGTGTTGGTGGAAACCCTCTGACCCAATTGGCTCTAATAGGATTACAAAGACCAGTTTCCTCAACCGGACACACAAACACCAAACTAGAAGAAACAACGAAAAATGGAAAAGTAGCACGGGTTTAACCGCTGACTAAGCTTCTTGTAGTAATAAAGACGGGTCAATAAGCGAAGTGGCATTTCGATTGAACGCGCTAAATCAAAGGCGATGGCTAGTACCTCCCCCAGGCCATTCTGTGGTCAATAACACTGCATTGTCTCAAACAGCCCTTCGACAGACCTCCCGTTTATGTTCAAATGTAAACGCAGACAAAGCGGTCCAATTAACAGCTTGTTTATTAAAGAGCCCTCTACATGTAATGATGCTCCACCAAGACCTCCGCTGTCAGACAGTATCAGTGGGCCAAGTCTGCACGGTAGCCCTCATAGTGAGCCTGCACAGGAGCACAGACCTACCAGACGGTGGACTTGACTGCATGCCATCAACTCCCCCGGGAATTGGATTTCCGATTATGCGGGTTTGATGTGATTACCTTAAGAACATCGTACTCGCGTCTGCCATGAGTAAGGCAATAATACATCACCCATAACGCCAGAGGAGCACTTCCATACTAAGAAGGAAAGACATGTGGGGGGTGTCCAGTGGCCAGTGGGCTGTGATGGGCATCCACTGTAACGGCACACCATGGCAAGGCATTACAATCAGGATTCAGAAGGAAGGAGGGCGTGTAGTGCCAAAGAGGAGGAGAGACTAAAAGCCTTTCATCTGCATAGTATTACAAGTGATGCATGAGCACTCCCTACATCCAACACATGACCCCTGAAGTGGGATACGTTAAGATGCCTCTATCCATCCCTGTAAGGCCTTCCCCGGGGAATACAGAAAATGAAGTACTACTGAGAAGTATTACAAGTCACAGCGATGGTGGGTACCTCTATAGATATAGATATACACACACAACAAATAGTGCATAGTCTGAGATATTGATCAGGCATATCAGTGCAAGTGCTAGTGTTGCAAGTGGAAGCATCGATGCATGAATGACATGGAATGACAGAGCAGCAGCACCACCACCACCTTGAACACAGCGAGAAACGATGTATAGCCTAGTAGTGTCTGACCATGCCCTAACTTTGCGGGGAGAAATACCATTTATAGAATAGAACCATTCTCAAAAAAAAGTACGACTTCCACAATGCTGGCCCACAGTGATGGGCCCGAAACGCATCGCAGTGTGTGAATGAAGTTGGACGGTGGAGGACTGCATCATCACGCCAATGGTGGGGTTTAAGATCAGATTAGATCAGCCAAACGCATCCCTGGATGTATTAATACTACCAGGTCAAGATCAAACCCAATACACCTCATACACACAGCGCTCGGCGTGTGGATGGATGGGTGGTGGGTGAGTAGGCATTTTAGATACAGTAGGACCGGTGGTGGTGGTGGTGTTGTGGAGAGAGAGAGAGAGAGAGAGAGAGAGAGAGAGAGAGAGAGAGAGAGAGAGAGAGAGAGAGAGAGAGAGAGGAGAGAGAGAGAGAGAGAGAGAGAGAGAGAGAGGTGGAGGTGGCTAACAAAGAAGCGTTGAGATGCCCGTTGTGTATGCGGTAGAACCAGCGGTTCTAGAACCAGTGGTTCTACCGTTCTGCAGGGGGGGCTGGCTCTGGGGGGGGGGGTCGCCTTCTCCCCGGTGCATCTGTCTCTGTCTCTCTCTCTCTCTTACCTGAGTAGACTGGAGAGCGGGTGAGAGGAGGCACCGTGGCCACCGCTGTTCCCACCTCCCCCGGTCCCCGATGAGCCGCCGCCGCCGCCACCACCGGTCCCGGCCGACGGTCGCTTCCCGGATAAGAGCTTCTCCACGGCGGCGAGGTTCCCGGTGCGCGCCGCCTCCAGGAGCTCCTGCTCCTTCCCCATCACGGATCGAAATGTGGTGGTGGGGGGGGGGGGGTTAGAAGGGTTTCCCTTCCCCACAACAATATTGATCCGTACTTTCTTCTTTCTTTCACAGTCGCAAAGAAACGGTAGTCCCTTATGATTTCTTCCCCCACACCCCCCCGTCCTCTGATGGGTTGTAAAACCCGGTTGGTGCTGCGCTGCTCCGGGGGGAAAGTTTCGCTCGGTAACCGCCGCTAAGGAAACTTCCTTTGACCAGTCCTCCCTCCTCCCTCTCTCCCCCCTCCCACCACCAACACCACCCCCTCCTGGGTGCAGTCCGTCACTTCCTTGAAACTAGCCTGCCTCTCTCTCTCTCTCTCTCCCTTACTCTCTCTCTCTCTCTCTCTCTCTCTCTCTCTCTCTCTCTCTCTATCTCTCTCTCTCCTCTGACTCTCTCTCTCTCTCTCTCTATCCCCCTCTGACTCTCTCTCTCTACTCTCTCTCTCTCTCTCTCCTATCCCCCTCTGACCGCCCTCCCCCCCTCTCTCTCTCTCTCTCTCTCCTCTCTCTCTCTCTCCTCTCTCTCTCTCTCTCTCTCTCTCTCTCTCTCTCTCTGCGTTGTTATCAGAGCTTGTGTGTGTGTGTGTGTGTGTGTGGTGTGTGTGTGTGTGTGTGTGTGTGTGTGTGTGTGTGTGGTGTGTGTGTGTGTGTGTGTGTGTGTGTGTGTGGTGTGTGTGTGTGTGTGTGTGGTGTGTGTGTGCGCAACTCCTCCTCTGGACTGTTTTCCAAAAGAATGGGATGGGCGTAAGCAAGATGGAGCCGACACATCCCTCCCCCCCCCCCCCCCCCTCCCGGACCACCAGACTGAGGGGGGACGGAGAGATCATCGTGTGCTCATCCACTGTTTTTATTTTAGTGTTCAGTATTATTATTATTATTATTATTATTATTAATAATAAAAACACATTGGGAATAGTAAAAGTTGAATCTCGCTTGGGGGGAATTTTAATGAACTAATTATAATTGAAAGAGGAAATGATCAAATCCCATTGGAAATAACAATGCATAACAAATGCGGTTGTTATTATTATTATTATTATTATTATTATTATTATTATGTATATATACATTATTATTATATAGGTATACAAAAAACACATTGGAAATATTTTAATGAAATCCCGTGTGTCGATGAACCCACACTGTCAATTAATTACTTTTGACAAAGTGACAATGGAGTTATTATTGCAGTTATTACGTATATACATAATTAGATAATATATAATATAATATATTATATTTTATAATATATTATATTATATAGAAGCCAAATGAATTATGTATAATATAATATTAGATAATATAAATAAATACTACATACGGAATCGAATGAGGTTGTTGTACATTGTGCTCACTCTCTCACTCAATAAAGTTCTTACAAACCGGAAGTGGACGTGGGTCAAACAAACCGCTAAGCAGCTACTAGTGAGATTTTTCGTTTCACAGTAACGAACAGCTTCGTTATATCTACACGAAAGCGTTTGCCTGGGAGTTGGTATGAAGCATTCTTATTGTTCACATACGTTCTGTTATTTAAAGTGCATAGAACAAAAACAAGTACTAGATAGACAAGAGAGCTGTTAGCTTCAGAAGCTAATTTGTAGCTGCATCGTTGTTGTTATTGTTGACATGGCTCTAGTTGCATGGAATATTGCAAATGTATAGTGCAAGTGTGTGCATATATGTATATGAACACAAAGCATATATCCTGGCTGTATCACAACGTCATACTGTTGCGGAACATTAGGGTTTAAGTACAAAGTATACGCGATGGATTGTGTATCTTCTATAGTATCATATTATCATATCAGTATCGGTTAGAATACTGTGTAATTGGAAGAATGCAGAAAGAAGTGACTGCATTGATTATGACCTGTACTGTGTGTAACTGCCTCTGTGTTCAGTTTGAGTTTTTGGTTCCTACCTAAATGCTGTAGAGTAAGAGCGGAACTAATGGTTGAAGCGCACAGTGTTCCGGGGACGTTTTATGCCGACGCACACGCGTGTAGAAATCTCTATATAAGAGAAAGTTCCGTCACAGTCAGTTCGGTCGATCAGTTCAGTCAGTGAAGTTCCATAATTTCCTCTCTTATTGCATGCAGCCAATAAGGTACGTTGGGTGTTGTGGTTGTTAGCTGTGTGTAGGCTCAAGTCAGGTAGCTAAAGTGCTAACGAAATGTTTGCTAAGTGAGTTTATTATTATTATTATTATTGCAGAAGGATTTAATGTGTTTTGTAGGTTAAGTTCATTTTGGTTAACAATATTGTAAAGACATGTGACACTAAGAGACGAAGTAGAAATAATATGGATGTATGTTGTTATTGTTTGATCTGTGATTTATTGTATTTCATGTGTGTGTTTCACAGTTCTCACGGTCTGGATTTGAATAAATCCTACCAGTATCATAAAGAACGCATAGCTGTCATCATTGCATGAGAGGGAGTTACACTGTGTATATCGTTAAGTACTTAGTGTTTTGGGTTTCTTAGCTAAGAGGAAACCGCACTGGACTGACCGTGAGGGGGTATACTGGCTTTGACTAACTGTAGTGCAGGCTGAATGACAGTGATGTCCTCAACAGTGTGTTTTTAGACTTAAACTAAGGAGCCCAACAACTAGTCGTGTCATGGCGGCTGCATGATCAGGTGTCTTCCCCCCCCCCCCCCCGGAAATACGCCGGTTTGTGCATTTCTCGATGGACACCAGGTTGTGGTAGGGGGGGGGGACAGGGAAAAAGCCTAGCGTTGTTAGATATAGACGGATTTGATCAAAATGTGGTTCATGGGTGTCATGTGTGTTCACGATTGTGCAGAGAATGGCGGACCCCGCGAGGATCAAACGGGAGATTCCCAAGGCCACGTCTCCGGGCGCTGACGACGACGATGATGACGATGACCAGACCGGATTGGAGGACGATGGGGAAGGCGCCTCCACATCAGGAAGTGGCAGGAATGAAACCAAAGGCTCTGACGGCCAATCAAAGCCAAAAGAGGAGGCTAAGGATGTGAGCTACCATCACACACACACACACACACACTCTCCTCCCCCCTAATAAAGGCACCAGGAGAAGACTCTGTCAATGTTGTTGTATGCTTCAAATGTGAATCATTTGAAGCATACCTGGTAGCAAGCTAAGTCGTTGGCCAATTGTTAGTTCAATTGTTAGGCAACTTATTGTACTTTTATCTGAGCACTGCTGGAGGCTTGCTAAGAAGAAAATGCACTTATGACTTCCGGTGACTAGTTGTTTTCTTGCCTATACCTGTGTTGACCGTCACTTTGGACAAAGTGCCCGCTAAATGACTGGAATGTACCGTCATTTTTACAGTTCATTAATCCCAGACAGGAAATATGCATGTATTAACCTTTTTAAAAGTCTTGATATTGCATTTTTTCCCTTATCGATAGAAGGTTCAGTCGTTTATCTCTGTCATGTTTCATTTTCAGCTATTGTCACATGTGAAATTGTAATGCGTGTATTTTTCCATTTTTTGAGAAGGAATCGGCAGCAGGAGAGGACGACGAGGAAGGGGGCGACCCCAAGAGACTGAAAGTAGAGCCGGAGAAGAAGAAGGAAAAGCGGCAGAAAGTGGACGAGGATGAAATTCAGAAGATGCAGTAAGCTAGAGATTCCACACCTCAAAACACCAGTTGACATGACCTGCTGATGTGTGATCCCAGCAAGCCCCTTAGTTTAGTGGGGAAAAGTTTAAGTAGGGGGTCGCAAAGCTAGAAATGGGCCAGTCAGTCACACTGTGTTTATGTTATGTCTCTTTCCAGAGTTCTGGTGTCCTCCTTCTCAGAGGAGCAGCTGAACCGCTACGAGATGTACAGACGCTCTGCCTTCCCCAAGGCCGCCATCAAGAGGGTGCGGCCTTTCGTCATGCGCCGTTCTCCCAGATGGACACCCTGTGTCCGTCCTTAGGTTACATTTTTGTACTGTGCTTTTGTCTTCTAGCTAATCCAGTCCATAACGGGATCATCGGTGTCTCAGAATGTGGTGATTGCCATGTCGGGAATTTCCAAGGTCTTTGCAGGAGAAATTGTTGAAGAAGGTGAGTGGTATACTGTATGTATACAAAAAAAAGTGGTTGTTATTAACATTAGATTGTTAATACTTAGATAATGATAGTCGATGCTTATTTAGGGCTTGTACATCGCGAGGGCACGTCGCTATGACCACCCCCGTTTTGCATTTGCCATAAGAGCATTGGAATGTTAGTCATTATATTGGAAGTAATGTTTTTCTAGTCATCGTTTATTAATTAATCCGGAACTTATTAGTCATTGTGCAGAGACATTGTCGTGTTTGAAACTGCCACAGAGTTTTCCTATGAGACACGGCGAAACAAGTTATCGGCCTTGGTTACGGTATATATTTACGTTGATTTTAGGATTCTACAGTACTACATATTTTAAGTCCTCTCAATATGGTATCGGCAACAAAAAAAATCCCATGATGCATTGTGATGTACACACCCCCTTATAGTATATAATTCCCCTTTCTCTGCCCTCCTTCCAGCGCTGGATGTGTGTGATAAGTGGGGAGAAACACCCCCTCTGCAGCCCAAGCACATGAGGGAGGCAGTGAGACGGTTGAAGACCCGAGAGCAGATTCCGAACACCAAGCACAAGAATATTCTCTTCCACTGAGTCCCTCTCTCGCTCTCTCTATTCACTCCTTTATGGACTTGGCATCTTATTTTTCTAAGACGAGACGTGGCCCGCCCCCAGCAGGAAGCCGCGATGACCTCCTCCTCCTCCTCTCTGTGGAGGCAGGCAAAGACTTTTGAGTTGTGAAAACGAACGCCAAGCGGAGGACCTAGAAATGCGAAAGTGCTTTTATTTTCAAGTTTGGAATTGTTTTATTTTTCTATTCTGTTACATACCGATGATACAGATGTTTGGTTCAGTCAGAGACATGTGTTGCATTGCTTGTAAATATAGTGTCATGTTTGTTTTGCCACAAACGCATTTTAATGAAATCCGAAAGACTTGGTTCCCTACGTTCACCTAGAGCTGTTTCCAGAAAATGTAAATATTCACCCTGTTGTTGATAACTATAACAGAATATGATCGTATCATCTTATCATGATGGTGTCGAACCATATTCGAAAACGGTTGAAACCTAAATAAAATATGAACATTGATCGTGACTCCAACTATATGGTAATCCATATCTAAACATTTAAAATACAGTAATTTACAAATACACCTTCAAATACATTTACATTTCTTTATTATTTTCACACTGCTTTGGTTCACAGAACCAATTTCTTAGGTCTAATGAGGCGATTATACAAAATTCAATGCAAATATTAGGAACAAAATACATCAGGTATTTTACAGTTGACAGAAGGTAGTTATCACATGATTTTTTTGAATTTGTTTTTTAAAGGTGATTCACATTAAAAGTGCAAATTCCAGTGAATGTGTCACAAGTGCAAATAATCCACAAGGCATGAAGCACAAAAGTTTGTATACATGCGTCACCAACTCCACAAACACAATGAACCACATTATGAGAGAACAAGGCACAACATGTGAAGTCAGTCAATTTATTTTCCGTTTTGCACGGACCGTCAGACGGGACCCTGGACTAGTCCTCCATCCAGAGTCCTGGACACGCCAGTGCCTTAGCCAAGAGGTTGGCCAACTTGGCTGCCTTCAACGTTTGAGAAAGGACAATCTTAAGATTTTTTCCTTTTCACATGAGACATCGAATCACATTGAACTCTCACCACTGTATAACCGTCTAGGGCCATGCACAAATGTAAACATCAAAAGAAAACTTATGCATTTGGAGATATTGTTTTGTTTTCCCCTCGTCGTGTTCAGCAGAACAGTTCTTTCTATGGCTTTGTTTAAACCACTACTGCATTAGTATTGTTTTGTTTTTTTGAGAGTGATATCTGCGGCAAACCAAGCAAGCGCTCGGAAGGTGGGATGCTGTGTCACATCCGGACCACCAGGGGTCTCCCAAGTACTTGGTGCAAAACATAATGGCTAGGTTTCACCCAATTGTTCCCCCAGTCCCAAAAAAAGTCAAAAGGTTGAAAAAAGTCCCAGTAAAGAATACTGCACAATAGCTTTTGACAGCTGTACACTGAAGGTACAAATAAATAAAGTTCATTTTCTATAATAATACTAACTAAAGATAAAGATCAAACTTCAGTCACAAAAACATTACAAATAAAAATTTAAAAAAAACCAATCATTGACTTGAACCCAGGCAGTGACACATTGATGATTGATCTAAATTCCATCTTTTGATCGATATGGCTTCAACACTTCTGTCCCCAAAGACGGGGCCTGCGGATGCATTTTAAAACAACGAATCGACCACCCGGCGCCCCCCCCCCCCCCCCCACCACACCACACAGCACACAGCACAAAACCAACACGGTTGCCGGTCCATTTGGATCTCTACCGCACAAGGGGAACAGCTGGCTGGGGTCCTTCTGGGCCGCTTGAGGCGACAAAGGGTTCCTCTGTGTGTGGACGCACATCGCCTGAATACGGTTCACCACAACCACAGATCAAACACTTTGTCAAAACTAAAACAAGGCTGGCTAAAGGGAGAATCCCGGGGGGGAATATATCTCCCGTATGAAGCAGTGTTTGGTTGTTGTTGTTGTTGTTTTGTGTGCATTGCTTTTTCTTTTCTTTTCTCACCCTTCATTTAGTAGTACATTAACATTTCAGGAGCAGTGTCCGCTTCTGGTCATTTAAATAAATTAACGTTGAGAGTACCTTGAATGAAAAAATAACTACTCTAAACTTCATTACGCATATTTATTTACGCTACACTTAGTAATTCAGATTAATCCATCAACCAAAAAATAATAATAAGGTTATGGTTATTGCCGACGTCGCCCTCACCAACGGTAACTCGGGACGTCTTTCTCCTGTTCACCATATGTTCTGTACCAGATATTTTAGTGCTGCAGACTCCCATCAACATCGGCGGGTCAGACAGGCGTCACGTTGCTTTGGTCTGCGGACCCTCAGCACTGAACCACACCGTACCGGCCGCCTGTACCCTGTAGCTTCTGATGAAACCCTCCTTAAGTTTACTCTAAGGGGAGGCTTAACCGTTAAAGAATGCACTGTATTGCACAGTGGTTCTCTTTTCTCTCTCGCTCGCTTTACCCCTCAACTACCGTGCACAACACATATGCTACATTGGTTTGAGAACAGAACACACCGGGGCCAGTGAGCAAGAGAAAGACATGGTACCAACGCTGCCGGTTTGAGAAGAGGGGCCCGGTCGGCAGGACCTTCTCCGACCCTGTGCTTCACATAGAGAGAGCTCTGTAGTCAACAGGGCAGGATGAATCGCACAGGAGGTGACACAGTCACAGCTGAGAAGACCAACCCCGTGGACGGGGTTCACCCAGACCCCGGCAGGGTCTGGTTCACCCAGACCCCGGCAGGGTCTGGGTGAGTGTAACACATTTTGGCATGTTGTGTGTATGTGTGTGTGTGTGTGTGTGTGTGTGTGTGTGTGTGACTAAACTAAAACTAAACGAACACTTAAACGACTACATTTCAAGTGGGATAGTGGGCTTAACGCCGTTTCACCCGTGCATGCTCCATCAACGACCACTGAATCCACGAGAACAACGTTACACACCGACATAGTCCGAAGAGGGGTCGGGATGCTGAGGGGGCAGAACTGGTCCTGTACCGGTGGAGTTAGCTTGTTCTGCTTATAAAAAACCAGTAGGATTTACATTTTCCAATTTTTTTTTACATCCCCATACATAGAAGGCTTCCATTACGTCGTGGAATTAGTCTCTCCACTCGTCGATCCCCCTACCGCCACACCTGAGAGGTCCCACTCAGAGGCTGAACATGGGGTCGTACTTCCTGACCTCCAGAAGGAGTAGGTCCCGGTCGCCGAGGGCTTGGGTGAGGGAGGCCTGGGCGTCGGACAGCTGGGCCTCCAGGGACTCTGGACCCTGCAATGCGCAGATACCCGGGTTAGTTCCTAGTTCGATGCGAAGAGAGGCTGGACCAACCGCACAGCCGTCTACTCCAATTCATCTCACACACCCTGCTGGTTATTAGGTCCGTCTGCAGTTTGTTAGTGTCACAGTCGACGCTGCAGAGTTAATAGAGCTGTGTCTGAGGCACAAACCTCTTTCAATTCCACAACAGATAGAGATACGCCCGGGAACCATCAACAGACTTCCAAAGATATTTAAATGATTAAAAAAATAAAATAAAACAGCAATATGTTTAATATAGTAAGATATTAAAATAAAAGGCAGCACACGTATGATTAACCTCAAAAAAAGCTTGAGTCATTTGCCGGCGCCCTTATACGCATTCAATATGTTTGTGTTGGACAGATGTTCTACGCTGCCGTCTCACAGACACTCTTGTGTTCGGTTGGCCAGTGGCCCGTGTAGACAGTGTGTCACGCGGCTGCAGGGGAGCTGTCACAGTGTGAGGACTGTGGAGGATGGGTGCTAATGAATGGAATTGAACCATGAACGGAAATGAATGGCTTCCAGGCCCTCTCTCTCTCTCTCTCTCTATCTATCCCCTCTCTCTCTCTCTATCCCCCTCTGACGCTCTCTTTCTATCCCCCTCTCTCTCTCTATCCCCCTCTCCCCTTACCTCGGTGTCGTACCTCTCTCTCTCTATCCCCTGACTCTCTCTCTCTATCCCCCTGACTCTCTCTCTCTATCCCCCTCTCTCTATCCCCCTCTGACTCTCTCTCTCTCTCTCTCTCCCTCTATCCCTCTCTCTCCCCCTCCTTCCGTCCCTCCCTCCCTCCCTCTCTATCCTCCTTCTCTCTCTCTCTCCCCCCCTCCCTCCCTCCCTCCCTCCCTCTCTCTCTCTCTCCCCCTCCCTCCCTCCCTCCTCCCTCTCTCTATCCTCCTTCTCTCTCTCTCTCCCTCCCCCTCCCCCTCCCTCCCTCCCTCCCTCTCTCTCTCTCCCCCTCCCTCCCTCCCTCCCTCCCTCCTCTCTCTCCCCTTACCTCGGTGTGATGCTGCTGGGGAGTGTGGTTCTCCGGACACGCCGCAGGACGCCCCGCTACAGAGTCTCCGGGACACTTCCCTTCACCGGCTGCAACGGAAAATGGCGGGCGGTCACCTCACGTACGCGTTCACATTTGATGACCTTAATTATCTGATGGTAAAAGACCAGCGTCTAACTATGAGTGATCTTCTCCCGTCACCTTTGAGTCTCAGGACCCCGTCGTCAGCCCGCTCCAGGAGGAGCTGGTCCAGGATGAACGTAGCGGGGACGGACTGGGGAGCCGTGGGGTAGATCCTGGGGCCGTCGTCCTGGAAAACAAGAAGGGCATTTATTTTTCTCCAGAGTAAAACGAATGATTTAGAAGGTGTCGTGTGCAATGCTGGGATGACTGGCTGCTGCTGCTGCTGGCAAACCAGTTTTTTGGTGAAAATTTGCACTCCAAATCAAAGAGTTATGAAGCAAGAGCTTACCAGTCAGCACAACAAGGAATAATTCTTCTTTAACAACAAAAGTCTTTTTTAACAACTGAGTCGGTTAGTCCCAGTAAAAACAGGGTGACTCGCCGTGACTCTAAGATGAAGCCTCATTTTAGGTCAAAGTCGTCCCACAGTATGTTTACAACTGTGATTACAGCAAACTATGTGCGCAATACCGCGGTTTGTGGTGTGCATGATGTCACAATGATGTTACATTTAGCAGACACCTTGATCCAAAGCTAATTTGACAACAACAACAACAACAACTGGTGTGCAGTGTAGTAAGTAGCTATAGGATCAGTCGTTTTGTTTTAAGTCCAGCACTAGTTAATACTCAACGATAAAGAGACACAACACACGTTACACTCATGATTTCAGGAAGCACCAGGGGGTCATTCGATGGGGGTCATTTGATGGGGGTCATTCGATGGGGGTCATTCGATGGGGGTCTTAGGGGCCACCCACCTTCAGTGTGACGGACACGTTGCTCAGGTGCACCCTCATGGGCGGGCCCTCGCCGCCGAGCTCGTCCTCCAGGAAGGGCCCCAGGTTGGCCACGGTGGAGGCCAGCAGCTCCGCCCGGCAGTCCTCCACGGCCACCTCCAGGTGGCCCGCCGAATCGGCCAGAGAGGCCCGCAGGCGCACCGCCGGAGGCCGCCGGGCGGATGGGGGAACCTCGGGTCTTTTAGGAGCTGACGTGAGAAGAAGAGAGAGAGAGGGAGGGGAGGGGAGGACGGTCAAACCAGTAGACTCCTTTAGAGTGTTGTGGCCCCAAAGCACGCATCCACACATGTATTCCGTTAAATAGTCGCAACGATTGTTAAGATTCAAAATAGGATTTATTCGTAAGTGTTCCTTTACAAACGACACTTACTGACGCGGTCAGCAAGACGCGTGACTCCAAACTTCTCACCACGCCTACAAAACGTGAATTTATCTTTCCTTAAAAAGGGTACACAGCGTATTTCTGCCGGTTATATTCAACCATATAACGTAACACTTATATCACATAAAAAATGTTATATGATAAGCACACAGTGATGACAGTACAAAGCTCAAACCAAATACAGACACCCATGATGTGAATCGATTCAATGTGTTCATTTCAGCACGTATGGTACCCCGGCATGAAGGCCGTCACAAATAGGGCTTACCTCGTGGCGTGAGGCCGTACAGCAGGTCGGACACCTTCACGTTGCCCAGCTGAACAGGGCTGAGGCCATGGGCCTCCAGGGCGACCACCTGGGCCTCTCCCTTGGCCTCCAGCACCGCCGAGATCCCGCTCAGGACCAGCAGCAACACAGACGACTGCAAGCACACGCACACGCACACACACACAATAAACCCTCCCGTGGAATGAACAACAGTGGTTTGTTCTGCTTGTACCACGGTTACCGACAATGATAAGTTATGATTATATAAAAATGATAAAGGTGTGTGACGCACCATATCCTCGCTGACGTCCTCTGTGCTCTGGGACAGGGAGCTGCTGAGGTCTGCGGAGGACCCGCCCTCCGTTCCCGTCCCCTGGCTGGACACCACCCCCGGGATACTGTTGGCACGCAGGGACTCCACACCAGACTCTGGGACCACCATAGGACATAAGACTGGTGGTTAGATTTACATAAGGGCCAAGGAACCGTTGATTCGATTTTGTCGGCAGATCAGGATCCGAAACCAGGTCCAGGAATTCTTTGAAGGATTATTGACCATTGGTAAATAGGGCTAAATCACATAAAATCACATATTCACATATTGTGTAATATATTGTGTAAGTTACCATCGTATTTGTATAAAACGTGAGGGTTTAGGTCGAATTACCATTTAAGAAAATTTGGTTAAACAGGGCAAAGGGGACCTTTTGGTGTGGCAGAGGTATGAGTAGTTTGATATACTGTAGTTTGTATACTCATAGTTAGTACACTCTAGTTTGATATGTCAATGGGCTCATTTGGGACCCGGTGTATGCAGCACACATACCGGTGTGTATGTGTGCCTAGGTTAGCATGACGAGGGTGTGTATGAGGCGGGAGAACGGGGTCATTATGAATAACTAATAACCAACGCACCGGAGTCCACCAGGACCACAAACATGTCGCTGGCGTCGCTGGTCACCGACAGGCGGTCGTCGGCCAGGCCGCTGTCCGGGACGGAGCCGTCCAAGGAGCTCTGGGAGGACGAGTACTTCATCGGGAGGAGGTGCATGCCAGCCGCCGGCGAGGGAGAAGAGGACTCCTCAGAGCGCTGGGTCAGCTCCCTGCACGCACACGCACACGCACACACACACACACACACACACACACACACACACACACACACACACACACACAGAAGGAGTGCTAATTAACAGTGTGTGGAAAAAGAAAACATGTGGTGCACAGCATGGGTTCCAGAGCTTGCCACCAGAAAGCCTTGCGGGAGACTAGGCTGGGACACTCACTTTGCTTGCGGGGAAAACAGTTTGCTCATCCCGGAGCCGCGGCTCAGCATGCTGAAGGCGTCCTTGGTGATGGAGAACGCCCCCTTGGTCAGGTCCAGAGAGGCGCTCAGGGCGTCTTTGGTCACGTCCTTGGTGGCGTTGAGGGCGCTGGACAGCTCCCCCTCCAGGCTGAAGGAGGACGGGTCGCGGGACAGGCCGGGGGGGTGCTGCCGCCCAGCGGGGGGGGACGTCGGGGATGACGTCAGCTCTTCCTCCCCCTCTTCCACCGCCTCGCTGGCCTCCTCCACGTAGGTCTCCTCCGGCTCCAAGCCCCTGGCGTCGGTGAGGCCGTTCCCCATCCCCCCGTCCCCCGAGACCGCCTGGCGGTGGGCAGGGGAGGTGTCCGAGTCAGTCATGCTGGGGCTGTCCGTATCCGGGGTGTGGGGCACCTCGTTCTCCGGCTCACCGGTGGCCGGCGGGAGCAGGAGGCCCACCTCCACGGCGTCCACCAGCAGGGCCACGCACGCCGTCAGAGGGCTGCTGTTCTGGCCGTGGGCCTGCTTGGCGTCCCGCGTGTCCCGGCCCAGCTCTAAGGCCAGGCGGCCCAAGGAGTCCTTCATCCTCAGCAGGGCCACGTACTGGTAGTGGTTGAGCCAAATGCGCACCGGCTTGATCGTCTGAGCCAGGAAGTGAAAGGAGGCCACGGAGTCGTCGCCGTCGTCCTGTTTGTCCAGGTTGGAGGTGGTAGCGGCAGGGTGTGGCTCCCCATTCAGCCCAACGCCGTCAGGACTAGCCGGGGAGGACCCGTGGAGAGCCGAGGGCTGACACATCCACACCGACACACCGAAGGGCTCTACGAATGGCTGCGTCCTCCCCTTGGGGCAGTGGCGCGCCCCGTCGAAGCCCAGGCTCACACGGGACAGGCTGAGGGACCAGACGTCCTGGGAGCGGAGGGGCCGTCTGTCCCTCGCCAGCCGGGGCTCCGCCTCCTCGGCGTGGTGAAGCAAGGTGGCAGGAAGGGGCCGGAAGGCACTCCCGTCCCTGGGGAAGGCTTGTGAGGCGGCGGGCCGGAAGAAAGGGCAGGTGGAGAAGCTGCGGCAGGTGGTGCTGAGGTCGGCCCTTGTGCCGTGGGGGCAGTGGCGGGTGTTGCTGAGCCCCAGCTGGGGGACGAGGACGCTGAGGGACTGGGGCCGCTCGGGGTGGTCCAGGATGGATGAGTCCAGAGGGATTATCAGCTACAAGGAGACAATATTCACTATTAACACCTGGAGACTCACAGTCAGATAATACATCTTTCAGACAACCCCTTTGAGAGAACATTACATTTATTTAGCAGAAGCTTTTGTCCAAAGTGACTTACAATAAGTGCCTTCAACAGTGGTAGAGCAAGATAACTACTAGTCACCATTTCCGTCCTAACATGCCTCAAAGAGCAGAACCAGCGCTCAGGTAAAAGTACAATAAGTCGTACAGAATAATGAACTAATAATTTTAAGAACATGGAAACCGTGACGTTCTGCCCGTCTCACCTTGAGCTGCGTGGCGTCCATGCGGACGTCCACATGCTCGTCCACCTTGCTGCTGTCCTGCAGGTGGTAGAAGGCTTTGACCTGGTCCAGGGTGCGCAGCAGACCCCGCGAGAACAGGTTGATCCACAGCACGCTGGTAGGGTCCACACACAGCTGCAGGCTGTTCAGCTGGGCATACAGGTTAGAGGTGGGCACTGGAGAGAGACACAGAGAGAAAGAGAGACAGAGAGAAATTACGATGCAGCCTTATTTCTTTTTTTTTAATGATAATTAACAGTAAATTCTGTTGGAGATGGACATCCATCCATCTTCTCACGCTTATCCGCAATCGGGTCGCGGAGGCAGCAAAATTGCACCCAATACCGCTCCCGCTGCACCAATTCTCCTGTCAATCCCACGCTCCATCCTCCCCTCACTCGAGAACAAGACCCCGAGATACTTGAACTCCTTCACTTGGGATAAGGACTCCCTCCCTACTTGGAGTAGACAATCCACCGGTTTCCTGCTAAGAACCATGGCCTCAGATTTGGAGGTGCTGATCCTCATCCCAGCCGCTTCACATTCCACTGCAAACCGATCCAGTGAGTGCTGAAGGTCACATACTGATGACGCAAACAGGACCACATCATCTGCAAACAGCAATCCTGAGCCCACCATACTGAAACCCCTCCCCTCCATGACTACGCCTTGAAATCTACCGTAGTGACTTCCTCCAGGGAGATGGACATGTTTCTGGTTAATGTATCAATTAATACATCATACTCATTGATTCTTATTAAACAACATGCATGCACGTCACCGGCTCTCATACCCGCTAATTCCGGGTTGTCGGGAAAATAATATTCGGTGAATTGTAGGTGGATCGCCGGCACGTCGTCGGGCAGGCCGAGGGATTTGCGGTTACAGGACAGCAAAGACTTGGTCTTCTTGTTACGCCGGCCGCCGTTGGAGACCTGAAGGGGAGACGTGACCCCATTAGAGCAAGACTGAGTGCCTTCAATGTTTCATGATGACCTTTGAAGCTGAGCAGCGTGGCCAACCGGGGCTGCAGCAAACCATTGTCTCCACCTGTTGTTGTCCACCTGTGGAAAATGTTTTGCAACTTTGTCTGACGAGCAGCGAAGATTCAGTGAACAGTGAATTATGTGAAACTGTCATTTTCACTTGACAAATGATGAATGATTCATCGATTATGAATTATTATAGAAGTAGTGGTAGTGGTAGTAGTAGTAGTAATAGTAATAGTAATAGTAGTGGTAATATTAATAGTAGTAGTAGTAGTAGTGCAATAATTAATCTTACTTCATCTATTGCCAGAGAAATCGCTTTGGCACTTTGTACATTCATTCAAGACACTATTGTGATTGTATATGTTGGTGAAGATGATGCCACCAGCACTTTGGCCTCTGCTACCACTTCCCCGTCTTGACAGTGAAACTGAGAAGGCTTTCTTGGTGGAGAAATCACCTGCTTCCCCTCGTACAAAAGGGGAAGTAGAATAATCCCTATACTAAAAATAACCCTACACACACACACAGGAAAGTACATCTCTCCACACACACACACACACACACACACACACACACACACACACACACACACACACACACACACACACACACACACACACACACACACACACACACACACACACACACACACACACACACACACACACACACACACACACACACAGGTGTTAAACATGTGTGCATCCGGGGGAAAAGGTTACACTAGCAGGAGTGTGATGCGCAATGAGATCTGGTTGCAAGCAGTGAAAAGCAGTGAGGCGAACACACGATTCTTTGCTGGTATTAAAGACAACTTACTCGATTTTTTTTAGTAGGCCTACAAACTCGGATGACGTTTGTAATCATTTCACATTGTCATCTTGAAAAACACTTTACACACTAATTGATACTCCTACATGCTGGCATTCTTGTAGAAAGCGACCACACTATGAATTTGTATTACATACACTGCACATGCATAGTGTCCTTTAGCCATCATTTCCAGTGGAGAGATATACTATTACGTATTCACTATTTGTCATTGGCCCTGTTTTATGTACTTATTGTGTACAATCTAGGGAGCCAAGTTATTGTACTTGTTGGCTTGTTGTAAGGAAGGAAATGCACTAATGACTTCTGGTGACGAGTAGTTCTCTTGCCTACCTATTAAATGACTTTGTTATGTAATAACTTATGTTATTATATATATATATATATATATATATATATATATGTATATATATATATATATATATATATATATATATATATACACACATACTATATATATATATATATATATATATATATATATATATATATATATATATATATATATATATATATATATATATATACACATATATATATATATATATATATACACATATATATATATATATATATATATACACACATACTATATATATATATATATATACACACATACTATATATATATATATATATACACACATACTATGTATATATATATACACATACTATGTATATATATACACATACTATGTATATATATATATATATACACATACTATGTATATATATATATATACACATACTATGTATATATATATATATATATACACATACTATGTATATATATATATATATATATATATACACATACTATGTATATATATATATACACATATATATATATATATACACATACTATGTATATATATATATATATATATATATACACATACTATGTATATATATATATATATATATATATATATATATATATATATATATATATATATATATATATATATACGTAGTATATATTATTATCCCTTGTTAGGAAGGAAATGCACTTAGAACTTCTGGTGACTAGTAGCTCTCTGGCCTACCCGATATTGAATGCACTTATTGTACTTTGGACAAAAGGGTCTGCTAAACGATTGTAAAGTAATGAGATGAAGTGAGCCGGGATGTGTGCCGCTTGCCTGGTGAATGTCCAGGTCATCCATCCTGACCACCACACAGCTGGACCGCAGCCTCTTCAGAGGGGGGCCCGGAGGGGGGCCCGGAGGGGCTGATGCAGAGCTCCTCCTGGAAGGCTGGTCCTTCTCCCCCAGATGGGCCTTGGGACTCAACTGGCCACCGTCTAACAATATGTATGTGTCAGAGAAAACCATTATGGACACATTATGTTTCCTATCCATTAGCCGTTTGATACAATCAATAATCATCATTCATACAATCATTAACGCACATAAAACAAGTGAATCATATTTGTGGAGTGTGTGTGTGTTGTTGGTGGCTGGTTTAAGCATGGTGGCTGCTTAAACCAGCCACCAACCACACAAACAGACCTGTGGTGCATCGGCCAATCAAGGAAACAGGTTAAACCGGCCATCGCCACACACACACACACACACACACACACACACACACACACACACACACACACACACACACACACACACACACACACACACACACACACACACACACACACACACACACACACACACACACACACACACACACACACACACACACACACACACACACACGAGGAGAGGAGCGCGGACATGTCAGCACTGTACGACCTGCTCTGCTTGCTTCAATATTCTCAACCTTACAACAAACCGGTTGTTCTCAACTACCACCTGTGTCTTTGTCATTAGGGGGAGCCCACAGAAGCCACTCACACGGCATGTAGCAGAATTTTTGAATATTCATATTTCGGCCTTCATTTTTCCTCACTGTCGCACTTCCAATGGCCAAAGCATACTTGACTTCTTATTTGGTGTATGGAGTTTGATTGACCATTTTCATTTGTTTGCGCTGAAACATACAACACACAACTATCCTCCAGGACGGCAACGTATCTGTTGTTTGGTTACAAGAGATGGCCAAAACGGCGCCACGCATACACACCCTGAACAGTCCTCGCCGGCGAGGCCTTGGCTGGCTGGAGCCTGTCTGCGTGGGGGCCAGGGAACCCGGGGGCCTCCATTCTCTTCTGGAAGTCCTGGAGGAGCTTCCCTGCCCACTGGGCCTGCGCCTCCATGGCTCCACTGTGACGCTCCCAGTGCCGACACCCGTCAGCTGGAGGTATACAGTGTTACAGAGAACAGGTGGACACCCGTCAGCTGGAGGTATACAGTGTTACAGAGAACAGGTGGACACCCGTCAGCTGGAGGTATAGTGTTACAGAGAACAGGTGGACACCCGTCAGCTGGTGGTATACAGTGTTACAGAGAACAGGTGGACACCCGTCAGCTGGAGGTATACAGTGTTACAGAGAACAGGTGGACACCCGTCAGCTGGTGGTATAGTGTTACAGAGAACAGGTGGACACCCGTCAGCTGGTGGTATACAGTGTTACAGAGAACAGGTGGACACCCGTCAGCTGGAGGTATACAGTGTTACAGAGAACAGGTGGACACCCGTCAGTTCTGTAACACGGTACCAACAGCTGGAGGTAAACAGTGTTACAGAGCCCAATATAGGATCAGTAGGGCTGCAAGATTATGGTAAAAATAACAAAAGGGCGATAGTTTGGCGATATTGTGATTGCTATTATTCATTGTAATGAACCGATTATCGATTCAATTTATATTCTGAGGTACCTGCTGTGTCAAACAATAATAATGAAGCAATTGCCAAGTCATAACGGTTTGTCATTTGACTTTAATGTAACTCTACAAAATCTGAGTTATTTCTGTTTTCATACTTTTTTCATAGTTCAAAATAAATTAATTGCAACCTTTTACAATAATGCAATTGTCAAAAAGCAATTTTGAATAGTGGTGATTTGTGCAACCGTCCACTAAAGTACTGGCGAATGAACTCTCCTACCAGAGTAGGTAGAGTAGAGTTCATTCGTCCATCTGCTACAATACAGCAGATGGATGTAATCCTTGATTCAAATGTATTGGATGGAAACATCCCTTACTTCATGCTCCCTTAGACATGCAGTATTGGTTACGCTCTCTGCAGTAAAAGTATATCTTAGGTTGTGAAGGAAGCACCACCCTGACCATTCCTCTTGGCACTTGTTATCTCCATTTCTTGTTTACCAGCACTTTATTTATTTGTTTGTTTGTTTATTATCTTTTGCTTATTAGCGTCACTATTTGCCGTAGCCCATTTGATGTGCTTATTGTGTCAAATCTAGGGAGCCAACCTATTGTAATGTTCTGCTCTTGGAGGCTTGTTGGGAAGGAAATGCACTTATGATTTCTGGAGACCAGTAGTCCTCTTGTCTAGTCTACCCATGTTAAATGCACTTATTGCAGGTCGTTTCGGAACGAAAGCATGACTGTAATGTAATGTAATGTAATGTAATGTAAATGGCATTTCAGTTGTTTCATTGGATCACAATCAGTCGTGGTGATCTTAAAAAAAAAAGAATCTTCCAAACCACATGGTGTCCGACACTCTGCAGAGAGAGATTGTGCTGGGAACAGCGGTGGGCGTGCTCCGCCAGTCTGCAATGCCCTGTAATCATGCATGCTACTCAAAGAGCCCCGAGTTCATGGTGTGGTTTTAAGTGGATGCATTGTCTCTGTTGTTGTCGTAGTCGTCTCTGTAGGGGCGGGGGTTAAATGAAAGAGGCAGGGCTCACCGGGTCTGTGGACGGGGTAGTAGTCGAAGCCCAGCTTTCTGAACGTTAGCTGCATGGCTCCTTGGGACCCTGGGGGAAGGGGCTCATCTGCGGGGAAGCAAAACTAATTTAAAATCACATGACATGTGTGTGGATGGTCATTAAAGCACGGCTTAAAAGAGACCCTGGGACGGATTGGTGTCTAATTCAGTTCTAACCCACTGACTTAAAACCCCCGGCCCCCACATCCCCTGACCAGGATAGTTCAGACGGCAAGAGAAAGAAAATAGATGGAGAGACAGATGGATGCTGGAAGGTAGGAGGTAGCTTCAAACATCCAAGGGTCTCTACTGGAGAATCAACCCCTGTGTGTAGTGTACATGTATGTGACCAATAGAGGACTAAATCCTCCAGATTTAGATTTGGGAGCGATTAATTCAAGTAATTTGTTAGAAATGGCCCAGCCACCCGTCAGCCATTAGTGAGGAAAATGCACCGTGAAAGAATGTCTGTTTCTAGTCTAAAAGTGCCTGCCTCTGTGTGAGGCCATTGATCGGTTCAACGGAAGCCATCTTACCAATCAAAGGCTTCAAAGTCATGCCCTCTTCTCTCTCTTCCCCCCCGTCTTTCTCTCTCTCTCTTCCCCCCGTCTTTCTCTCCCTACCTCTCTCTCTCCCCCTCTGACTGACTGACTGACTGATTGACTGACTGACTGACTGACACTCTCTCTCTCTCTCTCTCTCTCTCTTCCCCCCCTCTCTCTCTCTCTCTCCCCCCTCTCCTCCTCTCTCTCGCTCCCCCCCCCCCCCTTAGTTGATTAATGCTTGAGACGGGGACGGGGAGGCGGGGAGGGGGTGGTTGGGGGGTTTACCGGGGTCCATGGAGGAGCTGTCGTTGCAGATGTGCAGGTCCAGGCGGGAGATGAAGGTGTGGTAGGAGGACTCCTTGACGTCGTACTGATCGAAGGTCTGACTGGCGTTGTTGGGGGCTCCTCCGGCCGGGGGCGGGGAGTCCGTCCACAGGGTGTGTAGGCCGGGGGACGGTGGGGCCGTCTGCCAGAGAGAGACACAGACATTATTAGACCATAGTCTGCAAAACACACAATTAAAACCGCAACGAGTGCAGACCACAAAACAGTCGCAAATCGGTGGAAAATACTAAAAAATGGGACTCTACTTTACAAAAAATAATGTTCAATTATATATTGTTCTGCACTTAAAAGATGTTCCATGTTGACCGATTCCCGCACATTTTTAAGTAAATTTACTAATAAGACCAGATAAATACTGCATGATATCCAGGTAATATAAACAAATGTCCACCAGACACAGGATTAGATTAGATTCAAATGTATTGTCATTGCACAGCACAAGTACAGCCTCTAGCCAGAGTGCAAATGTTGCAGTAAAGTGCATGGTAATATACAATGTACAGTGGTTAGAAACGACTACTAAAAACAGGTATAAAATAATTCCTAGAGTAGGCATGAGGAGAGGAGGGTCAGGGAGGTTAGTAGAGGAGGAGGAGGAGGGGAGGAGGAGGAGGAGGAGGAGGAGAAGGAGCACCTGAAAGGACTCTGCCGTCATGCTCTTCCGCTGCTGGGCCGACTTCTCCATGGCCTCGCTGAGGGACTTGGCGTAGTGGATGATGGCCTTGAGCTGGGAGTCGGTCAGCACCCACAGCAGGTCGTCCAGGATGAACAGCAGCTTGGACGCCAGCACGTGGCAGTCCTTCACCTGCAGCAAGGCGGGACAGAGGGCCTTTCTTAGTCAGGTCAGGTGGTGTCACCGAGTTGTGTTATGAGCAAAGGCATCATGACACTTTTCATGTGGTCTCCATTTAAATGAACGAATTAAGAGCATGAACTGCACAAATGTTAAAATGTTAATACCCGACTAGGGCTGGGCAGTACAGCCAAAATTGTCTTTCTGTTTTTTCTGTGTTTTTTTTACAGGTAATTTAATATCTCGGTAACAATATATCTCACGATATAGCATGTTTTCTAGCTGGACATTCGGGATTCATTACGGTTACTGCACTGTACTGCACTGTATTCATGATGCTGCTGCACTACTGGCACTTTAAAATGCTTTTTAAATGCTTTCTGCACAATTCAATGTACATATCATCCATCAGTCACTTAATTGTTATCATTATGTTATATATATTATATCATTTGTATTGTGTATAGTAGTCTTATAGTATTGTTTTAGAAATGAATACTGTGGAATGGGGAGTAAGCATTCCATTGTACTTGTTGCAAATGGCCAATAAAAAAAACTTACTTTCTGGTAATTCCAGAAATAGTCAATATAAAATAACCACTTGGTAAAGCCAATATTTGTGAATGTGTGAATTAAATTATCTTATATTTTCTCATGTTATTAAAATCTTTAGGGCACATAATAGAACGGCAAGCATTTAATAATATACATAATAACATCACTTTACTGTAATGCAGCCTTTAAAACCAGGAAAAGACAACACTTACACCACATCACATTAACATTACGTCATCCAAAATCAAAGACGATCTCTAGCTCCATGTCATGAGATATATATATATATATATATATATATATATATATATATATATATATATATATATATATATATATATCGGTATCATTTCTCTATAAATCGCCCAGCCCGAGAACTGACGAGACAAGAAGCCCCATGAATGCAGTACATTTGGTTCAAAGGGAGAACATCATCATGAACACAGGCCTCACCCTGCGCTTGAGTGCGATGCGGATGCGTCCCTGGTTGGTGATGAGGCGTAGCGGCGTGGTGCCCAGGTCCTGGTCCTCGCTCTCTATGGCGTCCGCTTCGATCCTGAGACTCTGCCAGTTGATCTCCTTGAAGGTCAACACCTGAGGCGCAGCGGCGAGGTTTAAACCGGATCAAAACGAAAACACACAGCCGTTTCATCCCGCTACGCCCACCCCCCCGACGGGGCCAGCGTAAGCGCTAGAGAAACATCACAGTGAACACAGACGCGTTTCCATTTAAGCGGATTACGAGAGCTCGCTCAGGGTAGACCGATGTCGGGGGGGAGTTGTGTCGTGTCTGCTTATTATGACAAACAAAAAACAGCCAGCTTAATGCAATTACCCCCCCCCACTCCTGAGTCTGATGAACGGTGTCTGGGTGGCAGAGCTCCGGTGGCCGGTCACAACCTGTCTGGCCAGGCCACATTATCGTCTGGCATTAAGAGGGCCGACGGTGACTCAGAATCAGAATGCCTTTCTTGTCACTGTACAAGCACAAACACATTGTGTGCAGCTATCCTCATCCACGGCCCCTCTTGACACACAAGCGTACCTCTCCTCTCTTGGGGTCGGTGATGCGGGTGTAGCGCAGGTCGCTGCGCTGCCACTTGGGGTTGAGGCTGTTTCCCTGCAGCTGCCACAGCTCGAAGGAGGCGTGGAAGGCCCGCGCGTGCACCTTGATGGTGATGGAGTTGATGATGATGGACATGCCCTCCACCACCTTCTCGGCGAAGCCGTACTCGCTGGGTGGTTGGAAACAATTCAAGAGAGTTGTAGTACTGTAGAATCCAAAATCCACGTAAATGTATTGTATGTTGTATGTTTTGCCGTGTCTCACAGGAGAAAGGCTGTGGCCGTTTCAAACGCGATAATAATTTTTTCCCATAATGACAAATAATTTGACGATAATGATGAAAAACATTACTACCAAAGTAATACATTCTGAAAGGACACAACGGAAACATTTAGAAGTATTTTTTAAGTCACGTGTTTTTGTGCCGCCTTGGGGCTGTACCTCTGGCCAGCTGTGATGGCGATAGGGGAGGGCCCGTTGGGAGGCCGTGGCTCCTCACACGTCCTCATCTCTACTTCCACTTTATCCAGGAACTGCGGATGAACATGACGCAACACGACATGAACAACCAGCAAGTCAAGAACCCGTAGTGAAAAGCATTGGTAGTCACCTGACCTTCGTCTAGGACCGACAAACGGTCAAATAAACTTGATAAACTTGGGCAACGTCGACGTTGTAAAATACAAAAAATGTCCATGAACTGTATAAGGATCTACGGAGGACAAAGACAACAGGTCAGCGTTCTTACCAGGCAGATGGGGCTCGTCTTCAACTTTGTCCATTGTATCTATAATAAAAACAAAGGACCAGGGAGCAAAGGACAAAGGAGTCAACCACAAACACTGGCTTGCTTCGGGCATGCTGCCGCTGCGTTTAGCATTCTGAGTGCTCAGCACCGCGAGGACCCGGGCTCTCGCACAACACACGTCCCCCAAGTGTCAGCCCCAACCTCCACAACGCCTCACCTTGTTCTTAGGAGCCTTAACATCAACTTTACGGCTATAATAAGTATTTTAAATTAAATGCTTAAGGCTTAAGCTGTTGTTTATTATTGTTGGTATTTTATTTGCTGTTCTACCATGCCTGTACTGTACTGTGCTGTACAAACTGCTGTATTTCACAACAAAAACACCAATGTCAATTAAATTCAAACTGGTACTGGTAAAGAAAACAGATGTATATAACAGAGTATATAATTTTGCATGATCATAATAATAATAATGCACAATGTAGAAAGGGACACAACTCACTTTTCTCCTGTCATAAAGGTGACAGGAGTTGCTATATTTTGTTAAGAACATTATTATATGTAACATGAAATATTAAAGGGATCAACGTTCAAAATTCAAGAAGCAAGCTGTCTTCATCATAGCCCATCTATGATAACCATTCTATCCAGCTTTGAGGTTGCTCTAGCTCTGTCATAAGGTAGGTTGCTGGATTCAGAATGTCTTAATGTCCTTAAGGAGTATAGGCTTGTCGCTATAGCCCTGCTCACATGTAACGGCAACCACAGTGGACCTCACGTTTGTCTATGTGACAAAACGCTCAGCCGCCTCTTGGTGTGCCAAAGCAGTAGCAGTGTAATCAAAGTCACTCAATTGGTCGTGTTCAGCTCGGAGCTGAGGAGTGGTAAGGTGGTGAGAGCCTCGCCCCATACTGGCCCAAAACCCTGACATACAGTTTGATAAGCAGCTGACGTACCCTGATGGCAGCTTTATTGCAGTAGACCCGTGTGACAGCCAACCAGGTGGGCAGGTCTAGCATGTTCTGGAGAACCTCTTCGTCCAGCTCCAGGTTGGACAGCTGGCCCTCCCCTTTCAGAGTGCTCAGGTTGATCTTGTCCGGGGACAGGTTCTTGGTGAACCTGGCAGGGAGAAAAAATAAACAGGTGGGAGGCGATGAATAGCAGAGAAGACTAACTCTAGATCTGGTTATAGAGAGAGGTCTTCGTCATGATATATCCGGGGTTTAATTTGCGTCGTTATAGGCTGGAATTAGGGGAGCAGAAAGGATATTGATGTTTACCTAGCAATCTAAATTTAGATTATTGAATTTCCCTTAGGACATCGAAATCTAAATCTGGAGGATTGAATCCTCTCTATTGGTCACATACACGTACACACACACAGTAAAATGTGTTTCTCTGCCTTCAACCCATCCTAGTATTAGACGCAGTGGGCAGCTATTTTATATACAGTGCCCGGGGATCAGTGTAGGAGTCTGGTCTGAAGTGGTTTATGTCTATATTGAACTGGGGTAATGAATCATGAAGCATGAAGATCCAAGGCTTTAAAAAGCCCAGAACTGAAGCTGAATGAGTCACTCTAGTAAGCTGGCAGTAGCCTCTTGGCGATACTCCCATCAGCGTTTGGTATGTTATATTTTTGTACAAATACTTATGTCAGCTAGGAACGGGGACAATACATGCTATTTAAAAGACGTCATGTCATGTCATGTCATCGGAAAGGCGATTTAAGATAAAGTCAACCGTGTGAATAACTCACCCGGAAAGTTGCACAAATGCAAGTACTAAGTTATATACTATATAGATACTGTGACGGTAGTTTATTGTCGTATTTTAAGACAAAGTTCAAAGGCTGTGGATGTCCTTAAAACCAAGGTGTCACTGGTGTGGGGGAAATCCAGGGAGAAGTGGCAGGTGTAGACATTTGCATACAGCCTGAAAAAGCCTCAACATATCAGACAGCCAAATCTGGCCTTGCAAAATGTGTCAAGCTCTGAGAGAGAGCAAGACCAACTGAAATGTGGTCAACAAAGATTCACAGCAGTCACACACAAGCACTCCATGCTTAGTCATTTTCATTCGGGATAGAATGAAAGTTTAAAATCAGTGCTCCGCTTGCTGGTACAGTTTTCTCAAATAGGATCTGTATTATTGGATATTTTCAGGCCATTGCTATCCCAATACACTCTCACCTACTGTATAACTACCATACAGCAATTTAGCTCACAGAATGGCTACTTTGCCATTCTGGCTTTGCAGCGACACTAAACAAGGCCGTGAAATAAACCCCAGATTAGATCTAATTTTAAGATTAGCATTGACAAAATTCCATGGCGTATCAGTGGCATTTAAAGAGGGCCTATCGTACAACAGTAGTCCAGGCGCAGAGCATACAGCATACCTAACTAGAGTGTTTCAAACCCAAGAAGGTAAGTTAGCAGGCTGATGTTGGGCTGGTTTGTGTGCACTGTGCATGCAGTATGCTATATGATCTATTAATGCTGAGCCCTAAAGCAGGGGGACCATTGTGTCAAACATTTCAAAGAGATCGATTTCTGGTGGCAGTAGTGCCTGGACTGCATGCTTGGGTGAACGCGGAGAAAGAACTTTGTAACAGTTTGTCTTGGGCTAAATAAGTAATATTACGTGTGTGTGAGAGTGACAATTACATCTGAAACCATATAGGCCTCGGAGGCTAGGGCTGCAAAGCCGTGTAAACGGTGTGATGTTTCCAAGTCACAGCTAGAGTAACAGAAAGGACAAGAAGAGCGGCAGATTACTTTTATTCGGATGTTGGCATACCATGCATACCTACTGCAGTGTTTAACGGGTTTAACGGGATGTGAGATGCAACCATGTCACTTGGCTGGCAGATGGCATTGACTTCAATGTGTTTGATGAAACACTGGTTTCCAGTTTCTAGTTTCCCTTTCTAATCAATGTGACATGTGAATGAAGTCAGACCAACCCTATCACTAGTGTCGCCACTTTAGAGATAAGGCTCTGAAGGTTCAATGGGATGGGGTTATTTGTGGACTGTGTTTAGAATGCGCCCATTCATCCATGGGCCAGCATCCAGTTTTCGCACAAATTATTTGGTGTAGATCTACACCAGCTGTTCAAATCCCACAATGTCCTATAACACCATGGTGTGTGTGTGTGTGTGTGTGTGTGTGTGTGTGGTGTGTGTGTGTGTGTGTGTGTGTGTGTGTGTGTGTGTGTGTGTGTAAATAGATGTGTCTAAAATACTACACTTTGGGATAAATAAGCTGCGAAGCTAGCTATATGTCATTGTCTCTTAAACCAGTACCACTACACAACTTTTAACAAAATGTCAAAATGGCACTGATGTAGGATAATACATCATTACTTACTTACTTTGAATAATATTCCCATCCAGCAGTATCAGAAACGATTACAACACAACACGTCGCCTGTCATAATGTATCATATTGGACTTCTAGTTAGTTAAATACACGGCATGGTCCATAGTCTCAAATCATTTCGTTTTATAAAACCTGCTATTCACAAATGTTGACTGTCTAACTATAACTGGTTGACCACCGTCACCTGCATTATTGCCGTTTATTTTATAGCGTTGTTAACTCGCCATCTTGTACAGTACTACTGTAGATTCTACAAGAGCTAACTAAAGGCAGCTTGGTCGTTTAGTTTATTGGTTTTAGTGCATATTTTTGGGGGGCAATACAGCAGAGAAAACCCCCAAATGCTAGCTAGCTAATATAATACCCAGAAGAGGGAGAATAAAACACACTTACCTGGACAAATGTTTCAAAATCTGCTTTTTTATAATCCCAGCCATGACTGTGTATGTGTGGACCTCAGCGACTAAATACACAAATAACCCATAAGAAACACTAACTTAATAATAATGTACACAACACAACGTTACACGTCGCATCTTGGTGTGGCCACTGGCGGCGGGGGGCACTCAGCCTAACTGCCCGGGCAACGTTCACGACGACCGGGCGTGAACCACCACTACCACCACCACCAGGGTCCGGCCAGCCGCCTCCCATCCACAGCTCATAGGGCCAGCCCCACCACCACACACACACACACACACACACACACACACACACACACACACACACACACACACACACACACACACACACACACACACACACACAACTGGGGGCATGGCATGGCGCCCCCTGCTGTACAATCAATGGAATTGGAATCAGAATCTGAATCTGAATATTAATCTGAATATATCATCTGAATCTGAATCTAAATCTAAATATTGTCCAATGTCTAGCCCCAGCCCCAGCCCCACCACCAACACACACACCGACACACACGCACACACACACACACACACACACAGATACACAACTGGGGGCATGGCGCCCCCTGCTGTACAATCGATGGAATTGGAATCAGAATCAGAATCAGAATATTAATCTGAATATATAATCTGAATCGGAATCTAAATCTAAATATTGTCCAATGTCTAGCCCCAGCCCCAGCCCCACCACCACCACACACACCGACACACACACACACACACACACACACACACACACACATACACAACTGGGGGCATGGCGCCCCCTGCTGTACAATCGATGGAATTGGAATCAGAATCAGAATCAGAATATTAATCTGAATATATCAATTGAATCTGAATCTAAATCTAAATATTGTCCAATATCTAGCAATCTCCATGGTTAAAAAATTATAAACTATAAATAAAATAAAATAAACTGGTTAAAACATTGCCATATAAAGTTGTATATAAATGCATATTGCGGTGGTACAGTAGTGAAATTTGAAATGTATATACATACAGAGGTGCGGTGGGATTCACTATGTAACTAGATAATGTAGTATTGATGCAAAACACAGAAGACAGAAGAGTCCAGTGACTGTGCAACAGTAAAGTATCGTAGTTGCACAGAAGAGTCCAGTGACTGTGCAACAGTAAAGTATCGTAGGTGCACAGAAGAGTCCAGGGACTGTCCAACAGTAAAGTATCGTAGTTACACACAACAGTCAGTGCCGGTGTTTGACAGTGTTCAATTGTCGTATGGCATTGGGGTAGCAACTGTTCTTAAGTCTGTTTGTCTGTGATTTGATGGACCTGAAGCGTCTACCAGAGGGCAGCGGGTCAAACAGGTGATGTCCCGGGTGGGAATTTATAAATTGCATTTTTATTTAAATTTTTTAACTTTATTCTATTCTATTTTTATTCTATTTTTATAACTGCTGTCTGTCGTCGGGTATTGCGGGTAATGATAATGAGGCACAGGGAACAAAATCCAGACCAGCAGAGGGCGTATTTTTCCAACGGGTTGGTACTCTTTCATCTCGGCGCATGCGCACTTAGTACCCCCCGTTCACCTTGGAGCATGCGCACTTAGTACCCCCCCCGTTCACCTTGGATCATGCGCACTTAGTACCCCCCCCCCCGCGTTCATCTCGGCGCATGCGCACTTAGTAACACACCCCCCCTCGTTCATCTCGGCGCATGCGCACTTCCTGTGTTGTTGAGTTTGTTATGACAAGTCGAGGCCTCGGACTAAATTAGCGAGAGAAGCCCCCTTGTATCTAGTCCTAGTGGGGAGATCCGCGATGGAGGGCATGGACTTGGACCTGGACCTGGACCAGGACCTGATGCAGAGGTTCAGCTGCATGGGCACGTCGGACAAAGACACGCTGATCGCCGAGTTCCAGAGGCTGCTCGGGTTCCAGCTGAACCCGGCGGGATGCGCCTTCTTCCTGGACATGACCAACTGGTGAGTCCGGGGACTTCCTGGGCCTTCGGGGGACGGACGGACGGACTCGTGACACCACCGTGTCGCTGTTGAATTATTATATATAGTTATATTTAAACAATTTAACGTTTATCTGACTTAGTCGTTGGAAACCCAACCGGTCAATGTGAAATTAGAATCCGCACCGAATGGCAGCCGTTGACATTACACATTCGAAGGTATCGACGTTGGACTACTAACCCCTTCCCCCCCCCCCCCAGTTGTGTTCGTTGGTATTTGGGGTATTTTTTGTTGTTGTAAATAAATAAAAAAGAACGACAACCGTTGTTTTCTTGTCGCCCTTCATTCTAACATGCTTGCTGTACAAGTTGTACCGTATATTGACCGGTGGATGCAAGGCGTTCAAGTGTAATGTGGTGTAGTGTAGTGGGGATCCCGACTGGTCGCTAACAAGCTACCGTGTTACATAACGACACCGTGGACGAGAGGGGGGCTAGTAGTGCTAACGAGCGATTCACCTTCTCTATTAAAACGCACAGCAACAATGCCGTTCAACCGCCAATGGTTACACACGCAATTTAGAGCAGTGGTGCCACGTTTTAAGTTTTATTGTCGAAAGAGAAACTAGTGCGACAACTCGTAATCACGTGATGCTGTCGAGTGAGCGAGGGCCTCGCACAGATAACACTGGCGCTTTATGGCTGTGGCCCAGAACAGTTCTTGTACATAGAAGATATTACTTATCACCAAAAGCCTTCAACGTAATTCGACAACATCAATACCTATAGATAAGCTGTTGTGTGCATGATTATTTAAAAACAAAACTGCACATTTTGTTACACTTACTGTCAATTGTTGTTGCACATGTTAATGACCCAAATTTCACCTTGTTCCCTTTCAGGAATTTACAAGGTGCGATCGGCGCGTACTACGACTTTGAGAGTCCCAACATCAACGCGCCGTCCATGTCCCTGGTAGAGGACGTGACCATCGGGGAAGGGGAATCCGTTCCACCGGATACACAATTCACAAAGACATGGAGAATACAAAACACAGGTAGGTCTATGATTAAAAATGTGTCAAACATGTTCACACTCATGAAGAGTCGGAGGTTACACCAGCCCAACATTGTGTGTGCGTGGCGTCCGCGCCCGTGCCCTATGAGCAGTGGATGGAAGTCGGCTGGCCCCTGGTACACGCCCGGTCGTCGGAGGAACACTATCTGTCATGCCTAATTGGTTATGTGAATTGTACAGGTGCCGAGTCATGGCCTCCCGGAGTCTGCCTCAAGTACGTGGGAGGGGATCAGTTTGGCCATGTCAACATGGTCATGGTACGGTCTCTAGAACCCCAGGAAATGGCTGACGTTAGTGTACAGATGCACAGCCCCGTGGCTCCCGGGATGTACCAGGGCCAGTGGAGGATGTCCACAGCTACCGGACTCTTCTTTGGGGGTAAGATAATGCACACATGTCCAGAGCAAAACAAACACATTTTTGATGTATGTCTTCATGTATACAAGTTATACATACATACATACGTATGTCATGAGTCTAAAAACAATGGGCTGCATTTATGTGGCGCTGTTACCAAAGGTGCTTTACAATCATTCCCTCACATTCACCCATTCAAGATTCAAGACTTTTATTTGCTATATGCAACAAGTACAATGGAATGCATATTCCCCATTACCCTCCTGCAGTAGGAATAACCTACAATTGAACACTATGTACTATACCATATTCATAACACTATGTACTATTACCATATTCATAACACTATGTACTATACCATATTCATAACCAGACAGTGGTGTCCGCTATGTTAGGGTGTATTTTTAGGTGTGCTCAGGGACACTTTGGAGAGGAGAAGCGAGGGGATCAAACCAGCAACCGTCCCCGTTGCCAGAAAACCCTCTAACCTGAGCTACTGTGTGTTACCCATTTGCACGTCACAAATGTCTTGTTGTCTTGTTTGCTGTGGTGTCTTTTTTTTTTCTTCTCCCAGATGTCATTTGGGTTATCTTGAGCGTGGAAGTCGGGGGCCTGTTGGGCGTCACGCAGCAGCTGTCCTCCTTCCAAACGGAGTTCAACACGCACCCCAACCGCAGCCTAGAAGGAGACTACAACCCGTTTGCCTCGCCGCAGAAAAGCAGATACCCCGGGGACAACGAAGGGAGTCTCCACGACGGCGGCGGCGGTGGTCTCAAGGACACGGGGGAGCACTGGGAGGCCGGTCCCAATCCGATGCAGCAAGAACACAATGGACTGTCACACAATTCAGTGAATATAGCAACCAACAGTCTCCAAAGCAATCTATCTGTAGTGACTTACAACCAGGTAGGTCACAGGTAGTGTTGCGGATACGTCGCTGTGCGTGAGCCGATGTAGCGAAGACACACACACTCTTATCGGAAGAGAATTATGTCCTGCGATTTGTTCGGGGAAAGAAGAAGCAGAGTGGCGCACTTCAAACTAGAGAGGGCCCTCAAAAGAGCGCATACCTCCGCCACACCAAAAACCCTATTATTTCTAAGGCTTAACAATCCCTCTACAGCAACGTATGCCCTTTCACCCTATCCCTATGCAAAGGAATCCTTCCAAAACAGTTCCTGCATCTAGATCCAAAATCAAATAAACTTTGCCCATAAGTAATCTAACCACCAAGTCAAAATGACATAATGTACATAACGTACGTACCTTTTGGAGTTATTGTTAACAAACGGGGCGAATGGCAGAGGTAAATATTGAATAGTGTGTGTTGAGATGAGTGTTGGTCTAACCCGCTCTCTCTCGCTCTCTCTCTCTCTCTGCAGGGTATACAGGGACCCTACCCCTTCGGGCACTCGTAAATCTCCCAGTCGAGAGCCACCGCACCTCTGGAGTCGGACGCACCAAAGCTTTTGTCCGTTGCTGGTGGGGAGCCAGGAAGCTTCACAACAAACACTTTATGCAAAGTCTCCACACTTCAGCCAGTGTAGCTCCAGCCTCCTTTCCACAGCTCCGCTGTGAGAATCCAGAGGTCCACCGCTCCTGACGTACAGCTCAACCAACACCCTCATATCCACCGTATGCATGAGTGAATGCTAAGTTAAAACAAGAGTGCTTTGGTGAGAGATGCTGTTTTTGAGAATTATTTTTTTTCTTTTTTTGGTTAATTTTTTGTGATCAGAGTGCAGAAGAGACTTTTGGATATCTGGAGTGTGCGCATGTATGTGTGTGTGTGTGTGTGTAGTGCAACATGAAAGAGACTTTGGAGGAAAAGCCATTTAAATTTGCCAACTGATTCTTTGGTTTCTGCTCTGACGTAAAAACTGGCTATAATTCTGAGATGATTTAGCCAAGCAAAATCGGTGGGCTTTCATGGCCTTGTTTTGTCTTCGATACCATCCGTTTTTACTGTTTTACTTTGTATATCAATTTCTTGTGTACACTTTTTTTTTTTTAAGATCTAGACTATTTGCTTTGTACGGGTTATTTCTACCGAATGTACCTTTTTCTTTATTCTTTACTTATAACTTGATGAAATGCAGTTTAGAGACGCTCCACTAGGGAGAGCAAGTTATCAAACTTAAGTCAAACGAGACACACGCTATCTCCTCAACATCCAAACATTAATGTAGTCAAGTGTGTTTGACCAAGTCAGCTAAAACGAAAATAAATATTACTAATTAATTTCCATGTGTCTGCGGTCAGCCCGTTATCAGGCAATACATGTGAAGCAGCTTCCATTGAGCTGAAACTATGAAGAAAGAAAATCTTTGAGCGATCGATCCGACATGGACGCATTAACGGAGCAGATTGGATATTGTTTTTAATCTTTTTAAACATCAACCAGAATATTAAGCATTATTCACGAGTGACTTTAACTCCTATGTCCCATACACATGCATTCTGTTGCACCACATAATCTGGAGAAATGGTGCCTTTTACATCATTATTTTTTTTCTTTCTTCAATTGAAGCAGAATGTATTCCTTGAATGTTGAATAGGCTTAATTGTTAATTATCGGCTACCCAAAGAAAAGTATAGTGATCAATTGCCTTCAATTGACTTAAAAAAAAAATAGTTGTTCATATTTGTGTCCCCTCGGTAAACCTTTTCACGGGTGTTCCATTCATTGTAGGTTGGGAATATGTGTTTGCGTTCTCTTCTAGACAACAGATTTTAACTTAGTTTTATTTTTAACTTTAATTTTTTTTTTGTTGTGCTTTAATTGCACCAACTGTCAGATCTATGCACTGAGTTATGTGGGGGGGGCCCTTTTGCCAAATTGGCCCCATTGTGGTGTGCTGTCTTTCTAGGTAGGCCTATGGATCCCAATGGCTTCAGGCAGCCTCTGAGTTTATCATTTATTGACGACAAATTAAACAAACCCTCTTTGCCAGGAGAACCTTGTGTCACTAGGCCGGGTGCGGGCAGCTTTAGACCCCAGGGGGAAAAGTTGGCTTTGTTCATCGATTCCACTGACCTAAACGTTAATTCCCTCGATATAAGGCCGAATGATACTCATAAACCGGATTGTGTGGAAGGGTCTGAGGGATCTCTTCCTGGTGTCTATCGGTCAGACCGCCATAAGAATCAGTTGGCACGGAGTTGGACGACAGAAACTGGCCGCGCAGATGAAATGTGTTTTTTTTTTTTCCTCTCTCCTTGTGTGTTGGATGACAGTTTGTAAAAATTAAATTATAACTAAGATGGTTTTGACGTGTCTGTTGTGGATGTGTTTCCGCCTCCAAATGTCCACAAATCAAATTGTTGTTTAGCTTGTAGCAACCGACTGAGATTTTCTGTTGACATTGAAATTGTATAGCCTCTGCTTCTCCAATTAAGCAACCGGAAATTAAGCTACTGCATTTTAGGGCAGGAACTTCATAAAGGCCTACTCTTATTTCTACAACATTTTGGAATTGATTCAGATTTAGAAAAATATTAGTGATTAAGACTAGATCTGGTTTAATGAAAAACCACAAGCCAGCCAGCTAGAAAAGTTGCAAAACACAATCTTTAGACAAACAAATAAAATATGTGGATTGTGGATGTGGGTTTTTTTGCTTCCAATTGAGCACATCGCCTTCATGTATGACTAGGCTGCTTTTATCTCTGATACACCAGTGTGGAAAAATAGTCTTACAGTGAAATTCTAGTCGATCCAATAAGATCCAGTCGTCCAGTCTGCCTAGTCTCAGGACCATAAGGATAGGCCTACACCTCAGTCTACACTCACACTGTGGTCTCTAGGCCTATAGTCCATTTTAATCGGGGTCAGGTCTAAATAATGTGGTTCTACCGCAGCTGAATTGCAGAAACACTGGACAGTATATTGGTTGGTATGTGGTTAAAGGTCATTTCAGTTGATGTTCCCCTAGGAGGTGTTAGATTGCATCTGGTAGCCTGGAGGCTACTGGTCGACCAGCTCTTCCCAGCCCCCACCTCTCTGGCACTGAGTTGTCTGCTAACCTCCAGCCCCAGGGAGGCGCAATGAAGGCACCCTTTGTGTCTTCCGTCCCGTCTACACTTGCTCGTTGTGTACCTGCCACAAGCTAATAACAATAATGATATAATTAATATTAATAATAATAATAATAATAGTGGAGCTAATAATGCTAACTGGAGAAATGGCAGTAACGTTATTCATCTAGGCCCCTATATAGGTTCTATATAACATGTGCAAGGAGTTGGGGCGTTAGTTGGCTAATCTTATTCAACAATACTTAAATACTTTATTTTTAATCCCCAGGAGGTGCTGAAAAATGTAGTTGGATAAGATACTGTGCAGTTTGGCGACATTTCAACACTCCTGTGTAAACACGGCTGTTTAGGCTAACCAAACATTTACACACCTTTTATCCCACCATCCCCTCCCTTTCCTCCTACTTTCATTCCCTGTCACCACCAGTATAGCACAACGCCTTCAGTCTAGCCCCATGTCTGCTAATGCAACCGGTGTAAATGTAACACTGAGTTCGTGTCCCGCACTGGGTTTTCGAACTCACGACCCCCCCCTGGCGTGAGAGAGGCAGACGCTCTTGACCAGGGAAGCTTAAAACCCATAAGGGCCAGCGTCCCTTAGGTGTGGTGGAGCGCGGTTCACCCGCTGCACAGCGCCCCCGGCTGGCTCCCCTCAAATAAACACATGTGGGTCCATTCTGTCAAATGGTGTGGAAGTTCATTTCAAACAGAAACTGAACAGGTATACACACTATAATAATTGTGGCAATTCGATTGACTTAAAGACAGTAACGAAGGCCTACGAAGCAAGTGGGTCCTTGTGAAGTGGATATGAAGATGTGCATAGGTATTTATTTAGTTAGACACTTGGTTGTTTACGATGGAAATGTATTTTTGATGACATTACATTACATTACAGTCATTTAGCAGACGCTTTCGTCCAAAGCGACTAACATGACGTGGGGGTTAATTAAAATGTAGTGTTTGTGTTGATCTAGAAATGTCATTATTCATTGAAACCCCAATTTCTCAGTGAGCTAATAAGTCAGGGCGCATCATTTTTTTTGTTAACATATCGGATCATTTCACCCTGACAACAACATTATCCACTAAAAGTCCTTGTTAATGTAGTTAGTTCAAACAAAATCTTTGTTTTAACTAATTACATTAACTTACAGTGTCAGAAGCCGGTAGAGATGTGCAAGTATTCCATTGTAACCGTCCTACAATCACACCCCGAGGAAAGGCCACATCCCAGCTCCTCCCGAGGCCGGCCTCAGTGACTCTTTGTTTACCCAGGAGCCTTCCTTGGGAGCCTCCTGTGCGAACCGAACGGCCCCGGGTCAACATCACGAAAGGCATTTAAAAACATGTCCTACTAACTAGGACACACCCTATTTGTTCAGCATTGATACGATGTCGTTGTGGCATTTTGTCCCAAAAGAGGCCGTCTCTCTCTTGCTCTCTCCCAGAGAGAGAAAGAGAGAGACAGCCTCTGGAAATGGGAGCGAGGGTTTATTCACACGCAAGGGGAACGACAACGGGGAAAGACTTTGCTTCCAGTTGACTTTGAACACGTTCCCTCGGCTCAGGGCGATCGCCTGGCAGGCGTAAGAGTCACACATCTGGGCCGATTCTCCAACCACCTGTGGTCCTCTGGTGGAAGACAGAGGACTGCGTGTGAGGAACAGGTGGTCCCCGGTGGTCCATTGTGGTGGACATACATGCTCACTGGCTGACTGACCATCCTACCTACGGACCCTGACTACGCCAACAAAGAGGTTAGCTCCCAATACTTTCTCAATAGCTTCTTTTGGATTATTTAATTAGTTAAGCCTCAACCACAACCTTGTGTTGTTATTTTGCTACTAACATAGTAGACCTACACATCATTTGTGTTGCATTGTTGTTGAATTTTCAAAATATACAATAATAATGATATATATATATATATATACATATATAATACATTTATTACTGGTGGTTATTTAAGTAGGTCATTTTCAGTGCTAAATATTTCATATTTTTTGCACTATTTCTGTATGTATGTGCAAATAATATTATGTGTATTGCACATACATATTAGCAGAGTTCAAAAGAACAATTGTTTTGTGCATTATTGCATTATTGTTGTTGCAGTATTGAGTTAAATATGAGGAATTAGCCCTCTTACTTTTTCCGCAGAACACGCACACACACACACACACACACACACACACACACACACACACACACACACACACACACACACACACACACACACACACACACACACACACACACACACACACACACACACACACACACACACACACACACACACACACACACACACACACACACACACAGTGTGTAGGCGTGTAGAGTAAAGATTAAATTAATAGGTGCGATATCAATGTCTTCTTTTGTCTGGTGAGACGGGGAATGCAATGAGCAACACTTAGCCAACCATTTTAGAATTCTGATATCAGTTTTGAGAACAAAAACACTAAAAAAAGAATGACTCACTTCAACTTTTTTTTTTTTCTTTCTTTTGTGTACACATTTAAAACAAAGCATGCACTAGGTTAACACGCTATCACACTCTCACTCACACACACACACACACACACACACACACACACACACACACACACACACACACACACACACACACACACACACACACACACACACACACACACACACACACACACACACACACACACACACACACACTCTCTCTAACTCACTCACTCACTCATACTCACTCACACTCACACACCATCCCGCTCTAGCATGCCGGTTAGCGTAGGATCAAAGGTTAGTCAGAAGAGCAGGTTTTTCACACAGTTTTACAGTTTCTGCCTTCGGGAAATATTAGAGATAAAGGAGGGGGCCGGGGGCTAGCTGTCCATTTGTGTTCCATTCTCAAAGACAATAACAGACAGACACGTTGGTTTTGCATATGTCTCTCATATAGGGTCAAAGTAGGCAATTCCCCCCCCCCCCCCTCCGTAATATTTGTGTATACGGAAAGGCTATGAATAAATCTTTTTTACTTAAAAAAAAGACAAACACTTTTTTTTTTTACATACATTTCTTTGTGTGAATCTTTTCAGCTTTTATGTATATTTTTTGTTCAGTAGTTTAGAGTTTGTAGAAGATTTAATCTCTGACCCATGCGTGTTACGACCACAAAGGGTTAACATAAAAAACGGCTCACTTCCACCTCAGCTCACAATAACTCAAAACGCCCGAAAGGTAAAGTGAAAGGCAAACAACTTTCATTATCTTACAAAATAACAGTACAAAACCAATCTAAGACACACACACACAACTGTGCTGAGACTGCTCTCTTCCTACTGGCCTTAATATATCCGATGCCACCTGAACGAGATTAGATTAGATTAGATTACATGTTATTATCATAATGCAGGGTACAGAGACAATGGAAGGCAGATCTAACCAAAAGTGCAAACCCAGTATTATTTATACCCAGTGATGGACAGTGGAGACATTGTATGTTACTACAGTATGGTGGTGAATGCAGAGTGTAGCAACATACTTACACTGCAGTGGTTCTATGTCAATGTATTTATATACCTACGTATTACTGTTATAATACTGTAAATTATCTTCATTTATCAATACATTTAGACTTCATTTAGAATTATTTGAACTATTTTTGTTTATAATAGTTTTAATTTAGTTAGTTGTTTTGTTTTTTAGCTTAGGTATTAGTATTCTTGTGTGTGCATTTATTCCCCCTGTGTCAACTGTTGCACCTTAATTTCCCTCGGGATTAATGTATGTATGTAAATAGTCAGGCTCACGTTATTAACTTATCAGCACACACAACCAAGAACCAATCAACCAATGAAGTCTCACAGACACAAGCGAAGAAACAGAGGGATTCACTGAAACGGTTACAACCAAAACACGTCGAAAGAACAAAACAAAACGTAAACACACACAATTTCTTAATGAACGCTCTGTACACACGTCACCGTTCTTCTAGGCCTTCCTCGATACAAGATACAAGATATGTATTGGCCATTTGCAACAAGTACCTTGGAATGCTTACTCCCCATTCCCTCTCACAGTATAAATCTCCAAAACAATACCATAAAAATTATATATATACAATAAAAATGAACATTAAAAAGAACAATAAAGTGACTGATGTGTAATGTGTATATATGTACTGTATGTGTTGAATTGTGCAAAAATCTTTCAAAGCATTTAAAGTGCCAGTAGTGCAGCAGCATCATGAATGCAGTGCAGTACAGTGCAGTAGCTGTAATGAGTCCAGAAAGTCCAGTATGACAGTGTAATGTTAATGACAATGTTATGATAGTAGGCAGCACTCCTAGCAGTTCAGTAGGCACACTGCCTGTGGATAAAAACTATCCTTGTGACTTTGGTTGGTTGGCGGTTGTCCATTGGTAATTATTTGGGTGTTTCAGTGTAATTAATTGACGGGTGAACGGTGGTTTGCGCTTTGTTGACCGAGTTACCACGGCAATATATATGTTATCGCTCAGCGAGCTTCTGACTTGCGCGCACACCGCGAGTGTGACTGTGGGCCTCCCTTCCGCACCCTGGTCTCTGTGAGAGTTTCTGCGTCACGCCAAACCAGGTGCTGCCGTGCACCTTGTTTGGTCAGGCAGTTCACACCGAGACTGATAAATACACGAGATATACAGTTATGCCTTTTCTCAATTCAAATACCAGCCGCATGTTGAATCATATCAGCAATATGGTGGTATGATTTTCAACATGTACGACCAACGAATACAATCTAAGCACTTACATGTACTACATACAGAGTTCACGGTGTACGAGTGAGTAAACAAGTAAAATGCACACCAACTACTGCAATACTTAAATACTTAAATACAAACTAAGTTGACCTATTCAGCTCAAAAAGTACCTTCCCACAGAGCAAGCAGTTATTTAAATTCAAGTTTATTTTAGGATTATTTCTGCTTCACTATTTACCTAAATATATCAATTGAATGGAATCAATGGAACACTGTCCAAGGATACAATGCTGCTGTTGAAAGCCATCAGCTAAGTTGTCAACGCATTGTGACTCACTGTATGCACCTTGCAAACACTGCCCTCTTATTCTTGTTCTCCCTCTTCTTCTTCTTCTCCTCCTTCTTCTTCTTCTTCCTCTTCCTCTCCCCTTCTTCTTCTTCTTTTTCCTCTCCTTCTTCTCCTTCTCCTCCCTCTCTCCTCCTCCTCCTCCTCCTCCAGTGCCAAAGACCCCCCGGCATGGGGAGTCCAGGGTGTGACCACAGCGGGAGCACCCTGCAATTCCCCGTCTTCACCGGGCATCCCCGCGCCGCCGCCGCCCCGACCGAGAGGATGTGGCACGACCCGGCCGACGTCAAACCGCCGTGGCGCAGTTTGCTCGGACTGCCGGAGCTGGCCTGGCCGGACGTCTTCCAGCACTGCCGGGCCGACGGGCCGGAAGACGAGACGTCGTGTCTCCAGGAGGCGGCCGCACGCCACGGCCCGAGCCCCGGAGAGGTCCACAGCGGCGGCAGCACCCCCTCCTCCGCACTGGACGGCCAAGCCGAGGAGCGCTGCTTGGAGCAGGTGCAGACCATGGTGGTGGGAGAGGTGCTGAAGGACATCGACACGGCCTGCAAGCTGCTCAACATCGAAGCGGGTGAGGACGGCTGTCGCCGTGTGCTGTGCCGCTGTGTGTGTGTGTGCGTGTGAACAGACACACACACACACACACAGAGCAATGAGGTGTATTGTGGTCACCTCTGAACTCCTGGGAGGTCAGCTGACCCCTGGCATTGATGGAGGAGCTGGTGTCTTTTGAGGGTGGATGTAGATCGTCATGTCGTAGAGCCTCATGTTATAACACTTGAATTATAGTTATTTAGGTATTAAAGTGTCTGCACCGACAGATCAGTGTCAGTGATGACGAGATCAACTTTAAATATATATATATATATTTTTTTTTTGTTGACTTTATTTAGAATTTCTACATTAAATTCATGAATAGGCCTATGTCAGACTTCCTGCTTCCGGAGCCTTAAAAATCGCCGAGCAGTGTACTCTTACTTCCGGTAGTTACCCCAGATACGTGACAAACTGTGTCCGCCTCCTCTCCTCTCTGTTACTGTAGTGTACCGGCTGCTCAACGTCAAAACACAGACAGCCCTACCTCCGTTTACACAATTTCCCCAAAGACAAACTCCTCCGAAAGTCTTGTGTGAGGCTGATAAGGAGGATGAAGGTCCCTAGTTTCATGTTCTCAGGGGTAGCGCGTATGTCTGCAGTTTGTACTTTGACAAGGAGAGCATATACGTCTCGAAAAGTGGGCGGAATAGGCTAATAATGTCGGGTATGTGTATGATTAAAAGCACTGGTCCTGACCCCCATACACACTCCATCTCTCATCCGAATATAGACACATAATGTCGGGTAAGTGTGTGATTAAAAGCACTGGTCCCAAGTAGGGCTGGGCGTAACGGACCCGGTATTTTTAGGCTGCATCGCGATATACGATATATATCGGTATTTTATACAAATTCGGTTTTAACTCAATGCCACAAGTATGTCACAAGCACTTTTATTTTAAGACAACTCATATTCACAAGAATAACAGGCATTCCCTTTTAGAAAATATACAACTGCCCACTACATATTAACACGTAAATGAAAAGGTACATTGAAATAATCAAAATCCATCAAATAAATAGCCTATATTAAATACATAGCCATACCTCTGCTCCAACACAAAATCGCCTTCGTTCTATGGCGATATATCCAGATAGAGCCACAAGACACAATGTCGGGGAATTGTATGATTCGGATTTAGACTTCTTCACTGTAGTGTTCATTCACTAGTTGAACCACATCGTCTGGACCGACTTTTGGAAGGTTATGCAGTGATGTTGTCCAGCGATAACTGTCCTCCATGGTGAATGCCAAGCTGAATGCATTAACCGGAACTTGGGATACACTGCTTCAGCGATTTTTAACGGGTACTTCCGGCGTTCAAATCTAACGTGATATAGGCCTATTGAGTCACATGAAAGTCTGGACGAGATGAATAGAGTACAGTATAATTATTAATACAGCATAACGCTGTTTTAGCCACGACAGCCACTCAATGCAACTCAACAGTGCTTGTCTGCTAGAGCAGCTAGTGGTCGAGAACCAGGAGATAATTGGTATTTATATCATACATATAAGATGGAAGCCAAGACAAGACAACTCAAGAAGATCCATATTTGTGTCTCAACTCACTGTGCCACATTTGTCGCCGTTCTTACATTGAATGAATCTGTACATCTGTTTGTATTGTTTGCCACCTTATTGTACTTTTACCTGAACTTATTGTACTTCTACCTGAGCACTGGTTCAGTTCTTGGAGACTTGTTAGAAATGGAATGCACTTTTGACTTCTGGTGACGAGTTGTTCTCTTACCTTCCTTTGTTGAAACACACTACTGTAAGTCGCTTTGGATAAAAGCGTCTGCTAAATGACTGTAATGTAATGTAATGTAATGTATTCCTGTGTGTGTGTGTGTGTGTGTGTGTGTGTGTGTGTGTGTGTGTGTGTGTGTGTGTGTGTGTGTGTGTGTGAAGATCCCCTGGACTGGAGCTGTGTCCACGTGCAGAAGTGGCTGCTGTGGACGGAGCACATCTACCGGCTGCCGCAGGTGTGCAAGCTGTTCGTGGGTCTGACAGGGAAGGACCTGTGCTCGATGGGCGAAGACCACTTCAGGCAGCGCTCGCTGCAGTGCGGGGACATGCTGTACGCTCACCTGGACATCTGGAAGTCAGGTGAGGACGCAACGCGGTAGAACGGGTGACTCGAAGCCTGTGACGTGGGCGAGTCGTAAAGACTCGTCGTAAAATCCCCCATAAAAAAACATCGCCTCCCGAGTCCCGCCCTCCGGTTCCCTCCGTCATTGGGACGTGTGCGAGCCTTCTCGCAGCTGTGATTGATAGGCAGGAGCGAACCAATCAGCGAAGAGATGGCATGATTGGTCGGAGAAGGATTTTCTCACAGCGCATTTCATTGGCTATTCAAATGAAGCAACAGATTACGCTCAAAGATAGAATTACATTTTAGTGACAGCACCTTTACGTGGCATTGAAACAAATATGATTATTATTAATATTATTATAATGAGCCACAATTACTATTTTAATGTGATGGTTTGACACTGATCTCACAACTGTCGTTGTTTTTCTGTAGCTGCTGGCATGAAGGAGCGTGGAGAAAGAAAATCGAGTGAGTGGAAAGAAAACATTTCCCTGGAGCAAAGTCTAACTGCCATTTAGCCTCTCGTTTAGAGCCGTGATCAATTGCACAATTTAACTGATAAAAACGATGCGATAAAAAAAACATTACACACTACTGGCTGGATGTTCACTGACATTTGTATGTTCACTTCTTAAAAATTTCACTTATTAAATACTGCTCATTGACTTGTATACACTTTGTCTATATGCTGCTATTTATTCATCCATGTTGTGTAGTTATTTGTCTTATTCATACTTATTTGGCTTATTTTTCTTGTTACAAACATGTACGTATTGTTACTTACTGTGACTAACCTCTTTATCTGCACTTTCTGCTGTAGCGATGTATATTTCCCCGCTGTTGGACTAATAAAGGAATTATATCTATGTATCATTGCAATTCAAACAATCATGAAAGTACTAATTGTCCCCCCCCCCCCCCCAGGTGTTGACACCACGTGGTCAGCAGTGGTCTCCAACTACAACAGCCAGCCCATCCACCTGTGGCAGTTCCTCCGGGAGCTGCTGCTCAAACCCACCCAGTACAGCTTCTGTATCCGCTGGGTCAACAAAGAGAAAGGTCAGCAGGGCGCACAGAAGCCGCTTGGCAACTGGAGGAAACATATACCTGTCGCTTATCTGTCCTTATCAATCCAAAGGATAATAACAAGAACTAAAAGGGAGGGATTATTATTAAGCACAGCAAAGTACAGTATGTTATATTTATATGTCTGGTTATATAGATATAGATATATATATAGTATAAAAAGGCCCTGGTTCTATAGGCATACCATGTGTATCTATCATTACCCCCGACAGGGATATTTATATGTATAGTTATATAGATATTTACTAAAAGTAACCTACCTAGTATAAAAATACACCTGGTTCTATGGGCATAACATGTGTTACTGTCACTACCCCCACGGGATATTTATAGTTATATAGAGATTTACTAAATAACTACCTAGTATATAAAGGCCTTGGTTCTATGGGCATAACATGTGTATCCGTCTGAACTCCCGACAGGGAAATTTATATTTATTGTTATATAGATATTTACCAAATAACCTAGTACAAAAAGGACCTTGTTCTATGGGAATAACATGTGTTCCTGTCATTAGGAATATTTCTATGTTTAGTTATATAGATATTAAATTTATATTTATTGTTATATAGATATTTACCAAATAACTACCTAGTCTAAAAAAAGCACCTGGTTCTATGGGCATAACATGTGTTAATGTCATTACCCCCCGGACAGGGATATCTATATTTATAGTTATATAGGTATTTAGTAAAAGTAGCCTACCTAGTCTAAAAAGGCACCTGGTTCTATGGGCATAACATGTGTTACTGTCATTGCCCCCCCCCCCCTACAGGTATATTTAAAATCGAGGACTCTGCCCACGTGGCCAAGCTGTGGGGCGTCAGGAAGAACCGGCCCGCTATGAACTATGACAAGCTGAGCCGCTCCATCCGCCAGTACTACAAGAAGGGCATCATCCGCAAGCCAGAGGTGTCCCGGAGGCTGGTCTACCAGTTCGTCAACCCTGTATGATTGGGCAGGTGTACCTGTCAATCAAAGGTATACCTACCCCCCCCCCCCCACCCCACACACACACACACACACACAGGGAGCCTGGGATAATAGAGCGGTCAAGAGAAAGGACAAACAAACCAGAAAGAACCAAAGACTGCCTACTACTAGAAAGAAATGCACTCCTGCCTGCTTTTGTTATTGTTGTTATGATTTGTTTTTTCAATGCTACTGATGGATGGATGGCACTTAGGTTTTTTTCTTAGGTCGCTGTGACCGTCTGTGTTTCTTTCCTGGCTGGGTTCCTCCTGGATGTGTTTTGTAGATAGCCCTGCATGCCTACATGGGCACCAGGGACTTCAAGATCCAAGGACTTCAAGGGATTCTAGACTGAAGTATCTTGAGTCTCTTGAATGTGGAATGGTCTTTGAAGTGTCATTATGTTTGACTGTGTGTGTGTGTGTGTGTGTGTGTGTGTGTGTGTGTGTGTGTGTCTAGACACAAACAAATAAAGCAATTGTCCTTGGTGAGTGATCAATCACAGGGATGAGGGATGCAATGTATAATAAAAAAATGCCCCCCAAAAAAAGCTGTTTTCATCCTCTGGGGAATATACAGCGTTACTATTCTGTAGTATAATGTAGTATATATATGGATAAACACGTGAACGAAGAAGCACACAGACACCAGTACAGTTTTTCAACAAACCTGTTTTCTCTCCTCTTCAACCCAATAGCACTATATATATATATATATATATTTATATTGATATATATATATTTATATATATATATATCGATCACAACCATCACAACAAATTAGAATTCAGGTTTTTCATCACTAATAATAATAATAATAATAATAATAATAATTATAATTATAATAATAATAATTATCACTGATCATTATCATCTTTATGCATATTTGAATGAAGTGGAATGGTGTGTGTGTGTCACACACACAGAGATGAACAGGCACTACACCAGTTAGGAGAGAGAGAGAGAGAGAGAGAGAGAGAGAGAGAGAGAGAGAGAGAGAGAGAGAGAGAGAGAGAGAGAGAGAGAGAGAGAGAGAGAGAGAGAGAGAGAGAGAGAGGGGAAAGCACACATCACTAACGATGAACATACGTCGTCTTCTGCTAACTCTATTAAGTTAGTAGAAGACGAACGTATGTCAGTCTTCTACTGCGTGTGTGTGTGTGTGTGCATAAGGAAGAGATAATCAAGGTAAAAATAAAAAATAAATTAAAAGCATTCACATTTACATATTACAGTACACTTTAAAAACAACCATAGTTTGTTTTTTTTTCTTTTCTTTTTGTCATCAACTCAACACAGTTGCACAGTTACGATAGAATATACTCTTTTAAATTACACTGTCATATACAAATCTGGATGGGGCTGTGGTGGTGGTGGTGGTGGGGTGACGTCACCTCCCGTGCTGACGAGTCCACCACCATGGAATTTCATACGATATGGTGCTTATTATTATTATTATTATTATTATTATTATTGTTTATAATCTTAATTCACGTTTTTTTCCATTGTGGTTGTTGTTGTTATCTTTAATGAAACACACTCTACATGTATAATACTACATCCTGCCTGGATACTCGATTGCAAATATATATATTTTTGGTCTTTTTTCTTTTTTTTTCTATAACATGTACACAACTCATACTCACGCTGGGTGACAAAGATGACTTATTTTCCCCCCAAAAATGATCAACAGGTTAGTGTTGATAATAAATTAGTAGTATTCCTGTAGATATCTTTATAGTGGGCTGCATATGTGCATGTGTGTGTGTATGTGTGTGTGTCGGCCTGTGTGTCTTTGTGTGAAGTATGTGTGTGTGGCATGTGTGTGTGTGTGTGTGTGTAGTATGTGTGTGTGTGTGTGTGTGTGTGGCATGTGTGTAGTATGTGTGTGTGTGCGTGGTATGTGTGGCCGTGTGTGTGTGTTTTCAGGAGATATGGATCGGTTAGAGACAGGAGTTGTTTTTTGCGAGGCTGGTAGCCCTACTCTAAGACACAGCTAGTGAACAGTCCATGTGTTGCTCACACTCTGTTGAAATCCCCCAAAAAGAGAGGGCCAACGCCCATGCATGCACACACAAATCTCAGCACTCTCTCTCTCCCTCCCTCCCCTCTCTCTCTCTATCTCCCCCCTTTCTCTCACTCTATCTCCCTCCCTCCCTCTCTCTCTCTCTCTTTCTCTCCCCCCCCCCCCCTCTTACACTGAAGAACACACCAATTGAAGTTCATGCCTTTTGTATCAAGTTATCAGTTTTTCAATAGAA
>CM051013.1:5994214-6004214 GCA_027704905.1 Muraenolepis orangiensis | reverse complement strand
AAAAGGCACAGTGATCTGTTGCCTCCTACGCACACACACACACACACACACAGAGTCCAATTCAAGCTCCACTCAAGCTCCCCCGAATTTCGGTTCTTATTTGTAGCGCAGCCTCAAAAAAATATTGATATTTTGCATTTAACAATCGTGTTTAAAGGAGCAAAACACAAGGAATGTACCGGCGGCTGTATTATTCTTTTGCTCGCTTTGTATGGGACTTGATTCTCCTAAATGTACAACAATTTTAAAAAAATGCGTCTATCGCGACACGGCCGTGCTTTGGCCTTTATTTAGTAAGTGTCGCAAAGGGGGGGAAGGGCGGCCATATTGTCCTCTACGACGGGCTCCTGTCATGGAGTACCTGCTTGGAAGGTGAGCTCATCCTGCTCCTGCCCATCGTAGTCGTAGAGGGCGCGAACGCGGACCCCCGCCGGGGCCGCCACCGGGACCCCCGCCGGGACCGCTGCCAGGACCCCCGCCGGGACCCCCTTCCCGGCGCTGGAGTCGTCCTCGAAGGAGTTTCCGTTGCCGCCGTTTTCGTTGTCCAGATTTCCGGCGGGCTGTTCGTCGTCCGACCACTCGGTGGAGTAGGCCTGGTTCTTGTCGTAGCTGCTCACGCTACAAACAAACGCCACGGAGCAAGCTTTAGTTTCACCTCCTCCGCGGTTAACGTGTAAATATAGAACGATTATGATGACCCTTTTCATTTCATCAACCCTTTCGTTCACACACACACGACATTACATTTAGCTTAGAACACGGTCACATCTATCGCTATAAAACCTTTGCCACAGCAGGGCCCCACTTTAGGGTCACATCGCTGATGATAGCTCCTCCTATGGTCCAGGGGCGCTACGGATACGGCAGCATCCGTACCGTAAGGACTACCAGGTTCAAGGACAGTTTCTATCCACAAGCAGTGTGCCCTACTGAACTGTTAGGAGTGCTGCCAATATCATTACATTGTCATCCATATTACATTACACTATCGTACACTATCATACTTTTGCTGGACTTTTTGGGCTCATTAGAGTTACTGCAATGTTCTGCACTGTACTGCACTGTATGCATGATGCTTTACTTTAAATACTATACTTTAAAATGCTTTTTTAATGTCTTTTGCACAATTCAACACATATATATATATATGTATATATCATCCATAAGTCTCTTTATTGTTCTTCTAATTGTTATTTTGATTATGTATAGTATTTTATATTATAGTGTATAGACTGTGGGAGGGAATGGGGAGTAAGCATTCCATTGTACTTGTTGCATATTGTAAATACAAATCTTGTATCTTGAATCTTGAATCTTGCTGGGTCGACACATGTCAACGAAACACCAGCCTACCGACCCACTGATAATGTTAAACACCTGTGTTTGTTTTGTCCTGCGGTGACAAACCTCTGACTTCACCTCGATGAAAAGGGTCTATTGTTTAATTGTAACTAACCCCCTTCCACTCACAACTCAATCTACTCAGGGATGTCTTTCTTTGTGCAAAGGGACTATTGATCCAATTTACTCAATTGAAGTTCGATGTGTTCTGCTGGGATGAAGGGGGAAAACCCCCCTTCATCCCAGCAGAACACTTTTGGTCTAAAGCCAGGAGCCATGTTTCAACGTACCTGCTACGGTCACCAGGCGGAGCCACGTGGTCGGTGCTGGGAGTGGGCGGAGCTCCGTCTGGCTTCTTCTTCTTCGGTGGAGCGTTGGCGGCGTCCGGGTTGTACTCCTAGAGTGCAGAATGGTGAACAGCATTTATATAGACCTCTTAAAAGCACTTTACGATTACCCATTCACACACTGACGGCGGTGTCAGCCACGCAAGGAGACAAGCCAGCTTGTCAGGAGCAATCAGGGTTAGGGTGTCTGGCACCACCACACTTGGCCAGGAGGGGGAGCCGGGGATCGAACTAGCAGCCTTCCCGTTGCCAGGCAACCCGCTCTACCTCCCAAGCTACTGCCGCCACTCAGAACACAACAACACAATGAATACAACAGAAAGGAGAAGGGAAGGAAACAGGGGCCGTGCCCTGTAGGGCCTGACTGTAGGCAGGGAGGCAGGGCAGTGCAGTGGCTGGGGTCTCAGGCCCTGCCTGCTCCTTAAAGCAGTGATTCTCTGGTGGGTCACGACACATCAGTGGGTCACAGAGCATATATGACAAACCTTAGAGGGCCCCTAGTTTACCATTCAGGTGTGAGTGGGATTAAGAGCCGTTCAGTGAACACATCAGTGAACAGAATGTACCTCGAATGCCGGCCAATTCATATGCATCTCAGGGCCGTGGTTGTTGCTGAACCACTTGAGGTCCTCCTGTGTGTTGGCCCCCAGGATGGTGCGCTCCAGCTCTCTGTACACTGTGGCATAGCTGAGAGAGAGAGAGAGAGAGAGAGAGAGAGAGAGAGAGAGAGAGAGAGAGAGAGAGAGAGAGAGAGAGAGAGAGAGAGAGAGAGAGCAGACAACGTTGTGATACAACATATGGTTAGTTATATCAGATATTAAGTCATTCATAATCAAATGAATAAAAAGCCCAGTATGACATATGGTCGGTCTTGCTTTGTTGTTTGTTAAAAATAAAAATAATAAATATGTGGTGTTGGATTAAAAGGGCACAACATGTACTCGAAAATGTTTTTGTATTGGAGCTGGGGTTTTCAAATTGTGAGGAGGTGCGCCACCACTGGGGGGCGCCAGAGGGTTTCAAGGGAGATGCAGAGAAACTGATTTCCCAGAACGAAAATTAATTCTATAATTCTGTAACACTTTTATGTATGTTTTATGCAAAATGTAGAGCTTTCTGACACCAGCAGTGCCACGGTGTGAGCCTGCAGGTGGCAAAACGGAAGCAGTGAATACATACAAAGTGGTGTGTGTGTGTGTGTGTGTGTGTGTGTGTGTGTGTGTGTGTGTGCGTGTGTGTGTGTGTGTGTGTGTGTGGTGTGTGCGTGTGTGCGTGTGTGTGTGTGTGTGTGTGTGACTTTGAAAACCCCTGTGTCAGAGAACTCTTTAACTCTTAACTCCTCCAGATGGTGGAAACAAAGAGAAATAATGAGTGAACCGCAATAAACCAAACAAAAGACTTGATGACATTAGATATCAAACATTTGTCAGAATGAATATTTCAGAGCATCGTAGCTTGAGAATGTGGACTTAAGCAGTCAAAATCTGTTCAACAATTCAAAGCATGCATGTCACAAAACGATTTCAGCCTAAAAATAGTTGGCTAATTGGCTGTTTCATCAATAAATTGACATTGGAACTAAATGGCTTAGTAATAATTAAAGTCTAAATTATGGAATGTAACACACGGAATATAATGTATGAAACTGAATGAATAATTGAGCCTGTGTGATGAGGTTATTAAGCATTCAATTGGGGAAATAAACCGCATTATCCACCGGATGTTATTATTATTTAATATTCAAGAAATGTTCTGGACATGAAATGCTTGAATTTATTGAATTTAGTTCCAATACGTCAGCTACCAACGCTTTCATTAACGAACGGCAACAGGAGATGAACCACTCATTCAGCAGGAGATGAACCACTCATTCAACAGGAGATGAACCACTCATTCAACAGGAGATGAACCACTCATTCAGCAGGAGATGAACCAGTCATTCAGCAGGAGATGAACCACTCATTCAGCAGGAGATGAACCACTCATTCAACAGGAGATGAACCACTCATTCAACAGGAGATGAACCACTCATTCAGCAGGAGATGAACCACTCATTCAACAGGAGATGAACCAGTCATTCAGCAGGAGATGAACCACTCATTCAGCAGGAGATGAACCACTCATTCAACAGGAGATGAACCACTCATTCAGCAGGAGATGAACCACTCATTCAACAGGAGATGAACCACTCATTCAACAGGAGATGAACCACTCATTCAGCAGGAGATGAACCACTCATTCAACAGGAGATGAACCACTCATTCAACAGGAGATGAACCACTCATTCAACAGGAGATGAACCACTCATTCAGCAGGAGATGAACCACTCATTCAACAGGAGATGAACCACTCATTCAGCAGGAGATGAACCACTCATTCAGCAGGAGATGAACCACTCATTCAGCAGGAGATGAACCACTCATTCAACAGGAGATGAACCACTCATTCAGCAGGAGATGAACCACTCATTCAACAGGAGATGAACCACTCATTCAACAGGAGATGAACCACTCATTCAACAGGAGATGAACCACTCATTCAGCAGGAGATGAACCACTCATTCAACAGGAGATGAACCACTCATTCAGCAGGAGATGAACCACTCATTCAACAGGAGATGAACCACTCATTCAACAGGAGATGAACCACTCATTCAGCAGGAGATGAACCACTCATTCAGCAGGAGATGAACCACTCATTCAGCAGGAGATGAACCACTCATTCAGCAGGAGATGAACCACTCATTCAACAGGAGATGAACCACTCATTCAACAGGAGATGAACCACTCATTCAACAGGAGATGAACCACTCATTCAACAGGAGATGAACCACTCATTCAACAGGAGATGAACCACTCATTCAGCAGGAGATGAACCACTCATTCAGCAGGAGATGAACCACTCATTCAGCAGGAGATGAACCACTCATTCAACAGGAGATGAACCACTCATTCAGCAGGAGATGAACCACTCATTCAACAGGAGATGAACCACTCATTCAGCAGGAGATGAACCACTCATTCAGCAGGAGATGAACCACTCATTCAGCAGGAGATGAACCACTCATTCAACAGGAGATGAACCACTCATTCAACAGGAGATGAACCACTCATTCAACAGGAGATGAACCACTCATTCAACAGGAGATGAACCACTCATTCAAGCTAAAAGGGCAGACGGTCTAGAGTGCAATGCGAGAGACACAATGTTCCAGTCATGTTTCATGGTTGAATGCACATTGAATGTATGAATTAATGAATAAATGAATAAATGAATGTGTCCCGCATGCAACAAAAGCACTTAGCGGTCACAAGACCAACGTTGTGTGTACTTTATATCAGAAGGCCTTGAGTTAGCTTAAGTTTGTTCGTAGTAGTAGTAGTAGTAGTTCTCACTTTGGGGAGATTTCCAAATGAAAAGCGCTTCACGCATCAAACGTAAATGAATACGATTACACCAACGCACCGACGAGGACAACGCGGACGTGGACCACCCACCTCTGGTTCTCGGTGAGGTTGAGGTGACGCTTGATGTCCAGCAGGGCCTCCTTGAGGAAGGCCAGCCTCTTGACCTCGTGCTGCTGGCACTGGTCGAACACCTGCTCCATGCTCTCCATGTACTGGGGGGTGCATTTCCCCAGCTCGTCCAGAGACTTCTCGTACTTCTCCTTCGCCTGCCGACGCAACAATCACAGGAGGAGAGAACGAAGGTCAAGCTTATAGTAAATAGTCAATGGACGGCCTTTTATAAAGCGCTTTTATCCAAAGCGCTTCACAAGTCATGCCTCACATTCATCCATTCATACACACATCCGTCCACCGACGGTGGAGTCGGCCATGCAAGGAGACAGCCAGCATGTCAGGAGCAGGTAGGGTTAGGGTGTCTTGCTCAAGGACATCTTGACTAGGAGTCTTTGCTAGGAGGAGCCAGGGGATCGAACCGGCAACTTTCCAGTTGTGAGGCGACCGCTCTACCTCCTGAGCTATTGCCGCCTTATCTGCGGAGCCCTTCTCGTCACAGCTACAGCCTCGAAGGGGCTGCGCAGCAGGGGGCCATGTTTAACCACGTTCCCCATACCGTAAACCCACCCATGACGGCAAGGAAAGGGAGGGAACCCTGAGGAGGAACACATAGCAAGAGATCCCTCCTTCCGTTGAGTGCGACAGGTTTAGATTGGGTGGAAATAAATAACAAATGGGGCAAATAGCATGAGTCAATGTTGAGTCAATGAGTCAATGTTGTGGAACATTGTAAAAAAATAAAATTTCAAGATATTAGTGTTAAAAAACTAAAAAAGAAAGAAAGTTAAAGGCCCACTCTTGTGTTTAACTGTAAACAGAAAAAAGAGGCCAAGCTGTACATTCAAAATCAGGTGACATAACAAGATTGATGGCCATTGCAATTGCCAATTCACAATGTGCAAATTGGAAACAAAACAATTACTTAGCAATTGGCTAACCCTAATCAATTATTGATGCATCACCAAATCTTGGGAACAGCTATTTCCCATCGCTGTTTGGAAATAGCTGTGACGAAGCAATCGTGGCAGCCAACGGAAAATGTCAAACTTTCTGACAAGAGGGAATTGAACTCATGGGAGACGTAGTGTTTATTCTTGGAGAGACATTTCAACTTTAAATAGACTTTCACGATGCATTTGTGCGCCGAAAATGTCTTTGTTTAAATGTTTTGTTAATGAAATAAAATTGTCTAAAGATCTAAGAGAGAGCCGGTAAAGAGGACCTACTATACAGATACAGTAAGGGCTATCTTTGGCTATACAACAGTATCTCCAGTCTGCCGTTTCCTAATCCGGTCCACCGTTTACAACCAATTTACAGAAGACCACAGCACAAACTGCAGCACATGTTTAAAGACCGATGAGAAAGCTAATTGGACATGGCATACAGTGCAGTAAACAGGCACCACATGAGATCAATTGAAGGAAAGCAACACATTGTTGTAAAGTTTTAACACAAATTCTGTTCAAAATAAAAATACATTGGCAATGAATGTAGTACTAATTAAAAATATTTCAATAAATTGTAGACCTTACACTAAGCCTAACCCTGACGTAGAAGTCAGGCATATGCAACCCCATTACAATGACTGGCCCCATTACAATGACTGGCCCCATTACAATGACTGGCCCCATTACAATGACCTACCATGCATCAGGTATCAGGTAAAAAGCCATGCCAAAGCATACAATATCATTTCAATTCGCCCTTACTCTGCTAGGTGGACCCTGCACAGTAGAAGACCTTAACACCGGCACGACACATGCGTCCGACCACGGCTGGACGTGGTCTGTCTCACCTTCTGCGTGTCGTGTTTACACTTGTCCACCTTCTCGTGGAGCTTCTTCTGCTGGTCCGTCGTGACCGAGGCTTCCGTCTTGCCGTGGGCCTCCCTGGTGGCCGCCATCTTCTCCTCCTTGCAGGCCAGGTGGTAGGTCTTCTTAGCCGCCTCCATCTGTGGACCACGGAGGAGACACAGGGGTGAGGACTCATCCACGCTTACCAGGGTGTCTCACGCTCAGACGCGTGGGCACGCACACTAGTAGTAGAACCACTAGATGTACAGTAGTGGTAGGAGGCTCAGCAGGGAGTCTTCGCTGACGCACGTGGGCACGCATACTACTTGTAGTAATACTACTACTAGTTGTATTATTTGAAGTAGCAGTACTACTACCAGTAGTAGTAGTAGTAGTAGTAGTAGTACAGTAGTACTAGTAGTAGTAGTATAACTACTAGTATACTACTACTAGTATAGTATATAGTACTACTAGTAGTATAACTACTACTACTACTACTACCGGTAGTACTACTACAGCCATGACGTTGAGATCGACTGCTGCTCCAAAGCCATTTGAACGATAATAAAAACAGATTGACCCACTGAGATGAGGAAGAGGATAACAAATGAAGAGCATGAAGCGGATACTTAAACAAACGCACGGCTAGTAAACAAATAAATAAGCATCCAGCACACGAGTAAGGATTGGAGACAGAAACAAAAATTCACTACAAATTCAAAAATATACAGTACATATATAATAATAATACTAATAAAAATAATAATAATAATAATGAGTCTGTCGTAATAATACGACACACATCCTGTTTGCCTGTATCCAACAGGGCTGAGGCCAGGAGGGAGGGCTGAGTCCAGGAGGGAGGGCTGAGTCCAGGAGGGAGGGCTGAGTCCAGGAGGGAGGGCTGAGTCCAGGAGGGAGGGCTGAGCATGAAGCCTAAAAGCACTTTCCATTTCCCGCAGCACTGGGCCTGTGGCCGTTCAACTCGCTGATGGTGGCCTAAATTGCCCTCGGAGTGAACTAATTACTCACTGGTAAAGTAGGTTATTTCACAGAGAAACACGGAGAACACTCAAGCTTTTAGGCTTAGGTTAGAGAACCAAACACGTAGATGTTTATATACCCAGTTGGTCACGGCCGAGACGGCCTGTGTTTTGAGAGATCGTAATCTCGGTTCTTGCAAGCCCAACTTCTAACATGTGTGTGCGTCAGCTTCCACACACATCGTTTTAACCCAATCAACCTTTTAATGTATATCAATGACACTAATACACAGTGTATCATCAAATATTCATCATTTATAAGTCATAGTACAGAGTTGAACTTGCCACGGAGATCCAAAGCGACAAAGAAAATATGTGTTATGAGAATTTAATCATTTTGCAGCCAATCACTGTGCGTCACCTAGAGGTCATCAGAGGAACTACATATTAGTCTCTAATGAGCCAGCTATATAGACTCGATAGTGAGCTACAAACAGGCGGTCGGACACAACGTTGCCCCCCGGGTGGCCACCTCACCTCCTTGAGCTTCTTGGCCCAGGGCTTCTGGGCCTTCTTGAAGCCTTCGTCGGCCTCCTTGGCCTCCTTGAAGCCCCCGATCATCTGCTTGTGGTAGGCCTCCTTCTGCCAGTTCTTCACCTTCTCCACGTCCTCGTTCATCAGGCCGTTCTTCACCTCCTGGTGCAGCTCGCTCACCTTCTCCGCCTCCGTCATCACCCCCAGCCAGGCGCGCTCCACAGAGCCGTACTGAGGGCCTGGGGGAGGTTTGAGAAGAATAAGAAGAACAACAACAACAACAACAGAAAGATAATGACTTGAGTTGAGAGAAATTAAGAGTAAGTGTAAGAGAATGGCAGATAATCAACATAATAACCCCAAATGTAATCAAGAGTTAAAGAGTTAGGCCTAGTGTCATACCTAAGCAAGGCCCCTATCCCTTACCTGCAAACTAATGATTCTAAATGTTTTTTACCGTACAACAATTTGATTGGCTTGCATAAAAGCATCTGCTAAATATAAATCAAACTACAGTACAGAGTACAGAGCATACTTCCACCACACCAAAAAGGATTTGGATCGTAGTCTGCAGCAAAATCTAACCAACTGTTCCTTGGCCCATATGTAATCTAACCACCAACTTTAGTCCAATTACGTACACTTTTTGAGTTACCATGCCAACAGACAGACAGACAGACAGACAGGTGGCGAAGATATAACCTCTGTCCCATTAAGGTTCTAGAAATGCTATCTAATTATAATTTGGGAGAAAAGAGAGAGAGAGAGTGAGCTAAATAAACCAAATTTGAATTCTCAAATTGGGTCCAAGGTCATTTTAGCATGTTATTGGGCCAAAGTGAACGTCGTACCTTTCTCTATGAGCTGCCTCCATCTCTTGGACCAGCCGGTCAGCTGGTCGCCGTAGGCCTTCTCTATCTTGGCGCGCTCCTGCAGGCATCCCATGAGATCGTTGCAGAGCCGGTGGCCATCGTCGAATCTCTTGACAGCACGCTTGTAGTTTCCTACCTGAGAAACAGACGGAGGCGGAGGAGGACAGACTGAGCGGAGCGGAGAGAAGGGGATACGCTCCACTCGAAATAGAACCGTGGTTTCTCCATGGCCGATAACCATGGCCATAAAATTACAATGATTACATTTGGTTAATTTTTCTATTTCATACATTTGGTTTTATTTCTAGAATCGTATTATTCGTTATTCTTATCATATATTATATGACTATTATTTATGTAAAAACGTTTTATTATAACAAATATTGTGATTATTATAAATGTTGTGATTGGAAGATATCATTTTTTAGTTGTTATTATTATTTTTTTATAAATTATAAATTTTACTATTGCTTTAATTATTATTATTATTTCCGGAACAGAAGTGGTAGCGTAGCTCCGCCCCCTCAGCCTGCAGGGGGAGTGAGCTCATGGCACACGATGTGAGGAGAGGCTGGTGGCAAGGAGAGGGAGAGGGAGGAGGAGGGG
>CM051013.1:5924214-5979214 GCA_027704905.1 Muraenolepis orangiensis | reverse complement strand
GGAGAACTGGTTGGAGGGCTGGGTGGAGGGCTGGGTGGAGGACTGGGTGGAGGGCGGTGGGGGGTGGAGAACTGGTTGGAGGGCTGGGTGGAGGGCTGGGTGGAGAACTGGTTGGAGGGCTGGGTGGAGGGCTGGGTGGAGGGCTGGGTGGAGGACTGGGTGGATAACTGGGTGGAGGGCTGGGTGGAGAACTGGGTGGAGGGCTGGGTGGAGGGCTGGGTGGAGAACTGGGTGGAGGGCTGGGTGGAGGGCTGGGTGGAGAACTGGGTGAAGGGCTGGGTGGAGAACTGGGTGAAGGGCTGGGTGGAGAACTGGGTGGAGGGCTGGGTGGAGGGCTGGGTGGAGGGCTGGGTGAAGGGCTGGGTGGAGAACTGGGTGGAGGGCTGGGTGGAGGGCTGGGTGGAGGGCTGGGTGAAGGGCTGGGTGGAGAACTGGGTGGAGGGCTGGGTGGAGAACTGGGTGGAGGGCTGGGTGGAGAACTGGGTGGAGGGCTGGGTGGAGACCTGGGTGGAGAACTGGGTGGAGGGCTGGGTGGATAACTGGGTGGAGGGCTGGTTTGGAGGGCTAGGTGGAGGGCTGGGTGAAGGGCTGGGTGGAGAACTGGGTGGAGGGCTGGGTGTAGAACTGGGTGGAGGGCTGGGTGTAGAACTGGGTGGAGGGCTGGGTGTAGAACTGGGTGGAGGGCTGGGTGGAGGGCTGGGTGGAGAACTGGGTGGAGGGCTGGGTGTAGAACTGGGTGGAGAGCTGGGTGGAGAACTGGGTGGAGGAGTAGGTGGAGGACTGGGTGGAGACCTGGGTGGAGGACTGGGTGGAGAACTGGGTGGAGGAGTAGGTGGAGGACTGTGTGGAGAACTGGGTGGAGGACTGGGTGGAGAACTGGGTGAAGGGCTGGGTGGAGGACTGGGTGGAGAACTGGGTGGAGGACTTTGTGGAGAACTGGGTGGAGGACTAGGTGGAGGGCTGGGTGGAGGACCGGGTGGATGACTGGGTGGAGAACTGGGTGGAGGACCGAGTGGATAACTGGGTGGAGGACTGGGTGGAGGACTGGGTGGAGAACTGGGTGGAGGGCTGGGTGGAGGACTGGGTGAAGGGCTGGGTGGAGGGCTGGGTGGAGGGCTGAGGCTGAGTGGAGAACTGGGTGGAGGGCTGGGTGGAGAACTGGGTGGAGGGCTGGGTGGAGGACTGGGTGGAGAACTGGGTGGAGGACTAGGAGGAGGACTGGGTGGAGGGCTGGGTGGAGGACTGGTGGAGAACTGGGTGGAGGACTGGGTGGAGGACTAGGAGGAGGACTGGGTGGAGGACTGGGTGGAGAACTGGGTGGAGAACTGGGTGGAGGACTGGGTGGAGGGATGGGTGGAGGGATGGGTGGAGGACTGGGTGGAGACCTGGGTGGAGGGCTGGTTGTAGAACTGGGTGGAGGACTGGTATTAAAACACAGTGGATCATTGGTCATAAACCACGTGTGGAAGGTGAAGACCGAAGCGCCGAAGGACATCTTGACAGGAAGTGATGAAGATGACCGTCTTCTTCAGATAACCTTCACCCTCAGTCCTTCCACCCTCAGTCCTTCAATCAGCAGGATATGGTGTATTCATACGATAAGACCAGCTCAGTGGTCCCTGGCTGGCTCTCTTTATTTAGGACAGCCCAATTTATTTGACTTTTTCTTTTTTCTAATCACCATCCCCCCGGAGGCGAGGAGATGAACTGGGCCATGTTAGCTTGCTTGTGCAAACAGCCAGCTGCCGGCGGCCCAAACCAAACAACCACCATATCCCCTAACCGGGGATTGAAACCTGCTCCTCAAACAACAAGGACAACAATGACCGGCCTGTGGATCAACAGTTTAGGTTTTAATAATCAAATAATAAGGTCATCGCTTGCAGAGTAAACATGGCTGAACATATTGAACCTGTTCTGTGGTTGAAGCGTTGACGTGATCTCGAATTTCCCTCAGAGGATTAGTTAAGTGTTTTCTTATGTCATGCAAGTTCACCTCAGATTGAAAATCCCATTCATATCCATCATACAAATCATATATACTAATTGACTATGGTTATTATCATTATGTTTTTTATGTGACTGATCATGTTCATAGTTTGTGATTTGTACACCTTTTAAGTTCACACCTGCGTCTCATTCTCAGACCCAGACCATAAAGAGAAGCTTCCAAAATCAATGTCATGTAAAAGTGCATGCAGATACTGCAAGTACAAGTACAAGTACAAGTACTAGTACAAATAAGCAAAAGAAAAAAAACACTTGCTTCATTCACTGTTGTGATTCATTCACTGTTGTGACGTGTCGTCACGTTCAGTTATACAAAGCTATCATTTCAAAGTGGAGAAGGTTTAAGGTGACTTCACAACTTTGGTCTTCAGTATTTCATTTTTCTAAGGTCAGCACCAATAAACACATTTGGCACATCTTTTCACGTGTCGCCCACTGATGTGCTCACGCGTGTATTGAAACTCCTTTTCACAATATAATTAACAAAGAAAGGTCCATCAACACTTAAGAGTCCCACATTAATGATGAAATATGTATTTTCATTTTTTTTCTCTAAAGCATCCTATCCTTGGCTTTTCTTTGTATCTTTGTTTCTTTGTATGTTGTTAACGCGTTTAACAAAATTGGCGCTACGCCTTGCAGCGCCCTGGGTTCGATTCCCATCCATTCCTGAGCCACATGTCATCCCCTCTCTCTCTCAACCCACTGTGCTGTCTTTCTCTTCTCTTCTGTCCATAAAGCCCAGAAAAAATGATTTATACAAATAAAACACCTTAAACCTTTTCTAGAATGTGCAAAAAAACATCACAACTGCAACGTACTGTTCCGTGAGAAATACCAATATATAATATTCATAAAAAAAAATCGATAAAACAGTAATGTCAGGGTCACAACTTGTTCAGCTGACACCATTCCACTAAATATCTGAACAAGTCCTGCTAACGCTACTAATACGATTAGCATGGTGCAATTGATAGCCTTAAAATTGAGTGTTTACTGGCTGAATGGCGCGCAAACAACCACGGAACAACCCGTGTGATAGAACGGCGTCGAGAAGGACCACAGACAGACAGACAGACAGACAGACAGACAGACAGACAGACAGACAGACAGACAGCGATCGCTGGCTCACCTTCTCCACCAACAGGAGGTCAGGTTCCCATAAACCTTACAGAGCGTGTTTGTCCCCTGGAGGAGATCACCTAGGGGAGGGAGGGGACACACACACACACACACACACACACACTTGCTTTAGTTTTACAGTATTAGTACCGTTTAACAGCTACAACCGTACGCCATCACACATGCGCCACACACGCATTAGCTAAGTGAACACGTCGAGAGAGAGAGAGAGAGAGAGAGAGAGAGAGAGAGAGAGAGAGAGAGAGAGAGAGAGAGAGAGAGAGAGAGAGAGAGAGAGAGAGAGAGAGAGAGAGAGAGAGAGAGAGAGAGAGAGAGAGAGAGAGAGAGAGAGAGAGAGAGAGAGAGAGAACATTAAAAAACAAATAAATCAGAGGTTTAGTTTTTTTTAAAGATCAACCTTTAATTACAACACACTTATTGTCGAGCGGCGTGCGTGTGCAGCACCATGGCCTAATGAATACCTCAGTGTATCACTTAATGTTGATTTTATTAGGCCACCCTGTCTGTGAATACATTAGATAAAAACGTGTTGTTCAAATCAAACCAAATCACTAAATATGATAAAAGATCATGACGGCTAATGTTGGGGACAATCTGATCCCGGTACACAGAGAACCTGACACTGACCACGTCCCTTATCTCTGCCACTAAATCACGTCGAAACATGCTGAGTCATGGTCCCCCCCCATTCCCCTTGGTGCTCCTCACCACTTCATCATCAGGGCTTCCGTTTGTGAAGGACACTTTCTCCGTGTGTCATCTCCCAAGGTGTGTGTGTGTGTGTGTGTGTGTGTGTGTGTGTGTGTGTGTGTGTGTGTGTGTGTGTGTGTGTGTGTGTGTGTGTGTGTGTGTGTGTGTGTGTGTGTGTGTGTGTGTGTGTGTGTGTGTGTGTGTGTGTGTGTGTTGTGTGTGTGTTCTGACGGTTTTATAAATAAATCCATCTTTTACTCTGGAGATCCTGCGTGAAGACACGTACTGTATTTCAATAAAAGCTGAGCTTTTAGAGAGAGGAGAGGAGATCCTAACACCCACAGACCGCAAACCTTGCTACTACCACCGCACACACAATTCAGTTCTCAAAAACCGCCACAACTCAAAAGCTCTGAGAGATCGATCTCCCCAGATTCACACCGCATAAGTCGTTTCAAAGACATTCGGGTACTGTGCTCCTTCCACTAACTCTAACTCACACACACACACACACACACACGCACACGCACACGCACGCACGCACGCACGCACGCACGCACGCACGCACGCCTCTCTCGCACCATGTCCAAGTGGAACACACCCTCTAGTGTCCAAGGACCTAAGGACTGCCAGTGATGCTCCATTCCTACGCAGCCTCCGGCCCAATTAAAGACACCGGGCAGCCAATGATGGGAAATGGAACAACTGGAGGCAGCAAGCAGGCAAGCTGTTGAACCAGCCTCTGAGGATCTGACTCTCCATAGACCAACGGAGTCACTAGCCATATACATATGTACATATATATATATATACATATGTACATATATATATATATATATATATATATATATACATATATATATTTTTTAATACAGTACAAAAAATGTGTGTGTGTGTGTGTGAAATGGGTTATGTGTGTGTGTGGTGTGTGTGTAATAGGTTGTGTGTGTGTGTGTGTGTGTGTGTGTGTATAATGTGTTATGTGTGAGTAATAGGTTGTGTGTGTGTGTGTGTGTGTGGTGTGTGTGTGTGTGTGTGTGTGTGTGTGTGTGTGTGTGTGTGTGGTGTGTGTGTGTGTGTGTGTGTGTGTGTGTGTGTGTGTGTGTGTGTGTGTGTGTGTGTGTGTGTATAATGTGTTATGTGTGAGTGAGTGTGTGTGTGTGTGTGTGTGGGCTATGTGTTGACGCCAGTGGTGCAGGGGGATTTGGGTGGACAGGCTGTCCTTCAGACCTGTTCTCACATGTCCTGTCGTCTCACAGGTTGTCCGACCTTGCTGTCTCTTCTCCTAACAAAACAATAGCCTTTCACCCCATCTCACATTGTGCTCTCTGTTCTTCCTGTCTGTCTGTCTGTCCCTGTCTCCCTATATGAACTGAGCGTTTCTATGACACAATATGTCTCTCTCTCTTTCTCTCTCTCTCTCTCTCTCTCTGTGTCTGTCTGTCTGTGTCTCTCTCTTGCACATTATCTCAAATTTGTGTGGAGGTGTCAGTGTGACCCCGGGCCGTGCTCCCCGTGTGTAAAGAACCCCACTGATTGGCTGAATTCCCATTCTGGAGGTACAGAATTCCAGCGGGAGCCCAATCAAGTAATGCATTCTGGGATTTTCATTTGACTACCATGAGCCGATCTCCACCCAAAAGCAGTTGCTATGGTAACCAGTTTTACTGGTTTCTTTTTCATTTGTTTCTGGGTTTTTTGACGTGAATCGTTGTCATTGTTTTGTACCCCTTTAGTAACAGCTTTTGTTCTATTATGAAGCGACATAATGCTATCACTGGATCCACGGAGAACCGAGGTGGAGCGGAAACCAATGCAGGTTGCACCATCACCTGAGAGACGAAAGGCAGGTGATGATGAGTCTGCAAATCATAACGACAACACAATCCTCTCCCCGGCGACTATGGACATTGTCAACTAGGAGTCAACAAGAAGTAGAATTGGAATAATGTGTAAATATTGACACACTGCAGTGTTTACATTTACATCCATTACATTTCGCTTGAGTTACAACTTAAGTCAAAACATCGGCGGTAGTTAACAAAGGTAGGTAGGTATAGGTAGGGGTCACTTTGTTTGTATGTATGTATGTATGTATGTATGTAGGTAGGTAGAGAGATTCTTGCCAGGCCTGTTATCAACTAGGATATACAGCATGACACTTGAGACTTGAAACTCAACGCTGTATATTTTAAATGCTGGACACGCTGCATTAATGAATAGACCGTCGGCTCACAGCACCAACCGTCTGTGGTGCAATTGCATTACTCCATTGTTGATGTCTTGCTCAGGAGCTCCTTCCCTGACAGCAGAGAGGAGGAGGAGGAGGAGGAGGAGGAGGAGGAGGAGGAGGAGGAGGAGGAGGAGGAGGAGGAGGAGGAGGAGGAGGAGGAGGAGGAGGAGGAGGAGGAGGAGAGGAGGTAGAGAGGAGAGGAGAGGAGGAGAGGAGAGGAGAGGAGAGGAGAAGAGGAGGAGACAGCGATACTACATTCAGCACTATGGACAGTTCCCTCCACCAGTGGTGGAGCCATTCCACGCAGGAACGACCTTTAGAGCTTTCTCTCCTCCAATGACACCATCCATTAGTGATTAGTGCATCGCTCAGGACAGCATACCTAATATCCATATGTTGGGACGTTACGTCATACAGCCTATAGGTTTAGATACACTCTGTGTAAGCAAGGGATTGCGTAATGCAAATAGCGGGCCTGTGTGTTAGAGGAGAATGATGCAAACACAACGTACAGCCCACGCTCGTACAGCGCTGTATACATCCCATGTAGATACATCCCATGTAGATACATCCCATGTAGAGCGGATGGGGCATCTCTGCTGCTCGGCAAGAAGGAAAACAATGACGTCACGCTGGCGATGGTTCCTCGCTATGCTGCTGTGCTGTGACACGCAAATTACATAACGTTAGACTAACACGGTCTCATTCATAGTACTGTTTATTATTATTATTATTATTATTATTATTATTATAACTCACAATCGTTCACATCATTCACCGCGACCCGAAGAACTACATAGTCCCCTATAGCAAGTATGTGTGTGAACAGTGGTGTGGACTTATTTCCTCTTCTTGTTTACCCATATTGGCGCAAAGGGGGGGGGGGGCGCATCATAATGGCAAGCCAACCAACCTTGGCCCGTCTGTTTTCCATAACATCCATAACAACATCTCGCACAACCCCTCCAGGTTGCGCTTTAACATTGAAATTCTACAGGTTTTTTTGTTTTTTTTGTTGTTGGTACGGTTATGTTATTGCAGTGGCAACTCGTAGGCTACACGTTCACGTTGCATGAGACACTGGCAAACAATTACACGGCTAAAGGGACGCCTGCAATGCACAACTATTCATCTGTAATCTTCGCATTAACCTGAATGACATAACAGCATGCATCATGTAGGTGGGGAAAAAATAGACATGTTGGTATTGACGCTCGCAAAGGACATTTAGAATTGATGATGCAAGAGGTTGCTGGACCGTTGATTCATTGCTGATACGGGCTTCACACAACAACAACAAGCCAACGCGATGGGAAAATGACGCATGCACAGACCAAAGTCAATGCAAAGATGCATTGATTTGATTGACTTCTGCTACGAAATACGAGATATAGTATATATATATATATAGTCCAATCGTAAACACGGTGGGGGTGGTGTGTGTGTGTGTGTGTGGGGGGGGGGGGGGGGGGTACGGATGCGAGATTCCTTTACCCCTGCTTTGCCCTTTGCCCAAAAAAAAGCGACGCACAGCAGCGTACCGTATATGCTCCAAACTGCAGCAGGATCGAGGCTATAGGACAAACCACCACAAGCAGCAACTTACCGGGGCTGGAGGAGGTGGCGGGCAGGTGGTCGCTCTCCGAATGGCCCGAATGGCTGCAGAATAGTAACCAATTCAGTCAGTACGGGACTGGATGACAGAAGGTGACCCTGCGTGGTCGGCCAGACGCTGCATAATACACCAGATCACGATGCGCGCGGCGAGGGGGATGCTCCATGGGATGAAAAAAAAAAAAAAAAAACTCCAAAAAAACGTTTTATTTGTTTTAAATGGAGGACGCCGAGCTTAGATGAATAATAAACAACGTTAAGCGTCTGAATAAAGAAATTATTAATAAAACATTAACAAAAACATTGATATGTATTTATTTATTTCGAGCCTATTTCAGACCCTATTGGTTACTTTAAACCCCAGCAGGTGAATTTTTACCAATTTGGACAATCGGGCTGCAAGTGTTTGATGTGCTTGCTGCTTGTGAACCGAATTTAAACACTTCACATGACACATAATGTGGAATATTTGGAATATTATTTTAGAGTCAAACTGTCATTTTTGGGAAACGACCTGGATGACGATGAGACGCTGTCTTCCAACCAATCAGAGGGCTTCGTGTGAAAGGGGGCGTCACCCCTTCCCAAGCTGTTACGTCACTGGAAGCTCATCCGCACAATACACATTCCTTATTAAATAATAATAATAATAATAATAATAATAATAATAATAATAATGACTTACATTTTTATAGCGCCTTTCAAGGGACCCAAGGCAGCAATGGGTAGGCCTGTATTAAAAATACCTCATGTGGTTACCGTTTGAGTATTAAGCATTTAGCAGTCAGCTAGTGAAAATATGACACTTTCATGACAGAGTAGGCATCACTAATATCACTAATAGTAGTGTTCTATTTTAGAACCCTGAAGGGTTGGCAATTATTAATTGATTAATTAATAAATACACTACCACCCGCGCTAAACCCACAAGCTGGTCAAACCTTTTGAATAGTTGTGATGGTCCCATTAAAACCCACATTTACGTGTCACATGAACTCTCATTGAGTTTACTTCAGTGTTTGTTTTTTGCACATATAACATGACACTCACTATGACTTCTTTACTGAATAATTGAATAATGGTTTGCCATGTTAACAGGTTATTAAAATGGGTGGGAGGATTCCTTAAATAAAGCAAATAGGCCATATATATACACAATGTGTGTGTGTGTGTGTGTGTGTGTGTGTGTGTGTGTGTGTGTGTGTGTGTGTGTGTGTGTGTGTGTGTGTGTGTGTGTGTGTGTGTGTGTGTGTGTGAGTGCGTACGTGCGTGTGTGCGTGTGTGTGTGTGTGTGTGTATAGTCTCTAGGCTGTCTTTGTGGGCACGTCTGCATTCAGGTCAGGATGTTTGTGATGTGTGTGCATGTCTAGTTGTATGTCTGGTTAACAACCACAACTACCCTTTCTCTAGCCATGAAAGGTCATATATTTGTATCACTTGTGTTTTGAAAGGTTATATATAGCATATATGAAAGGTCATGTATTTGTATCACTCGTGTTTTATGCAATGTAATGGTTTGTCTTTTGTGGATGATGGATTTTTGGTTTGTGAAGTGACCCATCGTTGTATGTCATACACTAATACACAAATCACTATTAAAGTCGTTTGGTTGAGCATACCTACCTATACCTATCTGTAATTTGACCTCAAACTCAACTGTATTACAATTCAACATTTTGAGGGCAGTGTCAAGACTAAATTGAATGAATTTAAGGTATAGGCAAAAATACGTTGAGTGAATAGTCACCATTAGCGCATTTGTGTTTTATTGTGTTTTATATTTATAGTTTTATTAGGATTTTGTTTCTATTTAGTTTAGATGTGTCGTGTGCTTGATGCCACCTGTTGACCCCCGAAAGCCACTGCACACACCGTGTAGACCTACTGTATATGTATTCGGTTAAAAGGGATCAACTAGGTTAAATTATTTATTAAAATAACAACATAACATAAAAACTGTGTTTTATCATTGGATAAATATGAATAATATAGCGTTGATGATGGTGTGTATTTTTGCTCAAAAACAATGTGTGACGACGGAACGCCTGGAACGTGATGCTCCAAATGAAGGTGAGAGAGAGGAGAGAGTGAGGGAGGGAGGGACTTCCTATGCATGGATATCCGTTTCCGGTACACGTTTCGGTTACTGCTTTGTAAGATTTTTCATCCAAAAACTCGATATCTTCCCCCTTCCTCCTCGTCGTTGTGATGATGATATTCGTGTGCGGTTATTATTCTTCTCGCTCCGCTGGGACTAAGTAGTTAACTGGCGTTACCGCAGCAGCTCACCGGAAGTTGCATTGCGGCAGACCGGAATAACGCCACAGTTAAGGATCCTCTCCCCCTCTCCCTCTCTCTCGGTCTACTTGTCCCCCCTAAGTCTTGTTTTGTCATGTGACCAGAATGACGTTTCGGAGGGTAGTTCACTGGAAGTCTACACGGTCGGTCGGGCTCAACTGTGGTCAGTATTCAACTTGGATTTCCCTATTCAAAAAATACCCAGCCATGCAGTCATGCGCAACTACGTTGAATGCCGTTGTAAACCGTTAGATACATATGTATAATAATAATTATGGCCATGGCGTGTCTTCCCTGGCGTCATGAGCTAGTTGAAAGCTATGTGACTGAGACGTCAATCTATAGCTGCATGGTCAGGACTGCATCCACATATTTTAAAAACAACAACAACAACAACAACGTCCACTGTGAGCTAACGACATATGTTTAAATGTTATCTGATCTCATCAATAACAGGTAGGCCTGCAAGTCGCTCTTTTTCCTTCGTAGAAGTCGCGTCAAGCTGTCTTTTTTTTCAAGGGTGTTCAATACGAACCATGTCAATGGTTTTGAATGGATTCACCCATTGTACCCCCCCATTGTGTTTATATATATATGTATATGTGTGTGTGTGTGTGTGTGTGTGTGTGTGTGTGTGTGTGTGTATGTGTGGGGGGGGGGGGGGGAAGCCTTCACGACGGGGGGTGATCTTCCGGAATAAAGCGAGCAGCGGTTGTCATCTCTCTCTCTGTCTCTCTCTGCCCCCCCCCCCCCACCACACACACACATATCTCCCCATGCTGATTAGGGCGGGCAGAGATACCATGTGGAAGTCACATGAACGACAAGAATGAGAGACAAACGAGGAGGAAACCTGAGACTACCGCTGCCGCTGCTGCACTGTCCCTGCCTTCCCTGAAAGCAAGGTCCCTGTGCTGGTGAAGCCCAATCGATTGATTGATTGGGCACACCCCACGGCACCATGTCCCTGACCACCCGGCTGTACGCCACCAACACGACGAGTCCACCGGCCCATGAGAATGGGGACGCGGCGGTGGGCTACGTGCTGGTTCCCTTCTTCCTGGTCACAGTCCTTGGTATAGCGGTCGCTGTGGTGAGTCCACACCACATCCCTCTCTCTCTCTCTCTTCTCTCTCTCTCCATGGGTCAACCTGGTCTCCAGCTTCTGCTAAATGTGGAAGTTGTTTATTGCAACTCGCTATGTGATATTCACAGGACCCTACAGTTTTCAAAAAGTGGAAGTCCTTTTTCTTGCAACACTGCGTCATGTTCTTTGCCTTGTTTTGTCATTTCAGATCATGTATATACGTAAGAAACAAAGGTACTTTCATACACTTGTTGTGGTCTCTTGTTGGTACACACAGCCACATTGCAGCTGCAGATTTGACGGTGTGTAGAACAGTGCTTTTTCGAATGCAGTTACTGTACGTCTCTTGATCCTGCAGAATCGACAGGCTTCGCCACCAGCTGCTGCCCGTGTACACGTACGACCCGTCAGAGGAACTCAATGAAGCTGAACAAGAGCTGTTGTGGAAGGAGGAGGATACAAAGGTACGGTACAGAGCCTTGATAGTATACTTGTTGACTTATCGCGTGTTGTGTCGTATGTGTGGTATTCTCTAGTGTAAAAGTCATCACTTCAATGTAGGGTGTTCTCTGCCCTAAAGGTATACATACGCAGCCTGATCCTTTAAAAAAAAAAAAAATCAATACACTTCTGGTTTCTGATTGGTCAGGTATCAACTGGGATGAGCTAATCATTGACTTGTAGATAAGCGCTGTGTGCTGTAGGTCAGATTTTAAGATGTATTATTTGAGTGTGGTTTGTTAGAAAAGGCCCAGCCATCCGTCAGCAATTAGTGAGTGAAATGCGCTGTGAGAATATCTCTTTTTTTGCGCCTGTCAATTTAGATTTGAGACAACTCCAGGTAAATCAGCATGGGTATCTCTTACCCGATTGGTTGGTGGGAGTCCCTCTTGCCTGTCCATCACAGGTGTGTGAAAAGCAACACTTCCCTTTGGCCCACATAGGGGGCGGTGGGATAGCTCAGCCTGTTGGACTTGGCTTGGGGTTCAAGTCCCCCTGAAAAAACACCTGAGCATTTCCCAGGTGCCCTTCGAGCAAGGCATCAGACCCCTAACACTGCTCCCCAGGCGCTGTATGTTAAAAATAGCTGCCCCCTGCTCCTAATACTAGACTGGGTTAAATGCAGAGAAACACATTTAACTGTGTGTTTACATGTGTATGTGACCAATAAGAGGATTCAATCCTCCAGAGATAGATTTTTTTTTTTAAATTTATTCTTTTTGGCCTTTTTAGTTTCAAAATTGCTCTCTTGCGCTTGTTTCTGCTCTCTCTTTACAACTCTGGAATTTTGTACGTCACCTTTTTTTTAATGCGTCAAGGTTAAAAAGAGTGCATTAAGTGGTCCAGAAAAAATATACTGGAAACAGTGTTCTACCATATGTCTGGAAGCAAGGTGTCCGTGTCTATGTGAAGACTTACTTTTTTATCTTGGCCGTTTCCGTTCACACTCTGCCAACGGTCTCTCCAGAGTGGAAAGCTCTAAATGATTTATTATAATCGTTAGTATTTATATTTAGGGAAAAAAAAAACAAGGACCTGTTATTGTAACGAGATCCATCAGACGTCGGCGGCCGGGGCCTAAGTGGCCTGTGCGTGTGCACTGTTCTTACTGTGGATCGCGTTCCTCGATGATGAAATCAACATTGACCTGACCCTGACCCCCCCCCCCCCCCCCCCCCCCCCACAGCATCACACACCGGACAAGGGGGAACCGCCCCCGCGTCCCCGCCCCCGCGTCCCCGCGTCCCCGCCCCCCTGCCCTAGCACCTAGACCCTGGATTCCCATTTAAAAACCTACTAAATGAGTACCAAGTCCCGACAGTCAGGCGCAGGGCAAACCACAGGCAAAACCCACCCGTCAGAAACCACTTGAAAGTGCACATTGTCGCATTGCTTTGAAAACTGGTCCGTCTGCCTGCTCTGTTTCTATGCATTTGTTCACAGTGGGAATGCTAACTCACGTCTCTCCCGCTGGGGAGGGACCATGTGACCTGCCGAGCTTGTAGTGTGCCGTCCGTAACACTAGATGGGGACATTTTCATTGTGGAAATTAAACAGCCGATGAAATGGTGTAAAGTCAGCAGTTTATTTTCAATGTTATGTTTATCTTCTTTTTGGTTTGACCTTGGCAGTTCCATTAGTTGAAATACGTTTATTATTTGTTTATTCTACTTTCTATAATTGAGTTGAATGGGCCTAATGCTGTACATTTATAAATGTTCCAGGTTGTTCAAGGTTGGGCCAGATCCTACCAACAACGGCGCCCTCTGCTGGCGAAAGATGTCCATGCATGAAGGATGACTCAGCCTGGCTCTAAATGATTTGTTGCTGTTTTTTAGGTTTTTTTTGGGGTTAACAAAGATTGCTTCCCACCTTGGGTTTATTTTGGGTTAAGGCATGCACTGATAAAAAGCGTTTACCAGGCTTAGTGAGAAGTTACTATGACCTTGGTTGATATTATGTACTATATAAAGACCCTGTTGGGGTCTACATATGATGTACTATATAAAGACCCTGTTGGGGTCTACAATGTGGGTGAAGATCCTGGGTGCCTGACGGGAGCCACATTAGAAAGGTTATTTATGTCTTTATATATTCAAAGTTCATGATTGGAGGTTATGGCACATTGTTTTACATATCAAGCTGGCTATTTTGGTTTGACAAATATTTTCATTGCAGACTACTTCTGACCCAAATATATGCTGCTGTGGATCAAATGAGTCTCCAAAAGTAGGCCTCCTGGGTTCTAACCGTGTGTTGGACTCGGCTCTTGCAGCATCGCTCGTTCCGTTGTGTGAAAGCGCACATGCTAAAGCTGCCTTTAGAGTGGAGTATCATTTTATTTAAACATTTTTAAATTGTGTGAATATGAAAGAGTGAATGTTGAATGAACACGCTTAGTGATATTGCTCATTGAAATCAGGCTGAGATGCCAAGTCACACAGAGTGAAACTGGTTTGGATCCAATTCTGGTGGGGTTTTTCTTTTCTTTTTTTTGTCCGGGTGTATGACTCCCCTCTGTGGCATGTCGAAGCTGATCTGGAAGTGGTCTAGGAACCGACTCCCATCCCGTTCGCTCAGCATCAAGGAGTGACTAGAGCCTTAAAAATGTCCTCTGTGTGTGAAGGCATGGCACCGGAGGTAACGTTTATTTCCGACTTTGAGGAATGTGTTTAGATGAATGCCATAGCCCACAAGTGTGCACTCAGGAAGCCCCTGTCACGTTAATGCTGTGGATTGATGCTTTCACGTTTTCTTTTTAAGTTTCAATATTACAATTGCATTACTGTCTGAGTTGTTTGCCTCCCCCCCCCCCCCTATATGTGTGTGTGTGTGTGTGTGCATGTCTGCTGGTATACACTTTATTGGAACATCAAATGGGGGGTTTTTTGTGGACATAGGCCGAAAGAAGATTTACAAGTTTCAGGGGGGATTTAACCAAAAGACTCACTTCTCCCTGCTTCTGCGTTGGAAACGGGAACGAGAAATGAGACGACACCATATTGAGCAATATTTTTGCACTAAGGAAATTGCCTTCAAGGGAAGGTTTTAAAGTGCGTGGGTTAAAAGGTCATAGGAGCATAGCGTGTGGACTTGTGTGCCATCCGATTTTCTTTCTTTTTTTTTTTTTACTTTGAAATCCATTGTTGTAAATAAATAAATTATGCCCTTACCAAACTAAATGTATTTTATTTTATTTTTTTACAGTTCATTCAGATTAAAACTTTGTGCTTTTTTTTTTGTTTTGTTGTTGTTTTGCTCAACTGCTCCTGGTGGCTCCTAAGACCCCGGGTCGGGTCCTAAAGGTTCAGGTGGCGCGTCATCAAGGTGCCGGCGTCCCAGCCAGGCAGCAACATAATCACACCGAGACCAACAAGACACCGTGTGTCACGTGTCCCTTCACCTGCCTCTCCACAGGAGATGCATGGGACATGTGACACCGTGTGTCACGTGTCCCTTCACCTGCCTCTCCACAGGAGATGCATGGGACATATTCACTCCAACACAATTACTTCACTAAAAAAAACGACATCATCGGTAGGGTCAAACTAACCACGTCGGGCTAAACCCAGCTCCCTATAATAATAATGCCGGCTTTTATATAGCGCTTTTATCCAAAGCCATTTAGTCATGCTTCACATCATACACAGACTGCGGAATCAGCCATCAAGGAGTCAGCCAGCACATCAGGAGCGGTTAGGGTGTCTTGCTCAAGGACACCGACAGTTTTTGCTAGGAGGAGCCAGGGGATCAAACCAGTGACCTTTTGGTTGTGAGGCGACCGCTCTATCTCCTGAGCTATACTAGTAGACTAGTTTGTTTTTATGTCTTATCTAACCACTGTACATTATATAATAATTTGCACTCTGGTTAGAAGCTAAATTATGTTTCGCTGTACTTTACTTGTGCTGTGTAATGACAATTCACATGAATCTAATCTACTAGTGGGTGGAAAATCCAGCACGAACTCTGCTTCACTAATGACAATGGCAATGACGCACACACAAGGTTATTATAAGTCATAACCTCAGAAAAACACCACATTGTTTGTTTGGGACTGTCATTCAAGCAATGTTGACACAAACGGTTCTGTCCTCTTTTTTAGACCAACTGTGATAAAGGGCGAGATCAATATTGAAAGGGTTGGGGGGGGGGGGTTCACCATGCCTGGATCGGATGAGATAAGGTGTAAATATCAGTACCACACATGCATGAAATAGACACCAGCCTGTAAGGTTTGTTTATTGAGCAGTGCACACAGCACAATGAAATAGGATTCCCACTGTGTTGCACTTGTTTATGTTGATGTAGAAAGACTAAAACTAAGACAAATCTAGATGTTTTCCATCAAAGCTCAAGAAATGATCTAGATCCTAGATCCATTTCCATGTATGGGGAGGTCAAGCCAACCAGAACTGGCAGTGTAGCATATTTAAAACCAAAAACGGTTCAGCTAAATAAATGGCTTTTCTTAATGCATTTATTAAATCTCAACTATGTGACTATTTGTATTCAATAGTTATTAGCAGAACTATTTGATTTTAGAGTACTCCAATTTATAAATGACATTCAATCCTTCCCTCACTCTTAAGCAGCGGGTGGTTGTTCAGGAGGTGGTGGTGAAGAGATGGCAGGTGTGTGAGGGACCAGAACAGAAGGCGGGGCTTTAACTGAGAGTCAGTGACATGCAGGTACCATAGTGAGGTACCATAGTGAAGTACCATTACAAAAAGGAATACAAAAGTCATATTTTAACCTCAATGGGGCCACTTGGTTATATTCGTGGTCATGTCATATAAAGATACCAATACAGAAATGTACTCCTGATAATTGATGATAATCCCCCCCCAATTTCAAAGGGTAGAGAACATTCAAACTCAAACCTCTGGAGTATTTCACCAATCATGAAACTTTGCCTGTAGCGTCCAACAAGGGGGGGGGGGGGGGGACGTACTTTTCTTTATAGATCTAATTTAAATCTGGAGGACTGAATCCTCTTTATTGGTCCCATACATGCACAGGTTTCTCTGCATTTTACCCATCCTAGTATTAGGAGCAGTGGGCAGCCATTTTCTATACAGCGATAGCGGGGGAGCAGTGTAGGGGTCTGGTGCCTTGCTCAAGGGCACCTCAGCAGTGCCAAGGTCCTTCCGGTTACCAGGTCCCAACAGACTACAGAGCTACCAACGCCCCTACCTAACCCACAAATTGGATCCATCCCTATAGTGACAATATTCATTAAGGGATAGAACACTCATTTTACTTTTGATTTGACCTATATTTTGATATTTCTTTGGGGGTAAAATCACAACAACCCTTTTTGCGCTTTTGAAGAAAATACCAGATGTTACCAGACCACAGCGTTAAGACAAATCACAAAAGGACCAAATGTATCAAATTCTTATCTTTATTGACCATCTCTGAATACAAAGTGTTATAGGGCACCATAGAAATATATAGACTTGTACATTTATAGACAGTGTACATTTAAAAGAATGACACCCCGCCCGCCCCCCCCCCCACCTCACGCCCGGTGCATCTCGACAGTATATAGACCGATAAGGATGAGAGTCTGTATGGAGAAAGGGTGGGGTTTAGATATCAAACTAGGGGGGGGGGGGGGGGGTGTGACTACTTGACTCAGGGGGAGGGGTGGTGGGGTGGGGGGGGGGGAATATGAAATGACCATGGCCTGTACAGGAACAGAGACCGAGTGGCAGGCGCGTTTCGGCAGCACACTAGACTATAGCGCGACGAGAGCGTGCCCACAGCCGTCGTCACGGAACAAAAAAAAAACAAAAACGGAAAAAAAAAAAAAATCATATGTCCATGAAATTCAGAACCAACTTTTTCAGTGCACCAGAAGATTTATTTCTATACGGATAAAAACACACGTAAAGTCTACCACAGTCGGTTGACAGGTCTCCCTGACACACACACACTCACACACACACACACACACGCTCACACACTCTCTCTCACACGCACGCACACGCGTTAAACAGTCGTTGTGTGAGGTATGAAGTTCCAGGCTCTGTACGGCCTGACCGTTTCCGGGGTTTTGTAACTGAGGTTGTAGCAGCTTAGGTTTGTGGAGGAAAAATAATAATAAAAAAAAAAAAATTAATAAAAGTACGGTAACCAAGAGTTCCCTGACACTAAGAATTACACACAAAACAAAATGCAGCAGACACACACACACACCCATCCTCCTCCTCCTCCTCCTCCTCCTCCTCCTCGACCGATCCAAAAAACAAACAGATTCCCTTTGCCCCCTCACACTAAAGACACTTCGACTTCACTGGAAAACTAATGTGTGAGAGCGAGAGCCGAGCGGAATGAACCTCCTAAGCAGTAGTGCCGCCACGTTCCCCCGTGTTTACAATCTAGCTCCTGGTGAGGTGCTTCACCACGTCACTACGACCCACGCAGATGGTGTATCGGTCAGAGGAACAAAAAAAGTTCCCTGAAGAATATATACTACTACTACTACTACTACTACTACGTCTGTAAAAAAAACGAAAACCGCTGACCTGTGAGTTGTCAAGAGTGAGAAAATAAAAACAAGTTATGAAACGGGTAATCCTGATTCCTCCACCTCCATCTTTCCGGGCCACTGGAGGACAACTGGGGTTTAAGTTAACCGAGCGTTACCTACGGTGCAGTGTAACCAGAGAACACGTTGAACTGATGATGTATGCTGCGTCAAGAACAGCCAAAGGAGTAAAGACAAGTTCGATCAATCGGATTCTAAAAAAAAAAACCAACAAAAAAAAACCTGATATGTTATCTGCTCAATTCAGAACAGGATGTAAGCGGATCGTTTCACCGGTGAACACACAAACAACAAAACAAAATGAGCAAGTATAGGTAAAAATTCACCTTTGTCCAGTACAAAAACAGGAAAGAAAGCCTAACATGCCCTACCATCTCAGATGTGGGGTAACAGGTGGCAATATTAACAACATGAAGCAGAGGAAGAGGAGGAGGAAGAGGAGGAAGGGTGGGAACGGAAGAAAGGTCCAGGCTTCCACAAGCTTTACTTTTGTCCAGTATAAAAGACACGTGACGTACAAGAGTTAAAAAGGGACTGTTACCTCTTTGCTATAGGTTTGACAATACATCGAGAGAGAGAGAGAGAAAGTCCATTGTTCATCCAGTGCTGATGCATTAAGAGATTTCAGTTTTAAGTTTGTTTCTGTATTGTTTCTAATGTATGAACTGTGTTACCCTTCCCGGTGGCTGGAAGGCCTTGTCGCAAAACATGGTGGCGGAGGCGGCTTGGGTACTGTTGTTGAAGGCAGTCCCAGCACTGGTTGAACAGCAAGACAGTACATGGGGCGAGGTGGCAGGGAGCGAGTTACTTCTACTTCTTCTGCGGCTGCTCCTCCTCCTCCTCCTCTTCTTCCTCCTCTTCCTCTTCCTCCTCCTCAGATGACTTTTCCTTCTCCTGGGGGGGGGGGGGGGAACAAAACCAGAAGAAAGTCAACATACTGTAAAAAAAAATATATATATATATTTATATATATACATACACACACAGTATAATCAAAACACACGTGGAAATGACCAGCGGAGTGGAGCAACAGAAAGAAAACACAAATTATGGGACCGTCGGTGACTCAGTCCCCAAAAAATTCGACTTCGAAAAAATGTCCCAAGTTCTGCCACAGAACAAAAAAAAAGTGTGTGTTATTGATTGAGCGATGAGGCACACTCGCAGGAATGGAGAGACATGTGTAATGTCATTTGTAGTGAATCATAGCACGGGGTGAGTCACAACTCCACATCCTCCTCCTCCTCACTACTCCAGAGACATTCATTCATAAAAACTGAAAAGGCCCGTTAGGGGGAGAAAAGAAAAAAAAAGGAAAAACTAGAGGGGGAACTGTGGGTCACTCGCTCTGTGACTAATACAACCCAGGACTGGTGGTGACACACACACACACACACACACACACACACACACACACACACACACACACACACACACACACACACACACACACACACACACACACACACACACACACACACACACACACACACACACACACACACACACACACACACACACACACACACACACACACACACACACACACACACACACACACACACACACACTTGTAGGAGTGCGTTCAATTTAGCCGTAACTTAGATTTTAGGGGATTTGAGGACACACACCCACCACACACACATTTGTGTCACCGTACCTCCTTCTTGGGCCGTCCACGGCGTTTGGTACCTGCGGGTGCAGGAGCCGCCGGCGCCTTCTGTGCCAACAAAAGAAGTAGCAGGTTAGACATTTAGAAGCCACAGCTTGAAGCACGACACTAGAGACACACGCAGTCACTGACCATTTCCCCCTCCACTTTCTGGTGCCTCTCCTCCTACTTATGTAAAACTGAATGATCTGACCACGACACCTACGGCAGCCTGCAGGTGGCGGTAGCGCGCAGCTGCCGTGGGACAGATGGAAAAAGGGCAGAGAGTTCATTGGCCATTATCTGGAAGGCCGACAGGAACTGCACACAGGCCACTCCAGTTCTCTGGCCACCTGGTCTTGGGCTCAGAGACAGCTGGTGCACCAGAACAAACCACCCTCCACAAGGAGCTAATGTGTGCAATAACAAAAAATATAAATAAAAGAATAATAATAATATGATAAATTAATAAAAATGCTAAAATACAACATTCAATCAAATAAACATGAGCACATAGGTCTGACGAATATGAATATATTAATGACATTCATGGTGGTCCATGTCCTGTTCATAGATCATCATGTCTCAGAGTCCCCAGCTCTCCCTCTCTCTCTCTCTCTCCCCCTCCCCCCAGCACATGGCATATCAGTGGGAGCACGTCGGGGGAGGGTCGATGAGGGGGGGGGGGGGGGGGAAATAAGCTTGTTGCTAGGGCAACGACCAGCCGAGAAGAACAAGATCTGTACATTGGGGCGGTGTCACAGAGAGCGTCTGGTGGGCCCAACGTCAGCTCAGAGACGGGCCTTGTGGCCTCTGCAACCACAGATCATCTTTAGAGTATAAAACAATTATATGTAAGAACACACCAAAAAAAAAAAAAAAAAAGGGAGAAACCAACGCCTGGTTGGGGGGGGGGGGGGGGGGGAGAGAGCCAGCCAAATTGGGCAGTTGGGCCACTAAATCACACAGGGACAGCACATCCTCACGAGAGAGAGAGGACACGTGGGTGCGGACGTGTGTGTGTGTGTGTGTGTTCCACTACTGTTACTGAAATGTACACACACCCACCCACACACCCACACACCGCAAACGGGATGAACCAGGGGCCAGGTGGTGCCGGCCGGCGGTTGGTGTGCTTAACACGAGGAAACATCTGCGGTGGGGACAAGTTATCTGGGTAGAGGAGAGCCACGCTCCCTCTCACTATCTCTTCTCAATCTCCCACCACACACACACACCTGTTTACAGTTTGTGTTTCTTTGACGTCTTGCGAGGGGAACATTAAAGCCACGGTGTGCAATACACCCCTCAAGTCGGTATTGTCTTACCTTGGCCTTCACTGCCCCCTTGTTCTTGCTGCCCTTCGGTCTGCCCCGGGATCTCTTTGGTGACGGGGATCCACTGGGTTCCTGTTGCAGGTGACGGAAGGGTCATGCCATCAGTCTCTCACACACACACGCACACAGTGATTCGGGTCAACGGTTCAATTTCGTTGGGACCACCCTGTCCTCTGCGTTGCATGGCACACAGGTGGTGTGTGTGTGTGTGTGTGTGTGTGGTGTGTGTGCGGGCCTGGATGTGTGTGTGTGTGTGCGCGGCCTGGATAGGTGTGTGCGCGCCTGGATAGGTGTGTGTGCGCCTGGATGGCGTGTGCGCCTGGATGTGTGTGCGCCTGGATGTGTGTGCGCCTGGATGTGTGTGTGTGTGTGCGCCTGGATAGGTGTGTGTGCGCCTGGATAGGTGTGTGTGCGCCTGGATAGGTGTGTGTGCGCCTGGATAGGTGTGTGTGCGCTTGGATGTGTGTGTGTGCGCCTGGATGTGTGTGTGTGCGCCTGGATGTGTGTGTGTGCGCCTGGATGTGTGTGTGTTTATGAGGCGTTGTGGCCGTGCAGAGAGGGGGGGGGTGAAGTTTGGGTCAGGGTAAGACCAGCGAGGTAAGGCGTGGAACCTATCTCTCTCTCTCTCTCCCGGCGCTACACAACAGTGTGAGCTCAAGGTCAGCGCTACTTTTAAGGCTGGCAGGTGGTCACAGGGCCGGGTTGCCAAGTTCTACCGACAACACCAACACGGTGGGAGACTAAAATGATATATATATGCATATATATATATATATATATATATATATATGCTTCAGTTGGATGACGTTGTCAAGTCAGTGGGAAGCAAAAACACAATACTACCACTAAAATAAGTGTTCATATATAGTTGTGTATAGTAGTGTGGAATATATATAATATAGGTTGAGTGAGGAATTCACCACATCAAAATCACACAGTGTGTGTGTGTGTCCGTACAACTGGTGACATGGCAACCATGCAATTCAATGCTTAAACCGACTTTGCTGAGTGACAGCTCCATAAGCCAGTCGGTGGCCTCAACGTCCTCTTGTGCAACGAGACTTTGTAGGGTTAACGCCGGTTCAATGGATTCAAATTACCCATTACCTACGAGTATGACCACAGTGGCACACATCCTTCGTACCCAAATTGTCTCATTCCTAAATTTAACCCCGACCCAAAGCACATCCCAAGTGACGTGAAAAGGGACACACACACACACAACTTACGTCATCAGCGGCTTTCACCTGCGGCGGCTGCTTGCGGGGTCTTCCACGCCCCCTTTTCTCGGTGGCCTCCTTCGGCGAGACGGTCTCCTCACTGTCACTCATTGTTGCTTTTTTTTTAATGTTATTTAGACCTAGGGAGAAATTAAGTAGTAGTTAGTTAAGAATGATCAATTATATCATATCAAAACGAAGCCTGGCAACAGCATTCAACGACACACACACACACACACAAGACAGCCGGTTCCAACGGTAGCATAATGCAAGCGAAGGAGGGATTGCGCCGGTTTAAAAACACGTTTAAACCCAATAATCCGTGCTTATTTCGACACGACTATTTATACACGTCTCGTCGTCCCTCGATTACACTGTCCGTGGAGGGGGGGGGGGGGGTAGGGTAGACCAACTGGGATTCGCACCGCCACACAGCCCGGCGTGCCGTGTGGTGTAAACCGAGACTCCGAGGTCACGCATGCATGCTTTGCAGAACATGTCAACGTACAACAAACCGTTTGGGAGGCCTGTTTGTTATTATGGTGTGTGTGTGTATGTGTATGTGTGTGTGTGTGTGTGTGTGTGTGGTCAATGACCACCAAGGCCTACGGAAGGATATCTGCAGCAGCAGCAGGCATAGTGACTGAACCCATGAGCAACAGACCCACCGCGGATATACAATGGATAACACAAGGTCCGGCATGTTCTCCGTGGACCCCTCATGCATGCATGTCTTAACGGGTCGCAACGCGTCGAGTCGTTCACTTAAAAGGATCGATAATATATATATAAATATATACGCATGAATATATACACACACATATATAGATATATCTATATATCTATATAACGCGTCAGCCGCCTCCAAATCGTATATTTTAATATTGTGATGCATTCAATCCTTACGGCAAACAACATTGGCGTAAGGATTGATTTAGCAGCGATCTGCTGTTCGGTTCTCTTTCCCTCCCTCTCTCTATCTATCTCTCTCTCTCGGCTCTTACCTGATCATCCGACTTCGGGGTTTCGTTTTTTGGGTTCAATTTAAAAAAAAAACCCGAACTCTCCTGCTGGTTGCAGTAGCGTGAGGCTAACCCCGGTTAAAAGCCCTCTCCCGGCTATAGGAGCACGGTCTGGATTCGTCAAGACCCGCCGCTCCGCCCGCCCCTTTCAAATCCCCCGGTCACACACACACACACACACACACACACACACACACACACACACAGCACACACACACGACACACACACACACACACACACAGACGAGACACACACACACACACACACACACACACAATACCAAAATGTTAAAAAGAGAAAGAAATAAGTGAGAAAAAAAATTGAATTGTTGAATTACCGGCAAGGTGGAAGTTAGGTTGGACCACGGTGGTCTATAAATAGCACACGTGTGTCGTGTCGTCGTGTCCTCGGGAGATAAGGGGGGAAAAGGCGCCAGGACGTGGAGTTTTAGCGCAATTTAAAGAGCCGCCCTCATGGGAGCCTGCAGGCTTGAGGAGGGCGGGGATATGATAAACAGTCACCAACAGTAGACCTACATGTGGCCCAACCCCTTGTTCTTATGGGGGGGGGGGTAATGGTCAGAATGGTCTTCTGTGTAGGCTTTTACAAACCAGCAGTATATTCAGACATTTGACTTTTGCATAGCCGAAATAAACTAAAATTTAAATAAAAAAAGTAATGGAATATATATATTAAAAAAATGAAAAATTAACTAAGATTTGTTTTATTTCGTAAGTTATCAAATATATATAAATACATTAAAGCAAAAATGTTTTATCTCTTCAATATATGCGGCCACTTGAGGCGTTATTTAGTTTTTTAATTTGTATGTTTATATGGACTGTTTATTTTTTCTATTCTTGCATGGGCAGTGGTGATCAATGAAGACACACACATACACATTCTGCCACATTAAAACTCCAATTGGCCCAATCCGCTTAAAAAAAATAAATGAATCCCATTTTGAGAGATGACATTTTTACATTTTTGAACCACAGTCAGGGCCACCGTTTTCTTATTCCAGCCCTCTTTTTTGGGTGGACCTCGCTCATTAGAATTCCAATGGCCTAGAGAGGACCCGGCCAGACGACTATGCATGTGAAATAGATAAACATCTGCCGGGCCGCATAGAAAGGTGATAGCATGGAAATGCTCTGAGGTGTGAGGGCTTCGACACCCTCCCGTGGAGTTGTTTTCTCCTACACCCTCCAGGGCCGTTTGGATGTAAACGAAGCCCTCATCTGGAGAAGATCAAACCTCTAGTGTCCATTAAGAGGCCGGGGACCCACCGACTACCCCCCTTAGCCTTAACTGAACTGTCTCACAGGAAACATTTGATGTATAAACTTGTTTTGTGATGTGCACATTTGGTGAAGCGTGCAAATGACTGTATGTAAAGATGATCAGAAAGAGAGAAGATTCAATTGGAAATGAACTGACAGAGAGAGAGACAGAGAGACTTTTCTCAGTAAGTCCAATGTTCTGCTGCTCAGCATGTGCTCAGCCCCTCTCCCGCCCCACACACACAGGCACACACACACGCGCACACACGCACACACACACACACACACACACACACACACACACACACACACACACACACACACACACACACACACACACACACACACACACACACACACACACACACACACACACACACACACACACACACACACACACACAGACAACCCTCACCTCCCCCTCACTCTATTCACTTCCTTCCTTTCTGTCTCCCCCCTCCCCCCAACCCACCCACCATTCTCCCTCCACCCCATCTCCCTCCTCCCCTCCCTGTCCCCCCCACTCTACACCCCCAAACCTCTTACTCCCCCTTCCCCCACACCCTGAAACATCTCAGCCCTGCTCTGCCCTACAGGGGACAGGGGCTAAACAGACATGGTGCTGAACCAGAGGTCCTACCTTCTGGTTTGGGGTTTGTGTGTGTGTGTGTGTGTGTGTGTGTGTGTGTGTGTGTGTGTGTGTGTGTGTGTGTGTGTGTGTGTGTGTGTGTGTGGCATCAGGCTGCTGAACAAGGGCGTATAGCATATAACAATGTATATTTTATTACATTGATTTATATATACATATTGCTCTTTTTCTATGCCGATATATTGCATTTTATAAATTGCGAAGAATTATTCTATTCTTCTTCTATTTTATTTGATCTTATTTTTATAACTGCTGTCTGTCGTCGGGTATTGCACATACGATTTTCACTCACTGCTTTACACTTGTGTAAACTGTGAAGTGACAATAAACTTGACTTGACGTGTGTGTGTGCGCGTGTGCGAGTGTGTGCGTGTGTGTGTGTGTGTGTGTGTGTGTGTGTGAGAGAGATAGTGTGTGTTGTCCTCCGACACAGCACCGCCTGCAGACCGGCAGCGGGACCCTCAGCTCCCAAACGGTGAAACGATAACAAAACGATCTAAACACGCTGAAGCCGATTTACAGCCACCTATTTCAACAGGGTTTCCCAGTCCGACAGAATTGGCTGCATCACAGAGACGATATATACATGGATACATGGATACGGCATTTGGAGTATGTTGGTTTTAATTGAGGTATTGTATTTCGGATAGTAGCCCATTTGAATATGAAGTCATTTTTCATTTGGTGCCTCAGGGCTTAGAGTGATAATATAATAATATATATAATATAATGATATATAATCTAATCTAATATATAATATCATATATATAATGATAATACAAACATGATGCTAATTCTATCATATATGTGTCTTTATCATTGTGTCTCCTTTGTGGGTGACTCGGCTTCGTTTTGCATGTTTTATGAGTTCACTATTCAGTCGCCCTCATGATTTAGTTAGTTATCAGTCTAACACTAAATCGGCTGAGCAAATCCAGTTCTAGGTAGAGCGGTCATCTCACCACCGGAGGGTTGCCGGTTCGATCCCCCGGCTCCTCCTAGCAAAAACTGTCCAGGTGTCCTTGAGCAAGACCCACCCTACCCTAATCCTGACGTACTGGCTGTTGCCTAGCATGGCTGACCCCGCCGTCGGTGGTTGAATGTGTGTGTGTGTGTGTGTGTGTGTGTGAATGGGTGAATGTGAGGCATGACTTGTAAAGCGCTTTGGATAAAAAGCGCTACATAAAAGGCCGTTCTTAACACGCTCTCTGAGTCTCAAATGACCTCATCAACAAGTGAAGCATTGTAAACAGCGGTTCATAGTCGGGACGATGATACATAAGATTCACCTCCTTTCTTTAAATACATTCGTGTCCGCAAAAATAATAAGAAGAAGACAAATAGAAGAATAAAAACCGCAGCCATGAGAAAGTAATTAAAGGGAGTAGGAATTCCAATGCTAATCAAATCTTACAAGAGACCATGACTTCCACACCAGACACTCTCACTCTCTCTCACCCCCCTCTCCCCCCCTCCGCCCTCTCTCTCATTCTCTCTTTTTCTCCCTCACCCCCCCCCTGCCCCGCCCCCCTCTCTCTCTCACACACTCCCTCTGTCCTCTCTCTCTCTCTCTCTCCTCACTCTCTCTCACTCACCCCTCCTCTCTCTCTCTCTCTCACACACTCCCTCTGTCCTCTCTCTCACTCCCCTCTCTCTCTCTCTCCTCACTCTCTCTCACTCACCCCTCTCTCTCTCTCTCTCTCTCTCACACACTCCCTCTGTCCTCTCTCTCACTCCCCTCTCTCTCTCTCTCCTCACTCTCTCTCTCTCCTCACTCTCTCTCTTTTCTCTCTCACTCACCCTCTCTCTCTCTCTCTCTCTCTCTCTCTCTCTCTCTCTCTCTCTCTCTCTCTCTCTCTCTCTCTCTCTCTCTCTCTCCCTCTCTCTCCCCAGTGCGTCTCCTGGCCGGTGACCACAACAGCAGCTTGAGGGGTGGGGGGTTGGGTTGGGAGGCATGGCCCACTTTGGCAGGCTCACCCCTCCCCCCACCATTTACATTTACATTACATACCACCAGCTTTATGTCTCCCCCCTTGCCCCTCTTCTCACCCCTCCCCCTCCCCCTTCCTCCTCCCCCCCTCCTCCTCCTCCTCCTCCTCCCCCTATATGCTCATCTGCTGTTCCTGGGCTGCATACGCGCGCTGGGGCCATTTTTAGGCGCAGTGTAAAAACCACAAGAGCAGCCGCGGCCAAACTGAGTAACAGATGTGCACCAAAACATCCTATTCCTGCCTCGCGCCCGGGCTTTCCCCCCACACACACACACACACACACACACACACACACACACACACACACACACACACACACACACACACACACACACACACACACACACACACACACACACACACACACACACACACACACACACACATAGACACACGCACACACACACACATAGACACACGCACACACACACACACACACACACACATAGACACACACACACACACACACACACACACAGACTTAACACACACACACACACACACACATATAGACAGACACACACACACATATAGACAGACAGACAGACAGACACACACACACACACACACACACACACACACACACACACACACACACACACACACACACACACATATAGACTTCACACACACATAGACACAGACACACATATTATATTTTACACGCTACTATAATAATACTATACAAATAAATGAAAATTAACATGAAAAGACCACTACAGTGATTGATGGATATTGTGCAAAAAGCATTTTAAAATGCTTTAAAAGTTATTTTTGCACAATTCAACACATATAATCCCTCAGTCACTTTATTGTTCTTTTCATAGTTCTTTTTAGACTTGTAAGCATTTAATTTTACTTTGTAAAATCTTGAATATATATATATATATATATATATATATATATATATATATATATATAATGCACATGAATGTACGTACACACACATATACACACGCACAGCCATATTAATAATACACACTTATATAATGCACATGCATATTAAGTACGCACACATACATAATACACACACACACACACACACACACACACACACACACACACACACACACACACACACACACACACACACACACACACACACACACACACACACACACACACACACACACACACACACACACACACACACACACACACACACACAATCCTCACATCATCTTCCTCCATGGATTTTGCGATCAAGTTAAGTAAATAAGACACACAGAGAAAGAGGGGTGTGTGTGTGTGTGTGTGTGTGTGGGGGGGGGGGGGGGGTGGGGTGGGGAGAGAGAAGAAGCAGTTGTAGCAGCCAGCGCAAGGTGGGCGGGGGGGAGCAGGAGCATGCGTGTGGGCGTTTTTTTTATTGTGCTGCACGGGGGCGGATGGAGGTTAGTGGGTGGGTGGGGTATGGGCCTCCTCCTCCCCCCTCCTCCGGGTGAATCACTCCGCGCGTGAATCACTCCGCGCGTGAGTCGCATCTGACTCACACAAACACAGGAAATAGCCGCGTGCCGCTCGGTGAGCGCACTGCCGCTGGATGCGCTGGGAAAGAGTGTACTACTACTACTACTACTACTACTGCTACTACTACTACTACTACTACTGCTACTACTACTACTACTACTACTACTACTACTACTACTACTACTACTGCTACTACTACTACTACTGCTACTACTACTACTGCTACTACTACTACTACTGCTACTACTACTACTACTGCTACTACTACTACTACTACTACTACTACTACTACTACTACTACTACTACTACTACTACTACTGCTACTACTACTACTACTACTACTGCTACTACTACTACTACTACTGCTACTACTACTACTACTGCTACTACTACTACTGCTACTACTACTACTGCTACTACTACTGCTACTACTACTACTACTACTACTGCTACTACTACTACTACTACTGCTACTACTACTACTACTGCTACTACTACTACTACTACTACTACTACTGCTACTACTACTACTACTACTACTCCTACTACTGCTGCTACTACTACTACTACTGCTACTACTACTCCTACTCCTACTACTACTACTACTGCTCCTACTCCTACTACTACTACTACTACTACTACTGCTGCTACTACTACTACTCCTACTACTGCTGCTACTACTACTACTACTATGACTACTACTACTCCTCTTACTACTACTACTACTACTATGACTACTACTACTATGACTACTACTAGGGTCGACACACACACGAACACAAGCTATTACGCTATTACTACTGCTGCTGCTAATACTACTACTATGACTACTACTACTCTATAATACATTTTTCCTGGTCTGTCGCTGATTCTCTGTTGCCTATCTGCCTTTTTTTCTTTCTCTTGTTCCTCTTCAAAACGTATTGTGAAGTTTTACTTCCAGTGTCATCGTTGTGAATTATAATTCAGAATGTGGGACGTGAATAGGGAGTACGCTGTACATTGTAGCCTACTTAGTTAGACACACTTAGTTACACATATGATGAACACAATGAAAGCAATAGAAAGAATCTTGAAAGAAATGAAAGAATCTTAAAAGAAATTAAAGAATCTTGAAAGAAATGAAAGAATCTCGAAAGAAATGAAAGAATCTTGAAAGAAATGAAAGAATCTTAAATCTCTGGTTCTTTTCAAATAGTTGTCACCTCCACACCCCTGAGCCCCCTGGATCCACTTCCAGCGTGCCGGTCGCTCACGGTCGTGACTCAGACGCCCTGATGCTAAATGAGGATAAAGAAGTGCTGTTATTTAAGATGGTGGTGGTGGTGTTTTTTCTTTTTCTTTCTTTCGCCTTCCCTCAGGTGCTTTCGTTTTTTTTTCTTATGTTATGTCTACAGTCTACAGTCATGCTATAATTAATAATGCAATTATGGTGCTATTAAATCATGTATGACTCACAATAAGGTGGGTTGTGTTTGATGTTGATTTGATGTTATTGAATATTATAGGTGCTGATATGACTTATGCTGGAGTCCTGTGAAGGGCCGTGGGAGCCATGTCAGAGTACCACACAAGTACCCAGAGCCTCTTCAGATTTATAGTTTTTCCCCCATTGTTATGCCTGAATGCAGCGGTGGCCCACTCACAATTCACACACAGGGTCCTAAATCCAAGGGATTCTGGTCGAAAGAAGGGTCTCCCCCATTTTGAGTGAAACTAATTTATTGATTGATTCATTTCTTTGAAACAAATATTCCTTTTGAATTGCAATATGAATGTTTCATTTCGCCAATAAAACGTAAAGAAACCATATATATTGGCCCTGTACATGTCTGTACATGCTGGACGAAGAACTATCCTAGTTCTCCAAATAGATGGAAGACATAGATCATAGAGTGGGACTTGTGCGACGATCAAGGGACAATTACTCCATCTTGTGGACAAACCGTGGGACAAGCTCACCACTTTAAATATGAACGCCAGCTAAATCACAATGTCCAGCAGAGGGCAGCCCTGTGTTAAGAACCACCGTTGGGTTCATTGACGATTGATGTAACACCAATGTTCAGCTAAAATCAGCTATTGCCGGACAACTTTGTGCAGGTTTTCATCAGAGTCACTTTGTAAGTGTCCGTCACAGTTCATGTTCCAAAGGAACATCTAAGGCGTCCCAATAGCACCGTCCCTGTATAAAGTGTGATAAGAGTGGTTAGTGTCACCTCTGCCGTGCCGTGTGTATAAGGCCTACCCGTACCCAGTCAATCTGACCTGACACGATCGACGTAGCGTTTATGTTTCCCAGGAGTTGAACGACGACCGAGACCAGTACAAGACGAGACGAGTCACCTTGGCCACCGTGCTTCTGCAGCAGTGTTAACAATTCACCCCGTCCCTGCGTGTGTGCGTGCGTGTGTGTGTGCGCGTGTGTGTGGTGTGTGTGTGTGTGTGTGTGTGTGTGTGTGTGTGTGGTGTGTGTGTGTGTGTGTGTGTGTGTGTGTGTGTGTGTGTGTGTGTGTGTGTGTGTGTGTGTGTGTGTGCGTGCGTGTGTCTTCTTCTTAGCCGATTGATGAAAAGGGGTGGGGGCCCGCCTGCCCAGTTTGGGGGCCTGTCAACCCGCCCCCATGTGGCAGCTGCAAGTCTCTGGAGAGAAAGCAGGTGGCCATCACGGGCTGCAGCGCGGCTGCTGCTGGTTACTCAGGAGGCCATCCAACTTTTGGATTTATGGACGCTTTTATTTATTTTGTGCGATGCTCGGCAGATTTCCTATGCAGAGCGCAACCAACAAAAAAAAGAAAAGAAAAGAAAAACTACCACAATGTCAAGAGACAAGAGGACAAGAGGCCCAGACTTTACATTTGAGGGCTAAACGGCGAAACAAACATCTGAGACAAATAGGGCGTCCGACACGGCTGCTAAGCTGCTTAACATTTGTCGTATTGATTTCATGTGGACTGCTATGTTTCTAGGGAGTGTCTCACCTTTCCGAGCACCAGGGGAGATCTGCTCGGCAAATCCCACCGTCGCAGTGGCAACAACACATTAATGGAACCCCCTTAGAAACCGGTGGGAAACGAGAGGAATACAGAGAGACGGACCCTGTGATTAGATTAGATTAGATTAGATTAGATTCAAATGTATTGTCATTGCACAGCACAAGTACAGTACAGCGACAATTGGCATCTAACCAGAGTGCAAATGTTGCAGTAAAGTGCATGGTAATATATAATGTGGCTAAAAGACAGTCTACTAGGTATAAAAACAGTTATAAGATTACTTATAGAGAATGTATATATTTATACCTATTATTATGCACTATATCTCATACATACTCATACTATATATACTTACTCTACATCTATATATGTATATTATACATATATAGATGTAAGTATACAAGTATTCAACAGGTAGTGATCAGGGGTATGCAATTATGAAAAACTGGATACATACTGTATATATAAATGTATATACAGGCAGGTAGTGAGCAGGGATATGCAGTTGTATCAACAGTAGAATATTCAAATATATACGGCAGGTACAGTAAAAATGTAAAAAATGTACACTCTATCACACAGGTATGATCTTACTGGGTGAAGGGATATCCCGTTGCTGCTGCTACACCTTCAGTACTCGCCTGTACAGTGACGGCTCCAGCTGTAGAAGCTGCACCGCACAGGAGGCCCGCGTGGTGATATCAGTTGACTGGTCCAATCTCTGACACTAGGATTGCCCGTCCGTGGCGTCTGGGTGTCCTCCCCGGGAACCGGGTGTCTGTCAGATAGCCGTCTGCTGACGGACGATGGGAGTTGTCGGAGATGGAGCGCCCTGCCGACGCCCACAGGGGTCTAGGTGAGACGGATCGGTCCATTTGTGATGCCGAGGGGGGGGGGGGGGGGCCCACAGCTGCATTAACTATTAAAGAGTGGTTATCTCAGAGTAATTGTGCACCAGGAGTCATGACGGTTGTGTAATGTGTAGGAGGGACTACTGTTTCCCTGCGCCATGCAGACTCCATTCTGCAGTGTTGGGAGTCAATAATTGTAAGTTTAATATTGCTACCAGGCCTACTACTACTGCTACTACTTTGGCTACTACTACTTATACTACTATACTACTACTACTACTACTACTACTACTACTACTACTACTACTACTACTACTACTACTACTATTACTACTTCTACCACTACTACTACTATAACTACTAGTGCTACTATACCACTACTATACTACTACTACTTCTACTATTACTACTACTTCTCTTACCACTACTACTACTTTCCTTTTACGGTCTACATTTAAAATACAGTACGTATTTCCGGCTTAATTTAAAGAACAAATAAAGTCTATAGGTTATATTCACACACACACACACACACACACACACACACACACACACACACACACACACACACACACACACACACACACACACACACACACACACACACCACACACACACACACACACACACACACACACACACACACACACACACACACACATCTAATACTATATTCACAATTGGTTGAGCGGTGCCTCTCTTGAACGTCATCAGGCCCTCCTCACCTGTTTCACCTCCCTGTATTATGCTGAGGGGGCTTCAGTCTAGTTTATCCAATGGGGTTCCACCTGCTACAGAGCAGCAGTATGCAACACTTGTACGTTGCATGCAAGAGAAGGGGTGTAACACAGTGTAATACACCTTATATTACACCGTAAGTCTCCCCTGTGGACAACCTGAAGAACAATGTCTCAGAGTTGAGGCGTTAAAAGCAGCCTGGGCCTGGAGGGGCAGATGGGGGGGGGGGGGGGTGGCAGTAACAGAGATGCGACGTGTTACTGCGGAAGGCAGCCCTTGGCACACAGGGAGGAGCAGGGCCGGCGGTTCAGGTTTCCCCCCCCCCCCTGTCCCCCCCCCCGTCCAGCCCGGATAAAGCTGAATAAATCATCGTGTTGAGTCAATTTTTTTTTGCATCTGCAGTCCAATTAACCAAAAGGCGACCTGTGTGTGAATGCAGTTAGGGGGCTCGGTTGATTAATTACACCGCACTGACAATACACACCGTAGCACAAAGCAAGTCTTTTTCTTTTCCATGCATTTTCCTCCCTGGAAGCCCCTGGCGGGCACAGCATGAATGTGTGCTGTTGTTGTTATTATTGTTATTTTTGGTTGTTGTTTGTTGTTGCTGACTCATTATGTATCCTATACCTTCACTGTTTAGGCCCTAAATTAATGTTTTGTGGGGAAAATGAGGCAACAGGTTGGGTTGTCTTCATCCACTCCATTAAAAAGGTCTGCCATCCAAAACGAACATTCTAACGTTAAGTACACAAAGGAACTTTGTGGCTCCGAGGCCACGTCCACCGCATATACGGCCATTTAACGGGCCAATCATCTCGTTTGTCGCACGGCCCGCAGCAAACCGGTTAGCCTCACTTTGAATAGTAACTTTAATTGAACATAAAAAAGCCAAGAGGATGAGACGGAAGGGAAAGGTTAATGGGGGGTGACCCAAAGGCCAGGCCGTAAGCGACGACCAGCCTTGAGTGTCACATCCGGCCCGCGTCGCCCTCCGTACCCAAAGCCAATTAGGCTCGTTCAGTAATTACGGCGACTGTAGTCAGGCGCGAGTCTGACCCTCTCCTTCTCCCTCTCTCTCTTTCTCTGTCTCTTTGACTGCTACTGTTAATGACCTATCACCCAGTCTTAGCCTAACCTAGGTGGTCCCCAACACTGAAGTCTACAGCTTTCGTTTCCAGCAGAAAGGTCATCGATGTGGCAACATATTAAGGCCAGAAGAATAGAGAGGTGGCGGACAAAAATGATAATAGGCAGAGAGGATGAATGGAGTTATTGAAATATCCGCTCTTTGTTTGGCCTTGCCTGGGTTTGAATGTATTATTAAGCCATCTGTCTGTCTGTCTGTCTCTATGAATCAAAAGAGCAATCATTAAGCTTGCTGGCTACGGCAACACACTGGAGGCTCTTTCTGTTTTTAAATAGACTGTATGTCCTTGTTTCCGGCGTGGTAGTCTCGGGTCCACAAGTTCGACTGAGAATGCTCAGCAAACTTCTGGAAGGAGACTCCAGAAGTTCGCCCGCGATGCCTGGGCCGGAAACCAAGTGCAGTCGTTCCTGTTTTGTTACAGATACAGATATATTCTCCCCGAGATAACCCAATCATCTTCCAGAGTGTGGTGATGGACGGTTGAGACGGCGGTTTTAACAAATGTCTACAGTGGTCAGTCTACTGCACGGGATTGATTTAAAATTATTGAGACACTTTGTCTAACGACGTTGGTGTTCAGACAGGACTCTCACGCTTGTCTTCCCACTGGCTGATGGAAAAGTTGAGTTTACTAGTGGCTGGCTGAGTTTGCATTAGCTGTCGGCCAAGGAGGGATACCGTAGTTTATAAAAACTAAAACGAGTGCGCTGTCGTTTTTAGTTATCAGTCCTCTTCTAAACCTGAGATTCATGGTCAGTCATAACTTGTTGTTGGGGTTCCACCGGTCAGGCTGTAACGACAGATCACGCGCACACCTGGTGGTATAATATCACCCCTTTAATCTACAGTCTAATCTGTGAGACTAGCTTCTTCTTTTCTTGGGGTCGGCGGGGGGGGGGCTTTAGCTAGCTGAGGATTACAGCCGAACACAGAACGGGTGTCACAATGCAAAATAATTCTATATTTGTTTTCTCTTTGCTGGTGCGGCCAGCATTTCCCAGAATGTGATTTTGGTTACATAATGTATGGCAGATCTCTACTTGGCTCTCGATAAGCGGTTGCAATAGATAAAGGAGCGAAATTAAATTAGCCTAATTTCAAAGTGAAGAGCTGGTTTGAATTTCTGCCACATCACCATATTTACCAGTGCAATATTCATACAGTTTATATTTAGGGAAGCACAACGCCGAGCCATTATGTGCAGTTAAAGCACTGAGTCAAAGAACTGAAGTACACAGAGCACATCGCATTTAAATTGAAACATAAAATACGCCTAAAATCGTCGTTAAAAATGCTCTTACCGAAGTCACCGCGATTAAAGTTACAGTCGAGAACGAGAACAAGCATGGAAACACAACCCTCTAATCTGAAGACTCCTCACAACTGCAACTGTAAAAAAACTAAAACAAAAACAAAACAAACACAAAAAGAACACAGAAAACTTTGGGGAAGATCTTAAAGTGTCAGCCACTGTGGAGGCAAGCAATATTTTTATGTTTTCAAGGCCACCTGTAATTACCTTGGCGTGGAGGAGGACCTGTGGCGCCATGACCAGACATACCTCACCCACAGCAACTGTATATATCGGGACTTCCTGCCAGGCAGATCCGTGGCCCGCAGCCCAGAAGTCTGTGCCTATTGGTCACGGGGCTCGAACTGTGTCCTCCATTAGACCTTATGATTCAACCCACGGGCCGAGACGTTGTTTGAATTGTGTGTGTGTGTGTGTGTGTGTGTGTATGCGTGCCTGCGTGTGTTTGCCCGTGCAAGTGCGTGCATGTGTGTGAGTGTGCGTGTGTGTGCGTGCCTGCATGCCTGCGTGTGTGTGTGTGTGTGTGTGTGTGTGTGTGTGTGTGTGTGTGTGTGTGTGCTTGCACGTGCGAGGGAGTGTGTGTGTGTGTGTGTGTGTGTGTGTGCATACTTGTGTGTACGGGCATGCATGAGAGAGCAAGAAAGAGAGAGAGAGAGAGAGAGAGAGAGAGAGAGAGAGAGAGAGAGAGAGAGAGAGAGAGAGAGAGAGAGAGAGAGAGAGAGAGAGAGAGAGAGAGAGAGAGAGAGAGAGGCGCTAGAGAAAGAGAACACTAGGTCGTAGATAAAGTAAACACTCAGAATGCATTCATGGCTGAATAGCATGGTAAGTGGTATTTACAGTGTTTGTTTTACGAATCAGAAAATATATGGCTGCCTCGATGCTGAGACGAGGGAATTCATTTCGAGAGAACCCACAACTTGCTAAGTGTCCTCCTGCTGAATGTGTCCCTCATTGTCCTGTCGTCAATGCGTGGGCTGAGGAGCACCGGTTGGTTGAAGGACGCGGCAACCCAATGCCAAAAGCATCTCCCCCCCTGTATGAAGCTCGTGGGTACAGCTGTGTCTCCCACCCCCTCCCACCCCCCCCTCCCTCAATCTCTATCCATTGTAAACATAATTGCACACATCTACAAATGATCCGTTTCTATTTCAAAGGGAGAATAACACGTGTGGGTTTCTGTTTCTATTCCCGTGGTTTCTAGGAGGATGGAGGACACATCTGCCACCAGTCCACCAGTGGTCAACTTCTGAAACAGGAGTCAATGGAGGCAATAAAGTGGGTCTATCAAATATTGCTGTGAAATCCCTTTTTTTAAATAGTTAGGGGTTAAATAAACACCCGGTGAGCTTCTTCTAAAGGTGCTATACGATGATAATAGCTTTTTTGGGGGGGGGGGGGGCGAGGGGTGGTATTCAAACTGTGTGTGAAAGTGAGAGATAAGGAGTGTTCTCCTTTTCCTAGTTCATCTTTGAAGAAAGAGAGCATTGTTCTTGCCGGGCTAGAATGCGATAGACCCAAAGCGCCAAGCGTATATGCTATAGGCAATCGGCAAATAGACTAATGACAAACGCCTGGAGACCCCTCTGTCTGCTCTGCTCTGGCTCTGATGGATGATTGGATATGTGGCGGGTGGTGGTGGTGGTGTAGACCTGAGCTTTCATTGGTTCTTCTGTTCGCCATTTAACCAAGGAAGAAGGCGTCTCAGCGATGTCAGACTTAGTATGGGCAGTGCATGTGCACATGTCCTGGAATGCTATAAAGCCTCCAATGATGTGAGAAGCAACAATCGATACGAGGAATTGTATTTATTATCGAACGTTTGAAATATGATATAGCATATATATAATATGCTATAGCGTTCAGAATGCCCTTTCTGTCGGTCACCGTGTTTGTACTGATAATTGTACTGAAGCACAAAGCGTTCACATTCGCTGCCAGATGATAATGTATTTCTTTAAGATTGTGTAAGGTGTGCAGATTCATTATTGGAAGAGTACAGCGTATTCACTGATGAACTGGCCGATCAATAATTGCAATCAGGGCGGTAATGATAAACATATGAAGAGACGAGATCTCAATAAAGACTTTCAAATTACCTCAGGGATGATCCCTGACGTCATTATTGATCGTTTGAACTTTACTCGTGGAGGAAATGTGTGTGTGTGTGTGTGTGTGTGTGTGTGTGTGTGTGTGTGTGTGTGTGTGTGTGTGTGCCACTGGGACTAGCTGTCTAAAAGTCGTTTGCACTTCAACAGGCATTTTAAATAAAGCATGGCTATTTAAATGCAGCAATGGATAAGGAGAAGCACTAGTGGGCGCCTAAAGAGTAAAACTCCACATCCCGCCAGCTATAGTGGGCATGTCTGTTTCCCACCAGACACAATGAGCGTCCATCTAAAAATAAAAAAGGTTTCGGTTGATTGAGCCACGCAAAGCAATTCCGATATACATTATGTGGATTTAAAATGTGCATGGACATTCACTTCTCCCTTATGTCGCTTATATCTACATTCTCCCTATAGGTATACCCGCTGTCATTTTACATTGATTTATTTTTACATTGTGCATTATTGAAATGCCGTGGGAGTTGTTGTTTTTTCACGATGAGTGATTTCGACTGGATTGACTTGAATCTATTGATCGCATCGCACATAAAGAGCAATACCATAATGTGGTGGTACAGTATCTCACATGCACACGCCCATACGATCCCAATGCACACACCGCTAGCGTTTAGTCCTATAGCGTACATAATGGTAATCCAAATCACACATTTTGAGTCAGTTTCTTAATTAAAGACTGAAACGCAAAGAGATGAAGTCCACATTCATGTCAAGTACCCTACATTGAAAAATGTTGCGGCGATGCACTTGCGATTCATTTAAACGCCCATTCCCATTCACAGCAATAACTGTCCAACGCAATGTATACCAGATCATAGGCGTAAGTCTTCTAAATCAACAACACATCATGGAACAATGGGCTATCATATGACGCAAAACCGAACCCGCTGGGACTTAAAGATAGAGAATACTATGGCGGTGAGCCAAAGTCTGTCAGTCGATCTGTCTGTTCGATGCAAACGACTTGCGTTGTTATATCGATTTTGAGCGTTGGATTTCGCCGTCGTCCCCATCCCAAGAAATACGCACGGTCCTTTTGGAGATCCTCGCTCAAAGGAATGTGCGCTTTGCGTAAAAAGGATTAGAGTCTTCTTCTTCTTCTTCTTCTTCTTCTTCTTCTTCTTCTTCTTCTTCTTCTTCTTCTTCTTCTTCTTCTTCTTCTTCTTCTTCTTCTTCTTCTTCTTCAGAAGAAGAAGAAGAAGAAGAAGAAGAAGAAGAAGAAGAAGAAGAAGAAGAAAAAAGTACGGAACATTCGCGCTTTTTTTTCTCCATTTCAGCGCCACGGGCCACTGGACAGAGGAGTTGGTGACGCTGGTGAGTGGAAACCAGCAGGAGGAGCCAGGCTGATAAAGGATCCAGGGTGGTAGCGTTATCCCGGTCTGCCGCTTCGCAATATCCGGTTATGTCTTATTACCTTATGAGCCTCAGCTGTGTGTACGGCCAGTTTAACAGTCCCCACGGAGCGAGGAGAGTACAAATATAAACAGGAATAACACCAACAACAACGAAATGAATTGCAATACATCGTTTGGAGTAATTACTTGAAGTGTCAATATCCGAATATCTCACGGCATCGCCGCTAAAGTCCTGAAAGTCCCACCCACTCGCTCTCTCCACAATAACGCATTTTTAGAGCATCCTGTTCCATCGTGAGACGAGGAGGACTGGGAAGGAGGTTATAGGGAGGAGGAGGGGGGCTTGTTTGAGATTCGTGAAATCCTACGAGTTGGGGGGAATATCGCAGCGAAGAGGGAGGTGCGGAACACGTCCACCTCCGTAGTGTGCAACTTCTATCACCGTGGTGGGACCCGCAAAGTGACATTTTGAATCATCATTTTTGAATTGTGTCACACCTGTTTACCTGGGAACGCGTTCACACTGCAGAACGCGGTGCAGCCAACATTATTCTTTCATAAAGAATGCGAAACAAAGACGCAGAAAAGAAGCCAAAGACGACGACAGTAGGATCCACCGTCGAATAAGAAGTTGACGTCCCTTCCTCTGTGAAGCCCTACCCCACTAAGGTCCGGATTGAAAGGTAAGGATAGCCTATATAGGTTTTGACGTTGAGCTGACATTTAAACTACTCAAATTGCGATGCTCGCTTCGTGATGTGTCCAGGGATGACACACCGTGTATGTAGTATCTAGTAGTAGTCTATTCATGGGCGCATCTCCGACCACACTGCGTTCACACTGAATCGAAAGCGCATTGGAAGCGCATTGGCCGGAGTTGCGGAATGCTGTTCCCAATGGCATTATGTGAACACATAATGCATTCACGATGTGCTGTAAAACAAAACATACACTTAATTTGCCACCATGGCCGGGTCGCACTCATCAGTTGATTTGGCCACTTAAGAACATGGTTTTCTTTGGAGAACCTTTAACATCAGCACGACTCGTTTTTTTCCGAGAGACTTTGAGAATTTGGGGCTTTCTGTGTAATCGGACTCAACAGATGAATCACCCGCTAAGAAAATGACGTTTTTAAATGCGCTTATGGTATACCCCATTATTAATACACCCCCCCCCACACACACACACACACTGTGCACACACACACACACACACACACACACACACACACACACACACACACACACACACACACACACACACACACACACACACACACACACACACACACACTGTGCACACACACACACTGTACACACTGTACACACACACACACACACACACACACACACACACACACACACACTGCAGAACCGCTCTCTTTCCGTTCCACTTCGCTATCCTCTGTTGTTCTGCCGATGCAGCACAGCTTCTGAAGCAAACTCAATATAAATGTGTCATTTTAAATATTCATCATGTGTGTGTTTTTAACCACGTATAAGGCATGCGAGGGTAGTTTTCAATGAATGCCTTCACAGAGGAGCAGCGCCTGCCTGTTATCGTGCCGTCTGGCCGTGGCATCAGCCTAATGCATGTAATGATTTTCAAGTGTGATGGGATGTGATTGATATGGTCTGGTTCGTTTCATTACGCAGCCGTCTTCAAACAACACGTCTCTTTTCCTGCCCATTCCCGGGTTTGCTTGTTAGGCAGTTGATGGCTTTTCAAATATATGTTTATGGTTGCTATGTGGTTGTGTGGTTTCCAATGAGGGTAACGCATATCGCATATTAAGTTGAAATACAGGAAAGACTGAAAGAGAGACACATTTTACAAAGCTTCAAACATATTGAAGGAATAGCGGATTTCTTCCATCCAATGTCCATCCCTTTCTCTCTGCTCTCTTCTTGTTCAACAGCGAGGCTCTCATCTTTTGTCTCTAGAGCATAGCGTAAGGTTGGCAATGGAGGGCTGTGCATTTCTATGAGTCTTCTTCCGCTGGTGTGACCACAGCGTGAAGAACCCACGGTACAGAATCACACCTCGGCTTCAATGTTCATCTGTAGGCAGCGTGTGCGAAAGGCCTGTGGGCAAGACCGAGGGCTCCAAACCGGAGCCAACCGGTGGGATCCTGTCCTGTTTGTCCTCACATGTTCTGTGTGTGATGAAAACACGGATCTTTGAGATGTGATGCGCATGTGAGAGAACACAATCACGTTTGTTTGTTTTCATGTCCATGACCAATGCCCTGAGCAATAGCAAATTACATTTGACATCTATCCTATCCTGATGGGTTCACACGAATCATCTTTAATGGTCACATACATACGGTAGTTTTCAGTGAAATGTGTTTCTCTGCATGTATCCCATCCTACCATTAGGAGCAGTGGGCAGCTATTGTTTAGACAGCTGCCCGGGGAGCAGTGTAGGTTAGGGGGTCTGGTACCTTGCTCAAGGGCACCTCGGCAGTGCCCAGGTGTTTCGGGGACTTGAACCGGGCAACCTTCCGGTTCCCCAAGCCAAGTCCTAACAGACTAACAGAGGGCTACTTCCGCCCCCATCTATACACATATAGGATTGATATCAAATGTAATCCTACATGTGAACATCATGTGTTGACATGTAGGAACCAGGTCTGAAGCCAACACCCAATGGAAAGATGTGTGTGCGAAGCGTCTGGAATGCAAAGCATATGGAATGCTTTAAAAGAGGCTGCATGCACCGACTCAACTTATGACATAACTTCAAAATGAAATAAAACACACAGAAAGCCTACGCCCCTGGAGGGCGGGCCCACACACACACACACACACACACACACACACACACACACACACACACACACACACACACACACACACACACACACACACACACACCACACACACACACACACACACACACACACACACACACACACACACACACACACACACACACACACACACACACACTGATTTGAGTCAAATGTGATCAGTTCTTCTCATCATAAATGCCATTCTCCCAGTAACCAAATCATCCGTCTCATTAGAGGGCGAGAGTCACCATGGGGCTCTGCCAACTGACTGTCACTCCCAACCAAAATGGCTTTTACACCAGGCATTAAAAATAAGCATCAAAATGATTGCGACATGGACAATTCCAGACTCCAAAAATTCTGCTGATTCCCCCAGAAAAAAAAAAAAGAAATCCCCTAAAGCTTAGTGTGTCAATGTGCTATTTTTATTTTTTGTGAATTTAAAGTGGTAGTTTGTGGTAGTTTGCTGCTCTTTCACCCGGGCCTCGCATCATTTCAACGGGGCTAAAGTTCACCTTTCCTCCATGTTGCCTTTTTACCCCGACCCCCCCCCCCCCCCCGCGCTACTAGGGATGATCAAGTCACATCAAAAGCACACAAAATAATAAACAGAAAATATAGAGAAAGGTAGGAAACGGGAGAGATGTTAAAACGGTAGTTATGGAGGAGTTAAGGAGGAAGATACAGACCTGAGGTCTCTGTCTCTCTCTGTAGTTTATCTTTATCTCCATCTTGACAAATCCTCATCCTACTGCCGCTTCACTCATTCCCAGAGCATGGGCCTCAACGGGTTCCCTATGGCACTCCAAAGTGCTCATTCATCGCCTCTCATTCATTCATCAACTCCCTTTTTTTAAACTTTGTAATATTGCCTTCCGCTGTTTGGCTGTGAGCGTGTCCGTGGGAGAACCCTCGGCTAGGGGCGCCAACGGGGGGGGGACGACCTAAACTGCACCATCAGCAATCAAGCTCTTTACTAGCCGCCTGTTGACACTGAGACGGCGCCAGCGTCGGACGCTCGCCGTGGTTTACGACGTCTACTATTAGGCCATTAACCTGAAAGCCCTTTTTCAGTTCCCGCAGTGTAGTTCTTTGACACATCCAAATGACCACCGCTGTGCTCATTTCCCCCTGTTTGAACAATGCCCCAAATTCACACCGATTCACACTCCATCACCAGGTCACCGGCCCATCAGGCGGCCCCCCGACGACGACATGTTCATTCATGGTGCATAGCGGTGACTGTGCAGTTTCAAGCGAGACTCAATAGAGTCGCACTGAGTCACACGTGTCTCTCCCGTGTGCACTGTTGAGTCAAAAACAGCGCATTTTGGAACACGTAATATCCCGTTGTATCCACTTAGTGAAGGAACACCTCTGATCCAAGTATCCAATGTTAATTGTCCTTATTTTGATTGGCGCTCCGATGCGAACAAACAGGCACCCCCCCCCCCCCTTTTCCCCTTCCCTAAGTCGGCCCATTCTGCCAAACAGACGGCTGTGTTTTTTTGTGTTGGTTGTGTGGCAAAAGCTGTAGCAATTGGCCCACATAAAACGTGATGGCTTCTATTAAGCAATACGGAGGGTCTGCGTGGTTTTCTTTCTGTGTTGCACTCTGAACGCCAAAGCTTCTTCGTTATCCGCACACCAAGCGGGACGACCAAGGTGACCGTGATCCACGCTCTGGCGTTACGCACGCCAGCAGGTGGCGCTGTGCGGTGGGTAAACCTCACTCACTCCAACGCCTATATAGACGTTCTAGCGATGAAAGCTAGAGCCCTGTGGGTTTTAGCTTCTCACGTTAGAACGTCACCTCTCATGCCGAAAGGGTCGTCAGTTCGAGCCCGGTGCGGGACACTGACTGTTACACTGGCTTTCCGGAAGTCCACAGACACGTTTGCGCACTCAAGACGAGCGGCTAGGACAGGACTAAAAGGCTTTTTTGTCATCGTACAAGAAACAAACCAAATTGACGCGCAATCCTCAAGACACTCATACAAACAATAATAAAAAAATACAAATGATGTATTATGTAAGAGAACTAAACTAAACTAGATAAACAAGTTTGAGAATTGCTTGAATACATACATATTTCAGTGGCCCTAGAAACACTAGTGCAAATTACAAATGTAGTGCAAATGACCAGCGTATATACTGTACATACAGTGGGATGAACATGTAACTAGCTAATGTAGTATTGATACAATACAGCTATTATAGTGACACAAAAGAGTCCAATAAAGGTCCAGCAGTACAGTATTGTAGTTACGCTGAACAGTCACCGTCTCGGTGTTTGACAGTGTTCGGTTCTCGTGTGGCACTGAGGTAGTAACTGTTCTCAAGTCTGTTCTTTAGTCCTTGATTTGATGGACCCTGACGCGCCAGCACAGAGGGCAGCAGGTCAAACAGGTGACGTCCCGGGTGGGAAGAGTCGTTGTGCATAGTCATACCCGTGCTGAGGATCTCGAGGCCAAATAACACATTGTTCCCCCCCAGCACCCCCCCCCCCCCCCCCCCCCCAGTGGTTTGTCGATGACGATGGGTGACAGACACTCATTAACATGCGAGAGCACGCCTGGAGCCCGAAGACACCTCGCGGTGGAGGCGCGCTTCCACGCCCCGACACGCAGATGGCACCCAATAAATAATGCAGTGGCTCACTGGCGACAATAAATCAAGATCAATGATGTCGAAAAAAAGGTACTCATGCTATCTGCCGTCATCATAGCACTGACATACGCAGTACCGTACATAGCACCCTAGGAACACTAGCGGCTCACTAACTACTCACCCTTTGACAGACACAGAGAACAGAAGCTTTTAACTGTTATATTTATATATATATATATATATATATATTTATACTGTTGTGATGCCACGTTGTGACGAAGTGCATTGTGCTGAGTGCTGGACCGATAAGGACGTCATCGAGTCACGCGCGTGCGATAGCGCTACAGGCTAACGTGCCGCCACGGCTAACGTGCACCTACAACCTCCCTATCTTGACAAGCGTTAATGCATTTTCAAAACAGCATATCGGGGGGGGGGGGGGGCGGAAATGAACGTATTCACAGGCCTGGTTTACCTTCCTGAACAAAACAAGCAAAGCCTCTCCTCCTCCCAAAGAGTTCTGGTTTCTGCACGCTTGTCATGCCTCTTGTCTTGGCCAGCAGCAGATAGTCGAGTCCCAGTCTTAAATGACTGCTGTTTGGGGCCTGATTTCGGCCATTCATGTGTCACAATAGCCGGCTGGAAGAGACGCGGAGGCCGACCTAACGAGCCCAACTAATCAACACTTTTTATTAATTTGTTTGTTTGAGCGGTGGGAGTGAATAGGCACTATGCAGCGGTGATTTTAAATCTCTTTTTTCAGGAGTTCACCTGCATTTAATCCCAGCACCCCTTACATTATTATTTTAAATTTTAAATGTATTATTATTTCGAAAAATCATTTCTTTCAGAAGAATATATAATATATACATATATATATCAAATATAATATATACATATATATATATATATATATACATACATATAATACATTTCAGGGCTTCTTTTTCAAAAATGCAGGGCTGGATGGCTAAATGATTGTCATTAGGAGCCGAGCCCTGCCTAAAGGTCTTAGAACGGCCCCTGGTATGATGGAGGCTGTTGTTTCACTTACCAAACGTGGTCACTGTTTTTTTGGTAGTGGGGATGCGGGAATACGTACCATTTCAAAAGCGATCATCATCATGTTGAATGATGTCTCTCTCTCTCTCTCTCTCTCTCTCTCTCTCTCTCTCTCTCTCTCTCTCTCTCTCTCTCTCTCTCTCTCTCTCTCTCTCTCTCTCTCTCTCTCTCTCTCTCTCTCTCTCCCTTCCACTCTATCTCTCCCACCCTTCCCATTATGGTTGTCGTACACTATTCGCTATTCTCCATCGATCCATTTTTCTGAACACCTATTCTCGTGTTAGTCAACCATTTCCTTAAAGAGAGCGGAGTGGAGGGAGGAAAGCGGACCAACCGGTGAGACCTGTCAGCGTGTGGCCCCCACGTGATTTATCACATCACCATTTCTCTCCTTGTTTTCCATTTTCCTTCCCCCCCCCTTTCTCTCCCTTGGGGCGAACTCCACGGTGAGAAACTGGAGAAAGTCTTAATTTGGTTGTTTCTTCAGTGGCCCGCGATGCCATTACCATACGGACCACATCCACGTACGCAAACGCACGTTCCCTCAAGACACCCCCGGTGATCCTGGGGACGTGTGTTGATATATGCTGATGAATCGCCATTTGCATTCCAGAACACAATGAGGATACCGTTGATATGATATTGTGGAGTGTGTGTGTGTGTGTGTGTGTGTGTGTGTGTGTGTGTGTGTGTGTGTGTGTGTGTGTGTGTGTGTGTGTGTGTGTGTGTGTGTGTGTGTGTGTGTGTGTGTGTGTGTGTGTGTGTGTGTGTGTGTGTGTGTGTGTGTGTGTGTGTGTGTGTGTGTGTGTGTGTGTGTGTGTGTGTGTGTGTGTGGTTGGTGGCTGGGTTTTTGACTTGTGGGTGAGGTGGCACACCTATGGGTCCTTTAATCAAGGGCCCACAGGTTAAACCAGCCACCGCCGCATACACACGAGAGGATGAGAGCTCTAGCATGTTCCATCTGCTCTGTTCACCATCAACTACAAGATACAAGATATTGAATTGGCCATTTGCAACAAGTACATATGGAATGCTTACTCCCAATTCCCTCCAGCAGTATACATTTTTAAAACAATACTATAAAAATACTATATACAATAAAAATAACAATAACAATAAAGTGACGGTGATATTTACATGTTTTGAATTGTGCAAAATTATTTAAAAGCATTTAAAGTGCCAGTAGTGCAGCAGCATCATGAATACAGTGCAGTGCAGTGCAGTAACTGTAATGAGTCCAGCTAAGTATTATAGTGTTATGTTAATGAAAATGTTATGATAGTGGCAGCACTCCTAGCAGTTCAGTAGACACACTGCCTGTGGATAAAAACTATCCTTGAACTACACAAACTCTCGCAATAAACCTCATTTACCCTGTGTCCCTGTCTTTGGGAGGAGCCCTCAAGCAGCCATTTTAATGACTCGAAGCTGCGTTGACTGGTACAGAAATCCAAACCCTTCTTTAGGTTAGTTTAGTTAGGTTAGGTTAGTTTTTTTGTGTAGTCACTAGCGATCAAGGTGTCGGACTCCCAGATGAAACTGGGTTGGAAACCCCCCCCGTGTCCCCTGCCCACCTGGTACCTTGCCGCCTTTGAGCGATATCATAAAAGAGTCAACGATATCGTAAAAGAGCCACTTGAGAGCCAAGTTGTTCCACCCTGCGTTTGAGTTCATTCCTCCAGCGATCCAGGTTCTTACCCCTCCCTTTCTCTCCCTTACTTCCTGGCAAGTAAGATGTCTCTCGGTGTTCAAGCCGCCTCCTTGTCAAGCCAGGCGGCGAGGCCCGGTGGAGGCAGCGCTTTTCATTTCATTTCATGACGCCATCTTTATTTTCCTCCATTTCCTCCATGCAGCGGAGAATCGAAACGCGATGCAGGCTGTAGTATCGCACACAACACACCGACAACACTTGAGCTCCGAGACAGCCCTTTCACCAGCAAGTCTGGCGGCCGTTAAAGTGCAGTGTGCACTTTATGATGGATGGAGGGACGTTCGTCGCTGGAGCCCCTGGGGAGTCTCGGTAGCGACCGCAAAACATTTAAATATAGATATTTTCCTGTAAACATTGAGAGCTGCTGCGGCGGTGCTAGTGGGCTACTCTTGGATCATCCCCCCCCTCCCCCCCCTAATTGTGTACAATGGCTGTCATATGAAAGCATCTGCCATCCACCACGATGGGAAAACGATGATCGCAGGCGGGGTTGATTCAATAAAGCCTCGTGTCCCTTATTTGCTTTGTGAAGAAAGGTCTGAGTGCTTTTTACACTTTTAGCCTGCCTCGTGTTTACAACACCACGGTTATCTGGCCGGACGCTACGGAGTCAATAGTAAACGCTATTCCAGGGACATGACTGCTTCATTACTTGGCAGGAAGACACGCACACACACGCACACACACGCTTATACACACACACACACACACACGCTTACACACACACACACACACACACGCGCACACGCACACGCACACGCACACACTAACACACACGCACATACACATGTTAACACACAAACACATACTCACACACACACAGACATATACACATGCACACACTAACACACACACACACACACACACACACACACACACACACACACACACACACACACACACACACACACACACACACACACACACACACACACACACACACACACACACACACACACACACAGCTGCACTGCGAAAAATCGCTCTGTCGCTCTGGCCTTGGGTGCCTCCGCCATTCAGGGGGGGGGGGGGCATGACACATTCGGTACACTTTGTTAAACAAGAGGCGGGAGGCGGGGCTTATTGTCTCGCCGTAAGCATCACAGACGAGGGGGGAATTGTCCTTCTCTGACCCCCGGAGCCGCTGCAGAGCGGGGCTGCCTGGTCTTGCGCGGTCTTACGCGGCCCGTGGGAGCATCCTTTGAAACACCAAACAATCCTGGCATCCTTTGGAGTGCAGTGTGCGTGTGTGTGTGTGTGCGTGTGTGCGTGTGCGTGTGCGTGTGTGTGTGTGTGTGTGTGTGCGCGTGTGTGTGTGGGCACTCCAGCAGACAGGTCGCCGGTGAGTCATCACGGCGAAATCCCCCCATCTCAAACAGGCCCCCCCCGAGCCAAGATTATAATGGAAAGCTCCGTCTCTGTCACCTGACGATCTATTAAACTCTTAAACTATATTCTCTGAGCTATGGGCCTGCGTTACTTTGCCAATAACCGTTGCGTACGCCCCCCCCCCCCCCCCACTCTCCACCCCTCCGGCGTTGTTTCAATTAGGAGGGGGGGTGGACTGGAGCCTGGAGAGGACTGGAGCCTCATCATAGCCCTATTGCCGTCGGGGGGAACATTTTATGGATTTTCTTTAGCTTTCAAATACTATTTTTTGCTGTGTTATTTGGTTTTTGCGACCTCTGGTCTCTGATTTAGGGGGCTTCAACAACAACCCTGCGTTTAATCAATGAAGGTCAGAATTAGACCAGGGCACGTTAGGTATACGTATATATACGTATATCTGTTCTCTCCGACGCTAACACGGAGGGGGCAGCTCTCATCGTGGAACAGATGCCCTGATTGGTCTCCAGTGACCCGGGAACAGAGCAACATGTGAATGGTTTCAAACAGAGGCAGGTGCAGGTCAACTAGAATCTGATATTCTCACAGCACATTTCAGTCATTAATCGCTGACGGATCCCTGGCCCATTTCTAACAAATTACACTCTTTAAAAATGTTTTTAGGGCATGCATTATGAATATGAATTGTGCAATCATAGTTCAGCATCGCAATCTAGCCTGTTGTTTTCCCATACAAAGCCAAACAAAGTGGATGGGTTTCAGATTCCTTTTATGTGGAGCTGGCGACGATTACCGCTATAAGCAGACCCCTTATAATGCTCTGATTGCTCATTATTTACAACAGAGTACGCGTACTGCTGTTTGCCATCACTTTCAGCTTCCAGCTACAAATCACCGCTCCGAAATATATCGGATACAATCGATGGCCACACCACCGCCATGCGACTGCTGGTCGCCGGGACAACAAAACAAACATGACAAGCCTAACTCCGAACCCGATGAAAAAAAACAGAGTACTTAATATTGATCAAATGCTTATTAAAGTTGACATACCGCCACTATTCGTTGCAAATATTTGCATATTTAGGGGGAGGCCGTGGTAAATTATGTATGCTAATGCTCTACATAAACAAACACAGCAGCACTCCGGTCAGGAAGCTGTCCCGGTGGTTGTCTGTTTCCAGAAATCATTAGATGGGATGTAAATGTAGTCGACATGTGGTCAGGCTCGGTTTTAATATCACAATATATCACAATAAAAAATGTAATGTTCTGCATATCGCAGAACCTTAAGGTAAATCGTACAAAGTACCGGTTGAGACCAGTGCTTTACTGCAAAGACCAGCTTTTTGTTAAAAGATATATACTGAGAATACTTGTGAGTGGCAAGGTTTAGAGGCCATTGTCATAATAACACGAGGTACGGTGGCCCTGAAGTGCAAATCACAACCCCAATAAGAAAACATAACGATAAATCGGAAAATCACAACGGCAAATCAGAAAACACACCAACAAGTCAAAAACACACCCACAAGTCAAGAACACACACCCACAAGTCAAGAACACACCCACAAGTCGTGACACACACCCACAAGTCAAGAACACACACCCACAAGTCAAAAACACACCCACAAGTCAAGAACACACACCCACAAGTCAAGAACACACCCACAAGTCAAGAACACACCCACAAGTCAAGAACACACACCCACAAGTCAAGAACACACCCACAAGTCAAGAACACACACCCACAAGTCAAGAACACACCCATAAGTCAAACACACCCACAAGTCAAGAACACACACCCACAAGTCAAGAACACACACCCACAAGTCAAGAACACACACCCATAAGTCAGAAACACGACATTAACTTCCTAAAAGCAGAAAGCAGAAAGAGAGGTCTCTATCAGGTCGACGCTGATTTGACGCGTTGTCTCCGTCACATTAAGATGAACGAAAGTATTTGTGAATTAATAATAGTACAACGTGTTCCTCTAATTGTGGTAAAGAAATTGTTGAAACCATGCGGCAAAACTTTTGCAGTGATTTTGCCAAGGGGCTTTGTTCACCTTGAACTTGGACCACCTTCAGGTAACTATTAATGCTAATTGCTAGCTGTTGATAGCCGAGCAAAAGCTCTAAAGCTCTGGCGCTGTATTCGTTTATTGATCATTTAATGATATACTCTGACACTGTATTATTTAATCAATCATTCAATAAAATACTCATCACGCGCTGTATTCGTTTATTGATGATTAAATGGTTACTCCGGCGCTGTTTCGAGTTGATTGATCATTAAATGATGTACGATGGCACTGTATTCATTTATTGCGGACACTAACACCTGACAGACATATATATACAGACAGGATATACAAAAATATGATATACATACATTTTTTTTTCTATATAGGTTTGATTGGGACGGATTTCTACGTTGGCCCTGAGGTGCAAACCACAACCACAATAAGAAAACTCTCAGGGCCACGGTACGCAGGGGAGCGGCGTGCCAAGCTGCGGAGGGTTGAACGCTACTCTCTAAACACATTAACACCCGCACTTCATCCAATTTACACTCGATTGAACAGCACAGACGTGTTGGTATGATTCCATCGACACGTCTAGCGCATCAACTCCCTCCCTATGTTTCTGTTTTCCCGCTGTTGACGCGTGCTGCATTTAACTCACTTGTGAGCTATTCCCCGAACTAATCAGGGAAACAACGCCCTGATTGGTCTGGAGGGGAAGTGGTCTAAAAAGAAAATCGAAAACCGCCTCATTCCGCCGAGGGCAGGCGCAGTCGAATGGAAAAAGATATTCTCACAGCGCATTTCACTCAATATCTAAATCTGGAGGATTGAATCCTCTTTATTGGACACATACACATGTACACACACACACACAGTGAAATGAGTTCCCCTGCATTTAACCCTATCCTAGTATCGCGCCCGGGGAGCAGTGTAGGGGTTTGGTGCCTTGCTCAGGGGACTTGAACAGGCAACCTTACGGTTCCCAAACAGACTGAGCTCAAACAATAGCTCTTAAATCCTACCGACAGCACTTTTAACTAACCACAGCAGAGCTGTTTCAGGTAGCTCCCAGTGGCTAGTTTACACAGTTTACCCGGTCGCTGTGGTCAACTTGGTGGCTTATATTCGGCGTTCAGACTTTGAATGCTAATCGCTCGTGAGCGCTACACGCTACACGCTACACGCTACACGCTACACGCGGGAAATACAATGATCACATATTTGAAAACGGGGGGAACAAAACAGAGCCCAAGACTGTGATGAACGGTCGCATTCAAAGTCAGTTTTTCAAAAGCTGATACTCAGGGATACTACTGCTTTAGCTTTTGTATATCTCGCTCACAAAGTAATTCTTCAACATTGTTCAATTCAGTTGTGACACGTTATTGTACCATCTCTGTCCTCCACGGTGTAAAATGTGGCCATACCTACATTAGAGTTTTTGTTTTGAAAAAGCAACTCAGAACTGTTGTTTATCGCAACAGCCTAGTTTAGGACACTGTGAGGAAATACCTTTGCATACTTGCTGTTTAAATTGGATTTCTCCTTTTTGGATTTATGTTTGGACCTTTCCCTAAGAGAGATATTGTGCGTTTACACACCCTGGACATTTGGTGATGAAGTAGCTGTGGAGTTTGAGTTGTTTATCTATTTCCATTGTTTGTCTTTGCATTAAAAGCTGACTGCCTACATATATATCTATATCTATATATAGCTATACATATATAGATATATACAGGCCTATATATTTTAATATGAACTGTTTTGCTTATTTACTGCCCGCCAGGAGTACAGCTATAGTGGTTGTCTTAAGATTAATTTAAAGGACTGTTAACTACAATACCATAATTCTCGGGAGGCACACACACACACACACACACACACACACACACACACACACACACACACACACACACACTTTAAAACAACCGAAGAACAACAAAAGAAGCCTTTAAGTCAAAAATAATCTGCGAAAAGCCGCTTTAAATTCGGCCCCTCTCTATTGTTCTTCCCCGCTCGCGTGTCACACGGAACACGTCTAATCTACTTAAGATAGCGCGCGTGTTATAATTGAGTTTGGATCCGTCTTCATTAGCGAGGCGATCCGCGGGAGTTTCTATTAGCCCCACTATCCAGATAAGAGGGGGGGGGGCATTTAATGAGGCGTGTCACGAGAACTCGCAAGACAAAAGTCGGGCAGCGACGACGAGAAGGAGAAGCCGGGACACACCGAGACGAAGCTGGCTCCGCCTTCTACCGTCGGCTGAAAAAGTTGCACACGCCGCACAGACAGCTGACTAGCCATAGATTACAGACACACTAGTAGACATTACGTTCTGCACCTGCGTGAGAGGAAATTACTCTCCTCGCCAGCAGGTGGCGGTAGTCTGTATTCGTCATTCAACGAGGGAAACCCGAAGACCCAGGACTGCGGATATAAACGGTAAACAAAGCAGCGCATCAACACATTGAATCGGCTGAAAAGCTGCCGCCAACTGTCTAACTAGCACTGCCCAAATTTAGGTCACATGATGCCCACCGTCGGCCCTACAGCTGCTGACGGATCGGTGCTTCCTCCATCACTCTCTCTCTCTCCCTCCCTCCATCCTCCCCCCCACCCCCCACGAAGGCCATCTGTCCCCCCCCCCCCCTTCCCCCATCCTTAGTTATCATATCAAAGTAATTTCCCCCCCCGAACACCAATTTAGGTGATTCTTCTCTTTTTCTTATCCGCTAGGATGATATCACTTAGCGCAGCTTTTATAAGAGTTTATATTTTATTTAAAGAGAGAGAGAGAGAGAGAGAGAGAGAGAGAGAGAGAGAGAGAGAGAGAGAGAGAGAGAGAGAGAGAGAGAGAGAGAGAGAGAGAGAGAGAGAGAGAGAGAGAGAGAGAGAGAGAGAGAGAGAGAGAGAGAGAGAGAGAGAGAGAGAGAGAGAGAGAGAGAGAGAGAGAGAGAGAGAGAGAGAGAGAGAGAGAGAGAGAGAGAGAGAGAGAGAGAGAGAGAGAGAGAGAGAGAGAGAGAGAGAGAGAGAGAGAGAGAGGGGACAATCCCTCTTAAGGGGGCTACATCATGGATAACGGGACAGAACCGCTAGAAGGTACGGAGCAATTATTATATAAGGGTCATAATTCACTTCCAACGCTTTCAGGGGGGGGGGGGGGAATCCATAAAGGGGCTTCTCAGTCACACAACTGCCTTTTTATCTGCAGATAAAAGCCAGTTGTGGACAACGAAACAAACATAGACTGTACAGTGCATCATCATAACATCACAACTAGCGCCTCTTCCCTTTCTGTTTACCGTGCCGTCTTCTCTTTGTCTCCGTGTATTATGGCCGACTTTAATTTGTCCTCGACTAACCACGGCTACTTCTCTGTCTCGGGCCCATTTCAATGTTCCCGTCACATGTGCTCACACAAAATAATAAAGAATATTGATTACATCTCGATCACGGCTGCACCCCGTCATTTGGGCGTAATTTGCAGTCGCTTGGCGAAGCGACTGCAAATTACGCCCAAATGGTCGAAGACGAAGATAACGATGATCAGGATGATGATGATGGTGGCGGCGACAATGACGAAGAGGATAATAACGGATGATGATGATGATGATGTTGTGGTGTCAGACAGAGGCCGGTCCGATTGGTTGTGACCGGACCGTTTAGCGGACCAGCTGCTGGACGGAAGCCATGTTGGCGGGCGGCGCCGTGCCTTAGTGGATCCTCCGCCCGGTAGTCCCCCCCCCCACCCTCCTCTCCGCGGGGCGCCTGGCTAATAATTAACTTGATTAATAGCCGCGGTTCCGCCACGGTCAGGGAGCTAATTACCCCTGCGCTTCCCCGATTTCCTCGGCTTAAATAAGCGGCTCGCTAATTGTTCGGAACGTCGCCTGGTGGGCGCCAACAGGAACAAGAGGTAAACAAACAAAGATGGCCGCCTCGTCCATCTGTCGGAATCTGTCGGAAGGAGATCCGCATAAGTCTGGAGGAGAGGAAAAATCGGCCTCCGGCGTCTTCTGGAGAATGGAACACTGCCAAACACTGACACTGTCTGTTCTGTGTAGTTTACCATCCACTCAAATACTGTATTGCATCAATACTACAATACTTAGTTACATGTGTACATCCCACCACACTTTTGTATGTAGTATATATATTTCC
>CM051013.1:5859214-5919214 GCA_027704905.1 Muraenolepis orangiensis | reverse complement strand
AGACCGACTAACTCACTGATGCACGCGCACCCGAAACACACGGGACTTGGCGTTCTGCTGTAGAGAGCCCATGAAAACAATGAGGGAATTGCGTAACATCGAGGCGAGTTGTGTGTACACGCAAAACACACACACACACACACACACACACACACACACACACACACACACACACACACACACACACACACACACACACACACACACACACACACACACACACACACTATACTCTGGCCAGTGCTGCAGTATGGCCCTGATCACACAAAACATGCACATGACCGGCTATTTTGTCAATGATATCAATGGAAATGGAAGCGTTTAGCTGGCTGCTTTTGCGTCGATGAGCGCCTTGCGATTTTGGCGGAACACATCGAGTTGAACCGATTTCAACTCTCGGGGGGGGGGGGGGGGGGGGAGAAACGTCATTGGAGGTTTGGATAGACGTTCCACGGCTATCTAAACGTTCCACAGTGGCTTGGCGAAAGGTAAACCGGTGCTGCTCTGCTTCTTCCTAGGCTTCCTGCAGACAGATAGACACACCGTTATCGGTGCTCCATCTTATCTCCAAGTGCACACTTTGGCTGCGGGTCTAGGTTTGACAGGGAGTCAGCCTTCGTCATTGACACTTCATGGACAAGATTTCAATATTCAGACGGACACAGCGGCGGTAAAGCAGTGAGACCGCAAGACCCCGGGGATAAGACCAGACATCAGCAGACAAGAGATAACCCTGAACTCTCTCTCTCTCTCTCTCTCTCTCTCTCTCTCTCTCTCTCTCTCTCTCTCTCTCTCTCTCTCTCTCCTCTCTCTCTCTCTCTCTCTCTCTCTCTCTCTCTCTCTCTCTCTCTCTCTCTCTCTCTCTCTCTCTCTCTCTCTCTCTCTCTCTCTCTCTCTCTCTCTCTGTGGTGGTGGGTCAAGATCACGATCAGAGGATCTGTTGTTGGTGATACTCCGCCATATTAAGATGACTCCAGAATGCTGTTTTGTCACTGCTTGCATGAGAAACACTGTGGCAGCTTCGAACACATCATTTACTGAACTAAATATGAGAATTAATATAGCCATTCAACAATTAGTCAGACGACAGGACTGGAAATAAAAATATGATGTGCTTTTGTAAGTGCTCAGTCCATGACCAAGCGAACCGCACTCCAAATATTGATAGTCTTAAACTCGGTTAGGCACATGGAGTTCATCTCTTGTAGCACTAATTGTAGATTAATTAGGGAACTATGATTCGGGTCATTATGGGATAATAGTTGACGAGATTATATTGTAACGTGAAATGTTATCTGTTGCGGGAACAACACCAGCGACAATAACACCACTGGTGAAGCCTCAAGGCCGGGCCCCCCCCTGTTTAGGATAGGTAGTCTTGTCACATGACTGGTGTCACATGACCTGATTACAGACAGACTACAAACGGGTGTTAATGATTACCGTTTGCATCCGGAGCGGTGGACAGCAGCTGGTCAACGCTCCCGTCACCCCTTTTAATTCAGGTGGCGATTCGCCTGGGGACCCTTACCTGTTGACACCGGTTGTTGATGTTGTTGTTGTTCCACTTAACAGATAACCGATGTTTATTCGGAGGAAAAAACAGATGGTGCATGAACACCATAACAAAAACACCTCACGTGTGTCTGTGTGAGGAGGAGAGAGAAAATTTTAGCAATTCCGAAATCGTATGTAAATGTGATGTAAATGTGATGTAAATGCGAAACTAGAAGCAGAACTATTAGTGGCCTTGGGTAGCATTCCGAGGGATGATGGTGCGCAGGGGGGTGGCGGTGTATTTAGGCAATAATAATAGAATTACATACACACGCCAACAAGCCATTTAAGGTGTCACTTGCATTCAAGTCCCTCGAAGGCAAGTGGACCCCCCCCCCCCCCCCCACACAAACACACATATTCTCTCTCTCTCTCTCTCTCTCTCTCTCTCTCTCTCTCTCTCTCTCTCTCTCTCTCTCTCTCTCTCTCTCTCTCTCTCTCTCTCTCTCTCTCTCTCTCTCTCTCTCTCTCTCTCTCTCTCTCTCTCACACACACACACAAGGTGAAGACATGCTCTCATCGTGGTTGTGTTAACCCACGGTCGTTCTCATTATCGTGTGTCTCGTTAAATAACCAAGTGATTGAAAGGAAACATTGAAAGGTAAGAATCCGTTTACGGTCCAGTATTCTCTTCAAAAATACGACAGTTTTCAACCCGAAAAAAAACAAGTGATTTGGGGGTTTGTATACGCATCGGCGTCCCCTTTAAGAGGGGAAAAAACTACAATAAAAATACTCCCTACTAGAACCGTGAAGGCTTCAAGAGTGGCCGCACGGCTCATCAACATCCAGCCAGGGGTTCCGGCTCGTTAGGCGTCCCCCTCAGCGCACACCTTCATAATGCAGTAGTGTTCGTAGCCATGCACTCCAAGGGGCACCAGGGGCCCTCGTCGACAGCTCCTTAACGTATCGTTAATCACGCAGGGTTGAGACAACAGTCCAAGGGGGCCGCTGACCCCGCCCCGCCCCGACTATCCCCATCAGAGATGAGGGTCTCTCTCTCTCTCTCTCTCTCTCTCTCATCCACGACCGGTGAGCGGTACATAAACAACACACACACACACACCCACATTACGTTACATTACAGTGATTTAGCAGGCGCTTTGTCCAAAGCGACTTCCAATAAGGTCAAGACAAGAGAACTACTAGTCAACAGAATGTGTATTTCCTTCCTCACAACAAGCCCCCAAGAGCAGAACCGGAGCTCAGGTAAAAGTACCAATAAATTGGCTCCCTAAATTTGTCTAATAAGCAAAAGCTAATAAACGAGCACTGGCAAACAGAGAGCTAACAAGAGCTAACAAGACACAAGTGACACACACATTAAACTCCCAGATATGGTTCGGGTTAGTATTTGTATTGGCCTGCTTATAATTAAATGGGGGCAGGAAAGTGTAGCGGTTAGCGACGAAAGGGTACAGGTTCGATCCCCCCCCCCCCCCCCCATGTACACAGTCTGCCATATCCCTCAATGACCTGTATTCCGTTTGGCTGGTGTTTCAGATGCACATGTCTGCTGAATGTATATGCATATTACGTCAATTAAATATACAGTAAATGTTAATACTACCTCCAGAACACATCAGGGACCGGAACATTTTTTTCAGTTCCAAATGAACACGTTGACATTGGACAATGAATTCTGGCCCCAGAATAGGCGGCAGAGCCCTGATCACACAAAACATGCTTTAACCGCTCGGGGATGTTGGCTATTTTGTCAATGATATCAATGGAAATGGAAGCGTTTTGCTGGCTGCTTTTGCGTTGATGAGCGCCTGGCGATTTTGGCGCAGCACCCCGGATAAATACATATTTCACCTCAGCACGTGAGCGCGTGAGCACACTCAATTCACTCAACTCAACTCATATTTTTGCTTCATGTCTAACAAGTACAATGGAATGCTTACTCCCCATTCACAACCTTCATCCATTCATTCTGAATGTGTACAACTATACTACACTACGCAATACTATACTATACTATACTATACGACATTGGTTGGCAACAGGCGGCCGCGGCCATTGATGGCCTGCCAGCAATAATATTTGGCCCGGAAGATTATTTTGAGAATAAAAATAAAATATTATTTTGAGATTTTTAAATTAAATTTTTTTTTTTACAATATCAGAAAAAAACTGTCGCACATATAGGCTATAATGTTCGAATTGAGAAGTGACGTTCTGCAGTGACATTTTCCGCCAGGGCTGAACTGGCCATCTGGCATACCGTGGGCCGACGGGCCTTTTGGGCCGATACAACTTGTTTGTCTTGTCTGATCGGTCCGACCCATAACGGGTAGATCGGCCCATTGGGTTTTTTCTACGAGGTGATGGGCCCTGTTAACGTTCACCGCTAATCACGCAGACCCCCCCCCCCCCCCCCCCAATTGTGGTGGGCCGTTCTGGAGCACTCCGCGTTCCATCTCCTCAGTCTAAACCGGATTCTATGATTCATTTGAGTTAAAGACTCAAAAATAGTGTGCGTTAAAGTCTTGAGATTAATCACATGCGTTAACTTTGACAGCCCTAGTTCTAATGCTTTGGTGTTCTGACTTTTCTTTTGAAACACGGAAATACATTTTAACGTTGTTGAGAATCACAACACAAACTCGCTAGTCAGTGCAATGGATTGGGTGAGTAATCCCCACTGCTACCGAGTTAACTAGAACACTAGTAATCCCCGCTGCTACCTAGTTAACTAGAACACTAGTAACCCCCACTGCTACCTAGTTAACTAGAACACTAGTAATCCCCACTGCTACCTAGTTAACTAGAACACTAGTAACCCCCACTGCTACCTATTTAACTAGAACACTAGTAACCCCCACTGCTACCTAGTTAACTAGAACACTAGTAATCCCCACTGCTACCTAGTTATCTAGAACACTAGTAACCCCTACTGCCACCTAGTTAACTAGAACACTAGTAACCCCCCACTTCTACCTAGTTAACTAGAACACTAGTAATCCCCACTGCTACCTAGTTAACTAGAACACTAGTAACCCCCCACTGCTACCTAGTTAATTAGAACACTAGTAACCCCCACTGCTACCTAGTTAACTAGAACATTAGTAATCCCCACTGCTACCTAGTTACCTAGAACACTAGTAACCCCCACTGCTACCTAGTTAACTAGAACACTACTTTATATTGTTAGCAGGCTCACAAAACAAACTGTTAGTTGACTAGCGACATTTACGTTGTGCAACGCGGAAATGTATTAAAATGTTTCGAAAGAAAAGTCAAAGCATTAAGAACATGTTTTAACAATCAATTACTTCAATTAGCTTTTGATTATGTTCTGGCCCGCCATCTAGTGGCTCTGAAAAAAAGGCCAAACTTACTTGCCGACCCCTGCTATACGATATACTTTACACAACACTATAGTATAACAATACTTTTAAAGTGACCATACTGCAGCTCTGCAGTGGGTGGTAGCAGCATCATAACATAATAAAAGTGTAGTACAGTGCAGTAACGTTAAGGCAGAGCAGTGCAGTAACAGTAATGGGTCTAGTAAGTCCAGTAGGTCAACCACTCTCAACCACTCTCAACTCTCAAATGTTGAATGCGTGGTGGCAAATGACGGCTTGTTGGTGGTGTGTTGGTGTGGTGGTGGTGGAGGAGGTGGTAGAGGAGTGGTGGTGGTGGTGGTGGTAGAGGTGGTGGTGGTGGTGGTGGTGGTAGAGGTGGTGGTGGTGGTGATGGTGGAGGTGGTGGTAGTTTCCAAAGCCTCTTTCATCTTCTCCCCGTGGATTAGCAAACTCTGTTGGCTAGACCCTGCAGGTCTCGGCAGACTTGGGTTTTTTCCTCCAGCTGCCTGCAGCGCCTTGGGGCCCCAGGTTCTGACCGGGGCCCCCAAGAGGGAGATAATACTGGGCTGAAGCCCACATCTCCTGTGATTAATGACATGTCTGGTGGCACCGACCTTGGTTTTTCACAGTGAAGTGTCGCACCGGGGGCTCAAGGGACGTGACAAGAGCCGAAAGTGCCGGAGACTCGAAAAAAAGGAAAAATATAAATAAATGAGAGACTTATACAATTTTATGCACTGGCGACAGTAAAACCAGCACACACACAAAAACAACTAAGCTCTTTGGTGGCTCAACGCGCTAGTGTGCTAACCTAGGGTGAGCATATTTTGGTATTTAAAAGAGAGGACGCCGGGGGCAGGATAGCGGAGTGCGTCCGCTGAGGGGGGGGGGCTGCTGAGGGTAATGATTGAAATGCAGTTTGGCCTATGTTTGCATGCAGGGCTTTGTTGTAGTTGTAGCCTACATGCCGGCCAATGGTGGCATGCGAATAGGCGGGACATAAGGAGGAATGTCAGTTCTGTAAAGTAATGCGACTCTAGGAAGCAAGAGTCGAATCCCGGGTTAATTTTTTTGCGATTTAGAAATACGTATTATATAAAATAACGCTTTTTCGGAAGCCCAAAAAGGAGGACATGTCCGGTCACCCTAGCTAACCATATGGGCAATATGTCTTGTAGTAACAAGGTTGGGACCTGTGCCTTGTCCTATGGTACATCTGGAGGTGTGCTGCCACTATAATAACATTTTCATCCATATTACATTACACTATCATACTTTTGCTCGACTTTCTGGACGTGTTACAGCTACTGCACTGTTCTGCACTGTATTCATGATGCTGCTGCACTACTGGCACCTATTTAATGCTTTTCAAATGCTTTTTGCACAATTCAACATATGTAAAAATCATCCATCAGTCACTTTATTGTTATTTTTATTCTTATTTGCATTGTGTACAGCATTATTATAGAATAGTGTTGTATAGTATAAGTAAAGTACAAAGTATAGTATATAGTGGTCAATTGTAGGAAATCCATACTGCGGGAGGGAATGGGGAGAAGGCATTCCATTGGACTTGTTGCAAATGGCAAATAAAAATCTTGAATCTTGAATCTCATTCCCTAATTCTGTCAACCGACTTTCTGTCTGTCTTCTCTGTCCTGTCCATAAAGGCACACAAGCCACCGAAAATATCATAATCCAGAAAAAAACCAAGATCCTGAATGGGCCTAACTGTATCTATCCAAGATTTAGAGATTATAAAAAGAAACAATTATGAATGATTTATGAATTATAATTGAATAGAGGCCTATATAAAGTTCTCATATGTCCTCCCACTGACACTACAGAGGGGAGTGTTACAACTTAAGCAGATGTTCTCTTCCCACGTCTGACTCTCCCCTACTATCCTGTCCTTCTCCAAATGGATCTACTGTGCGGTAATGACCTAAATGTCTCATTGGACCCGGGACATGTTCGGGGGGAATACTTTATCCCCAGTTCTAGCTGTCAGGTTATGATGAATCCTCAAGCCGGATGGATTCTCAAAAGCGGCATTAATTTTTAAGCAGAATTACCCTGAACCAAAATGTAATTCACCTTTGTCAGATGACTGAGAGGTTAATGGCAGCAATGGTGATTAGTCCTAAAGCAACCAAAAAACGCACTTCACATCACATAAGGCACTGAAATATCACATTGAAATACTTTTTTTTCAATGGTATCTTTCAAAACACACCATCACAGGAGCAATTACCATGTTGCTTTTGCCACGTGTGGGAATAGCATCACCATTCAGCCCCACCGTATCTTTGGTAGAGGTTTAAAGAATCACACCTTTCAGCAGATGTTCTAATTAAACATACACTCCAGACAGCAGGGTGCAGAGTGTTCTACTTCTAGTATTCTCTATAGTCTTCTCATTATCCGTCCCCAAATGGCTCTTAAATTAGTTTCATAGTGGCCAGCTTGAGGTATACAGAGAGAGGTTTTGAACTTCTGATTCAAAACTGTGGGGCCATGCACAGACAGATACCAGACAGGTGTATGGGCTCATTCTAATGCCATTTATGCCATTACATTTAACAGTACAAATATTTTGTACTGGTAAGAGTTGTGCCTCTTGCCCATATTTCTTTTACAACTGCACATCATTTTACAACTTGTTTAAACTACGAGTGCAGAACTTATTATTTCTGCACGTAGTGTTGCAGTGAGTCAATATGGACTGTGTAAAATGGGTCAACCTTTTTCTGTCTCGAACAATCAGCTCAGTCTCTCCGAGTAGATGAAAAAGATGGATGTAATTAGCTGGATTATCCTGACCAATCAGCTCAGTCTCTCCCAGTAAATGATAAGGAATGATCTCATTAGATGGATTGTCTGTCAATCATGTCTTGACCTTGCTATATAAACAGAGCGCACATAGAATCTGAATGTAGCACCTTCTGCCTATTATTTCCAACTTCTAGTGGATCTCTCCACGGCCTGATGTGTGTTGGTTGCTTGCTATATACCAGTAGAAGTCTGTGAAACTGATTGTATGCAAGTCGTCAAAATACAACTTTTATGATGCGCCTGACTGCAAAACACTGGATATTGTCAATGTCTCGCTCTGCCGAATTGTGTGTGTGCCAAACTCTACATTGGAGTATCGTAATCCTTATCACCTGTCGTGAAGCTGTGATAAGGTAGAGGTAATTGACAGCATTAGCTATATTGATTGCATCGCAGTGAGAAGCATGAGAGACTGAGCTGATTGGTCAAGACAGAAGAAGGTTGACCCATTTTTGGAGTACATTTTTTGACCGGCTGCAACAATAAACTCTTATAGAAATAAAATATAGCTGTGCAGCAAGTTGTAAAATTATAAACAATAGTGCACATGCAAAATAATGTACTGCACAAATTCCATCTTTTCCCCAGTACACAATATCACAAAGTACAAATAAGTACAAAATTGTATGCAAAAGTTCACTTTTAGTTTTACAAATGCACTGTACAAAGTACAAACTTAATGCCACTAAAATAAGCCCATACCACAGATGTGGATACAAAAAAATAAACCATGTGTAAATATTTATATCGCAGAGTAAATGCTGGATCACAGATTGGGTTTAATTAAAACTCCTTAAAACTCATGCAGCATATGGGTCGAATTGAGTTAGAGGAGGAACACAATGATGGAGAGAGGGAGACAGAGAGAGAGGCCCTGGAGAACCAAAACACAGCTTGAACCTGCACCGCTTTGCCATTGTATCCCCAATAGAAAAGGGATTCCAGGAAGTTCCTTTTTTTGCCCATTGTGAAATCACAAGGGGTTGCATTTGCATATATCCCAAGGTCACGCGTACCGTCAAAATCCCTCAGTCATGGAGGCGAAACGATTGTCCTTTGAGGAAAAGCTCTCATGCTCATTTTAATCCGGAGCTCCCCTGGGCCCGAGTGTCCAATAGCTACGCTGTAGTGACTAGTGTCTTAACTGTGTGAAGTTTGACCCATACAAGTGATCAGCTTAACCCGTCAATACCGGCCAATTAGAACGTGATCGACATCGTTGTCCACAGACAAGCAGTCCACAGAGTCTCCCAAGGGCCTGAAGAAAACGACGAATTGCAATCTTTTCACGATTGATTTCACGAACGGTATGCACGTCTTAGTATTTGCACAATGCAAAGCCTTCATTGCATTATCTTTAAGCAATCCATTCCGTCCATCCCTGCCAGTGGATCTCCTATACACCACGCCGTCGACAAAACTGTTTACGCCGGGATTTTAATGGGATTCATCCACTGAGCAGACTCAGTCGTTATCTCGGGTGTCGGAGAACATCCTCAGGGGATTCTTGAAGGGGGGGGGACCGCTGTGTTCCTTCGTCTAGATCCCCTTCCCTCCGCAAACCCTCTGCTGCTGCCACGTCAGTGTTAGAAGCTGCTGGCAGTCATGCCGATACACATCCCCTTGAAACCAATCTCCCCCTTCCCCATTGGCTGATTGGTTTGGTCCACAGACAGACGGTTCCCTCCTGCCGGGCTGAGAGCCAGTGACATGAGGGACATGCGTTGGACCTGCTGAGCCCAAGTGAGGTGGAGTGCAACCTGAGAGGGAGTTCAGGGCTCCTCGACTTGTTGACATGTTGCTGAAAGCTCACCGTGGAGAGCGGGCTCTCTTTGATTTTGATAAATTATTCAGATTTGGGGACAAGACTGCGTGCGTCAGTGTACCTTGAAATGGCCTCTTCTGCTGATTTGCATCATATTGTGTGTTTTTTTTATATGAATTATATTATCCTAGCATAGTTAGCTGCTAATGTACGTTGAATATGTATGTGGCACAGCGAAGCACACCCTTTGCTGCTTGCAGCTCGATGGAATCGTTTACAGAGTCGACTTTATCAACACCAATGTCGACTTGCGTGGGGGAAAAAAACCCCACCAATTTGTCCAAGGATACATTAGCATGAATTAGCGGTGATGCAAGTATTACAGCTGACCCCTTTGATTCTTCTTTTTTCTCTTCTTTTCATCCTCACAGTCGTGGCACTAATGTAACGCGTGTCTCGCCAACTTCCCAGTTTGCATCACATTTTCAAAAAGGAAAAAAAAAATGGACGACTTCTATTACATCTAGCCGGAGGATTAAAGAGCTGTGTCATTTGGTCCAAAGGCTGGCTGGATCCACTTAGAATTTGCCAGAATCCATTTGAGGGGGGGGGGGGGGGGGTGGGGGCATGTACAACAAAACCCAGAGCATGTGCTCCAGTGTTGGCTCACAGGGCAGTGTTAATGGAACTGGCCCCCCCTCGATTCTGTAAGGCTGGAGCGCTTAAGCTGGGAAACATGAGTGCCCTGGAAAATCCTCAAGTGTGGCTAACGGCTAAGGCGGTCAGCATACTTCAAAAGAAGTACATTTTATTTTGTAGCCAGCCAAAGTTATATAGTGGGTTCTCCATGGATACGGGATAAATCCGTATTATCCGTATATACGTAAATCCCACATTGCCATCGTCTGTGGAGATTTAGGCAAGTTACAAAATCTTTGGAGTACAGTGTGGAGTGTGTATGTGGTTGGTGGCTGGTTTAAGCAGCCTCACCTGGCCCTCACATTAGAGTCTGGGGCTGCTGGGTGAGGCTGCACACCTGTGGGTCCTTGGTAATCAAGGCCCTACAGGTTAAACCAGCCACCACCACCACACACACACTCAGGGCGAGTGCTAGCATGTACCATCTGCTCGGTTCTCATACAACTTCAACAACTCATCTGCAGTAAGCTGGCTCACTGCTGATCAGCATCAAGAAGCCCTTTTTACCACGTGGAGCCGCGTCGACTGACGCATACGGGAAAAGTCGTTTGCCAAGGTATTGCCTGTTTTTCCCCACAATCATGTCATTTTGTTCCTATGACCTCTTTTAACGTATTTTCTGCATTAGTTATGCTGAAATCCACAATCCTGTTGTGTGGCTCAGAGAGCTGTATTATAAGACTAAATATATTTTAGGGCTGTAAAGCAATTAAAAATGTATTTAAGGAATTACATGCTTTGTGATTAAGCAACCTAAAGGAATTGCATATATACATTTTTGCCTTGAAGCATTTCACAATATTTCAGTTGAAATGGATTTTGCCAGTGATCATGAGTATAGACTTTATGAACTTTAAAGGTCAACATCTTTTATTTTCCCATACACACTGATTATTATTACTTTTTTACTGTTCTTATGCAATAATGGCCATAACAATCTGTAAAGCCTCTGTAACCTGTCTACTTCCTTCATTGGCCTGCAGTCCATTGAAATTCCATTTAGTGATTGAGTGGGTTAATCTGGCACCAGAATGGTCTTTTACTTGGAACGTCAATTTTGGTGCAATTATTTTCCCCCAATGGCAATGCGTTTTGTTTTGCGTGAAAGCAACATTCATTTGAATTTAGTTTAATTTAATTGCACCAACGTTGAACGTTAAAACGGCTGTAGCCTGCGAATACACATGCATACATACGGTACATAAATACATTTACATTTACATTTACATTTAGGGCATTTGGCAGACGCTTTTATCCAAAGCGACTTACAAGGTGTACATTAGTTGAAGCAGACAATAGCATAACACTGGGGTACGCAAACACAAAAATACAGCAGTTCACAAGTATTCATATTGACAAGATGAATAACACAATTTCGTACTGCTAGGTCACCTGCTTAAGTAGCTGTGATAAGAGCGTGTTATCAACATTAAGGATATACACTTGCTAACATATACAACATGCTAAGAGCTATTGTACATACAGTACATCTTTGAATATTGTTGCAATCTGTTATTATGTAGGCTATTGATCATTCATCTTGATATCGGTCAGCGCTACAAGCCAATGTTTACTTGCACTGCGGTATGTTAATAAACCTAAAGGCTGCTTTCCATAACATAGCGGTGTGCGGTTGTATAGCAAAAGGAAGGATGGAGCCTTCCCCACTAGGCTACATGACCTGTGTGACCTGGCGTGGATCTCCAACACGGGGTGTCATGCTGTAGAAGGCACCAGCGCCTCTATGCCCTGAGGTACCTCAGGAGAAGCAGCATCGGCATACGGTGGCTGGTGAACACCACTGAACAGGACAAGAAAGCCATCAAAAGGGTCGTGAGGATGGCAGAAACGATCGTGGGGGTGTGCACTCCCATGCATTGAGGAGATCTTAAGGACCAGATGTTGGAATAAGGCCATCTCCATCACAAAGGACCACAACCACCCTCTCTTTTATCCCCTACAGTCTGGCCACTGTTTCCGCAGCATCCGTACAAGGAGGTTCAAGGACAGTTATTATCCACAGGCAGTCTGTCTACTGAACTGCTAGGAGTGCTGCCACTATCATAACATTGTTATCCGTATTACTTTGTACTATCAAACACTATCATACTTTTGTGGGACTTTCTGGACTCATCACAGTTACTGCACTGTTCTGCACTTCATGATGCTGCCGCGCTACTTGCTTCTTAAATGCTTTTTGCACAGTTCAGCATATGTATACAGTATATCATCCATCATTCACTTTATAGTTCTTTATTGTGCACAGCATTGTTATAGTGAATGATATAGTTGTATAGTACATAGTATAGCATATAGTGTTGAATTGTAGGAGGCTCATACAGCGGGAGTGAATGGGGAGTAAGCATTCCATTGTACTTGTTGCATATGGCAAATACAAATCTTGAATCTTGAACGAGGGAAAGAAAAGCTTCCCCAACAACGACAAATCATTTCACCATGAATTACTAAAGATATGACCACCCACATAATAACTAACGTTCCAATGCTTGTATGCTTCCAAAACGGCGGCGATGTGACGTCACCATGCACAAGAGCCATTAGCACAACGAGTACGATGGAACGCTTACTCCCAATTCACTTACTCACAGTATGAATTTCAGCAATAATACCATACTATGCTATACAATATGCAACACTACACTATACTTTACTATACTATACTATACTATACTATACCTATACCTATGTACTATACTTTAAACAACACTTTATACTCCCTACTTTATACTATATACAACACTATACTATAGCAATACTATATACGACTGTAGCTGCTACCAGCCATTAAAATGGCTTCTTGAGGGCTCCTCCCGAAGACAAGGACACAGGGTGATGGGGAATCTGGTTTATTGCAAGAGTTTTAAATCATGGTATACAGAGCAGATGGAACATGCTAGAGCTCTTCCTCGAGTGTGTGTGTGTGGTGGAGGCTGTTTTAACCTGTGGGCCTTGATTAACAATGACCCACAGGTGTGCAGCCTCACCAGCCAATCAGTCCAATTCAGGCTAGGTGAGGCTGCTAAAACCAGCCACCAACCACACACACTCCACAACGACACTATACTGAAACAATGCTAACTATATAATTATACTAAAATAGGTGGTACTCTATATATAAATGTATAATAGGTGCCCTGTTTCTGCCTGCGTGCGGTGAGCTGCTGTGCGCAATGCCTGTTTCTGCTCATTACGGGTCCATTAGGGCGCTGCGCGGGGGTAGCTCCTGGTGTTAGCCGCTGCGTGGGTGATGGGCATTGATTCCTCCGTGCCTGGCCAACGAGGTCCGTGATCAGCCTCCTTCGAGCTGCCGAGACCTCCTCACGATGGTTCTCCCCTTCTCAGTACAGTAAACGCTTTGGAAGCAAGGCATATTTGTCTGTGTTCAAACATAGCAAGCGTTTGTGTGTGTGTGTGTGGCTATGTGTGGCTGTGTGTGTGACTGTGTGTGTGTGTGGCTGTGTGTGTGTGGCTGTGTGTGTGTGTGTGTGTGGCTGTGTGTGTGTGTGTGTGTGTGTGTGTGTGTACGTGTGGTGCAGACTCCACAGGCTCATGTTGATGCTGGGTTGCGGGGATCCTCTTCTGCCGCCTTGTTCCGTTGGCAGATTCAGGGCGCTTGTTTTAAAGCACTTCTGGGTTCAAAACAGCCACGGGCGCACACACACACACACACACACACACACACACACACACACACACACACACACACACACACACACACACACACACACACACATAACACACACACATGCATACACACACCCATGACACACACACACACACACACACACACACACACACACACACACACACACACACACACACACACACACACACACACACACACACACACACACACACACGCGCCCCTCCACCAATCTCAGAAACACTCCCAGAACCTTGCAGTGCACATAAAGACCATGCGAACAAACGGGCTGATATGTTTTCTCTCTCCTCCCCCTGCCCCCCCCCCTGCCCCCCCCCCCCCCCCCCCCCCCCAGTCCTAAAGATCTCTACCCAGCTTGCCAGATATATACATGCTGGCACAGCTCTAAAGGCAGGGAGCATCAATAATTAACATTTCACATGTTACGGCGTTACGTGGGAAGGAGGCATTTTTTACATGGCTAAAGACATGGCTTAAAAACCTTGATATAGCAAATAAGACAGTGGCGCGCTAGCGTGGTATGAACAGGCTTGTAATGGCTGTCATCGTTACGGGCAGTGTTCGAGTCTGGCGTCGCATTACGGGGCCACATTTTACTTTTGCGTTGTGCTTTGAACATGCGCTCTGAATGTGTTGAATGTGTGTTTTAATCCCTTAAGTGTGTTGTGTTTGGGACTGTGTTTGAATTATATCGGTGTGTGTGTGTATACGTGTATATATATATATATATATATATATATATACACACACACACACACACACACACACACACACACCACACACACACACACACACACCACACACACACACAGTGGTTGGGGATCTTCATACATAAATCAATAGCACCACCGACTTCACTTGTTACTTGACTTCACTGGGGGAAGACGGAGCCAGAAGCTGCATGGAGGACTTGTTCGGGAGGGAGCTCACAAACCCTTACGTCCTACGCTCCGCTGCGGCAAGCTAATGGAGCGCCTTAAAGCAGGGAACAGGGTAATGGGGGGAGCAGGGAATTAGCTTTGATGTGACTGTGGGATGATGTGGGGAATGCAGATCGCCCGCTATATCGAGTTGCTTAAAATGAAAGCTGTGCACTTTCTCTCTCTCTCTCCTCTCTCTCTCTATCTCTCTCTCTCTCTCTCTCTCTCTCTCTCTCTCTCTCTCTCTCTCTCTCTTTCTCTCTCTCTTTGAGCTCAGAGTTCTCACACTCCTTGCTTTGTCTCTCTGGCTCTGTCTTTGAAAGCGATTTGTACTTGATGTTGCGTCAACTTCTTTGCGGCCTGGAGGAAAAACAAAGTTTTCTTAAACAATTTGGGTGTGTGACCGCAGTCAAATTCTACATTGCATAACCGATCTAATCTAATTGGATGTTTCGTCCGTGTTTCATTTTCGCATCGTAATTAAAAACGATTCAATCTCCAATTGGAATGTGAATATCTTTGTCTGACGAATCCGACCTCAAGTCTCTCGTTACTCCAAAACCAACAACATAACAATTACGAAAACTTTGATGGACCATATGTTTCACATCAGCAATTACCCCAAAACATTCTGTGCCATATGTTGATATGTGCCATTACCAAAACGAGTCGAGTTCCAAATGTTGATCGGCAATTATGAAGATAATTCGGTAGCATATGTTGGTACGCGGCAATTACCAAATTGATTTGTTACATCCAAAAAAAACTAAACTAAACCAGACATGTCAAGCAGAAGCACGTTTAGGACCGTCTGCGAGACTGGCCCAAGGGAATCCTCTCAAGTTTATTCTGGAGTGGGAACAATATTTTGTTGCTGCCCTGTGTATGGTCAAGGATGGTACACATACGCCAGTAAACCTAGCGATATAACGTCTCAAGAAAATAAAATAAAAACATCTCTGTCCACACACAGTGTTGGCTGTGCCAGTGAAAACCATGTATCCAAGCAGGTGTTTGAAAGAAGATCTCTCTCTCTCTCTCTAGCCCGCTAAAACCAACCAGCGTTCTTCAGGGTTCAGGAGCCAGGGTTGCACTGCAGGGGGAGAGCGTGGTCCTTTGCTCTTCGGGGACTGTGTGGATTGTGTGGGTGTGTGAAGTGTGCCCTTCAATGTTGTGGTGAATGGTAAATAGATAGTATTTATATAGAATGCTTTTTACCCAAAGCGACATACAATTATTGCCTCACATTCACCCATTCATACACCGACGGAGGTGTCAGCCATGCAAGGAGACGGCCAGCCTGCTAGGGGGACACCTCGACACTGAGCTGGGAGGAGAACCAGACAACCCGGTCTACCCCCTGAGCTACTGCTGAGCTTGAAAGTGTACCCGTGAACAAAAAAATTGGCGTTTGACTTTAAACCGTCTTAGTATATCCCAATAAACAACAAGGTGTACAACAAATACTGTTTTTGACCGTCTCGGCCAACAGACTTGTGAACGTGCTGGGCGGCTGCGTTTATGATATCTCCACGGTTACGTGGAGATATCATAAACGCTGTATATGTACGTACTATATGTTGAACGGCCTCGAGATCTGTTCTGTACGATATACCTCGCCCTGGCCAGCGGCTGTGTGATGCACGGTGTCTGTTTATGACTCATCCCGATGTCACCGCACACATACACGGCTGTGTCTGTCATTTACTTGGTCAAAGGTCACTTTAGTGACACAATCGCTCTCTTTTCACCCTCTCTTTCAATTAGTTTACCTCCTAGACAGAAATGGGAAAGGAAAAAAACTTTGCAATCTTCTTTTACTTAAGTATAATTGCCTGAATATAAGGCCTATATCTTCTCAGGCGCCGTCTTTCCCTACCTTGCGTTCCTACTTTAATAAAGGGCAGGTAGATACACACATTGCATTTTATTCCAAGATTACAGTGGGTGTTTGGAGCTGTCGCTTCTCTCTCTGTGGTGGGTGAGGGGTCTCCGCTGTCTCTCCGAGCCCTTCTATTGTTAATAAAACAATAGTCATCGCCTTGACGCCATCGGTGGAGCCGCCCTGCTTTCTATTTCTATTTTGGTTAAGAACAAGCCAGGTTGTTACCTGAAATCATCTTCCTGTCTCCTCCAGGGTTTAGCCAGTTTGCTCCAGTTATGTACAAACAATTCACTCGCAGCTGCCAATAGCAACCAGAAGCCACTGAATTTAAAGATGAAGATAAGTGTGTCCTGTCTATTGTTCTAACTGTGATCCATGTTTTTTTTTTTTTAGATGCTCGCTGAATCCACGTTAGTGTCGGCGCCCGAATGAAATTGTACTGCTAAAAACCTCCAGATTCTTCTCACAAAAAAACGAAAATTGTATGTTTAATTAAATGTTTACAATCTAAAACAAAAAAAAAAGACACGCAGGTAATACATTTATTGTGAAATGTATTTGAGAAACATTAATAGGTCAAATATCTATTGTAAGTTATTCTGTGTGATTTTGTAAGCATTTGGTGCAGCTTAACTCTTCATCGGTAAGCCAAGTGTAACGGGTACTGGTACACGGAGTACAACAGACAATGTCAGCGACAACAGTAGAATGTATACCTTCTGACTTTTCACTTTTCCAAAAAGAACAAAAAAACTGAATTGAGAAAAAAACTAAAACAACAACACCAAATTTTCGCTACAGATTAAAGCGCACACAAACACAAACATTCTCCCAACCTAAGACGCTATCTTTGTTTCCCTCTTTTATCTTATTGGCTGTTCGGGGAAGTGTGATTTCCGACCAACCGAACAACCGCTCCATGTCGGCTTACAATGTCGCCGCGAGACCGCGTTGTTGCTAACGGCGGGAGGATTTACATATTTTGTCTTCCAAGTGCGCTAGGTAGCTCAACTGTGGTCCATCAAAGCATAGTGGATACGCCACTAACCCCAGCGTCAATTAGTAGAAGACAATGTGAGACAACTGTTATCAACGGTAGCAGTACGCATAAAACCCAGGTGTAGACCAGAGAGCGGGCGGGTGAGCCTATTCAAATGGAAATCATCGTTTTTATTGAAAACCCAGGGTGCTTGGGGGGGGGGATAGTTTTTAATTGTTGGTTGACCATCTGACTGTTTTAATATCTCAATTAAGAGTCGCCATGGTTCGACATCTCAAAACGGAGTAAAATAAATAAAATATCTCGTTAAAATCGTCCACATTAAAAGTCCAATTTAGCGGGTAACGTATCACCGGCTAACCTATACCCGGCGAGACGGATGGCAGCCAGGCAAGAAATCAGACGGCAAGCCGAAAAATCGCTCATGAGTGTCACGAAAGGTTGCCCATCGGTGTGCAAAATACAAAGTACTTTCATCTCCGCGGCGTGGCGAGATTAATAATTGTAATTGTGAACGAGGAAGAAGAATTAGTCCCCGGTCGGTTACTTTAAACGGCGGCAGGCAGTCAGGAAAACAGCCTGGTTTCTCACCGCACACTTCTGGAAGGGTTTGAATTGGGATCACACTCACACTAGTCTGTCATCATAACTACAATAAAACACCTGCGAAAAAATGTCCCGCTTGGAAGGAGTCCAACATGATAAGATACAAGATGCAAGATATTTTTATTGGCCAATTGCAACTGGTGCATTGGAATGCTTACTCCCCATTCCCTCCCGCGGTATACATCTCCAAAAACAATAAAACATCAATACAAATAAACCAAAAAAGAACAGCAAAGTGACTGTTAAATGATATGTACATGTGTTGAATGTACATGTAAAAAAAAGTTTTACAAAAATGTTAAAAGCATTTAAAGTGCCAGTAGTGCAGCAGCATCATGAATACAGTGCAGTAACTGTGATGAGTCCAGAACGTCCAGCAAAGTATGTAAGTGTAATGTAAATGACACAATGTTATGATAGTAGGCAGCACTCCTAGCAGTTCAGTAGGTGCACTGCCTGTGGATAACAACTATCCTTAAACCTTGTAGTACTTAAGGTACGGATGCTGCGCCACCGGCCACCAGACGGTAGGGGGGGGAGAAGAGATGGTGCCCAGGGTGGTTGCAGTCCTTTATGATGGACATGGCCAGAGAGAGATGCCTCACAATGTTTGATAACAAATGAAACATGTGTGTGTGGTGTCAATCCTACGTTCCATTCATATGAAGGCTTTTCAATGGCAAAATCATTTAACTATATGTTCAGACCCAACAATTGAACTGTGTTTTTGCTTTCATATAATTATGAACCAACATAATTAATAAGGCTGCATGTAAATAAAAAAGACTTATAGAATCATCATTTTTTCTTCAGAAATGGATTTAATAGATTAAGGGGAAGAAGAATATGAGTCCCAAATACGTGTATCTTGTTGGTTTTCTGGGGGGCCCACACTCACTCTGCAGCATGGGGTGGGGTGGCCGTACTTCAGAAAGTCACCCTGATCGGTATGTACGCCTCCCATCTGGCCCTGGTGACTAAACATCTGGCGGAGCAGGCAGCAGCGTCTCTCTCTCTCTCTCTCTCTCTCTCTCTCTCTCTCTCTCTCTCTCTCTCTCTCTCTCTCTCTCTCTCTCATCTCTCTCTCTCTCTCTCTCTCTCTCTCTCTCTCTCTCTCTCTCTCTCTCTCTCTCTCTCTCACACTCACAGCCCCTATGGCTCCCCTGGTTGGTTCCCATCTCACAGGGCGGTGGCAGGTCTTAATCCCCTGGGTGGGGGTGTATTGGGGGGGGGGGGGGGGGAGCATTGTCCGGCACGCCGTGCAATTTACAGCAGCACTTTCTTCGGCTTTACAGTGTAATTCCCCCCCCCCCCCCGCACGCTTGTCGCCTTATTCGTTTTTAATCACAACAATGTGGTGGTGGGGGGTGGGGGGTGGTGGCTGGTGGGGGTGGTGGTGGGTGGGTGGTGGTGGGTGCTGGTGGTGGTGGTGGGGGGTGGTGCTGGTGGGGGTGGGGGGTGGTGGTGGGTGGTGGTGGTGGTGGTGGTGATGGTGGTGGTGGTGGTAGTGGTGTGGTGGTGGTGGGGGTAGTGGTGGTGGTGGTGGTGGTGGTGGGGGGTAGTGGTGGTGATGGTGGTGGTGGGGGTAGTGGTGGTGGTGGTGGTGGTGGTGGTATTGGTGTCAGGGAATGTTTTAAATGACGGATGTTAGCCCGCCTGGAGCTTTTCTCTCCGGTTTCTGTGTGTGTGCCGAATTCTGCACCACTGAATGTTAGCTTGCAGCCACGTTGCCTGGGAGAGCAAATACTATTATATATATAAATACTATTATATACATAAATACTATTATATATATAAATACTATTATATATATAAATACTATCTCTCCCTGTGCTTCTTTTGTTGGATTATTTGTGTTTGTTTGTCGAGGCCAACGACGTTACCCAATCTACCGAAGGTGATGCTGTGGTTCTTCAACGTGTTGCACATGGCTCCTGTGTGAACCTATCACATTAGATTAGATTACATTAGATTAGATTCAAATGTATTGTCATTACGCAGCACAAGTACAGTACAGCGGAAATAATTGGGGGGGGGGGGCAGCAGCAGAGGGGGGGGGCAGCCGGGGGGGGGCAGCAGCAGAGGGGCGGGGCAGCAGGGCTTGTCTTCGTGGTGCAGAGTTCAGGGAGATGACAGCTGAGGGGAAGAAGCTGTTCCTAAGCCTGCTTGACTTGGAACAAATGTTTCTATAGCGCCTCCCGGAGGGGAGGAGGGCAAACAGTCCATGGTTGGGGTGAGATACATAATTCTTCTTCAAAAGCACACCCGCCATTTATGGCCTCTCTTTCTATTTGCTTTCCTCATTTCCTTCCTTCCTTCCTTCTTCCTCTTCTCTTCCTGTTCTCATCTGGTTCCACTCCTTCTAGTTGTCTCTTCTATCCCCCAGAATGAGATGTTTTGTTCCAGCTGGTAGGCCTTCATCTATTATAGATGATGTGTTTTAAGGGGATGATCCGTAAGTGATATAAATATCTCAGTTTGGTTCCCTAGCTTCGTTCCCTAGCAGGGTGGGAAGAGCTGAGTGAGACGGGTCAACTGTACAGTGCAGCCTGAGACAGATCAACTGTATAGTGCAGAATGGGACAGAACAACTGTACAGTGCTGCATGAGACGGATCAACTGTATAGTGCAGAGTGGGACAGAACAACTGTACAGTGCTGCATGAGACGGATCAACTGTATAGTGCAGAGTGGGACAGAACAACTGTACAGTGCTGCATGAGACGGATCAACTGTATAGTGCAGAGTGGGACAGAACAACTGTATAGTGCTGCATGAGACGGATCAACTGTATAGTGCTGCATGAGACGGATCAACTGTATAGTGCTGCATGAGACGGATCAACTGTATAGTGCTGCATGAGACGGATCAACTGTATAGTGCTGCATGAGACGGATCAACTGTATAGTGCTGCATGGTACGGATCAAGTGTACAGTGCAGTGTAAGATTGAGCAGCTGTATAGTGCTGTATGATACGGATCAAGTGTACGGATCAAGTGTACAGTGTTGCGTGAAACAGATCAAGTGTAAAGAGCAGCGTGGGACGGATCAACTATATGGTGCTGCTTGAGACAGATCAACTGTACAGTGCTGCATGAGAAGGATCAAGTGTACAGTGCAGTGTGAGACAGATGAAGTGTATAGTGCAGCGTGGGACGGATCAACTGTACAGGGCAGCGAGAGACAGATCAACTGTACAGTGCTGCGTGAGACGGATCAACTGTACAGTGCAGCGAGAGACAGATCAACTGTACAGGGCACCGAGAGACGGGTAAACTGTACAGGGCAGCGAGATACAGATCAACTGTACAGTGCAGCGAGAGACAGATCAACTGTACAGCGCAGCGAGAGACAGATCAACTGTACAGGGCACCGAGAGACGGGTAAATTGTACAGTGCTGCAAATGCGATAGGCGTCTTTATTATTTGATTTTCATGATGCCAAGAAAAAAACCCCAAAAGAGCAGCGGGGAAAGAGGGCCACGTGACGAGCACAGACTGCAGTGCGGTCTATTATACATGAAGCATGCCCGAAATCTCCAGGCACCTCGCTTTCCCTCCCTCACTTCAATGAGATTTCCTCTGCTAATCTGCACTCAACCTTTAAAAAAAAAAAGGGTGTTGGTTTAGGAAAAGGCCTCGTCTCTGACGGCCACATCTGCCTCGTCATCCAACACCCCCCCTCCCGTCTCCCGCCATCCACGGTGGCGGCCGATGTTCCCCATGCTATCCAGCGGCCTCGGGGTTTTACTGCTTTGGGAGGAAAGCGCTACACGTTGCCGTGCGAGAGCTGCATGAGGAGGTTGTTGATTAACTATGCATGTGGTGGTCAATGGAGAGGGAGAGAGGGAGAGAGGGAGACAGGGAGGGAGGGAGAGAGAGAGAGAGGGGGGGGAGGGAGAGGGGTGGGGACGGTGAGAGAAAGAGAAACAGTGAGAGAATCAGCTGCAGGCCTCTCCCTCTGGGCGCTGATCCACCTCCTAGTCAGGGTTTGTGAGGGAGGAAAGTCTTCTGTGGCGGCACTGCATTCTAACCAGGACACACACGCTCTCTCTCTCTCTCTCTCTCTCTCTCTCTCTCTCTCTCTCTCTCTCTCTCTCTCTCTCTCTCTCTCTCTCTCTCTCTCTCTCTCTCTCTCTCTCTCTCTCTCTCTCCTCTCTCTCTCTCTCTCTCTCTCTCTCCTCTCTCTCTCTCTCTCTCTCTCTCTCTCTCTCGCACACTGGTTTACACACACACAGTCACATACACAGGCATATTGGTACACATCGAACACGCACACATACACAGGCATACTGGCACACACACACACACACACACACACACCTGGCACACACCAGCATATATATACGTACATAGCACTGCATACTACATAGTATACTGGCTGTCAGGGATGAGCATGAGAGACAGAAGAGGTACAGAAAGAGGGACGATTTTATGGCCAGAAATAACAGGGTTTACAGAAAATTGAAGCAAGGAGCCCAGCACACGATAACAGGATTAAAGAGCTGAGGAATAACAACATCGTTCTGGAGACTCGCTTATAGAATTATGGGTTTTTCTCCAACAACAACTTTGGGGCGAAAAACTTTCACTGTCACTAATAAATTGAGAGTATTGTTAGATCAAATACATGTAACTGTATAACATCTATAAATGTAAATCTCATCCCCCACCCCCCCCCCCCCCCCCCCCAGCAGAACATACGATGGAACCTTCCATCTCCCTCGTAGAACATACGATGGAACCTTCCATCTCCCTCGTAGAACATACAATGAAACCTTCCATCTCCACCGCTGAACATACGATGGAACCTTCCATCTCCCCCTGCGGAACATACGATGGAACCTTCCATCTCCCCCCGCTGAACATACGATGGAACCTTCCATCTCCCCCGCTGAACATACGATGGAACCTTCCATCTCCCCCTGTGGAACATCCAAACCGTGAAGACACATTTTGCTGATCACACACACATGTTATGTGCAACATGATGTGTTCCTCGTCCATGAGACATTATGTGTGAAGCTGGGTGTGTTTTGAGGTTGGCTGTTAATGTGCATAAACAAACAGGGCAAGGAGACGCAGGACCAGCACTCGTGTGGACGACGACAGTCACACTGGCACACACACACACGCACGCACGCACGCACGCACGCACGCACGCACGCACGCACGCACGCACGCACGCACGCACGCACGCACACACGCACACACGCACACACACACATGCTGGCAAACACATTGGCATATATCAACACAAATGCTCAGATGCACACACACACACACACACGCACACGCACACGCACACGCACACACACACACACACACTGGCATATATACACGTAGACACTCTGGCTCAGCTGCACCACACACACAAACGCACGCACGCACGCACGCACACACACACACACACACACACACACACGCACACACGCACACACACACACACACATGCTGGCATATACACGTAGACACTCTGGCTCAGCTGCACCACACACACACACACACACACACACACACACACACACACACTGGCATATTTACACACACACTGGCATACACATAAACACTCTTGCTCAGATGCACAACATACATGCACCACACACACACGCACGCACGCACGCACGCACCACGCACACCACACACACACACACACACACACACACACACACACACACACACACACACTCACACTCACACTCACACTCACATACACACGTACATGTACACTAACGTGAGCAAAAGCTCAAAGCTCTCTATTTAAACAGCTTATTGGAGGAGTGGAATCAGAGGTGAGTGATTTGCTGCCAATGCAACAGATGCCTGTCTTTGATTGTCACAGTCCTGCGCTTCTAATTTGATCAAATATTTTTATGTAACCTTTTGGTAAAACGCTGTGGAGAGGAAGAGAGAGCGGAGCCTTAAAGCACGGCCGTGTGCTGTTGGTTGTGAAGCCTATGGAATCGTGCCAGCAGGCAGCAGTGAATCAGTTATGCTCAAGGCACACAGGAATAATTCATAGTGTTGCTCTGAAAGCATTTGAAGCATGGCTGCAAAATAGTGGATGGATTCTCCCCCCCCCCCCCTCCCCCCCCTCTAAAGTATTTGGCTTATTGATTTTTTCCTTTCCTGTTTGAACATTTTGATCCAGAAACCAGGCTGAGTCTGCGAGTATCCAACCATAAGAATCCACATCATTTTAGAAAAAAACACCTTTTCTTTTTGGTCAGTGGGGTTGAGCCTGAATTGACTACACACACACACACACACACACACACACACACACACACACACACACACACACACACACACACACACACACACACACACACACACACACACACACACACACACACACACACCACCCTCCTCCCCTCCCAACGCAGGAGCCAAACCTAAAACCAAAGAAAATAGCAAGTCTAAATCACTTCCAAATCACAGCCCGTGGCCTAGATTCCCGCAAAATTAAAAGTGAACCAAGCGATTTCATTCCTTCCCCGGTTCTTCAGTACATACATTTATATATATATATATATATATGTGGTGTCTCACACTTTCTCCTCCTCTTTCTCCTCCTCTTCCTCCTCCTCCTCCTCCTCCTCTCCTTGTGTTGCAGGATCCCTGGCTGCGGCGGAGCGCATGGAGGCTGTGAGTCGGCCCCCGTTTGGTTCACAGGGCTGACCAACCCAGGGCTGCTCTCTCTCTGCTGGGGGGGGGGGGCGGGGGGGTAGTACCAGGAGGAGCACCAACCGCTAAAGACGTGCACCCGGAGGAGAAGTCACAGGAGTGGAGGCGAGTGAGAGTGACCGAGAGACAAAGAGAGAGAGAGAGAGAGAGAGAGAGAGAGAGAGAGAGAGAGAGAGGGGGGGGGTTCACGCTACACTCTGGTTCCCACTTATACCTCCAGAGATGATGGCTCTCTCTGCAGGCTCCGTAGGCACCGTGTTGGCCTGTAGTCCCTCCTCGCTGAGCCCAGGTACATAAAGAAGATAGAAGAGATAGAAGACTGAGAGAGAGAGAGAGAGAGAGAGAGCACGCCAGCGACAAAGCGGACACAGAGAGAGAGAGAGAGAGAGAATTATAAATACTTTGGTGCATCAGAGGAACGTGGGACATGAGAAGAGGCTTCTAAGAGACCCCTTAAGCGAAGCATATCGCGCCAACCCTGAGGGTTGTTGTTGTTTATCTTCTGTGTGCATGCTTCGTGTGCCACTGCATGCGTGGGCCCGATTCTTGGTGTAGTGGTTTGGATGCGTAGTTAGGCTCTCGTGATGGCTGTGCTAGGGAGCTCTCCGAGAGGGTGGACGGGCGGTTGCGAGGCCAGAGGCGGCCGCCACCATCGCCGGCTCCTCCTCCCCCTCCACCTCCACCTCCACCTCCACCTCCCCACCTCCTCCTCCTCCTCCTGACGGCGTGCCAGTTGTTCGGCGCGGCGGTTGCGGCGGCCAAGCCGAAGCCGCCGGGCCACACCCACCTCAACTCCATCCGCATCGACGGCGACATCTCCCTGGGCGGGCTGTTCCCGGTGCACGCCCGCGGCAATGACGGCAAGGCGTGTGGCGAGCTGAAGAAGGAGAAGGGCATCCACCGGCTGGAGGCCATGCTGTTCGCCCTGGACCGCATCAACAACGACCACGAGCTGCTGCCCAACATCACTCTGGGCGCCCGCATCCTGGACACCTGCTCGCGGGACACACACGCCCTGGAGCAGTCGCTCACCTTCGTGCAGGCGCTGATCGAGAAGGACTCCACCGACGTCAAGTGTCTGAGCGGCGGACCGCCCATCATCACCAAGCCGGAGCGGGTGGTGGGCGTGATCGGGGCGTCGGCCAGCTCCGTCTCCATCATGGTGGCCAACATCCTGCGGCTCTTCAGGGTGAGTGGGGGTTGTTGTTGTTTTTTTTGGGGGTGGGGGGGGTTCTCAAATGTTGTGCTCAGTGTTTGTTCTTGCACACATGTGTGCACACCTGTGTACACACTCACACTCACACTCACACACACACACATGTACACACACACACACACTCACACACACATGTACACACACACACACACACATAAAGACACACTCACATGTACACACATGCACACATGCTTGTACACACGCACACACGCTTGTACACACACGCACACACATTTGTGAGCCAACATGCAGGATGTTGGCTCACAAAAGTGTGTGCGCGTGTATCAGTATGTCTTCATGTGACACGTACACAACTCGACTGAAAACAAACTCACAACAACGACACACACACACACACACACACACACACACACACACACACACACATGATGATGATCACTAACCAGATCAGATCCATCAAACGCCGTCTCATTGTGACTTCACACTCACACTCTCCGCTAACGACGTGTTCAACTCGTTAATTTGGGGCCGCCATGCGTGTTATACCCCTGTGTGTGGAGCACACGTGAGGCCCGGGTTGTTGCGGTTGTTGTGTTGTTGTGACACTCGAGAGGCCTTCGAGAAAGATGCCCGGTGGAACGGGGCTTGGTGTCACACCTGTTCAGTGTTGTCAAGCAAGTCTGCCGGCAAATTAGTGCCGTGTCACATGATGTGCCGTGATTGTTGTTCGTAAACATTGGAATATTAATTAACACGCCCGCACACACACAGATACACACACACACACACACATGCTGGCAAACACATTGGCATATATCAACACAAATGCTGAGATGCACACACACACACACACACACACACACGCACACACACATACCCGCCCACACACATACACACACACACACTGGCATATATACAGGTAGACACTGGCTGAGATGCACCCCACACGTGCACACACACACACTCCTACACACACCTACACACACACACACACACCTACACACACCTGCACACACCTACACACACCTTCACACACGCAAACACACACACACACCCACACACACCTACACACACCTACACACACCTACACACACCTTCACACACGCAAACACACACACACACACACACACACACACACACACACACACACACACATTTCCCACACATTCACGGCGCAAAAGAACACAACCGTATGCGTGTGTGTGCTGCTCGACACAACGTTTTGACGACAGGTGACATCATCGTTAGCTGGATAAACAGCAACAGGGTCAGCGGCGTCCCGCGGGAACGGACCGCTGCAGAGGACTGTTGCAGGCTTGTTTCCTTATTTACAAGCTGCTGTACAGCAGCAGCAGAAGCAGAAGCAGCGAGCAGCGAGCAGCGAGCGTCGGCTCTGCTGACGCCGCCGGAAAAAAGAACATCCACACAATGACCGGAGTTGTGCTGGTGTTGATCATAACTTAGCTACGATGCGCGGGCATCGTTAGCCTGCCTCTGTGTGTGTGTGTGTGTGTGTGTGTGTGTGTTCCACTCTCCCTGGCTTATCCTGATCCCGCTCTTGGCCTCAGCCGACCGGTGTCGGCTCAGCACTTCAGGACCAGGGGAGGGCTCCGTCCCTCCTCTCTGTGACATGAATATTTCACCACCTTGTTGTTACGCCATTATCTTTTGAAGGTGGATTGGAAGTTGAAAAGCAGAGCTCTCTCCCCTTTCTCTCTCTCCTTCCGTTATCTCTCTCCCCCCCCCCCCTGTCTCTCTCTCTCTCTCTCTCTCTCTCCTCTCCTCCCTCTCTCTCTATCCCCCTCTCTCTCTCTCTCTTCCTCTCTCTCTCTCTCTCTCTCTCTCTCTCTCTCTCTCTCTCTCTCTCTCTCTCTCTCTCTCTCTCTCTCTCTCTCTCTCTCTCTCTCTCTCTCTCTCTCTCTCTCTCTCTCTCTCTCTCTCTCTCTCTCTCTCTCTCTCTTTGGACTTGGGATCAGGTCCCGTCAGCTGCCTCCTATGTCCTGCTCCATAAGCAGGAGAGCAGAGTGTCATTAGTGAGGGCTTGGTTATGATACTCAACATCGAGTCAGAGTGATTCAACCGTGCCAACCGTTTCCCTTTTTGCTTTCTCTTATTTCTCCTCCTTCTTCTTCATTCTTTCTGTTGTTGTTGTTGTTCTTCTTTTTTCTTCTTCTTCTTCTTCTCTTCTTCTTCTTCTTCTTCTTCGTCTTCTTCTTCCTCGTCCCCTTCTTCGTCTTTTGCGAATTGTGCCTTGGATAGGAACACTGGCATCATCCACTTCTGCTACACACCACAACATGACATGTTGCTCTCCCCCCCCCCCCCCCCCCTCTCTCTCTCTCTCTCTCTCTCTCTCTCTCTCTCTCTCTCTCTCTCTCTCTCTCTCTCTCTCTCTCTCTCTCTCCTCTCTCTCTCTCTCTCTCTCTCTCCTTCTCTTTCAGTCTCTCTCTCTCTTGGATGGGAGGGAAACTGCATTGTGTGGTGTGAGGCTGGCTTTTTGTTTTTGCTTCCAAGGTATTGTTGACTTGCTGAGACAATCATATGCTGGCAGACAAAATAACCCCCCTCTTTGTGTGTGTGTGTGTGTGTGTGTGTGTGTGTGTGTGTGTGTGTGTGTGTGTGTGTGTGTGTGTGTGTGTGTGTGTGTGTGTGTGTGTGGTGTGTGTGTGTGTGTGTGTGTGTGTGTGGTGTGTGTGTGTGTGTGTGTGTGTGTGTGTGGGGGCAGACCGGGGCGGTCTGGGCAGCCCACTCTCAGCAGCACTCCAAATTAGTCACAAGCAGACACATTGGTTCTGCAGGACTTGTGATAGTCTCAGTGGAAGAAAGAGACATGGAGAGAGAGAGAGAGATACACGAGCCAGAGAGAGAGAGAGAGAGAGAGAGAGAGAGAGAGAGAGAGAGAGAGAGAGAGAGAGAGAGAGAGAGAGAGAGAGAGAGAGAGAGAGAGAGAGAGAGAGAGAGAGAGAGAGAGAGAGAGAGAGAGAGAGAGAGAGAGAGAGAGAGAGAGAGAGAGAGAGAGAGAGAGAGAGAGAGAGAGAGGAGAGAGAGAGAGAGAGAGAGAGAGAGAGAGAGAGAGAGGAGACGGGACAGAGAGAGAGGAGACGGGACAGAGAAAGATAGGGGAGAGGGGATATAGAGAGGGAGAGACAGAGAAAGATAGGGGAGAGAGGAAATGGAGAGAGAGAGAGAGTGGGAGAGAGTGATAGAGAGAGAGAGAGTGGGGAGAGTGGGAGAGAGTGATAGAGAGAGAGAGAGTGGAGAGTGGAGAGAGTGATAGAGAGAGAGAGAGTGGGGAGAGTGGGAGAGAGTGATAGAGAGAGAGAGAGAGTGGGAGAGAGTGGGGAGAGTGGGAGAGAGTGATAGAGAGAGAGAGAGTGGGGAGAGTGGGAGAGAGTGATAGAGAGAGAGAGAGAGTGGGGAGAGTGGGAGAGAGTGATAGAGAGAGAGAGAGTGGGGAGAGTGATAGAGAGAGAGAGAGTGGGGAGAGTGATAGAGAGAGAGAGAGTGGGGAGAGTGATAGAGACACCCGTATCGCCGGACAAGGAGGGTTAATTGCTCTTCTCTCAGGCAAATTCTCCATCTTGAAAAATGTTCTCTTGAATGAAGTGAATCCCAGTCCCACAATTACTATAGTGTAACGGAACGCCATCAGGTGGTGCTGTGTAGTGGTAAACCTCATTCCCCGACGCCTAAATGAGGTTCTAGCGATGAATCTAGTGTCCGTGGGTTTTAGCTTCTCACGTGGTTAGAGCACCGCCCCTCGTGCCGGAAGTCGTGAGTTCGAGCCCAGTACGGGACACTCACCGTTACAATAGCAAAGAAATACATCTGAGTTGATTCCGCCTTAGACCAACATCCAGGCAAGGGGCCCCTAACTACTTATCTACCACATAATAATAAAAAGTTCCCGATTCTACTGCCGAAAACATTCCCGGGAAGCAGTGTTCCAGGAGAACCTCCCCACACCCCCTGCAGACACAGGGGCTCAAGGTGCGCTCTGTCTGCTTCAAGCCGACTCCGACACCGGAGGCTGGGCCATAATTGAAAGAAAGGAGTCTGGGTTGATTCTGACTGAACAGGCTCTATTTCTGTCCAGAGCTTCATTCGGTGTGGTCATTCACTCAGACCCCCCCCCCGACCCCCCGACCCCGCTACCATACCCACCCATCCATCTGTATGGGAAGCCAGCCGGTAGCGCTGTGCAGGGAGTAAACCTCACTCACCGACAACTATAAGACATTCTAGCGATGAAGCTTGAGCCCGTGGGTTTTAGCTTCCCTTGTTAGAGCGTCTGCCTCTCATGCCGGAGAGGTCGTGAGTTCGAACCCAGTGAGGGAGACTTACTGTTACATTGGTGCCCTGACCCCGGATGAGAGTGAGGGTTAGGTGTAACGGAAGCCAGCGGTGTGCAGGGAGTAAACCTCACTCCCTGACACCTAAAAGACATTCTAGCGATAAAGCTGTAGCCTGGCTTTGGGTTTCAGCTTCCCTTGTTAAGAGCGTCTGCCTCTCTCATGCCGGGCATCGTGAGTTCTAACCCGGTGTGGGACACTCACTGTTACACGCACACGATGAACCCCACTTATTGCTCTGTCCACACCTCGTGGAAGCGGACACAATCAGACTCAGAATGTAAGTACAGACAACGAAATTGTCAATGGAAAATACAAACGGGGGAAGAAAAAGCTTTGGAAGGTCGGCTGTCGTTGTTTCACTACGTTTCCGCGGCAGTGTTTAGCTCGCGTCACTCACCCCCCACCCCCATCGATTGGCCACCCCTCACCGCTCCACGTGACAAGACATTCCCCCGGCGTGTTCTGGGTTCCGAACCGGCAGCTCTTTAAGATGAAATGAGGGAGGGAGGGAGAGAGAGAGAGAGAGAGAGAGAGAGAGAGAGAGAGAGACAGCGAGCGAGACAGCGAGCGAGAGAGAGAGAGAGAGAGAGAGAGAGAGAGAGAGAGAGACAGCGAGAGAGAGAGAGAGAGAGAGAGAGAGAGAGAGAGAGAGAGAGAGAGAGAGAGAGAGAGAGAGAGAGAGAGAGAGAGAGAGAGAGAGAGAGGAGAGAGAGAGAGAGAGAGAGAGAGAGAGAGAGAGAGAGAGAGAGAGAGAGAGAGAGAGAGAGAGAGAGAGAGAGAGAGATGCCTGGTTTGGTCTGGTGTTCCTGTCAACGGTCTCTCATTGCCGCGAGGCATCGTTGTAAGAAGATACCTCTGCAGCTCTCCTCCCGTATACCTGCTACCATTTTGTTGTTTCTCTGTTTATTGCACCCGTATTTTGTCTGGGGGTGGATTCAAAATATAAATTAGAAAGGGGCCCCGACCGGACCAAGAGGCCAGCGCATCACAAATCAAACAGAACATGCCGATACTCAACATTTGCTGATAACATTGGGCGATAGAAAAAAAAACAAGACCATAGACAACAGGCACTACTACTGCTACTTGTGTTCTGTTCCGTAGTCTTTGACACTCTCATGGCATGCAGCGTACATGGGGAGCGTACGCTCCACAACATATTGTACACTCAGTATTAACAAATGCAACGTGTTCCAGAGAGGTCAACGTTTCAGGGCTGTCATGTTTTCGGTCCTGCAACTTGGATTGATGCTCAAGATATGGATTATGATTTGCGTCCCCCCCCCCCCCTCCCCCCCTCCTGAAGGAACCCATAGGAATAAAGGCTTGAAGGTTGTCCGTCAAACTGCCGTGTCTCATGGAGCACTCACATACTCATGTATGGTGAAGATATTCTTTGGCAGAAATCAAGAGGCACCAGTGCAGATGTATAATAAGATGAATAGTAGTGAGTTAAATAAAATGCATCGCCGTGCATTCCATGATGAGTGTAGAACTTTGTGGCTTTGTAAATCTTCACATCATAAAACGTTTTTTATTTTTTTTATATTCGGAGGGTTTGGGGGGGGATGGGGGGTTTCTGAGACGCGGCTGCAGATAAGGACTGAATGTCCTTCTCGCTAATTGCCGTCTTCAATCCTCCAGACAGCGTTAAGCAGGGGAGGAAGCTTGTCCGCCCTGCGCCGATGCGTCAGGTCGGATAAGAAGCCCCCGTGAATAAGAGGCAACCATGAATCACTCGTGAGTCCGGCAAAAAGAGGACTTCTATTAGAATTTAGAAAAGGGGGTTCCATTAGGAAAGATGGTTCCTCCTCCTCGTTCCTCCATGCTAACGTAGGCGGATGTTAGACTGTATTTTGCAGATAACGAGCGATGAATTTTCCCTCGAAGGTCTCAGAATAGGTACTTTTTTATTTGAATGAACAGCCGATTCCCAGTTGTTTGTTGTTCATATGTCATCATATACAGTACAGTATATAATAATAATATACTGTATACTGTAATAATACAGCTGTCTATGCCAACCATTTCAGTCATTTAGTCCAAAGCGACTTACAATAAGTGTTCAACATACAGTAGGTAGGCAAGAGAACTCCTGAGAGTCACCAGAAGTCATAAGTGCAAGTTTCCTTCCCAACAAATTAGTACATCAACCAGGGGCAATGGCAGATTGTGAAGCCAATAGACACACAGAGCTAATAAGCTAAAGCTAATAAACAAGCGCTGGCAAACATGTTGTTAAACACCCAGGTGCTAAACATATTTAAAAAAAAATGTATGTGGTTTATAAAAATCAATCTATATATATGCATATAAAACTATAGTAGTACTTTGCTGTCAACTGATGTGTTGCAGTGACGGTCTTTTTGAAGGTTTTCATCGGTCAACAAGACGTGATTGTCGCGGTCCCCGATGAAGCCATGCGACTGCTGATCACTGGAGATGTTTACCCGGTGGCCAAACCACGGCCGACAGAGGCTGATCAATTCTCATCTGGAGGCTAACTGTCTTCCCTGAATTAGATCCCAGGCCCGGTACGAAGCCGGTACGAATCAACACGCACGTCTTATAGCTAGAGTCCACTGTCCACTGTTCTAAATCTGGAGGATTGAATCCTTTTATTGGTCACGTACGCACACACAGTGACATTCGTTTCTCTGCATTTAACCCATCCTAGTTTTAGGAGCAGTGGGAAGCCATAATATATCCAGCTGCCCAGGGATCAGTGTTAGGGGGTCTGGTGCCTTGCTCAAGGGCACCTCGGCAGTGCCCAGGTGTTTCGGGGGACTTGAACCGGCGACCTTCCGGTTCCCCAAGCCACGTCCCAACAGACCGAGCTATCTAAGCTGCCCCTAGTGCGCGCGTCTTACTAACTCGTTCATGAACCTGTCCGAGGTTGTTCCGGGGAGACGGTCATAGGGTTAGTGTGTGATTCTTCTTTCTGTTTTGTCCATGTGGTGCCGATGAGAACACTGAGTGGAGGCGTGCTTATCTGGTCGAAGGAGTCCGAGGTCGAACGAGAGAATTTCATCATATTGCTATTGATTTTTGTCACAGCTTTGAAGGTAATACTAAACTTAAGACGAATAGAGCAACTTGGGGGCTCAATTTTTTTTGCTCTCAATCGTACCGTGTGCGGAGTCAACTCGAAAATGCCGAGTCTCGAAATGGCAGGAATTTAGACCTTTATTTTGCAATTGGTATGATACCGTCTGGCCATGCCATGAGGGTAGTCTGCCGCGGCAGCTGCTGTGAATTCAAAAAGTCTGCAAATTAAAAACAATGATGTAGAAATAGTTCCATAGTGTGAAGCCACATAGACGCTGTGAAATGTTTCAAGTACACCGTGTTTTTGTCCCTGAAATATCCTATATTAGACAGTCGCAGATAACCAACTAACAAGTAATCCCTCCTTTCCTTGTTATGCATTCAGACTGTTTGATCTTGATCCTTTCACAGACTATTCTTGTGTGTGTGTGTGTGTGTGTGTGTGTTTGTACTTCGAAACATACAGAATGTAGAATTAATTGTTAGTTTTTTCTGCTTCTCTTGACCTGCAGCTATTGTTATGCATAATGTAAACATCAAGCTTGATTCAATGTTATTCTGCCTAATACTCCATGCCTACATCTGAGGACTTGTGTTCATATTAGCTCATGTAAAAGCTCTTGTTTCTAGTCCAGGTCAGCTACAACATGAGTAAAAATAGCAATAATACTATTATATTGGTTTGGGATGCAGAATCTATGCTTGATTAAATCTGTACTGATAGTTAAAAAACAACAACACTATGTTTAGCACAAGCAAGACTGTCATTGCATTTTATATTTCTCTTTAAAAGAGAAAACACAACTTCACCGAATACGATGTAATGAAATGTAATGTAATATGCTTTATCGTTATCATCAAAACAATTTCCCAGATTCGGGCATTTTTCGAGAGAGGCAATGCGCCTGATGAAAAAGGGAAATATATATATATATATATATTGCAATGCATATCTTCCCCCGGTGCCTTCATTTAAAGAAGAGACGCTGGCTTTATCTCCGAGACCGTCTATCTCCTACAAAAGCAATTTCTCGTGCAGGTATCAGCATGCATGTCCGTCCCCACCATCGACTAACAGAATGCGTTACCTACCTGTGTAGGTAGGTGTGTATTGTTCTCACATTTAATCAATTGCTGAGACTAAACAGAGCTTACTTGTGTAACTGCAATGCTGTATGTGTAACTGCAATGCTGTATGTGTAACTACAATACTGTATGTGTAACTACAATACAGTATGTGTAACTACAATGCTGTATGTGTAACTGCAATGCTGTATGTGTAACTACAATACTGTATGTGTAACTGCAATACAGTATGTGTAACTACAATGCTGTGTAACTATGTATGTGTAACTACAATACTGTATGTGTAACTGCAATGCTGTATGTGTAACTACAATACTGTATGTGTAACTACAATACTGTATGTGTAACTGCAATGCTGTATGTGTAACTACAATACTGTATGTGTAACTGCAATGCTGTATGTGTAACTGCAATGCTGTATGTGTAACTGCAATGCTGTATGTGTAACTGCAATGCTGTATGTGTAACTGCAATGCTGTATGTGTAACTACAATGCTGTATTGCATCAGTACCACAATGCTTAGTTACACGTTCACATCCCAACGCAGCTTTGTATGTATAGATATTTAGTCATTTGCACTACTTATACATATAGCCACCGCTATATATCCACATATATTTGTACCCATATTTGGTTATTTAGTTTAGTTGAGTTTTGAAATATTTAATATTTACAATTACAGTTCTGTGTATAAAGAAGTGACTGTGAGGACTGCTACACAGTTGCGTTGTACTTATACAGTGTTGTACTTGTACATTCTGATTCTTATGTGGAACTGGTGGAACTAAAATAAAACGGATAGCAGTGGTCCGCCGTCTCCAAATGGGATAATTAACACTGGTTGGTTACGGAAAGGATCCAATGAGGTCCTGGCATAGTTTTTAATGAGGAAATAATAAGATGGAGCCAATTGATTTTTGTTTAACATGTAAATGGTGCCGGCAAAATTCAATGAAGTTGGCCGATTCCACCCAAATGGAATTAATTCAAGCATTCCCCCTTGTGAATATATGCGGTCAGGCTTCATTGTCCTATTTTACAGTCGTTATGAACAGTAAATAAATGTGAAACCAGTACCCCTTCTGCTGTAATATTGGCTGTCCCTGTTGACTGCTTCCATAAACTATGGAAGCAGTCCTACTTCCACTGAAGTTAGTGTTTCCCAGCAATTGCGAGGAACCCAGAATCCATACAGTACTCCTCCCTGAAACTTAATTACCCAGATCGTGTTTTTCTAACTTTCTCTCCATATCTAGTAGCCTAACTCAGCTAGTGCTAGGAATATCCATAATTAAAAAATACATATTCATTTTGAAGGGGATTGACAGAAATAGGAAAAACAACACATTTATTTAAATATTTGCGTGTTGCTCCGTATGAGAGATTCCAAACTTCGAAGGCACTTCAAGTGGAAAAGTAAAGTTAGCCTCTGCGGGGAGAAGCAAGCTGTCTGCTAGCATCATTGTCAAGCGGACCAGAGAGGGAAACTGTTCGACAGAGGTGCCCAATCTGAACTGCACTGCTTAGCTAGCATTAGCGCGGCCGCGCGTGATTTGAGCGGGAAAAACTGCGGCCCCACTCAGCCCTCTCTGCCTCTAAACCGCCACATGCCGGATAGCTGCTACCGGAGGTTTCCACAGCCCTGCTTTCAGTTTCTGCAACTTCAGCTGAAAAAAATGAGAGGGAAATTAAATATTAAATTCTTTTTTCCAGTGTGAGAGGTAACCAGAGTGACTGGAAGTTGGCCTTGGTAAGGAAGAAGCCTCCATGCGGTGTAATAGCAGTTTTCAACATTAGCTTTTGGCGGATTTAACAGTCTTTTAATGATATGTTTTATAATGTTCTTTATTGATTTTCTTTCCAAATGAAACCTTAGTCACCTACTTGATTCACTGAAAGGCAAAGTTAGCCTTTTACATTTCTCTGGGAACTATAATACAATCAATCTATTGCTATTACGTCTAAGGTGTTACCATGCCAATTAATTGATATACATGCTATTGTATATGCATGATAGGAACTTAAACTAAAGTTGTTCTCTGTATTCGACACACTTAGTTACTACGGATATGATTAAAACACAGAGTGACCTTTGTCAGGATGTGACTTATTTATAATTTAGGCTATATATATATTTACAGCAGTCTCTTATCGGTTGGATTTCCTTGTAGTTGTGTGATGTATGAACGTTGACTTTATTAGATTTGAATTTGAAGACACATTCAGTACACATAGGGTCACAGCCGAAGGACTTGGGATCAATAGCGCAGTCTGACGCTTTTAAAGCAGGCAGAATGAATGGCCCGCAAGAGTACTTTGAATTATTCAATGCTCTTGTAGACGTGTCTGTCTTTTTGCTGACCAGACTGTACACAGCTTAGCTTAATACGCTTATGACAAAAGGTGGGGAAATGTGCAATGGCCGTGTGTTGCCGAAGAGCTTTAAATAATGTCAGCTGAAGGTTTCATTCAATAAGAGTCAGTTTTTGCACTGCTAGTTGTGAGGTATACATACATACATATTTCCTCTATCTTGCATAACTTTACTTCAAAAAAAACAACTGTATTGGTTCATTCTTAATATTTCTGCTTCTTTTATGTTTTCAGGTACAATGAAGACAAAAAAAGACTAGGCCAATAAAAAAAAAAAATAATAATAATAATTCATAATTCATAATAACCGATCAAATAATAGACTATCAAAAGATCTGAAAATAAACGGATTTAAAAGGAAAGCTTCCCCTTCCTCCATCCTAGATAGGATGTATCTGCATCTATGTAAATGTCCAGTTCTAATGGCCACTTCCTTTCATCTATTTTACATAAATATTAGATGTAACTTGATAACGGCTCATGCATAATGTACATACACAGCACACACACACACGTGATCTCATAGACTAAATGATGTAGAACAATGATGATTACTAAACAATACATACACAAACAACACAGGTTTACTGGTTGGAAAGACTGAAACTTAGCTCCAATCCCAATGCACCCCTTGCCCCGCCACCTTAGTCCGACCCCTCTGTATTGCACATTAACTCGTAGGGTTAAGGTTAAGGTTAAGGTGATTCTTGTTGGGATAAAGAGGTCAGGTGAAGTGTGATGGCCACATGGGGCCCTCCAAGCTAAGGTTTTTCAGAGGCACACTCCAAACCAAGTGTTAGGAGACATCTTCCTATAATACCATTGGCAAGATTGAAAGATTCAAAATCTTTATTTGGCATTTGCAACAAGTGGAATGCTTACTCCCTTATTCCCTCCCACAGTATGAATGCCCTACACTTTAATACTTATACTATACAACACTATACTATGTCAATACTGTACGCAATAATAATATCAATACAAAAACAATAAAGTGACTGATAGATGATTCATACATGTGTAGAATTTAAAAAGCATTTTAAGTGCCAGTAATGCAGCAGCATCATGATTACAGTGCAGTAGTTATAATGAGTGTAATGTAATGAGTGAACTGTCCATCATAAAGGACTGCCACCACCCTGGGCTCCATCTCTCCTCCCCCCTACCGTCTGGCCGCCGGTTGCGCAGCATCCGTACAGCAAGGACTACCAGGTTTAAGGATAGTTGTTATCCCCAGGCAGTGCGCCTACTGAACTGCTAGGAGTGCTGCCACTATCACTTTCATAACATTGTCATAATATTACACCAACATATTTTGCTGGACTTTCTGGACTCATCACAGTTACTGCACTGTATTCGTGATGCTGCTGCACTACTGGCACTTAAAATGCTTTTAAAGATAAAAAAAAAAAATAACATGTACAGTCAACATATGTAAAATGTCACTTTGCTGTTCTTTTTTAGTTTATTTGTATTGTATATATTATTTGAATGGTATTGTTTTGGAGATGTATACTGCGGGAGGGAATCTTGTATCTTGTAACTCCGAGCAGTTCAAGATGTTGGCCAACACTGTCCAAGCAACAAAAGAAGCGGCCTCTCTGTTATTTTAGATAACAAAAAATGATGATAACCATCGTATACTCTTAGTTTAATGTTGTTTTAATGTATAAACTTTTTCTTAAGCATAACAAAAATGAGCTTGTGTATTAGCTTAGCTAATTATGCTTAGCAAATTAGCTTGATACATGTTTCATTTTTTTCCCTCTAACTTGTAACTCTGTTGAAAACAAGAAATGGGATCATGCCTTAATTAAAGCAGCACAGTTTTATGGTCCAGGGGTATCCAGGCGGCACTCTATATACTCACTAATTATCTCTTTTTTTCCTACAAATTTATTTCATTTAAAGTAAGCAACATGAACGCAAGCTACAACTTTCACAAAATAATATCTGGCTTTCACTGCTTCAGCTGGCAGCTAAACTCCAGCTAATCTACCACTCCTAATATCCCAGTGCCTTCATGGGACCATTTCTCAAGTTCCTGTCACTCCGAAGACGTGATCAATTCTCCCTTTTATTATCTTCCTGTAACGGTTCAGAGTAAGTCGCAGCTTACTTTGGTTTTTACTTACTGAACGGAAAGGCTGGAAATTATTTTTTCGCTCGAGGGATTGTCGGAGGGGGAAATGGTGCCGTGCGACACAAACAAACATGAAGCATGTTTTGAGAAATGGAACGCGCTGGGCCACTGGGCCACGGAATGGAAGGCCTGGGCGGGACTGTACTCGTCTCCCCCCTCCCGTCCCCCCTCCCGTCCCCCCCTCCCGTCCCTAACCTAACGCTGGTGTGGAAGTCCTTGGCACATCGCTGTGTTCCTCTCTGCGTTCTCCACCGTCGGTTGAAAGGGAGAAGGTTGTTCCATAATAGCGTGTTGCTCTGCCCACCTCCTCTCCAAGCGCCATGCGGAATAATGGCGGTGGAAGACACAAATGTGGGCAGACTTGGAGCTTTTGTTTCCCTTCTTGCCGTTTATCAGCCGACCGCAGATCCCTTCCGTCGTGGGCGTCTGGGGGTAATGGATTAGAGTGCTGCTACAATTGATACCACGCTTGAGAAGGAACTGCATATTTTAGAGTTTCTTTGTCACTGCGTGAGTTCTGTTTATTTCCCCCGCCGGGTGAGGAATGCCACTGATATGGCCCTTGGCACAGCAAGCCAGTTTAGAGCAATAGCATTGGCATGTCTCAGCGTAATGGGATGGAATGGCACCAGGCTAGCCTAGTGAGGAAATAATGTTTTAGTCATAGTGCGTGTTGATGTTGGTGAGTCGTATGGCGCACAGGTCGGATTATTCTGTATAATCCAAGATGCGGCTGGATTTCGTATTTTCCCAGATGATTTTGTCATCATTGCACACTACACTACTCTGCTTTTGTGTAGGGTTCTTCAAATGCACTACACTACACCAAGAGCCTTCGGGGATTGTAGTTGGTATGCTTGAGAGGCAACAGAATGCAAATCTCATATCTCCAAGGGGACTTGGACATTTTCCTGTTTTCTTCATGATATAAAACTTTTTTTTCAGAGAGTAACCCTTGACGGTGGTAGTAAGTGTTGTCATCCCTAGATCTCCCTAGGTATGACACCCAGTCAACAAGGCAGGGGGTACCTCACTTGACCAATAAGCTGTGCTTTCGAGGAAGTGTAATATATGCAAAGCTTGTCAGACCAGACCCACCGTACAAATTAATTTTTTCCAAACGGCCTGAACGTAGTGAGTGTGTTTTATGTGTCGTAACACCATTGGAATTCAAGGTTATTCAATTGATTTGTTGAGATCTGTTTCTTGGTATATTTGTCAAATAAACCACATGAATAAGTGCAGTGTGGTACGGAATGCCAGTAGTACTCAACCCAACCTTATTTTCTCTCCCTTCAGGCTAGTGCACCGGGAACACAAACTGACCAGTGGATACACTGTACGCCGGCGTCAGGAAGCCCTGTCTAACTAAAGGCTATGCTGCGACAAATACCAAAGCACATCAGCACAGGCTTGATGGATATGCTCTCACCAGTTGCCTCTGTGTGACCGGCAGTGTGTGCACGAGCAATTCCGGTGCAGTGAGAGGGACGGGAGACTGATGAACATTGCAGTGGCGATGGATAGATGTTGTTGTTGGTTTATGCTCCCTATACGGGCCTCCGTCAACCTACGGATATATGAGGACAGGGATTGAGAGGATTTATGGTTCAGCACGGAAGAGCATAGATGGAGCTGGTTCCTGGTCTACAGATACTTGTACAGCACTGTACTGGCAGCAGCCCAGGAGGTAGAGCGGGTTATCCGGCTACCAGAAGGATGCTGCATCGCTCCTCGGGCTCCTTTATTTGCCATGTGTACAATGGAATGCTTACTCCCCATTTTATACTATACAATACTATGCTATAAACTACACTGTATTCTATCTTATATATACTGTACTATATACTATAAACAACACTATACTATGACAATACTATACGCAAGTGTCGAGGTGTCCCTGAGCAAGACACCCTAACCCTAACTGCTCCTGACACCGCCATTGGTGTATGATTGTGTGTATGAATGGGTGAATGTGAGGCACACATTGTAAAGCGCTTTGGTTAAACGCGCTACATAAATGCAGTGCATTTAAATGTCTGAGGAGCATACTCCCCATGGTACACTCATGAGAGTGTTCATCACCGAGAGACGCATCTTCACCTCCAGCTCCACTACTTTGCATCACACATGCATCATCACAAATCTTGGCAGAGATGGACTTTTAAGATTCAATATTGGACTTCAACATTCAATATTGTCTAAACAGTCTATATCGCAGAATAAAATAATAGGATTATATGGTAAAATCAATGTTATTTTTTGGGCTCTGTAAATGTTCTTTTAATTTCGGCTTTGGTATTGATTTTGACCTTAACAAACTATGATTAGTTAATCAATACAGCACTTTATGTTTGGGACTTCATAATCAGTGTCTCTCTACACTGATCCGAAACAGGAAATTGTATTATTCGACAGGTAAAGTAAAGACGATGAATCAGTACCAAGACAATAAACCCTGGAGCCTATGGTGCTTTTTTTGTTTAACCAAAGAAGAAAAGACATGCAAAATGTCAAAGTCAATACACTAACTTTGCCTAGAAAAGGATTCAGGATTCATCATTTGACATTTTGGTACAACACCGGCGTCAGTGCCAGGAGTCTTTGTCTTGGAGCCGGTCGGCTGGAGACCGTGACAACGTGTTCTTCTTCTTTCTCGGAGTGCACAAAAACAAAATGTGCCCGTGGCGGGTGCTCTCCCGCTTGTGCTCACGGCACCCAGCCAAGCGCCGATTCACAGGTCAATCTCTGTTGATCTCGTGGCCTCAGTGTGTTAACCTTTACCACTGCCAGAGTCTTGTCAGGTCAAAAAAGTTGGCAAGTGTGGCCAAGGACCTTTTGCAGTGACACATCTACCTTTTTTTTTTGTATTTCTTAAACCAAAATGACTGCACTCACCCACCACTAATTAGGCCAATACCAAGCCTAATGAAACTCCAGCACACAAGCTAAAGCCGAACGGCTTTAGCTTGTGTGCTGGAGTTTCATTGGCTTGATTCATGCATTGAGACAATGACCTGCGGGGGACCCGTACCCACACGGCATGGAGGTTCTGCTGAACAGTATAAGAGAAGGGTTTCTCTGTAGGAAGATACTTGGTCCTTTAAACAACATAAGTTCAAAAAACTATTGATTTGAAGGATAGTTCTTCGGCTACAGTCAGCATATGAAAAAAAGAAGAAGAAGAAGAAAATGATCCAGTAACGTTACTGCTGTCCTGGCACCCGCTTCGAACGTTGTCATTCGATTGAATGGCCGCTGTGATTATCAGCCCCATGGCTATGCTTTGATAACATGCATGATAAGTGTGCATTTTATTTTCAGAATCTTCGATCTTCGAAGCGCAGGAGGTAGAGCCGGTTGTCTTGCAACCCAAGATTGCTTGTTCGAACCCCCTGCTCCGTTCTGGCCCAATGTCGAGGTCTCCCAGAGCAAGACACCCACCGTCGGTGTATGAATGTGTGTATATGAATGTGTGTATGGATGGGTGAACGTGGGCGCTTTGGATAAAAGTGCTACATAAATGCAGTCCATTTACCAATAAAGTAAAAGGCAGACGAAAGGATTTTGTAGAATAATCAACACAGGGGTCGTAGCCCTACAGGAAGTGATGCGATTAGTGGGTGACCAAGGGGGCAAGGACACTCGGGAGCAAGCTGGAGACCTGGGGTTCATACAGACGAGGGCATTGAACCTATCTTAAAATGTTGTCATTTCCACAGAGAATTGAAGCCGTTTTGCTTTCCCTTCTTGGGTCTTGAGCATGACGCTGGGGCATCTTCCCAAGTGACCCGAGGAACAAGGAGTTCTCTAATGTACTTGCTCTGGACTCCACTGGGTCATCAGTGATCATCCATACGAATCGATGATAACGGCCCTCTGAACCCCCCGGTAGGTAGAGTGGGCACCCACTGACCCATAGCTATGGGGGCTGTTAACCACCGATAACATCCATTCAATTGAGTGATAACATTCCAAGCGGGTGGTCATGAACCATATCACCAGAGTATCCCGCCTCTCCCTGCCTATAGGCCCGAGCCATTTGGACAGGTAGACACCAGGCGGAGACCGTGGTGGGGGGAGGGGGAGTCGTAAAACACTGACATCGAGGGGATGTGTGTGATGATTGTGGGAATTGCCGTGGTCCAATCAAAAGGCAATCACGTCTCATAGCTTCAGGGACCACCAACAGTATCTTACGTACAAGAAAAACTTAACAGTTTGGTAAATTATTTGAATCTTTATTTGTTTTTGTTATGCCACAAAAGCAAATAAACGGATCAGAATCAGAATGCGTCATTGTACAACAAGTACAACACAATTGTCTAGCAAGCCTCACAGTCACTCAAAAAAGATTATTTAAAAACAAATCAACTAAACATAAAATACAGGTAAAAATAATTGCCATGTACAATTGTATATTAACATATTTTCTACCCATTGTTCCCTTTTTTTTAAATGATGGTATTGGCATTTCTTTCCGTCACATTATAGCTTACTGTACATCGACTGTACGTTCTGCTCACATCCCCGGCTACAGAAGTAGCTGAGTTAAATCCACTGCTGTGAGCTTGTGGAGCGCGGCTGGCTAATCGGATCAATGCCTTCGATGGATAGATGCGCCACACCTGCAGTGCCTAAACAGACAATCTGATGCAATCCACCCTCTCGCTGTTTTTCAGCAGCAATATCTCACAGCTGACGTTGGAGATTCGATAAACATCCATCATAAAACCAAAAAAAAACAAAACATTGTTGGCCAAAACTGTGTTTGGAATGATTTCATTTATTATTTGCGGCTTAAGCGACGGCCCCCTCGTGACGACAATCGACGTAAATACAGTGAGGTGATGATGAGTGAGATGACAATGATAGCTTTTTAACGCCGGAGAACAGCTGTTACTCAAGTCTCAACACACCCAGTTCTAAATGTGGTAACTCTCTGCGGTGGGATGATGAAAGTCTAGCCACAAAGCTTGTGGAAGGTTCAATTATCACAACACAATAATGACTTGTTCCTACACACATAATTAGCTAATCTCCACAAGCTAATGTTTCTGTAATCTTTATTGATGGGAGCCTAGCAAATGTGTAATTTAATTTAGTATTTTAATTTTAAATGGCAGCACACTTCCGAAGACGGCAGTCAAATAGTTAAGTAAAAAAAATAGCTATACTTTGTATTTCCCACTCCCTGGTGTGAAAGGAGGTAAATCTATTCAGCAAAATCTATTAATCAAATTTAAAAAAAGTATAGTGTGCCTTCGTACTATGCAAAGGAAAGGAAGGGGATGTAATCACATTTGAGTTCACTCAGACGCTAATGGAATTGAAAATAGAATTACCCTGGGTTAAATATTCTGTCTCCGATACGCCAGTCGAGATTCCATCACCCTTACCGTCTTATTTTTCTGACAAACGATACTTGAGAAAAGGAAATGTGTTGAGCTGGAGCTTCACACGTGTTGGACTGAATCAGTACTTGAATTGGTTGTTACAAATTCAGTTTTGACTGTAAATTTTAACATTTTTTTGTCTTTTTACTGCAAATTATTTTAAAAGCTCTCCCTCAGATATGTGTTTAAAACAAAATATATGTATACTGTATATATATAGATATATAGATATCTATATATATAGATATATATAAAAGATGGAAAAATCCCAAGTCTATGTAAGAAAAAATATATATACTGTATATGTATATATCAGTGGCGAAGCGTGTCTATCACAACTGGACCTTCTGTAGACCAGGGGTTCCACAACTTTTCAGCCCGCGACCCCCAACATAACAGACCCCCCCCCCCCCCCCCCCCCCACTATCACCGGAGGGACTGGAACATTAAAAACAACGTGTGCGCAGAGCTTCACCATCGAGAACATCGTGAAGTCCAAGGGGGGGGGGGGGGATCGTGATATTGAAAATTGTGTGTGGCTTTTTTTTCAGCTCCAAATGATACTGTCGTGAATCTGTCGGAATCAAAATTCATTTTTCGTCACCCGTACATATATAAAAATATCTATGCACACGTTATTATTAACAATAAAAACCTCATGGTCACATCAAGAGGATTCTGAAATCATCTCGCGACCCCCCCCCCCCCTCGGGGTCCCGCGACCCCCCCCCCCTCGGGGTCCCGCGACCCCCACTTTGGGAACCCCTGCTGTAGACCACCACCCACACCATCACCACCACCATTCGAAAATTCAGTTGTTCTAGTCAGACGGACGTCACGGAGGAGTCACTTTATGCCTTATCTCATTTAGGAAGATCAGATTGTCGCAGCCAATTTCCAAGTGGACCATAGTTGTAAAGCAGTGTCCATGTAGTGAAGTAACAGACCAACACAGACCACCACACACAGGCTATCGGTTAAAGGGACGGTCTAACACGCTTCACGTGAAAAGGCTTAACGTAACTTTGGAACTTTAAGTTCCAAAATAGCGATCAATAATCACCAAATGTCTCTGGCATATGTCTTGTCATTAGCACTTTCACCTGTCAAAATGAAAGTGAAAAGGTGAAAGTGCTAATGGAAAAACATATGCAAATTAGGTGATTATTGATCGCGGTTTTGTAACTCTTAGTTACGTTAAGTCTTTTCACGTTAAGCGATGCAAAGAAAGATCAAGTCAAAACTCTCAATTCAAATGCACAACAATGCTTAACAAACCCAAGACAGCCATTAACTAATCAGTCAACAAGTGTGTGGAAACAAAATGCACCAACCAGCTCAACGAGACGCAACACTGAGAGAAAACCAGCACTACTACACTGAAAATGGCGAACATAACCTGCTTTAACTACTTGAGTCAGCTCCAGATTGTCAGGTGTTGGACGGCCTCTTTTAATAATGTCCATTTTAACATTAAATGGTCGTCTTGAAAATGGTTCACACAATAATTCCGCCACGACATCATCTTCACCTGTTGCCATTTTGGCGTAAAAAAAACAACGTAGAAAACGTAACACTACGCTAGATCCACTCTCGCGCCAGCCACCACCTTGCACCCTCTAGCTCCATATTGAGCTGCCGGGGAAATCTGAAAGAATACGCCCATTGGCTACAAATCACGATATGATTGGTTGATCAAATTGTCAATCCAAACGTACGCTATCATTCCGTCTAAGGGCCAATGTCAGCGGGAATACTTTGGTTGATTTACGTTGGATATTCTTCCCAGCAACCCAGAAAAATATCTGATTGGTTGCATTGTTTTTCCAACACAAAACCACTCAAATGCGTCGTGCATTGACCGAGAAAGACAAACAAATCAACGTAACACTGTATTATAACACAGATACGATTCTCATTTATTCATTTTATTTAAATTGTATTAAATGTTATTAAATTGTATTACATTTTATTAATACAATTAATTCGATTCTTTGGTTTCATCTGTGAGTTCCAGGGTCTTCTCTGAATACCTTGAAGGCCCTGACGCTTCACCACTGGTATATATATATATATGTATGTGTGCATATATATATATTGGTATATATGTATATAAACATATATGTATATGTATATGTATGTATATATATATATTTATACATTTCAGTATATATTCTGAGCCAAGGCTATTACACTACCAAAGATAGCGTACACAGCATGCTGCAGGGATGTGAGTATCTGCCAGGGTTTCCACCTTTCAGACCGCGCCGCTGCCATCATTTAGCAATTCTCCCCATCACATTAGCCCTGTCTAAGGGTCTCCTCAGTTTGCCGACGCTAGTCATACGCGGCGTGGGGTGTCCTCTGGGCTTGACGTCGGCCCGGCCCGGGTTCTCCTAGCCCACGGTGGTAGATTAATTATGACTCTAGTGTATACCCCTGTTCCTCCCCCACCCCCCCCCCCCCCCACCCCGCCCCTGGGACGGGATGTCCAGTGCCGGTTGCCCTCTGGAAGCCTACCAGCTTGGTCCCATTCAATAAGAGGGAAGGCTTAGGAGATCTATAGGGGGGGGGGGGGGGACCTGGCCCGGGGAAGCTTTCCTGGCGCCGTCCTGGAGCCGGGATCAATACGGTGTGTTACGCCTCGTCCTGCTGTCCGCTCTCTATCTGTCTCTTCTCATATCGGTTCACTTCTTCATTCCCACCCACGTCCTACGAGTCCACAACCGCAGGAGAGGATCTGCATCGTTACTTTTTGTTGTTAATGAGTGAATGAGTCCTGTTTGTCGTGGATAGTACTTAATTACTGTTTGTTTCAGTGTCAATTTGGACTAAATTGGGACTTTAGCAGCTGTTAGCGGCGGTTATCACCGTGCTATCACTGTGTTGGCAGCGCAGAACGCTAAGGCCGCACAGCATAAAGGTCATGTGTGCACCTTTAATGTTGCCCCAGCCAACGCTAAGCACACGTATATATTTGCGTAGCCCACTTAGCTGACGCACTAGCATAACTCTGTACTAAAAAGGTGTGGTGCTGGCCTATATGCCTGCCTTGGGTAAATAAAGGTTTAATGAACATTAAATTAATATCGAGTAGCTCGTCTCCAAATGGATATTAGACGGATGCGTGGGTGAGATATAAACAAAAGGGTTGGCGAGTTTGAACAAACATTTAGCGTGGTAATGTATCAGCCTCTCATTCTAATAAGCTTCCACGCCACCCGACTGTGAGCGGCACAGTTAAATATGCTAACCATGAGAGAGCAACCATTTAGCGGTTCAGTAAAAATACTTTGTTTATTTATTGATACGAATGAGAATGAAAGGGCCGTATTCCACTGATTTCAGCCCAGCATCTCATGAGAGAGGTGGATTGCTTTAACCGAGAGTCTCTCTGCTCGTCTTATCGGTGCAAGCTCACGCATACGCGTACACACGCCGCGTACACACACACACGCGCGCGCACACAACACACACGCACACACACACACACACACACACACACACACACACACACACACACACACACACACACACACACACACACACACACACACACACACACACACACACATCTGTTTGACTACTTGTACGTATATAACCGGTCTCTATTAGTATTTAATGCAATATCAATCAACAAAGTGGATGTAACGTCTTTTAAGTCGTGACTTTTAAAACTTCATATTCATATATTAAATATATATTTATATAAAATATTCATTTTAAAATCATTGAATTGTCATTTAAAGGCATTGAATCAGCCTATTCAATCGTAGTTTTGGCTGGTCTAGTCTAGTCTGATTCGTGTGTTTCATATAATTTTTCAGAGAGAGAGAGACAGTTGTTCCCGGGGAAAAACTGCTTTAAAAGACGGGGCCAGCATATTTTCTATATAAGCTTTTTGCCAAAAATTCCCCGATCCAACGTCCAAAAGCCACTCTTTCCCTCTTAGCTTTGATGTCGTATAATTGCATTTTGGCCCAAAAGCACTCGGAGCCCTAATTCCTGGTGCTTTGGACAATAGCATGTTTATATTTGTATCGTCCGCTACCTCAGTGGCTCAGGCCTTCTGGCAGTCAGAGAAACACACTCCCAGGTCTGTTCCACACAACTTTTGCTATTCTGAGGTTAAAGTTGCAATGATAATATGGGTGACCGATAGGAAGAGGAGGAGGTGTGTGTGTGTGTGTGTGTGTGTGTGTGGGTGGGGGGGGGGGGGGTAAACATGTATTTATATTTCGATTTTTTGCATTTTATTAGGTTACTTTGAACTTACTACAACTACCTACTACCTACTTTAGGTAGAGTAGGCCCCTGATAACCCATAGCTATGGCGATGAGAACCACTGATAGACTACTGATAGACCCTGACCATAACCGCTCCTGAAGAGCTGGCTGTGGATGAATGGGTGCACTTGAGGCATATTGTAAAGCGCCTTGAGTGGCCACTGGTTCGAAAAAAGCGCGATCTATCAATGCAGTCCGTTTACCATTCACCATTTCACTGATAACGTCCTTTCGATCGAGAGCGGTGACGCTGGAAAGATGTTGGACGCTGTGTAACGTTGATAAAGACTCTCATCTCCGTCCCCTCTTTCCCAGCGAGTGCAGGTGTGTAGGCGTCGTAGTTATCGATAGCGTACCCCCCCCCCCCCCCACTCGGTGGGTCCACTCTGGAGGTATTCTGAGCGTCTGATCACAGGTAGACTGATGTTTTTCATTTGGACGTGACAGCTCAGCGTTTGCCGGGGCCCCCCCCCTCAGGCGCCTGATGGATCTGTTCATTGAGAGTCATTTGTTGACGCAGATGCTGGGGGGGGGGGGAGTGAGGGGGGGGGTGAGGGGGGGGGGGGGCATTGTCATGGTAGAGAGTGGAGGGGGGTTGAATAGAATTCACATCATGATTACCTCCGCCATCAAAGATGGCGGAGGTAATCATGATGTGAATTCTGTGAGCCATAGGAATCTGATGAATCTTATAGACGGGGAGGTTATGTTTGCCCTTTTGTTTGTATTTCTGTTTATTGGTCTGTAAGAAAGTTATCTCAAAAGTTCGGTACGGAATTGGACAAAACTTGATGGTTAGATTACGTACGGGCCAAGGAAGTTCGATCTTGGCACAGATCAGGTGGGGCGGAGGTATGCGCTCTTCTGAGAGCCCTCTAATTCAAATATGGTTGGGTCATCATTTTGAAATGATGACCCAACCATATTTGAAACGTGGTGGGGGGGAGGGGGGTAGAGCTAGCAAGTTAATAACACAAGGGAGAGAGGGGAAGAGAGCGGGAAGAGGAGGGGCGGGCAGTCCACTGGCTCTTCATCATCCCTGACACTGATAACCCAGGGAAGTCACCCGCACAGCGGGGGTGAGGGGGATAACCACGCCATCACTGTCACTGCCGTCGCACACAGAGGTCTCCACGCCGATGGTGATGATGACATAATCCCCATCCCCCCCCCCCCCCCTGAGGCACAGAGACTCTTGTGAGTCTTTTTGAGAATCACCCCTGCACCACCACCACCGCCACCACCTCTGCCACCACCACTACCAACACCACCACTTCCCCCGCCACTATCAACACCACCACCACCACCATCAACACCACCGCCACCGCCACCACCACCACCTCCACCTCCACCACCACCGCCACCACCACCTCTACCACCACCACTACCACCACCACCATCTACACCACCACCACCACCACCTCCACCACCACCAGCACCAACACCACCAGCACCCCCGCCACCACCGCCACCACCACCACCACTGCCACCCCTACCACCACCACTACCAACACCACCACTACCTCCGCCACTATCACTACCACCACTACCTCCACCACCTCCACCACCACCAGCACCACACCCGCTGAGGGGCGGCCAATGAAAGGATCTTAAACTCACCGAGATGGAGGGGTCGAGGGGATTAGCAGCTCACACAAAGAAGAAGAAGAAGAAGAAGAAGAAGAAGAAGAAGAAGAAGAAGAAGAAGAAATTCAGCCACTCGCGGGCAGAATCAGTTGAGCCTGTGATTACCTTTAAAAGCGCGGACACGGGCGGCGGGATTCCCCGTGATGTCTGTGACCTTCTCTTCCTCTGGTGTAAGCTGTCTCTCCCCGCGACAGCACCTGTCTTGTCAGCATCAAGGTGGCGGGCCGCAGAGCCGTGTCGCGTTCAGCCCACCGCTCGGCCTGCGGTGCAATTAGTGGCAGTGGTCCGCTTCCTCTGAAGCTTCAGCTCCTGCATGGGCTTGTAAGGCAGGATGCATCATGGGATTGTTCTGTCGCCGATACTACGTCCGTTTGAGAGGAAAAGGTACATGGGAAGTAAAAGAAAAAAATCAAATCCACAAGAATATAGACCGTAAACCTAGGCTCATGAAAATGTTGTTTTGCTTGTAGCAATACAGAAAAAATAAAACCCCCCCAAAAAATATATAGTATATTTAAAACTAAACTCAACAAATATAACTATAATATTGCCATTATATAATAACTTAAAATTGCAAAAAAAAAATGTAAAGCTCAATTTTAGCGGCGCTCATCTGGGAGCCACAGATGTTGAGTGTTTTTTTCCTTTTTTTACATTTTATTTAGTGGTTGACTTCCAGGAGCAGGTCGATGACGCTGCTTTGTCCCGGACCCTCGTATAACCCTCGAAAGAGACGGAGGGTCTGTCATGAGTTTGACACATTCAGGTGCACGTGTGTCATACTGACAGATGACGATCAAAGGCAGTATATACAGTATGTTCATATGTATGTACATAATATATATATATATATATTACTTCCTCTCTTTCATCCATTCACACCCACAGTTCCAAAGGGCTAAGATGGGAGAACAAAGGCAGACGGAAGTGCATGGTGGGGAGGGGGATTGTGCATCCCCTCCCCTTTTACTACACAGTGATACTGCTGTTGTTGTAATGTGGTTTCGAGGTATGCAGGTACACAACAACATCATCGAATCTCTGACTGATGGTGTGTGTGCGTGTGTGTGTGTGCGTGCGTGTGTGTGTGCGTGTGTGTGTGTGTGTGCGTGTGTGTGTGTGTGTGCGCGTGTGTGTGTGCGATGGCGTTTTTGGGCCACGTGCGCCATGTGTGTGTCTTATCGGAGCGAGAGTATCCCAGGATTACAGAGACAAGGTGCTGTTTCTGCTCTGATGAAAGTGCATGCAACCCTTTCAAGTCACTAGAAGATGTTATATATCTATATATATATATATATATATATATATATATATATATATTAAAGCACAACAGCAGTACATACATATATTATATATATATATATATAGATATATATTATATATCTATATCTATATAGATATATAGATATAGATATATATATCTATATATAGATATAGATATAATATCATATGTACTGCTGACATACATGTTTCAGAATAATTTGTGTTAAAATGATTACAAATTCTGCAGAGGAGGTAATGCAGTTACGGACACCCCTTAATGTAATGTAACCTAATTGCCGTTATGTGTTTTTATGAAGTTATCTTTTATTTTGTATTATTAAAATTGTTGACATATAGCAAGGTCCTTTTCTGCATCATCAGCATACGTCGTCCATAAGGTAAAGAGCACACGATGGATTGGGTAAAGTTGCAGAAATAGTAAAATGTACAGCACTACGATGGATGGTGTGTGGAATGGATAGAAGGTAATCTTTTGGTAGTGAAAATGTCATTTCCACCCAGATAGCTTGAGGGAGTCATAACCGAATCATAACATAAATGTAATCAAACATGCCATTACTCAATAGCTATATACAGGGTTCCACCATGTTACACCTCTCTCTCTCTCTCTCTCTCTCTCTCTCTATCTCTCTCTCTCTCTCTCTCTCTCTCTCTCTCTCTCTCTCTCTCTCTCTCTCTCTCTCTCTCTCTCTCTCTCTCTCTCTCTCTCTCTCTCTCTCTCTCTCTCTCTCTCTCTCTCTCTCTCTCTCTCTCTCTCTCGTTCTCCCACTCTCTCCCCCCCCCCTTCTCTCAATCTCAGTGCAGCTCTCCCCCTCTCTCTCTCACTCTTTTTTTTTCTTTTTCGCTCACACACACACACACACACACACACACACACACACACACACACACACACACACACACACACACACACACACACACACACACACACACACACACACACACACACACACACACACACACACACACACAGTAGCACCTTTCTCCCTCTCTCTATCTTACAGGGCACCCCCTCTCTCTCTCTCTCTCTCTCTCTCTCTCTCTCTCTCTCTCTCTCTCTCTCTCTCTCTCTCTCTCTCTCTCTCCCTGTCCCTCTCCCCCTGTCCCTCTCTCTCTCCCTCATATAGTGCAGCTCTCTCGCTCCATCTCTTTCATTCCTCTATAAACAGTGAGGTAGGAGTAGGGGTGGCAGCTGTCACAGTGAGGTTATATTATGGGAGAAGATGAGAACATTAGATATTCCCTGTGTTGGATATCAAAAGTGAGCTGCAGCTTACAGGTCTGACCCAGTGTTACTGCAAGACATGCAGAATGCAAGATGTGGGACTCCATCCAAGGAAAAGGGTTCTGTTACAAATGAAAATAATGAGTTACCATTTTTAATATTATTATTATTATTATTATTATAAATATAACTATGTGGTTCTCTTTTTTTTGTGTTTTTTTTTCTATGAACCAAAACATTCCTGTCATTGTTTATATAACCAACACAACTGTGACAAATCTGATCATATAATATATATAGTGATATATAGTATATCGTGTATATATAGTATGAAATCGACATGCTGACTTTCCTTGACCCTGAATGTTGTTCAGTTAATCCTTGGAGCAGAGGTGGGAGGAGCCTATAAACACTCGTTGCTGGTCATCTGTATAAGTCATCTTAGCATCCAAGCGCTACCAGTTATCTGTTGCGTTCCATCCATTTTACAATGTTCAAGCCATGAGTGGAAAGTGTCTCACATCCATCCCGGTCTCTCAGTCTGTACCAGATTTGTTCCCGAAAGACATAAATAAAGCGGTGTGTTTGATCAATATTGATTAAAAACTCAAACTGTTTAATTGATTTGAAAGTAGAACGTGCGTCACACTTTGTCTGTCGTCAACTCCGAGATAGAAATAAAACACAGCACCTTAGATAGATAGATGGATGGACAGACAGGCAGGCAGACAGACAGATGAAATTATCCTTGTCATTGTGGAGTGCAGTCCAGGGCCACTGTTCACTTTGCTACCTTTTTCAAAGGATAACTTTGCCACTTTTCAACCTTATCTCTATCGGTCGGCATAAGGAGAGGTGGAGGAGAGGTAAACATTGTTCATTTGCATATATAATGATACAAAGCCGTCAAAGCTCCCCTTTAAGTATTTAAGGACGTGGCATTTTGAACAACAGGGGGAACAAAAGGACAGAACTGTGTTACCAAGAGGGAATTCTACTAGCAATTTAAAAACTGTTTGTTGCTCTGCGATTACCATCGTCCTCACCTTCCTCATCTCTCTCTCTCTCTCTCTCTCTCTCTCTCTCTCTCTCTCTCTCTCTCTCTCTCTCTCTCTCTCTCTCTCTCTCTCTCTCTCTCTCTCTCTCTCTCTCTCTCTCTCTCTCTCTCTCCTTGCCCTTTCTGTCAACTCCGACATCGACATGAAATGTAAACACAATTGTAGGGGAAAGAATACGTTGAAATGGCCAGTTCCCTCTGTGGCTCTTAAGCTCTGTAATGCTTGCCCCATGGCCAATTACCGTGTCTTAAGTGTACGAGTGAGCTACAACATGCAAACGTGTTGTGTGGAATTATAGGTTCACCCAAAGGTCTCGAACGTTAGCAATGTGGCGAGTTATAGGTCTGTAGCCAGGATCATATCTGCGATGGATTCTCAGCTTACCTAATGACACAATGAGACTCCTAGATCAAACCCAACGACAGGCCCACGGCTCTCCAGCAGAAACGGTGTGTCGGCCGCAGAACCGCCGTTGAATAATAGGACAATCGGACATTGCGTTCTTCCCCCCCCCCCCTGTGTTTTATCACTGGCTGCGCGCTTCCGCACTAAATAGTCATCTTCATGCCGTGTCGGAATCGTTAAACGGTAGCCACACAGATACACCGCACGCTACCTACCCCCCCCCCCCCCAGTGTCATGATGGTGCCAATCCGCCCGGCCGGAGATAACCTTGGATTAAAGTGAATTATCTCATTTTGCGAGTCGCCGCGTTAACTCTTTCTTCACCTCCCGTTTGTGTCTGGAGGACGTCAGACGCATGCTGCGGGAACCGGCCTTCTCTCCTCTCACACCTCTCAGAGCGGCGAGCGGAAGAGCCTTCCGTCGGATTCAACGCCAATTCGTTCGGGTTTGGAAATTAATAATGCATTTTTTTTGTGTGGGGTGACATTTTCGTTTTTTTGTTCTTTTTAGAAGGTCATGTTCATCGGAAAGTGTTTCCAAACCCAAACAACAGTCGCACAGCAAAATAGTTTTGGAGTGCAATGTTTAATCAATCTTCAGAACTATATATATATGCATATATATATATATGTGTATATATATACAGTATGTATATATATATGTATATAGCAGTGGCGAACCGTGTCTACCCCCCATTCGAAAATGTGGTTGTTCTAGTCAGACGGACGTCACGGAGGCAGTCACTTTATGTGTTTAAGAAGATCAGATTGTCGCAGCCCATTTCCAAGTTGACCATAGTTGTGAAGCAGTGTCCATGTAGTGAAGTAACAGCCCAACACAGACCACCACACACGGGCTATCGGTTAAAGGGACAGTCTAACACGCTTAACGTAACTTAAAGTTCCAAAACAGCGATCAATAATCACCAAATGTCTCTGGCATATGTCTTGTCATTAGCACTTTCACCTGTCACAATATCAACACCTAAATACGGAAGTTATGTTACATTAAGAGTTTTCCTGTCATAAAGCTGCGTTAAGACTTTTCCTTACTGGTTCAATAGAGAGGAAAACACTTAATGTCACATAACGTCCATAATGGTAGAATTTAAGTTTAGTTTTAAGTGCTAATGACAAGACATATGCCAGAGAAATTTGGTGATTATTGATTGCGGTTTTGTAACTCTTAGTTACGTTAAGTCTTTTCACGTTAAGCGATGCAAAGAAAGATCAAGTCAAAACTCTCAATTTAAAATGCACAACAATGCTTAACAAACTCAAGACAGCCATTAACTAATCATTCAACAAGTGTGTGGAAACAATGATCACTTTAAGTGAACAATGATGTTCACTTAAAGACCAAATCCATTCTCCTGTCCTTCTGGATGAATGTTTCGATAACCCGGTCATAAAGCTGATCACTGCTTTTCAGATCCAAAATAAGTTGCCTTTCAACAGCTATGGAAGCTAATGCAGTGAGTCGGGATTGTCCTGTTCTGTTCCTCCATATGTTTTTATCCGTTTGAGGGCGGACAATGTCCTTTCCACAGATGTAGTGGGGATCATTACAACTTTTTTATAATGTCCATCTTTACACTGAATGGTCATCTTGAAAAGGGTACTAACAACAATTCCGCAACAACATCATCTTCACCTGTTGCCATTTAGATGTAAAAAACCTACGTAGAAAAAAACCCAACGTAGCCCTACGCTAGATCCTCGAGCCAGTATACCTTCTAGCGCACTATGGACCTGTGGGGAAATCTGAAAGAATACACCCATTGGCTACAAATCACTATTTGATTGGTTGATCAAATTGTCAATCCAAACGTATGCTCTCATTCAGTCTAAAGACCAAAGCATGCGGGAGTACTTTGGTTGAAGGATATTCTTCCCAGCAACCCAGAAAAATATCTGATTGGTTGCATTTACATCTAACACAAAACCACTCAAATGCGTAGTGCATGGACCAAGAAAGACAAACAAATCAAAGGTAAAACTGAAATATAACAGATCAACAACACAGATACGATTCTCATTTATTCATTTTATTTAAATTTTATTGTATTTTATTAATACAATTAATTAGATTTTTTTTGTTTCAGGGTCTTCTCTGAATACCTTGAAGGCCCTGACGCTTCACTACTGGTATATAGTATTTATATATATATATACAGTATATATACATACTGTATATAGACAGCCCCCTCTCTCTCTTTGTGGGAGCCCCTCCATGCAGCTCTCCAGCTGGGGAAGAGGAATCCAATAAGAGGGAGTGGAGGGAGTGATGGAGGAAGGGGGTTGTGTGCGCTCTCCCTCAGGACTCTATTTAGAAGGCAATAATAGAAATCAACAAAGGAGCTTCAAGCTCAGATGGAGCGTTGTGTTGATGGCATTCGGGGGGGGGGGGGGGGGCGAGTACGTAGGAGGAGAGGGAGCGTACTTAGCCACGAACACAAAAAGTGGTCTAGTTATGGCGTTGATTTAGCGACATGTGAACCCCTGACTTTGGCAACACTTTGCCGAAGTTGATTTAGCAGGCAAAGTCAGGGGTTCACAGGGGTCGCGCCACACAAGCTAGTTGTCACATTGCGCTTAGTTTGTTATTTATTTGTTCAGTGGTCATTCAGGGGCGGCAAGTAGCTCAGTCAGTCTTGGCTTGGAAGGTTCCCTGAAATGGACGAGAGTGAGAACTGGTTCTTGGTAAAAGGTGCCAGACCCCCCAACACTGCTCCCCGGGCACTGTGCATACAATAGCTTCCTAATAATAAGATGGTTTAAATGCAGAGAAAATAACATTTGACTGTGTGTACGTATGTATGTGACCAATACAAATAATTATAATCTTCCAGATTTAAGATTGATTAAATATGTACACCTACCCCTTAAGCCGGTGTAACTGGTGGCAGTTGGTTATTGACAATGTAATTATGGGTGGTTGGGGGTTCACTTTTAAAGCATTAAAACTTGTGTTCTTTTTTTTAAACACAAGTACAAGACAACGTACCGTCGATTCCGACTGTGCCGCTCCCAATGGGTGAGCGTAGCTTCCGGTTGATTGGCGGTTGAAGCCATGACAAACTGCTTAACGCGTACGCGTCACTGAGTTGTTTACGAGTCAAGACATTACCTCCGTATTGGTGGTGCAACTGAATTTTAGTAAACTGCGAGTTTGAAACTAACTGGTGGATACTAAGGACTGAGTAAGGACTTGGTAACAGAGACATAGGCATAAGCGGATGCAGCCCGGTCCAGGTCCTCACCGAGCTTTAAGGGTCTTTCCGGCCCAGAGCCGCAAAAAAGCTGCATGGGTATGCAGAGAAATAATGAGGAACATTTCAGACATGTGCATTTCTGGTGTACTATTATTATTATGTATTATTATTATTATTATTATTATGTATCATGGCATCATATGCATGCATTTTCATTCGCTATTGATGTGAAAGGTTGCGTTGATTGAACACAAGTAGAGTATTTAGCTTGACTGATGTGCAGAAAAAGGCTTCAAGACAGAGAGTAAGTTCCCTACTATGCTTTAAATCTGATGAAAGTCATTAGTGTACAATAGTGAAATCCGAGTGGGGACTATTCATTCATATGGGGAAGGCACTATAATGAAAAGGAACAGAGAAAACATTAGATTCTATAAACTGTTCTAAAGAGAAAAATGACCTTTAAAAGGCTTTGCCTTTACTACGTTTTAGTTTTTATTAGAGACATAAATATCCAATATATAGAAATAGATAAAAACACATCAAGCATTTTTCCAGAGCCGTCCCTTACAGCCAGCAGTGGAAAAAAAACCCCACATGCATGCATGTGTAACTCTCCTCTTCCTCTCGCGGCTCCAGTACAAAGATGTTAGCCCGGGCTGTTATTTTTTATTTCATATTTTCTACGGCGGCGATCCGAATTTTGGAGTGGCCCGCGCTGATTGCCTGAAGCCCGTAGGGGTGATAGATGAGGACGCTCGAGAGGCTACCGCTCACAGACAGGAGTAAAGCAAAGTTAATGGGATAACTTTTCTTCAGGGACCACTCCTGAGGGTGGTTGTGTGAGGGGAGGGCAGGGGGGGGGGGGGGGGGGGGGGGGGGGGGGGTGGGGGCGAGAGTGTGTGCTCAGAGAGACTCGAGATGCTTAAAGGGCCACTCCCCTGATTTAACACACCGAAAGCTCCCGTCTGGGGGTTGTGAATGGGAAGGATTTATTATCATTATTTTTAAGAAATGTGTGCAACTTTCTAGGATAATCCGTGTCATTAGATTTAGTGTAGGTCCCGACACTTTTTGTTGCACAGTTTTGAGTATTTTTTTTCGCTACAAGCTGTTTTTTAAGTGAATAAACACAAAAAACGCCAGCGACATTCGTGGAGACCGAGTCTTCTGAACGAACAGCGACCCAATGAGAGCTATAAGACGTAGAGCGCCATGCTGGCCCCCCCCACGGCTGTACCGGGTATCCTCTCTGGTGCACACTGGCACTCCCTGTGGCTTCATTGACGTGTACCTACTGACTTGGGCCTCAGCTACACAATGCTTAGGGGGGGGCGGAGTCTCGGGAAAATGCCTCCGCCATCAACGATGGGATGAGCTTATGTTCTTGCCCCTATTTATTTCTGTCTGTCTGTCTGTTCAAGCAAGATAACTCAAAAAGTTATGTACGGAATTGGACACAACTGGGTGTTTAGATTCCCTTTCGGGCCAAGGAACAGTTCAGATTCAGGGGACTTTTTGGTGTGGTGGAGGAATGCGCTCTACTGAGGGCCCCTATAGTTTTTAGATGTATCCCCAAAAAACAGTTTGTAGTCCGAATGCTCTTCCTTCTGCCAACCGACCACGTAGCAAAGTGACACAAAATCATGTCATCAGTGGCGCCTCTTGTCACTGAATCTAAAGACACGGATGACACCACCAACAAGATTTGTCCATTACTCCTTGTTATCTCAGAGACTCCGTCCTCGTCTTGTCTGCTTCCTCCCAGGTACCACAGGTGGACCTGTGGGCGGCCCTCAGATTACCGCTATGAATGACAGAAATAGGACTAATAACTCCTTTTGGAGATTGCATGGAAGTGGTTGATGTAATTATTGTCCTGGCAGAATTGATGATTATTATCTGCCACTCTACCCTGTGAGCGACATGTGGGCGATGAACCACGTTGCTTTCCTCCGTCCATTATGCACACCGGTGACCGCGTAACGGCGGGGAAAACCTAATGAAGGAATCACTCAGTCAACCAACCGCCCGCGATTTTTTGCCTGCGGTGAGTAAAACTGTGCCCACCTCAAAATGGCTGCCACTTAATGAGGTAGCAAACTCTTTTCTTCAAGGTTGTTGCGTTCGTTTTAATGGGCTGTCCTATGGATTATTATTCGACGACACGGACATAATTAACTTTTTTTTAACATAGTTCTTAAACACTCCCCCCCCCCACCCCTACTTCAGGACTTCAGAACATTGTGTTCTAGAATTTTATAGTGTGGGAGGGAATGGGGAGTAAGCATTTCCTTGTACTTGTTGCAAATGGCAAATACAATTCTTGGATCTTGAATATTGAATTA
>CM051013.1:5776714-5854214 GCA_027704905.1 Muraenolepis orangiensis | reverse complement strand
AGTGGCGGCTGGTGCATTTTTCACCAGGGGGGGGCTATACCATTTTTTTAATTTACAATTACATATTGTTAATCACATTATATACAATTACTTTTTATATTGAAATGTCGCCCTTCTGTCCATCACTTTCATCATGGCCACGCAAGGCCAGCTCAAAGGCACCACAGAACTTCACACAGTCTATTCTTTTAGACAGGATGTGTTTTTGTCCACCTCCTCATTGTGTTGACAGATCCCTATCCTGTAGCCGTCATCAAGTTGAACAGCTACACTGTTAAAAATGATTTGTTGACTCAACTTGACTAAGTCAAGTCATCTTGTTGCTTTGACTGAGTTAAGTTTAGTCAAGTTGATTCAACATTTAGTGTCAAGTTGATTACACTTCAATTAGTTGATACAACTTGTAGTCTGTTGGCACAACTTCATGTGTCAAGTTATTTGGACTAGAAAATATTAGTTAAGATAACTTAAAAAGATGTTGGTTAAACTTATTTTATCAAGTTTTTACAAATGTCTATCAAGTTGGCTCAACATGTAAAACTTTGTTTGTTCAACTTCTATTACCAAGTTAGCTTACCAGGACAAGCAAACCAATACCAAGCAAACCAAAGCTATACTATAAATCTAAATGAGAATTAGCTTAACCTAAATATTAACACATGTAAAAAATTGCTGAAAAGACATTTCAATCAGGACTTTTATTACAATATCAAGAACTGTATTCCAACTCCAACCCACACACTCATTAACTGTTCAGTGTTGGTTTTTAAATTCAAATAAGTGTGTCAATTGTCGATTATTTTGCATAAAATATGGCGGTTTTTATCCACCTCCTCATTGAGCTTCCTCACGGCAATCCTGTGGCCGTTGTCCAGCTGCATAGCAATGTTCACTCTGCCTAGCGTGGCTAGCTTCATAGCATTGTCCATGTGTGCCCTGGTGTTCTCATGCTTCCTCACTTTCTCAGACAGGTGCTTCATATCCCTCACTCCAGTTGTTGTCCATGTTACATCTGTCCCCCCCGTTGTTTTAAAAATCAAGCAAGGAAAGCAAAATAAGGCATTAGCATGAGTGTATCCAGCTAGCCAAGCCTTTCTGGTGTACCAGCTACGAGAGAAGCCTCGCATATAGGTCTTCCCTTTGTCACTAGCTGCCTGATGCTGTTTGATAACAAATCAGGTGATCTGGCCAGATCTTACCTAAGTTTGTCCGCCAAACTTCTTCTCTCAAACGGCTCTTGAATGAGAGATTTCACCGAGTTAGGGACCGGGTTGAGTCTTGGGGTAATGCTCACGCTCGCCATTGTTGAACTTGTTGTAGTTAAAATGGCGCCCGCAGAGACAGAGCATAATATGCTTTTCCTAGTAGTACACGGTATGACAATGCTGGAGGGGCTGTTCTGAAACAGCCCCCCCGGAAGATGTTTGGAGGACGCTGATTGGCTACATTTTATGTCACTCGTTTATATCTTGAATCAGCAATTGGCTAAACTGCTGCAGAGACCCGCCTCCGTGGGGCGATTTCTCTACAGCCCCCCCAGCATCGTCATACAGTGTACTAGGCATATGTGTACTAGGAAAAGCATATTATGTTGCGCAAATTATTTTAAAATCATATTTTACACATATTTCTGGGTGCATTCCATATTTTAAACACACACATATTGACAATTTATATATATATATATATTTTTTTATTATTAATAATAATGTTTGTGCGTGTGGTTTAGGGGGGGCGGCGCCCCATCGCCCCCTATGGGCCAGCCGCCACTGTCCAGTTCCCCTCTCTCCCAGGAGCTGCTGCATATCAAGACGTATGAATGAAATTAGCACAGTGCAATAGCATGGTAACTACACATAATACCTCTACATTGTAACATGGCTTTGGGCTCATAGTCTACACCGATTTTTATTTTTATGTGGGAAAAGTACACACGGTAATTGTGTTATTATTCTCGTAGAAATTGGGCATACGACACCCCAACACCGTAAGTCACAGTTTGTACTAATGCTAACAATACGTCATAGTTTTTTTTCCACACAACTCACCGCTTTCGGAAGTTGTGTCGTTGTTGTCGACAACAAGATTTAGTTATGGTTTGTGTTGTCACAGCAATTCACAATTTCTGCTGCTATATGTAAAAAGAACAAAACGATTGTTTTTAAACTGCCTAGAGTGTTGTCCCAAATCCTGAACAAAGCCAGGTACAGTAATGTTCTCAGCAAATCCTACACTTTGCAGCTTGTGTCGTCGGCCGGATGGAACGGTAAACAACAACAACAACTTGAGGAATAATACATGCAATCTGGATCCATTTTGCATGAGGAGGATGAAAGCTTTACACTTACGTAACACCTGAAGTGCTGCGCAAAGTATTTCCCTGTCTCCGACGTTAAGCCCAAGCTTCCCCTCCCCTTAGCTACTGAATATTAAATGCATTACGCTCCGTGGTTCAAAACATAGCTGATTCAGGGCTCGTTCATCGCAATGGCGCCTCCATTTTGGAAGAATAGAAGCATTGGAATGTTATTCATTATGTTAGTAGGGATTTACATCTTTTTTGTAATTTTGTAAACAATCGTGAAATTATTTGTCATTATGCAGAGACGTTTTGAAACTGCCACAGCGTTTGCTTGTCATGCGAGACAAGGCAAAACAACATTTTCATCAGCCTAGGTTAAGGTTGGTTACAGTGCTACAACTCTCAATATGGCCGACTACCGACAACCAAAAAAACTCCTATTAGAAAGCTTCACTCAGATCCAAAACCAATGCCCTACAATCCTTAATGTATGACTTATATAGGCCACTGTTTCAAGGAGTCTGTATGGACTAAGTTGTGACTCTTTCTGGGATGTTATAAGTTCTGTGACACGGTTACATATTTAACAATTCCAAACCACACAAACGACAAACAAATAAAAATAATAAACTAACATAAAACATAAAAGTAGAAAATAGGAACAAACCTCAATACATTTAGGGTATTTGCTGACACAATTCAGTTCATGCTGCACAATTCATGCTTCCAAATTTAGTGTAACTCAGGACTCAGGCAGATATTCTCTTCTGCTGGTCAGTTTTTTCATGAATACTTAATATATCAAAATATAATTTTACATAAGAGAGGACATTAAAAAACCGATGTGACCATCGAACATGGATCACGGATCACGCTGGAATAAACCATCCAGAGTATTAAATCAGGCTGTGAGCTAGTATACGGGGCTTCCCACAAGGTCCCACACTGTCAGAAGATCCGGTGGGTTGGAAGTGATCAGTTGGGACTTGGAACTGGAATCCGACCCACATACGCAAATGCCAAAGAAGAAATGAGTGTGACTTCTGCCGGAGACCTACATTTGTAAGAGCTACAGCGACGTCAAGTGTTTAACGTCATTCAAAGAAATGGGACAAGAGGCTAAAAGTTCAGGTTGATCACCTCGTTGCTATAATCTTGAGAAAATGGCAAAAAATATGTACCCACGTGATACTGAATGAAAAACCGCAAATGACTTTACCCGGCTAGAAGATGTGTAGGTGTATGGTTTATATTCGCACAGACCCATATGTGTAGGCTCACATTAAACATTTTGTTAGTTATTTCTGTTGGCGAGGTCCTTAATCAAACGTCCTTAATCAAACTATTTTCCACCACTACAGTTGAGGAACCTCACTTTTTGCCTTCGTCTGTTAGAAGCACTTTAGTGGCTATTTTTGAAACACACCTGCTACCTGTTAAGGGTCTTATTGATTCAGCATCGATGCACGCGCGGCATAACACATTAAGTACGGCGTGCCTTCAGAGGCTCCGACACAAAACCCATCTTTAATTAACACCTCATCTTTAATCCTGAAATTCGACAAGGTGCCCTAGTTCTCCTCTCTCTCTCTCTCTCTCTCTCTCTCTCTCTCTCTCTCTCTCTCTCGCTCTCTCTGTCTCTCTCTGTCTCTCTCTCTGTCTCTCTCTTCCTCTCCCACTTGTCCTATGCCTTCGCCTTTCATCACTCTCCTCTATGTTCCTGATGGGCGAGGACTAGTAATGATGTGATGGAAAGAGACGAAACAGCAACCCGTCGTAGCGAAGGATTGAGGACACACCATCAGTAAAGGAAACTGATTAGAGTCTAATCTTAGGAACTAGGTTCCTGCAGGTCCACTTCTGGTGGTCCAGTTTTACAAACCGTGTCCCTTTTTACAAACTGAGAACTTATTGCGATACCAATTTTTTTTATTGTGTATGACATAAAGGAGATCATAAGGAAAGTCATCTTAAGACTCAAATAATCCTACAAATAATGAATTGATTTACAATCCAGCCATTATTCCATATTCATTGGTTGGTGATCGTCAGATGTTTATCTGTCATATAGCTCTCATAGTCATGATATACCGTATAACATCCGCAAGAGAGCTTTGACTATAGAGTAATGTGCGTCTGTAGTCTCGGTACGTATACAACCTGCGTGTCACATGTATCTGTGCCATGGGTGGTCTTCACCGGGTGATTGCAGGTCTGAATTGTAATGGCAGTTGAATAATGGAGGTCCTGAGCGTCCTACCTGGGGACCGGCTGCTAATTGTTTCGTTTTTTTAACAGCTGCCTTTCACTCTCGCGGTAAACAAATGCGTAGCCTTTTCGCCGTCACGGCGGTAATGCATTACTCATGTCGTTTTGTTCGAAGCTAAAATCGTGTTCAACCTTTCCTCGGGATCATCTGCATGTTGAGCCCAAGTAATAATTCAATCTGTAATGAGGTCGTTAATCACAGTTGACAGGCCACAAATGAATGATCACAGTTCCTTAACAAATAAAACAGCCAAGCGCCGACGTCGAAAACAGACGGAACGGAGCGCATCTCCAGATGAACGTACGGACCACCGGTGTCCCCGGCTATCGCCTGTTTTATGCTTCTGCCGGAATCCTAATTTTCGTCGTTGTCACTGGCACAAAGTATGAAAAATGAGCTACTTATTTGTGACAAAGGGTTGAAGGATGCTCCCAATCCCCGGCTAGAATAGGTAATACATTCATGTTCTGTTCTGTTTTAACACAGAGACACATAGAGAGCTTATAGAGCCAGGGATTCCCAACTGCTTAGCGACTGTGCGACACATCGCTGTGGTCTGCGGCGTTCCAGCAGGAGAACTCCTCGTGCCTCCAGGCCTCCAGGCGACTCCCGTCTTGCGGTTCTGAACGGCCGTCAGGCTTCAACTGAATTATTGATTTTTCTTTTCAGCCGTAGATTCAAAAATGAAGCACAAGGCTTTTCCTGTTATTGTTCGTATTGGTTATATTATAGAGTGAAAGTCTAGAATGAATATGATGGTGGTCTTTCTTAAGATTTAATGAATACCTTTTGCATTCATTTGCAGTTGCAATAAATATATATAAACTCTCACCTAGTTGTATATATATATATGCACTCGCCTCATTACCCCAAAACCTGATGTCCTAATGTCCTAATGCTGTGTTTTGGTATTAGAACTCAATCTAAATCAATACATATACAATAGTTGTTTAAGATTCGGGAGCTATGAGTGAATTCCTGCAGAATAAGACAGTTGGGGTGTAGGAGATGACAGATGTTCTGCCATATGCCGCCTGAGAAAACACTCATCACACTTCTCAGGCTGAACAGCTCGTGCCAGACAGAGTTTGAAGAGAGAAGGCAGGGAATTGTTATGCAAAAAAACACCTTATTTGAATGCATCCTATCCAAGACATAACAATACCATCATCCGGTGTAATGATAGCACTGAATGTCTTTCAATTGTCGTCACTTGGAGGGCTGTCGTTATATTCATTTTTTGTGTTTTGTGTGACGCAGTGGACCCTAATGTGTTTGCATTCATTTGAGGGTCCTTGCTATTTTTAACAGATAAAGCACACTATGAACTCAAAGCCATGGCTACAGAACCATGCAGTACTTAAAGCACATTACCTCATCATTTCCTACATTAGCCAGTAGGTAATGATATTTTTTGTCAAACCCTTGTAAAAAAGTACTCATGATACACATCCAGAAAAGCGCTGGATGCTAGGGGGCTTTTGCTATGTTGGGAGCTTTTGCTATATATATATATATTGTTGCTTTTAACTCATAAAACATAATTTCATGTTTAGAAATGAAGAAAGCCGCCGGCTTTAGAATGTCTAACTGTAATCTGATTGGATGCGCTTCGAGAGGTCAGCGTCAATGTTAAGGGTAGGGTCAAAGTTGATATGGCGGTAAATTGGTGCACTCCACTACAAGCACCACAACCACCACCTCCACCATTGACAACATCCACTTTTTCCCACAGCTCAACTCTGAAAAACATTGGCAATGCGGACACTGAAAGCCCATTGTGTGTTGACGCCTCCCAGAGCTTTGGAATGATTTTGGAAAGCCGCTGCAGTGTCACCGAGCAGCGCGTCTGCAGCTTCTAACGGGCCACCGATACTTGTCAAATACCAGCGTAATGATAGCTTTCACTGGTGACGTGACGTGACGTGACGTATTGAGGTTAACCGTACGTTCAGACAGCTCAAGTGAATGATTATTTTTCCTCGCCCATCCCCGTCTCTCTGCGCCTGATCATCTTGCGTCATGTAGTCTGGAGCGCTACAAGCCGCCATCAGTGAGGAGTGAATAAACACACTTTGTTGAATACATCAGACGCCCCAGAAATGTATGATGTTGCGTTCCCCTAGAGACACATTCTAGAGAGTAAACTCTTTCTAGGTCCCTAAATGATGTGCCCTTTGATGAAATAGCTGGCGTCCTATAGTCACGCCTATTGTCACATTGTGATCCATCCTCTTCCGGTTGAGAGAGGAGTAAATCAATGTACAAAGTGAACGTGGGTGGTAAAAACATGTCAAACAGTGAGGCCAGACCAGACAGCAGTGCTCTGACCCCACATTATTTACCTGCACCTGCCTCATTTTGAAGGCTCTTGCTTTAACAAAAAAAAAAAAAAGCATACGTTCATATATCTCAGAGCCAGAGGGACGAATCCATATTTCTTCTCTTGTTGTGCGTCAGCAAAACTTAACTGTGAGCGATCCAAGAGACCCTTGGCACAGACCCAGCAGCCAGTATCCTCGACAGCTGCCTAATTGAACACCGGTAAGCAACTGCAAGATTCTGGCCGGCCTCCGTTCTGGGTGGTGGTGGTGGTGGTGGTGGTGGTGGCAGAGGAGGAGGACGTGAGGGTGGTGGTGTGCCGCCCATGGAGGTGGTGGTGGTGGAGAAGGTGTTGGTGGTGGAGGAGCTGGTGGTAGTAGTGTGGTGGTGCTGCTGATGGTGGTAGTGGTGGGGAGAGGTTGTGTTGATGGTGCTGCTGATGGTGGAGGTGGTGCCGGTGGAGGTGATGGTGAAGGCGGTGTTGATGGTGCTGCTGATGGTGGTAGGGGTGGAGGTGGAGGCGATGGTGAAGGCGGTGTGGATGGTGCTGCTGATGGTGGTAGTGGCGGAGGTGGTGCCGGTGGAAAGCATCACACTGTGTGACTCAGTGGAAAGGGAGGGAGGCAGAACCTACAAACTTCCAACGCTACCAGGGTTTTGAAAGTAACCCAAACTGACAAACAGGTGTACAAAATATCACAGTGAATAATTAGATCCCCAGCACTATTATCCCCGGCGACCAATGCCTCCCGCCAGTGAGACTCCAGACTGCAGCAGTGGAGCGGCGTGACATCACAGATGCTATATTTGGCCCAATCCCTGTTGAGTTGTTAGACATGGCACAATCTCTATGCGATGTCGCGTTTTCGCTGGTGTTATCACACGTTCATCTTAAATGCCATAAAGCACGCAGTGTAACGACGCACACGATGCTACGGCGCACGCAACACACCTTTTATTTTTATTTTGTGCCGCGGTCCCTAACACACACCTGCTATTATTAGCATCAGGACCGACGTGAACAGAGACGGGGTGAAGGCAACGTGTGCCGTGAGGGCTTTCATCTCGAGGGGATGCTCCCGAATACATAGCTCAAATATTTGAAGTGTGCGCTAATGAGTGAAGCCCACGCCCACAGTCGCAGGTAGCGGTACTGTAGAGATGTCCTCTGTGATATACGGTGTGTGCGAGCTGCATAATATCCCTGCACCGTTTATAATGAGTATCGTTACTCCTGGGCAAACGCTGTGCCAAAATAAACTCGTTGGCTTGTTAAAAACCTACAGTTATTAAAAGCCGGCCGATTTTTACATTCAATCCACATCAAAAATAAGCTTGGTGCCCGCACCACACAGCAGTTTCCTGTGGTCATTAACTATTAGACAGATACGTCTGGAGTGAGGGGGTACAGAATGATTAAAGCATAGATTTGGGAAGAAACTTACCTTTCCCTGAAATCAGTTTGAGAACTTCCCCCCCCTCCCCCCCCCCCCCCCCCCCCCCCGTCTTTTGATTTGTTCACTGAAGGCATCGGTCCACCGTCCGCTCCCTGTGTCCAAGAGAGCAGAAAGCAAAAAAAGGTATTTTTGTTTGCCCAGTTACTCACAATCATCAATCAACACATGATCTTGCAGATGCCCAACAAAAGCAGGGGGAGGGGGGAAGAAAATAAGCAGCGTATGTGTTTTTCCTCCGTATGTGTTTTTTCCCCAAAATGATCCGTCTGGTAGCCTCTGGGACATATTCATAAAGTAGTGAGAAAAGACATGTGGTGCGACTGACAACGGCAAAAACACAACAGTAGCGTTCCGGGAGTTCCGTCTTCTGTTCTCCATCAAGGCCAGCAGACAAGTGTACCCTTCAAAATAAAAGCGTACACTCAGATCACAGTTAACGATACATTCCAGGACAACAGAGAGGTCACCGCGGCTCCACTGAACGCGTACGCTTTTCCCAGACATCTCTTTAGTGCTCTCGCCTGTTTAGGGTGTCTACTTTATTCCCAGGGCAAAATGCAATATTATTATTACTATTTCTTCTTTTTCTGAGTACCTCTTCTTTTGTGTCTCTCTGAAAAGTAGGTCAGAAGGAGGCAGAATGTAATTGTTCTCGACCCAAGCACAAAGAAAAGCCTATGTGCCTTGTCGGAGGAACGAGTCCCGCTCAGGAGTCTATCAGGAGGAGACTACCGCTTGGGAGGAATCTCCTCCAAGAGTCGCGGTGATAAGCATCACCTGTGTCCCGGGTTCTTGACAGAAAGTTGAAATTGGGTGGTCTTTCCAGCACGGGAAAACCCCTTCAGGTGTAAAGATACAACACCACAGGCTGACTCAAACGGAGCTCCTCAGGCAGATAGGGAAGGAGTGTGAGGGGGGGGGGGGGGGGGTGTTTGGGTGAGGCGATACATGACAAGCAACAAGATTAGAAGGATAGAGTATATTTAGAGGCACACACACATCATGCCATTGGAGATATAATATATTTCAGGTACCATTGAGAGAACGCGCCGCTTCTAAACCAGATACTCACGCGCCGGTATCTCCCCGATCTCTCATCCCTTTTTAAATATCCTGCACAAAATTCAAATGACTGAATGCGTGATCCGTGAAAGCCGTGCTTGAGTCAGAGTGCGTTCTAAGTCTGAGAGGTTTGATGACTTTGGTGTCCTGAGTGCAGTCTTTCTTAATGTGAGTAAGGACTGCAAGATGGTAAAACGGTGTTGAGACTTAAGTCGTAACCTGGGAAAGAGATCCAATAGACCCTATTCACAGAGGTGTCGTCCTCGGACAAACACAGGTGCGTAATGCACTAAGTATGGGTCTTTCTCTTATGTACCAGGTGGTAGTACCTGGAACAAGCGAAGATAACACACACGGAGGTAGAGCAGTCGTCTGACAACCGGAAGGTTGCTGGTTCGATCCCCTTCGAGCTCCTCTTCCTTTAGCAAAGTGTCAAGGTGTCCCTGAGCAAGACACCCTAACGCCTTACTGCTCCTGACCAGCTGGCCGTCTCCTTGCACGTGGCCGACTGCACTGTCGGTGTATGAATGTGTGTATGAAGGTGTGTATGAATGTGTGTATGAATGTGTGTATGAATGTGTGTATGAATGGGGACTTATATAGCACTATATATATATATAAGCAGTCCATTTACCATTTGTGGACCATGTGCCCTGCTACATACAAATGGTGGTTTCAGACACACCATTAGTGCTATGAATGACTGTGTTTGTCCTAAAATGACGCCTCTGTGAAAAGCAAAGGGTATTTTGGTCGGCGAAAGAACGTGAATGGGATGTGACAGATACTCTGGACCAACACCCTTTGATACGTGATACTTTCAAATGAATGAATTGTAGAACAAATTAAAAATGTATTAAGAATTATTTTCAAAGAAAGCAAGTGAATACTTTATCAACCCCCCTCACTCCAAGGGGGGGGATTTGGTAATTATTCTCATTTAATTACAATCTCCTGAATGGAATCACATCATACAATGGACGGCTAGAGAGGAGTAAATCATGCAATGTTAAATAGCAGCGTGCAATTAACATGTCTGCACACTACTTTAGTACATTAGTTCATGGCTATGAGATCGTTAGTTATGTCCGGTCTCTAGATCAGCACATTCGAGATGAACTTATGATTAATGAACGCAGTATTAATTAATCAGTAGTCTCTCCGGAAGTCCCTTAGGATGTTAGGGTCGAATTGTCGGTGAGAAGCAGAAGCAGAGTTCAGGAATGTGTCGACGGTGTCATCTTTGTGTGTGTGTGTGTGTGTGGGGTGGGGGGGGAGGGGGGGGGGGGGGGGGATAACCTAGTGACGTTCTTTGTTCCTATGATTCCTTTGATGGAGAGGCCGCACAAGACACCCTCACCTGGATGTCCCTCTTAATCTGTTCTGTTATGCACTTGAGCGCCACTTATGCAACTCACTCATCTTTGGCTCCCGTTCCTTCGGTGACTCCTATTGTCCGATTGTTATTTACATTGAATATATATGAATAGTGTGGCGCTTCCTGCAGATACGCCGACATTGATCCCATGTCTCTTCCTCATGGTTCTCAACCTCGCTTTTAAACTGTAAAGAAAGGTCAGCAAGACGACAGACTCAGAGATTTCAGCAGAAAAGTGTGTCTGTTCTTTGTGTGTGTGTGTGCGCACGTGTGTGTGTGTGCATGTGTGTGTGTGTGTGTGTGTGCGTGCGTGTGCGTGTCTGTGTTCATTCATCAATGCCACATAACAAGACATGAGTGTCTTGTTATGTGCGCCTCCTGGGAAAGCCTCTGTGTACGCGGGTAGCATATAGCGAACATGGCTTGCACCTTTTCATTCCACTCTCTCCTATTCACGGGTGGCCCCTTTTCTTCTGGTCTGTGGCTCATTGATCGCTAGTTACAGGAAATCAGCGTCATTGTACAGAATACAGGTGTTTCATTATGGATGGGGAAGGAACTACCCCCGCCTGGCAGCTGATGACGTTTCGACAAGATCTCACTGGCTTTTGTGATTTGCCGTGGCAACGGCTGGGTTGCTTTTGAAGCATTTCTTTGCATTTCTCACGTTTAGCCTCTCTCTCTTTCGTGTATCATCATCATATGTCCAGCTCAGTGTCACAAAGCCACGCTCTCGTCTCTGGTCCCACATGGAAGAGGCCAGCCTCTGAAGGAGGTCTGTACAGAGGACAGGTGGTGATTATGTGGTCGGCAGTCTGCTCAGGCTCGCCACACTCACATACTGCGCTCTCTGCCAGGCCCCACTCCTTCATGGACGCTTTGAAGCGACCAACCCCAGTACGGAGGCGGTTCAGCAGGGTCCAATGCCGGCGTGGTAGATGTTCTCCTTCGACTCCATCTCCCGGATCTTGGATGTGATGGTGCAGACGTGTGGGCTCAGCCGACTCCCATTCCTGCTTCCAGGAAGTTGCTAGCCATGCCCTTGTAGACAGGTCCTCAGGGATGGAACCAAGCATCTCTTGTGCTGTCCTGTTGTAGGGGTGACGGGACTTGAGTCTGCTTGGGGGCGCTGCCTTTGTTGTTGTTTCATGCAGGATATGCCAGTCATGTTCTTGGGCTTTCCTTGCAAGTGCGAGGATAGCGGCCTCTCGTCGGAGACCGGCCGGGGCAATTCCCGCTAGGACTGGCAGGCACGTTTAGCATTCAGTGCTCAAGATTCAAGGTTTTTTTATGTTCGCCATATGTAACAAGTACAATGGTATGGAATGCTCACTGGGGGTATGCGGTCCTGCATTCTGAATATTTCTCAATACATTCTGGATACAATACTACACTATACTAGTATAGTATAGTATATACACTATACTATACTATATGCAATACTGTACTAACTACTGTACTGTACTACTACTAACAATTCTATAAACAACACGATGTACTGTGTGCTCCGAGTTGTTCTCTTACCTTCCTTTGTTGAAACACACTATTGTAAGTCAGTTTGGATAAAAGCGTCTGCTAAATGACTAATGTAATGTAATGTACTATATGCTATATACTTTAAACTATATACTATACACAACACTGTGCTATAACAATACTATACGCAATAAGAACAAGAATTGACTGTAGATGAAATTCACAGCAAGCCACTTATTTTATGCCTTCGTTGCCAGAGACACCTTCTGTGGGATCCATCGGCGAGCTAACTAGCAGAGTTGCTTCGTGGCGACTCTGGGGCGTGTTTAAAGGATGCCTTCCTCTCTTTGTGGCCGTAGCAGCGGCTCTGCTGCTGGCCACACGTCGCGGGCGCTACAACTCCAACAAAATCATTTGACTGTGAAGTGGCCTTTTATTAGAGAGGGGGGGGGGCCTTTTGGGGGCGAGCACTGGAGTGACCGAGCAGTGAGCAGCGAGCAGTGAGCCCAGCACCGAGTCGGTCCGCTGACTACCACTTTGCAGCTCTTGTTTTTCTGAGAAGCCGCTTGCTCTTCACATATCGGCATAGAGGAGAGTGTCTCCTACGGGTGCTCGTCCATGTGTGAAGTAAAAGAAGCTACGATACCTCACCGAGGACAACCTTCCTTGCGGGACGTCGAGTGAGAACGCGGGACGTTAGTCTCAAACTGCTAGAGCCGACTCATTCATAAAATCGAAAACTGGAAAATGTTGAGGCCCGAATTGTTCCACAAAATCGGTGTGTTTGAGATAGTTTTTTTACTTTGATGACATGAACGGCGTACGCTACGGAGGATTGCCTAGAAGGACGCCATAACTCCTTAGCATCTGTGTTATGTCCCGTCTCACCGCGGTTCGCTGCCTGTGGTGTGTGAACGGGGGGGGGACGACGACATCTGGCCAGGAGCTATTTCCCCCTCGACAGGCGTTGTGATTCTGTCCTTTATGATCCGTACACAGGTAGGATTATCTGCACGTCACGAAAATTGAGCACATGCACACGGGCGGCGGTGCACCTTAATGCAGTTAGACATCTGTTCTATGTCATCAGCAACGTACACTTGCTCTTGGGTGGTGTTCAGTAAATGTAGTCATAATAACATGTAATTCAAGGCTAGTTCACGGTGAACAGCGACAGCCGTGTTCTGTGTTTGGCTTAACGCCATGCTTTGCTTTGCGCTATGTTAATACAATGGCCTACACATCAATACATCAAAGCCAATTGAACTTGACCTGACGCATTAATGTGTCTCTTTTCAACTGAAATACATTGTTCGAATTACTTGATTTGATAGAGTGACAAAATGCCAGTCAAATGTGCATTGATTTATTTGTTGATTTTTGATTGATTTCCTTATATGATTATAATCTCACCTCCTGTATGGCCAAGAGTTACTCCTTCTGGTTCCCAGCCAAGAAAATGAGCCAAAGAGAGAGATGGGTTTTTACACACAGTCGTATGTACGATATATATCAACCGAGATATGCTGCGGTGGACTATTCAACTCATAGCTCCCACGTCTGTGTTTGGCTAAATCTCTCTAGGCCTTCCTGACTCTTTGTGGTTGTGTTGTTGGGTTTATTGTAGTACTTTGGATGCGGCGATCTCTCTAAGGAGAAACGATCAAGGCGATATGTACACACTTTCCTCTATACAGCCAAACTACAAACACAATAACACCAAGGTCAAATATGTATCCTTTGATCAGCCTTCTCTCTCTGTATCAAAAAACAACAGGCATAGTAACGGTGGGGCTCAGAGAGAGCGGGATGGTAAAGTAATAGCGTGACGAGTATGATAACAATAAAAGAGTTTAAACCCCTCCCCCAAATTCAATTTAAAAGCGTGCTGGCCCTAATTGTCCAATGAGATGCGTTCACGGTGCAAACGGAGTGACTATGCAAACGTTCCCTAATAAGTCATCATTAGCAGTTTCTTTCACCGCTTTTTGGAATCATAATAATTATATTAATGATGTAGCCACATGATTATCTCCCGATTAGCATCATGTCTGTGCACTGCCTTTTTTTTGGGTTATGTTTTCAGAAAAGGGAGCTTCCAGATATTCTCTGTGACGCTGTGACTATGTTGTGACTATGTTACGGTTAACTTTTTTGATTCTGTTGCCCGTCACTTTAACGGAGATACCCGTGGGTGTGGTTTGGGTTTGTCTCTTTGTGAATTAGGAATGACAACATGGCACATAATAATGCGTTGGCGCTTATATGATCCGCAGACAACCTGTGCGCCACTGTTTCCTGTGCCTTGATGTGTCCTTGTACGTGGTGGCGGGATTCCGGCTCGGGAACGCGTGTCACATCTGGCCGCCTGAGTGACTCGTCTCCGCTCCGGCGACGACCACAGGGGGGGGGGGGGGGGGGGGGGTTGGGGGACGACAAGCTGTGAGCTCTGTCGGCAGCCGGTCGATGGGACGCCGGTGTCGGCACCGTCGAAGGCATTAAAGTCGCCAAGACAAAGCAGAGGCCGGGCGAGGAGCTCATGCCCACAACTGTGCAGATCCTGTGTGAGGTTGCTTAAGGCGGAAAAAACTAGAGAAGTAGTGAACTTTTGCTGTATGGATAGGCAGGGGCGGGAGGGGGACAGACAGCTGAAAAGCCAGCAGACAGGCCAACATTTTAAGGACAACCGGGGACCTATAGCGATAGGAAAGTTAGTGCGCTGTGGATCTCTTGCACAAAATGTGTGGCGGTACTAAAAGATGAATCATTTTTCAATTTAACTGACGGCAAGATCTTTACAATTGCTTTCCCGCAGAGATTGGTGTCTGTCATGAGTGCTAAAAGGCGTCTCTTCTTAGTCTCAGTGCCTACTTTAGGCGGTTTGTGAAGTAAAGTTGGTGTGGATGACGGTTTAACTCAAGTGCCTCAGCATTTTACAAGACAGCTCGGAATAGTTGGTAATGTCCATAATGTCCAAGAAGCACGCAGCCAAATGCTAATATACTGATTTGTGTCATTGTAAATCCTTTCTATAAGATAATACCATAAGGATCTACTATATTACGATATTAATCCTTGGTTTACAATCATGTGGATAAAGAAAGTGACTTCTTCCTTAAAATCACGTGTCCTCAACAGTGTGTGAATGATTTGGACAGTTGTTCATTCAATAACTGTCCAAAACGGTAGCCATGCTGTGCTAGTGGTATCTAGTATGTTCTAGTATGAGTACTAGAACAAACATGGTTTATTATCGGACTCCATGTACGCATACTTGGGCCTCTTTTTAAGGCTCATGTATATTATAACTTATTTCCTACAGCATAATTGTGATATACAAGCTAGCAAAGATAGCTTATTTATGGTAAGGCATTATGTGGCAATCTCGTCCCTGTCACATGCCAAGAAAGTGGCTTTGTTGGGCCTCTGAGGTTCCCTCTCGGGAAAGAGAGAGGATCATGATGATGGTAATGAGGATGGTGATGAGGATGAGGAGTAAACCGGTTAATTGCAGAGTTTGTAGTTGTTTGGCGAGCAGAGCAGATGGTACGTGCTTACATGTTAGCGCTCTTTGTGTGGCGCCATCCGAAAAATAGAGTGAGGTTCAGTTCAGCCATTTGGTTCTCAGGGATGTCAGCGCCATCACTGAAAGAGACATTAAGGCAGAGCCTTTTCCAAGCACATTCAGAACAGGTTTTGGCGAACGAGAGTTGCAGCGAGTGTTGAATTTTAAAAAGGCGCATAAAAGGTGTCTCTCTTCCTTTTGGAAAAAACGCTACCCAACCCTTGTACGGATCTTAATTTAAATAACCCAAAAATCTGTCAGATTGCTACGGTAAATGAGTGCCCGGGCCAAACCAAAACAGATTGTTTGGCAGCGGGTGTCACAGTGGATGTGAACAGTCCTGTAGACGCGCTAAGAGATCTGTCCTGCCAAGGAAAAGCATCTCCCGGAGAATGCTAGCGGGCAGCCGAGACGGCCGCTGCTCTTAATGAGAACAGATTCTCTATTAACTAGACACCATAATGGCTACACATGTCAGCACACCTGTTCCTGTGATGCCGTATACAAACAAACAAAACACTACCCAGCCTCATAGTGATTAAAATGATGACGGTAATGATTCAAATAACACCAAATATAGGTATATTATAAATAATGAATACTTAAATAATAAATTAATGCATAATAATACTACTAATTATAATAATAATACTACTACTAATACTAATAATAACAGTAATAATGTATTAATAATGTATTTATAACATTAATACTATACTACTACGACTACTACCAACATCAACAACCCTAATACTAATAACAATGCTTTCTCTCTCTGTCTCTCTCTCTCTCTCTCTCTCCCTCTCTCTCTCTCTCTCTCTGTCTCTGTCTCTGTCTCTGTCTCTGTCTCTCTCTCGTCTCGTCCGTCTCCAGATCCCCCAGGTCAGCTACGCTTCCACCGCGCCCGAGCTAAGCGACAACTCCCGCTACGACTTCTTCTCCCGGGTGGTGCCGCCGGACACCTACCAGGCCCAGGCCATGGTGGACCTGGTCAAGGCCATGCGCTGGAACTACGTGTCCACCGTGGCGTCGGAGGGCAACTACGGCGAGAGCGGTGTGGACGCCTTCATCCAGAAGTCCCGGGAAGATGGTGAGTTGTAATAAGGGGGGGATTGTCTTACATGGTGAGGGTTCTTTTTGTGTCCGTATACAAATACAATTTCCAATTTGGCAACGTCCAGCCAGTATTGGGCTCATTGTGCGGTTGTGCAAGGGGCTAACTTAGCAGTGGACATGGTAGAAGGGGCTCCATTGACTGGGGTTCAACCACATCGGTAACCCCTTCCGATCTGGGATCTGGAGTCGGTTCAGACACTTCCACTCAGTTGTTATCCCTGGTGGGAGGCTTTGGGCAGCAGGAGTCTGCATTATGGTGCTCTTATGGTGGATGGTCCTCAGGCCTTTTCTTACATATTGCTGAGAGAGGGCCACAGTTTGTTTCCAGTGGGAATGGGTTTGATATTTGTACCCCGTGTCGGTTGTTATGCGTTATGTAAGGAATAGGCCTATGTCACATTTCCTGCTTCCGGAATGTTAAAAATTGCCGAGCAGTGTACTCTTACTTCTGGTAGTTACCCCAGATACGTGACAAACTGTGGCCGCCTCCCCTCCTCTCTGTTATTGTAGTGTACCGGGCTGCTCAACGTCTAAACAAAGACAGCCCTACCTCAGTTTACACGATTTCCCCAAAGACAAACTCCTCCGCAAGTCTCATGTGAGGCTTATAAGGTGGGATGAAGGTCCCTGGTTTCATGTTCTCAGGTTTAGCGCGTATGTCTGCAGTTTGCACTTTGACAAGGAGAGCATATACGTCTCGAAAAGTGGGCGGAATAGGCTAATAATGTCGGGTATGTGTGTGATTAAAAGCACTGGTCCTGACCCCCACACACACTCCATCTCTCATCCGAATAGAGCCACATAATGTCGGGTAAGTGTGTGATTAAAGCACTGGTCCCAAGTAGGGCTGGGCGATACGGACCAAAACCCGGTATTTTTAGGCTGCATCGTGATATACGATATATATCGTATTTTATACAAATTCGGTTTTAACTCAATGTCACAAGTATGTCACAAGCACTTCTATTTTAAGACAACTCATATTCACAAGAATAACAGGCATTCCCTTTTATAAAATATACAGCTGCACACTACATATTAACACGTAAATGAAACGTACATTGAAATAATCAAAATCCATAAAATAAATAGCCTATATTAAATACATAGCCATACCTCTGCTCCTACACAAAATCGCCTTTGTTATAAATGGCGATATATCCAGATAGAGCCACAAGACACAATGTCGGGGAATTGTATGATTCGGATTTAGACTTCTTCACTGTAGAGTGTTCATTCACTAGTTGAACCACATCGTCTTGACCGACTTTTGGAAGGTTATGCAGCGATGTTGTCCAGCGATAACTGTCCTCCATGGTGAATGCCAAAGTGAATGCATTAACCGGAACTTGGGATACACTGCTTTGGCGATTTTTAACGGGTATGTCCGGCTTTCAACTGTGCCGTGATATAGGCCTATACACCATGACGAGGCGTCCCGTTATTGTAAAATAACAGGTAGTGATGTAATAAGGAAGTGATGTAATGATGTAATGAAGTAAAGATGTAAAGATGTAATGATGTGGCTTACCCCAGTCGCCAACAACAATTGGATATTAGTTGATTTCCTCTATAACAATATATATATATTTTTATTGACTTTGTGAAATTTAAATATAATTAGTTTGTTGACACATCTGAGTGATGGAACATAAAAGTACCATCATATATTCAGTATATATTTTGGTACTTTTGTTCCATTTTGTGGACAGGAAAGCGAAGCAACAGACAACGTCGGTTTGAAAAGGGGAAGGAATGAGACACAGTTCAAACCCGGGGTCCCTACAAGACGCTCTATCGGCTGCCTCGGTCAATCCACACGCTAAAATAACAACATATTTCATTCCAAAGAACCTCCACCTGGAGCGCAGAGTATTCTGTACTCAATCTGCAGACGTGTAACAAAACACAGAGGACTCCGCCACTCTGCCACTTCTGGTTACTTTAGTTGGTTTGGCTCTGGGCCCGGGGATATCCACACTCAAGGTGTCTGCCGCCGTTGTTTGTTCAAGTTCCTTTTGAATCAAGTGTGTGTCGACGTTGTTGAACGGTGAAGAAGGACACATTGAGAGAGAGAGAGAGAGAGAGAGAGAGAGCGCGCTAGGATATACATAGTTAATGTTTGTCATGTGACAGTATTAAATCGGTCGCATATAATGATGTGTGTTTGACACACTCATAGGGTGATGCTATCTCAGAGATCATTACCGGCCCGGAGATGATGGCTAGGATAATGCAGTGTCGTGGGTCTGACTTGACCCAGATGGAGAAACGTGTCTTGCGCTGAGTGACATTTACGTGGTTCTCAAGCCCTCCGAAGTCCAAGCAGACGATGGCCTTTCTTTACCCTAGTGAGATGCTATGAGACGCTGATGCTGAACGGGTGACTGTGTGGAGGAGGGGTTAGGGGTGTGTGTGGGGGGGGGGGGGGGTAGTCTATCAAGGACCCCCCCCCCTGCCTCCCTCTCTCCCCCCCACGGCGCTGCAGCAGCATCTAATAGCTAGTGACATGCTCCGTGCTCTCCCTCCCACTCTCTCTATTTCTCCCTACCTCTCCTCGCCCACAACCACCGCCCCGGAGGGGCAACCTCAGAGGCCCATTACCCCCGGCAGGAAGCCCCCTCCAGCATGGAGCTCCGTCAACAGACGAGTTGTGTCCTCGTGAAGTGCAATGCCCTACGCCAAAGAAAACAAACACACACAGTAAACCTGCACACGCATACAAGGGAACGCCAAATAGATTGTTAGCCATTAAGCGCGGTGACACGTAGCACGAGGATCGAGATTAGCCGAGACGGTGAATTAAAAGCTCTGCTCTTTGCTGAGCAGTAGAACTGTTGAGTATCCAAAGCTTGGTACAATGAGAACCCGTCGGGTGAAATTATGTATTTAGACGAGGAATAAAAGCACACCAGCGGGGAACCTGACATGATATTTCGATAGACCGAAGTGGAATGAAATCCATATTTGTTAAACCTGCAATATGTAAGTTGTTATCAGGTCGTGAGCATGTCAGCCAGGGAACACTGAAATATTTTTAACCTGAGGAAAATAATCCCCGGAATGGATTGACACAGAGAGATATTTTTGAATGGAGTAAAAGCAGCAGTAGAAGTGTTACATAATGCTGGTTTAAGGCATGCAGACTCCACCAGCAGCAATAATAAGCAATAGTGGATGCAGTGTGTAACAATGTGGACATGGATCTATGATAATGTAATAATTCATTTGTTCATCAGCGATATTTTGTTTGCAAAAGGTATACCACTACTTTACTGGCATATAACACCATCTTTCTATTTTAGTAAAGGGTAATGGCATTTTTGCTTCCTTTCCGAAGACCATAATATCCTCTGGCCTGGACAAAATCAAATATAACATATAATATAACATTATGTGAAAAGGATCTTCGGAAAAGGAAATAGCACTGAGTAACCATGAACATCGTTTCCAAATAGGGAAAGTTTTGTCCTTTGACCATTCAGAATGTCTGTGTGGAAAAAAGGAGAAGAATGAATGAATATGGATCGGCCTTCCAGCAGTCCGGAGCCTTTAAGATCTTACTTCAATGGGGATTGGCAAAAAATATATGTCTAACCTCGAGTAGAAATATAAATGGTGATTGAAGGGTGAATGTATACTACCCCTTTAACCTGTGTTGGTGGGTCTGGCTCTACCTGATTCTGACAATTTAATCTGACAGAAAAGTGAAGGATGAAGCATGTTTTGAATGCTAGAAGTGTAGGTTGTTCAGATATGGATATAAATACGCTCATAATTATGAATAGCATGAAGGGATTGTATGCGAATGTGAAATGTTTTGACAATTGCATGTTGTGTGTGTGTGTGCGTGTGTGTGTGTGTGTGTGTGTGTGTGTGTGTGTGTGTGTGTGTGTGTGTGTGTACGTGTGTGTGTGTCAACCATTTCTGCCATTGCTACTTGCTGGAAGTTGCCATGCAGGACGGATGATACATACATATGTCTGTTGAAACCTGATTCAAAATGTGGATCAAGCCTGATCTCAAGACGGAAGGTTGTTTTGGTCAAAAGGGAAAACAAACCTGTAATGGAGTCAGACAACAATAACAGGTGCTGCGACCGCTTGACTGACGTGGAGGACGTGAGGAGGTCACAGAATAATGACTTAATAGTCACCGTAGCGTCGAAACCGTATTATCTCTAACCCCGCGTTTCAAATATAAAAGGTCTCTCTCTCTCTCTCTCTCTCTCTCTCTCTCTCTCTCTCTCTCTCTCTCTCTCTCTCTCTCTCTCTCTCTCTCTCTCTCTCTCTCTTCTCTTCTCTCACTCTCTCTCTGCGGCCGTCGCGGGGGCGCTTACAAAGTGACTTGACGGTTGTGTGCTAAGATAACTGCACCTCGACATCCTGCCCCGCTGGCATCTCCCAGACAATTCGCCTGACATCCGCCGCGACGCAACGGTGGCCGTTCTGGAGTGCAGTCACAGGACCTGCACTTACAGCACCCGACGGTGCCACACTCAGAGTGCTCGTCCGGACACACGGAAAAGACAACGAGGCCAGACAGCGGTGGGAGCCAACAGGAGCCACACAGTCTGTTGTTTACCCTTATTGCCGGGAGGTATAATTGAGGGATAATTGTTATGGCTGTTATCTTTGCTCCTTCTATGAATGTTGTAGGGAGGGAAAAGCATGGCTGACAGCGATGTTGTTGTCTGTTCAGCCCCCCCCGGCAGCAGTGTAACAACGGTGTATAACACACGTTTTTGACTATCAGGTCACGTAGAGATCTGTATATTATTCAACTGAATATTACAATGTGATTTGTAAGTAATTACCGGTGAAAATGACATGAGACCTTGGGGTTGGCCTGATGTTCCTCACCTGCTAACATTATTGTCGTGCAATACGTATGGAACTACAAAGGCTGCACTGCCACAGAACTGAAGTTCAACTTTGAACTTCTTTGAAGCAGTAGGGGAATCAAAGAGGACACGTCAAGTACGGTTAGGAAAGTGGTTTGTGGCGGAGGACAGGATACAATATTGGTAGTTGCAGTTGGATGTCTGTGTTGTGTTGCAGTGGATGTGACAAATCTTTTACCCATGGGTGGCGGCAGGTCTCTTGTTCATGGGCACAGTTGGATTACAATTGGGAAATATACTTTCATCTTCATATGAATGGTTACTTACACGTCCGTGTTACTTATGATTAAAGAAAAGACGCTAGATCATACTTATGGATCGATCTATAGATTTCCATTTAGGTGGCGATAGAATTCCAGCATAACAAGTAAGGCTGTGTTCTGGTTATATATACAGTATATTTCATATAGTACTGCATTATCATGTATTGACGGAGGTTTGCATTTAAAGAAAATAAACAATATTTGATGCATCTGTTCATTTTGTTATATATCAGAAAGTACAGATATGTGCACGCTTGCATGAGTGCGTTTGTGTGTGTGTGTGTGTGTGTGCGTGCTTGTGGTGTGTGTGTGTTTTGTGTGTGTGTGGTGTGTCTGTTGGCAAGATCAACTGAAAGCATGTGCATCCATCTTGCTGCCCTTTCAAGTGAAAACCAATGTAGTGTGCAGACTGTGTTTGTTTGGGCTTGTCTGACTCCTGGTCAATTTCAAAGCGCGGTGGTGCAGGCTGTCCCCCCTCTGCCCCGCCCCGTCTGTTGGGTTCTGCATCTTCCCGTCTGTGATGCACCCGATAGGACTGTGACACAACATGGTTCTGTTTAGCGGCGCTTTTAATAGCAGTGATGCTAGTGATTCTTGTGGTCACACTGCAGAACTGTTACATCTCGAGTGTTCTTCTCGTGTTCTCACGCCCGCCCATGTTGGATCTTGAACTGTGTTGGTGCTTTTTCTATTTTGGAACTGTGTGCAGTATGCAGTGAGAAAATCACAGCACACAGATGCAGCTGCCGCACCAGCTTTCAAAACACTAAGCACGATAATGCGATTTGCAAATCTTGTGTAATCTGCTGATAAACATTTCACTGGATTTGATGATATTAGCATCGCAAACTCTGTCAAAACAGATTAGAAATGTTAAATTAGAAGAAATACATGACACGAGTTGCATATTCCTATCTAAATGCATATTTCTAAGCAAATGTAATTTGGATTATCACAAACTATTTCTCACTATTTGAAATATGCAAAACAGACTTTTGTGATTTGCTGCAGATAAAGGTTAGTCATCAACATTCTAATCAAAGGTTGAATCATTTCATTTGAAAGAGTGCGTGAGTGACTAGAAACAAAACAGGCAGCATATCAATGGAGTTCCATTTATTTGTTGGCATCTGAAGTGCTCCTACAACTCCTACTTCATCTATATGACCGTAGAAAGAAAGCAATTCTAAAAACCGTTGACACACGCCACTTGACGTTAACAATACATGACGCACAAAACAAAGAAGAGGAGAGATACAGGAGAGGATGGAGAAGAGAAGAAGAGAGATACAGGAGAGGACGGAGAGGAGATGCAGGGGAGGATGGAGAGGAGGAGAGGAGAGAAACAGGAGGGGATGGAGAAGAGAAGAAGAGAGATACAGGAGAGGATGGAGAGGAGATGCAGGGGAGGATGGAGAGGAGGAGAGGAGAGAAACAGGAGGGGATGGAGAGGAGGAGAGGAGAGAAACAGGAGGGGATGGAGAGGAGAAGAGGAGAGAAACAGGAGGGGATGGAGAGGAGGAGAGGAGAGAAACAGGAGGGGATGGAGAGGAGAAGAGGAGAGAAACAGGAGGGGATGGAGAGGAGAAGAGGAGAGAAACAGGAGTGGATGGAGAGGAGAAGAGGAGATATGCAGGAGAGGATGGAGAGGAGGAGAGGAGAGAAACAGGAGGGGATGGCGAGGAGAAGAGGAGAGATGCAGAAGAGGACGGAGAGGAGAGATACAGGAGAGGATGGAGCGTGTAGAAGAGGAGAGATACAGCAAAGATGTAATGGCAGACACAAGGCAGGGCTTTGGGCATCGTTCAGAGCTGGACACGCTGTGATCTAGGCCATGGGAGAGATATGAAACCATTGCCTCCTATGTAAGTCACATGGGTCTATGGGAAACGCATCAGAGCTTGATCAGAGCATGATTGAAGAAGATTCCAGCTCTGGCTGTGTCGTGTTCCATCCTCGCTCAGGCGTTTATTTTATTTTATCGGGGAGTACAACGGACAATAGGCTTTCATTCCGCACATTTTGAAGTGATTCTGTTAGATTAATATTGATGTTCTAATAGCTTTTACAATTGCCTCGTAACTAGAGTGAGAGAGAAAGCTAGTCCAGTCAAGTTAAACTACCAGGGCTCCAGCTACTTAATCACGATTAAACAACCTGGACAAGGGCAGGGACAGAGACAGAGAGAGGAAGCCAGAGAAAGAGTGGGCGGCCGAGTGAGAGAGAGTGAGAGAGAGTGAGAGAGAGAGAGAGAGAGAGAGAGAGAGAGAGAGAGAGAGAGAGAGAGAGAGAGAGAGAGAGAGAGAGAGAGAGAGAGAGAGAGAGAGAGAGAGAGAGAGAGAGAGAGAGAGAGAGAGAGAGAGAGAGAGAGAGAGAGAGAGAGAGAGAGAGAGGCCGACAACACAAATTAATATTGAATTCCATTAGGTCAAGCGGTGCGTGGCGCCTTATTTCAAAAATCCTCCAGAAGAGGAAATCCCTCTTTAGACTTGTCTTCTTTGGGTTCATTCTCATCCAGCATTCACCATGTCTGCGGCGGCCTCCCGGAGGCTAAAGGAGATATTAGGTGAATTAGCTTGACAGCGCATCAAGCCTGCGCTACGCTACTCTCCGCGTTACAGCCTGCATGCTTCACGCTGGCCTGCAGGTTGGACAGGCAGTACCAGGGGAATGTGTGTGTGTGTGTGTGTATGTGTTTCTTTCTTTATGTATCAGTGATTGTATGTTTGTGTGTGCATGCGTGCGTACATGCGTGTGTTTGTATGAGTCATTGCTTGTGTTTGTGCGCGTGTATGTGTGCCTTGTGGGTGTGCATAGTGATTGCGTGTGTGTATGTGTGCACACATCTACATTTGTGTCAGGGATAAGGAACGCATACTCACCTGTGTGTGTGTGTGTGTGTGTATGTGTGTGTGTGTGTGCGTCTGCATACGTGTGTGTGCGTTTGTGTGCGTGTGTGTGTGTGTGCATGTGTGTCTGTCTGTCTGTGTGTGTGTGTGCGTTTGTGTGCATGTCTGTGTGTGTTTGTGTGTGTGTGTGTGTGTGTGTGTGTATGTGTGTGTGCGTGGGTGGGTGAAGAGAACCGTACTGGATGTGGATGTGGATGGATGTGGATGTGTCACTCAACCTTGTTTACAACTCACCGGCTATCGCACTAGTAGCACTGACGTTGTATGCATCTGTGTTGAGTTTGCACCCAAATTAAAATCTCCAAGTCTCGGCAGCTTGTCGGTAAAGACTTCTGGGCCATTGTGATTCCAAGCCATTGTTTTGGAGAAGGGAATACGAGTCCTTTTTTTGTCCCTCTGTGGCTGAAACGAAACGTCAAGGAATTGCGTCAGTGTGCGGCTGAATCATCGGTGGCGCTCAAACAAACATCTTGTTTGAATCCCGCCCGAGACACGGATCTGGAAAGCAACCGTGACCTCGCTAACAGACACTCACATTCCCGGGGTTCATTTCTATCTCCGGCTGTCTGGCGACAAAAGACTTGCCAAGGAGGAGCGTTATTGTTTTTATAAATAGCTTGGTGGCTTTTGTGGGGAATCATGGAGGAAATCCTGAAATGGAACACATAGGCATCTCACAAACGGTTATACGGTCGTATATGACATGCGCAAGGCGATGTATCCACCAGTTCACACCATGGTTTTGATACCGTGAAATCCTGCAATCCTGCAATCCTGCTCGGAAACATCAAATACAGGCATAGCAACACAGCATACACAGCATAGCAAACGGGCTCAGGGAGAGAAATATAAAAAACGCTACAAAAAAAGGTGTAGCACCAGAAGCCTTCCTCTTTGACCGGCCGCGCAGCCCTTTTGAATTCAGCGTATTCCGACACCACATGTGGCGAAAAGTTGATATTCTCCTGGAAGCTTGGAGGCCTACGGTGGTGAAGCTTCCCTTCACCTGATTGGACGGAATCTTTGGTGGTCCGGCTCGCGGGAGGCAGGGGGGGAGCGTGGAATTGGAATCCCGTTGTTCCGCGCGGCTCTCCTTGGGTTGAAAGGCGTGAGTCTCAGGCTTGTCAAAAAGTGAGGCATTTTTCACCGTCACCGTCACCGTGTTTGAGAAGCTCATCGTTTCGACGCCCCCCCCGAGGGGGAAGTTTCTCCTTTGACTTATGAATCATTTGCCTTTCATGAGAAATATTGCCGGTTTAGCTCATTTAGTCATTTTTGAAGTCGAGTTTACGGTTTACTGCCCCTAGACCCTGTTGTGGTTATTTATTAATCCAGGACATGGCAAGTGAAACCATTTAGAGCCAAATATATACAAGCATCCCGTATATTTGGTCTATTATTCTTCCTGGAAAGCGTTTTGTGTTTGGATGACAGATAACCCACCCGCCCATTCCCCGTCATCTCAAAATTGTGTCGGGGACGATTTGTGGTATTAAATAAACGTTGAAGTCGACGTGTCCCATATCAAGTTCCCGAGAGACGGTGAACACTGCTGATCGTCAAGATTCTGCGAGCGTACGCCGATGCGTATCCACCTTCCCACCGGTGACACCCTCAGAGCGCCTCACAGATCCAACAACATCCCATAACCCTTCAGATCCCCCCGCTCAGACAGATGCCTCGACGGGTGTCTGGGTAGCCAAGTGAACAATGGCTCTGCAATAAAACAATGTCCACATAAGGGCGGGAAAAGGCCGTAACCGAAGGCAACCGAGTCATTAAGGGAAGGCATTTGCTTAGTTTTAAAAGTACACTTAGAAGTACGCATAAAGAGTTCAGCGGTTAGGCGGCGGGAAAGCACCGAGCTAGCGACGGTATTAAGTAACTAGATCATAGGAAGTGTGTTGTTGTGTGTGTGTGTGTGTGTGTGTGTGTGTGAGTGTTTCGCCTGTTAAGTCCACAGGACTCCAGCGGTCAGCAGTGTTTTCATTCATAGCGAGTAGCGCTAGGCGGCGGGATCGTTTGGGATTAGCAGCTTAGCGCAGGGATGCTATGAGGGTGGTCAGCAGGGCTGCTGCTGCTGCTACTGCAACTTCTAATCAGGGGACAGGATTTGTTGAACAGTCTCCCTTCAACAAAACTGCATTGGGTGTGTGTGTGTGTGTGTGTGGTTCACTCTCGCTAAACTTCAGGAGCCCACAGAACCCGCTGCCATGCGTGTGGCCGCGTGTCATGGCGAATAACGTCCGCCGCGCTTCGTCACTTTTCTCCGAGAGCCCCGTTTTGAAAGGGAAGATTATGTGTGAAATGACATTTCCTGTCACATGACGCTGTCTCATGCCCTTAAGAGCATCTTACTCGCTTCTTTGATAAATGGGATTTCTTTCCCCTCCCCTCCGCCTCCTCCACCTTCCCCTCCTCTCCGAGACCAGAGGAGCGGTAGGAGGGGGGGGGGATGTGGTGCTGCTGGCTGACGTCTTACTGCTACTGGTGGTGGTGGTGGTGGTGGTCCCGGTTTGGGTTCCAGTAAATAGAAACGTCCAACACATGCTTACACTTGATCCATCACCTCCAAGGGCGGCCGGCCGTGTGTTGCAGCAGTTACACCTGCTGTGTTTCTCTAGCGAGCGCTGTCGTGCTCCGTTAGTCCGCTCATCAATATCAGCATCCAAAGGATACTCAGAAGCAGGGGCTGTGAGGGAGGCCGGGGCAGTTTATTGATATTATATTCCTTTTGATTATATTCGAATATATAATGCTTAAAAAAAGATAGAATATATATACAGTTTAATATATGTATATATGTATATATTTCTTTTTTTTCAAAGGAACTGAAAATATGAGATTAAAGAGAACTTCAGGGGGGGGGGGGCCAAGCCCAGAAGCTGCAAGGGGCCGAGTTATATGTCTTGTTTCCTGTTTCCTTATGGATATATTCTACCGAAAATCGATGAAACCTGAAACGCCCGGATTTGAGCGTTGTCTTACCATCATCTGGTACTGCTCTCGGATACTGGATGGCAGATGTTGTGGAAGGCTGGCATCATGAATGGCATGTAGTAGCTTGTATACCTCGATCATATCTCCTCTTATAGCGTGGATATCATCCACGAAAAGGATTGGCTTCACCGTGGCTTCACATCAGTGACAGTAAACAGTAAATAAATGAATGTCAGTTTCGTGGGGCCCATTTCATTTGAAAAAAAAGTGTCTGTGTGTGTGTGTGTGTGTCTGTGTGTGTAGTGATACCAGCAGGGGAGCGTGGTCATAGTCATCTCCCCCAGAGTCCGTTGGGAATCCATTAGGAAGATGGCAGGAGGGGGAAGGAGAGTCACATTTTTAGCTTGTGCTTGAAAACGATTTCATTCTGTTCAATCGGCAGCCCGGAGGGGGGGGGGGGGGGTTTAATCGGTAAAATACTCTTCTAAGTGTGAATATTATTTGCTTAACAGCCTTGTCGTCTGCTGACTAGATACTCACCTCTGTACGTCGCTACACGATGGAAGCATGAACGGCCGTTCATAGTTCAGTCATCCCCACGTCCGTACTATTTTGTAAGACGTTCTGTTTCTTCACCCGCACCATGTTTATGTGCAGTATATTATCTTGGTCCACATAAAGAAAACAACACACTCAAGTAGTCTTCCTCGTATGGTTCATTTACCGTTCTTTACAGCGCCGGCAACTCTCATCAGTACTGCAGCAAACAACCGTCTTTATTGAACATGCTTCGCGCCAGAAAGTAGCAACATACATACATATCACGTGATTGACATGTGTCACACGTGTACACAGGACAACGTAACTCTTATAATAGAGGTGCACAAAGTATTATTAATGTAAAACATGTACTATGAGCGCATACTCATTTTAACATATGAGAACACATATCTTAACATATTTACTATTTACGAGATGCTTTTTTATCCGAAGCAGCTTTCCGCGAACATGAGATATACAGATAGACGTTCAGACAGGTAGGGGGTGGGGCCGTCTTCCCGAGGGACGTCCACAGGTAGACAGGAGGCGGACACAAGGGATCGGAAAAAAAACCCAGAGGCGGCTAGTTCCACGTCACGAGCACATTGTGAAGCCAACAAAGCAACACACTCTCAATCTCTCGCCGTAATAAGACGTCCTCGAGGCTCTCAGCGTTTCCTGCCCCGTCCTGAATGCTCTCCCCCCCCCCCCCCCCCCCCCTTCTCCTCCTCCCACCCCCCCTCCTCCGCCCTACCCCCCCTCCTAATTGGCTGGCTTCAAAAACTGGCTGCCCGCCGCGGTCTCCCTCAAATTGTCTGTCTTGAGCAACGCTCGGAGATGGCGGTTCACTTTCCTCCCGGAATTAATTTGAATGCACAAAAAAAAAAGGGGGGCTTTTGTTTTCCCAGGGTTTGCTTGTCTGCGCCGCGTGAAGAATGATGTCACACTTTCGAGCCAGTGAAGAAAAAAGTAATTTATTTTCATACCCTCACTCCCATAAGTTGCAGACAGACAGACACCGGGTGCCTGTCTGTCTGTCTGTCCGTCTGTCTGTCTGTCTGTCTGTCTGTCTGTCTGTCTGCTTTCCTCGCAAAACCAATCTCTCTCTCTCTGCAATGAAGCCCTGTTGTGCCGTCACTATCTCTTCTCACCAGGAGAGGAGGGTCCAGGGTCCAAAATTCAAACGGTTTGATTAAATATAATATAGTTTTAATTCAGAACAGTGTTTATTAACATCCGGGGGGGGGATCAATACACTCACAATTGCTCTCAAAATGTGTGATACAAAAAAATGACCATGCAAAATGGAGGATGGAACTCAAATGAGAACAGACGACCGAGGGGTGAGAGGAGGTCGAAGGAGGACCCCCCCCCCCCCCCCCCCAAGGGAGAGCCCTAACGGAGCGCCTGTGGCCGCTTCTCCATCGGAAAACAACAAAATCACAATTACGTTTGAAAAAAAAAACAACCCAAACCACAACTGCGGTGAAATTGCAGCCGTGTGACGAAAATGGGACTTGTGACGTGTGTGTGTGTGTGTGTGTGTGTGTGTGTGTGTGTGTGTGGTGTGTGTGTGTGTGTGTGTGTGTGTGTGTGTGTGTGTGTGTGTGTGTGTGTGTGTGTGTGTGTGTGTGTGTGTGTGTGACTCACCGCAAGTCCTTCAGACGATCAAAACTACAATGAAGCGAAACCCTCCGCACCATTTGTCCTTGTTACCTGTGTGTGTCTGTCCCCGTCCCCCCCCGTCCCCCCCCGTCCCCCCCCGTCCCCCCCCCCCCCCGACAACACAGATAGGTCATTTCTTTCTCTTTGCTTTCGTGTTTTGTGCCATTCTCGAGTTATTGTTTGAGAAAATGGAAGAAAACAAACTCCTGGGTCCTGTCTACTCCAGCGCCAGTCGGTCAGCATAAGGCTAATGATATGTGACAACAATATGGCATTGAATGTTTATAATAATAATCATATTGCCATACTGAAGGCAGGGAATACACTCCCAGGGCTCGGGAATCGGCTTCAAATCCGGCAACCCTGGGTGAAGATAGTGAGTGGGCTTCATTGCGGTGCTCAAGGGCACTTCAGCAGAATGGATATACAGTCTGTGGGGATAACAGTCGGTCTGAAGGACAGACTGTGTGTCTGATTGCTACATTCATACCTTCCTATCTGTCCTCCCCATTCACAACACGCCTATCTCTCTCTCTCTCCCTCCTTTTCTCCATCTCTCTCTCTCTCTCTCCCTCCTTTTCTCCATCTCTCTTTCTTTCTCTCTCTCTCTCTCTCTCTCTCTCTCTCTCTCTCTCTCTCTCTCTCTCTCTCTCGCTCTCGCTCTCCGCCATGCTCATTTAACACAAGGAGAAAACGGAACAAAAAAACACCCAAAAATAAATAGAATAATAATAAATAAATATATATATATATGAACAGGATCCCGTAGCCGCTTGGTTTAATACCGGCCCCGGGTCCCCTTGATGCAGTGCTTTGAGGCTGAGCCACACACTCTCTCTCTCTCTCTCTCTCTCTCTCTCTCTCTCTCTCTCTCTCTCTCTCTCTCTCTCTCTCTCTCTCTCTCCAGCACAGATGGCGGACATTTTACATAGTAGTTGACGGTTGAGTCGTCTTTCATCACTCCAATCTCCCAACCGACCGGGATGGAGTGAAATAAATCCCGTAGGATTCAGGGTTTGAGAAATGAATCGATGGATATTATTGGATTTTTTGTTGGGTGTTGGTGGGGGTGGTGGGGGTGGGGGTGGGGGTGGTGGTGGTGGTGGGGGTGGGGGTGGTGGGGGTGGTGGTGGTGGTGGTGGTGGGGGTGGGGGGTGGTGGTGGTGGGGGTGGGGGGAGGAGTGGGGGTTGATCCTCCATCCTATCCCGTGTGTGTGTGAACGCTGATGGACACTTCTAGGTCAGCCCCTTCTACGTGTTCCTGGCCAGCGCTCCACAAAGTACTCCTAGTAGTATTAGTCACGCAGTCGTGATGAAACAACAACAACAACAAGCACACGTTCCCATTCCTCCAGTGTGTGCTTTTAAACAAATCAAGCGGAACGACCGAGTGTCTGACGTCGTCGTCGACGTCGTCGTCGTCTATTTTTAACAGCGGCAGCGTGTGTTGGTCTTCCAGAGACAGCTGGTCTCAGGCAAGGAGGTGGCTCTTCTTCTTCTTCTTCTTCTTCTTCTTCTTCTTCTTCTTCTTCTTCTTCTCTTCTTCTTCTTCTCTTCTTCTTCTTCTTCTTCTTCTTCTTCTTCTTCTTCTTCTTCTTCTGACGTAGAACACACTTGGCCGTTCACCGGGCTGTATTTACGTTTCGGCGAGTCATCCTCGCGTGGGTGCTATTGTTAATACCGTTATTATTATTATTATTATTATTATTATTATTATTATTATTATTATTATTATTTTCTGCTGACGGTCACCCGCTAAGTAGTAGTTAGTAGTAGTTTTTTTGTCAACTTTTTTTACATCTTATTTAACCACTGCACATTATATATTACCAGGCACTTTACTGCCACATTTGCACTCTGGTTAGATGCCAAATTATTTTTGCTGTACTGTACTTGTAGTACCGTACTGTACCGTGCAATGACAATCAATTTTGATTGAATTGAATCTAATCTAAATAATCTATTCATCCACCGGCAGTGTACCGGTCCCTCCTCCAAAACCATTCAGCGTGTGTGAGCTGCCCGAGAGGTGCAGTCAATCATCAGCCACATATTAGCTGTATCGGGCCTGGGATTGCTGGAGCAGCACTCCTCCCATGGGTTTCAGATGAGGATACAGCAGAGTGGAGAGCTAACAGGAGAGAGAGAGAAAGGGGCCCAGGTCTTAATCTTAACACACAGAAACACATGCACGCAGACACGCACGCACACACGCACACGCACACGCACACGCACAGGCACAGGCACAGGCACACGACAAGAGAGAGAGACTCTGTAGGGATGTTATTTTTAGAGGTGACTTTTACACATAGCCGGGCTGATCAGAGAGCGTGAGGTCTAGGGGTTCCTTGTCTCAGTGCAGAGCTCCGCGACTGAGCCGCGCGGTGTGTTGACGAGCGCTGTGTTTACACGTGGTGCCGTCCTGTTTCACATTCTACCGCGCTGATTTACATGCTAACGAGGCGGGGCACGTGTGAATCAGCATCTGCGGTGTTTAATCTCTCATGAAAGTGGTTCGCAGCACACAGTAAACCAAAAAGTAAGTAAACAAGTGTAATTTGTGTAATAAGCAGAGAGGAGTGTAATTGATAACGCTCTCCATTTCCCCGCGCAGGAAGGTACAGAATCGCTTTCCATCATCTCAGAGCTTCTTGGACTTACTGTCCTCCTGCTTGATCTAGAGATCCCCGCATGCCATAAAGGTCCATATCTTTATGGGTATTCTCAGACAACATCTCATTGGGTAGGAGCCTGTGGTCTTGTTAAATCTTTCATGGGGAGGATGGTAGAGATGCGGAGAGGGGGGAGGGGAGGATTTCTTTACTGTCTCCATGCTGGATATTACAATATTTGCCCAAATAAATCGATATAGTGAGCTGAAATATTAACCGTCGAGGAACATTTCCGTTCCCTTAACCTTCTTCTCCCTCGACGAAGGTTCTTCAAAACCTCCTGTGTGTGGACATGCTAACGAACGCACAACTTGGGTGCGCTGACGTCCATCTCTGCTAACCACCTACTAATCTCAGTCTCCATTGACTAACTTACATATTAACATGAATTACAGTGTATGTCATCAAATAAATGAAGTGGAATTATTATTAATGTTGTTATTATTATTATTATTATTATTATTATTATTATTATTATTAATATATACGCCTTAGAACTAGGTTGAATCCCCTCGTGTGGTCATTGCCACAAAAGGACGTGCTTGCTACTTCCTACTAGGAGGAGAGGAGGGAGCCGTGAATGGATGGGCGGCTCCTACACACCATATGTTCAGGGACCGGGGACCGGGGAGCAGGGGCCCTCACCAAGGCAGAGACATAGAGTAGAATCATTTAAACGCTCCCTCCAAGAACCCTGAGAGCCACTGAACTGGCAGTTGCTCAGCTTCTATATAGTCTCCCCCGGCGCGTAGCTGACTAGTATATCAGAAGGAAGGAAGAGAGAGAAAAAAAGTAAACACTCTGTAAACAAAACTCTGTTTCAGAGCTTCGCCCAAAGCCCTTAAGGACGGCGGTATGTAGACGCCACCTTTCAGTTTCCCTCCACGTTTCTGTTCTAAACGTTGGGAACCATTGTACAAATACCGTGAGATCAGAAAACGGGCGTGTGTGTGTGTGTGTGTGTGTGTGTGTGTGTGTGTGTGTGCACGTGTGTGCACGTGTGTGTGTGTGTGCAGTGTGTGTGGCTGGACAAAACAGCTTCAATCGATGTGCGGGAGAGAAACTAACACTGCAACAACAACAACAACCCTCTAAACTCCCCCCTAGAAAAAAAAGAACGACAACAAACGGAGATGTCCGTCAAGCCAAAGCCACGGACCGCTACACACCAAGAAACCATTCCATTCCACCCCCCCCCTCCCCCCCTCCCCCCCTCCCCCCCTCCCCCGATGAGTGGTCCCCCCCCCCGATGAGTGGAAGAACCACTCATCCATTAGTATGCCGATGCACCGGACACACTGCTGTCAGAGACTCATCATGACGTGTACGATCAAGCAGGAGAGAGACGACGTCATGTAAGAAGAAACATATATATATATATATATATATATATATATATATATATATATATATATATATATATATATATATATATTTTACTCCCGGTGGGAATAGCACATTGTAGGGAAGCTGCATTTGATTAGGTATATAGACCAGAGAGAGCCACGTGAAATCACTGTGACAGTGTTGGTGGGTCGCCTATAGAACATATAGGGAGGTGGTGATGGTGGTGATGGTGGTGATGGTGGTGGATGGTGGTGGTGGTGATGGTGGTGATGGTGGTGATGGTGGTGATGGTGGTGATGGTGGTGATGGTGGTGAGGTGATGGTGGTGATGGTGGTGGTGATGGTGGTGGTGGTGATGATGGTGGTGGTGGAGGTGATGGTGGTGATGGTGGTGGTGGAGGTGATGGTGGTGGTGATGGTGGTGGAGGTGATGGTGGTGGTGATGGTGGTGGAGGTGATGGTGGTGATGGTGGTGGTGGTGGTGGTGATGGTGGTGGTGGTGGAGGTGATGGTGGTGGTGGAGGTGATGGTGGTGATGGTGGTGGTGATGGTGGTGGTGATGGTGGTGGTGGTGATGATGGTGGTGGTGGTGGAGGTGATGATGGTGTTGGTGGGCGTGGTGGTGATGTTGGGGCTGGAGGAGGTGGTGGTGATGTTGGAGGTGGTGGTGATGATGGCGGTTAGAGGAGGTGGTGGTGGAAGTGGAGGAGGTGGTGGTGGGGAGTTGGTGGAGGTGGTGGTGATGGTCGCCACAGGGTGATTCAACCGGAAGTGACTTTTCTTACACCCATGAGCAAAAGATTGCTCCAGCCGCTGTTCTTTTGCTCCAATTTCCCAGTTTCCCAACCCAACCTATTAGTTTCCTGAGGCAAGCCAAGGCTTTGTCTTATGATCCATGGTGTGTGCGTGCATGCATGTGTATGTGTGTGTGTGTGTGTGTGTGTGTGAGCCTGTGAATGTGTGCACCAAAGGGGGTTGTGTGTGTGTGTGTGTGTGTGTGTGTGTGTGTGTGTGTGTGTGTGTGTGTGTGTGTGTGTGTGTGTGTGTGTGTGTGTGTGTGTGTGTGTGTGTGTGTGTGTGTGTGTGTGTGTGTGTGTGTGTGTGTGTGTGTGTGTGGGTACGTGCATTGATTGCTCACTGCACTGTTGTGGGCTTTACATCAGGTCACGGAAGCTCATTATCAGGAACACACACTCTCGCCTGCCTTTTGGCAGCCCCGCCGAAAAGCATGCGTTGGAATTGTTGCATAGGGAGGTGGGGGGGGGGGGGGGGTTAGAAGCAAAGTGCAGCCGTGGCTTTGACAGCAGACAGCAAGACCTTCTGTGATCTTTGACTCGCCAGGGATTAGCTGAGCATCCTGTTTGCAAGGAGCAGGTATTCACACTGTCAATATCTCCTTCTTGGTTGTTTATTGGTGAATAATCACTATATCATATGTCATCATCAAGTATTTTACTATCTGTTCTTCATCCACCTATATATATATATATATATATATATATATATATAAACGTATATAGGTGTATGAAGAACAAATAGTTAGTAAATAGTAGAAGTCGGTAAGTTTAAAAGTTGTGTTCTCAGTGAGGTTATTGTGTCTATTGGAATGTGTGAAATAGTACCAAGCTGATTGATGGTCTGCTGAGTGTGGTCTTTGCGTTGTGTTGTTTTTAAATGTATTTGATGTTGTTTATGTTTATGTGGTCATTTATTCCACTGTGATACTGTAACAGAACACTGTCATCCACAAGCCACTGAACATTCTTGTCAAATTGTGTTTTGAAAATCAATAAACAAAGTAAAAAATAGATATATCATAAACATTAAAACAGTATGGAAAAAAAAAGCATGTCATGAATTTTCCCCACGCACCTGCACACAAACAAACACAAACACATTCCATCGATTAGTAATTCCCACGGTCATTTAATAAAATCATCTGTCCGCCTCCGCAGGGGGTCTTTGCATCTCCCAGTCGGTGAAGATCCCACGGGAGCCGAGGACCGGGGAGTTTGACAAGATCGTCCGGCGGCTGAGTGAGAACCCCAACGCCCGCGTGGTCATCATCTTCGCCAACGAGGACGACATCAGGTGAGCGCTTCTCCTTCACTCTCCTCCATCATCCCTGGCTCTCCTCCGTCATCCCCCACTCCTCGACAACACACTGCCTCAGCACAATGCATAGGCCCAACAGAGAGGCCTATACCTTGTGTTCATTTGAATGAAGATGCCACAACAAGAAATGTGTTAATTAGAATAAATATACCGCGGTCGTCTCACAACCTCGAAGGTCGCTGGTTCGATCCCCTCAGGCTCCTCCTAGCAAAAGTGTCGAGGTGTCCCTGAGCAAGACACCCTAACCCTAACTGCTCCCGACGTGCCGGCTGTCTCCTTGCGCGGCTGACTCCGCCGTCGGTCAATGAATGTGTGTATTAATGAATGGGTGAATGTGAGGCATTAAAACAATAGGCAGTCCATTTACCATTTAATAATCTATATGTATATATATATCTATATGTATATATATATAAAATATATATATACATACATTTAATATTGTCTTTGGTTTTGTACAGCAATAAAAACAGACACAGACATGGTATGAATGCGTTGTGGTGCATCACATTGTTATGCACGACCGTGATGTAATAACATGACGCTAGATCGGCACACGCTGGATCTGATGAAGGATAAAGGATCTGACTCTCTCCTGGCTGGGGCCATGAGTCCCGGCACTCATTGACTTAATCCAGCCCTGATAGTGGGTAATAGCTGGATATTAAGTAATTATTAAGACACAAAACCTAGGGGGTGGAGAGGAGGATGGGGGAGGGGGGTGGGGGTGGTCAATGTGACTCGTGCCGGGGCCGTGTGAAGAACAAAAGATCCACACTCACAGAGGAAGTTCACAACCGTACAATGAATATTCATAATATGATACACAGCTACGGAAAAATGTAATGTAACACGTTACCCTGATGGTCACCACAACACAGGGGGGGGGCGGGGGGTGGGGGGGGGGGCTCTTTGACTGAGATACGTTTCGAGAGTGTCTCCGTGTTGGAAACGTTATTTGTCCACAATAGTTAAGGGGTTAAGTGACACCTTTGTACAAATTGTTGTACTTGAATAAGACAAAACCCTCTGCAAGGCAACATTTCCCAATTGACCTCCAGCTGAATCCAGCTCCAGCTGCCAAATAATAGCTTGACAAAGTGCAAATTACTTAAAGTGCTGTTGAAAACAATAGAAATATAAAACACACTCAATAAATATGTTGTGCGTGTAAATGTTCTCTTTTGCTGTTTTGTAGACGACTGCTGCAGGCGTCTAAGAAAGCCAATCAGACTGGCCATTTCATCTGGGTGGGCTCAGACAGCTGGGGGTCCAAGATATCCCCCATCCTGAACCAGGAAGAGATGGCTGAGGGTGCTGTCACCATCCTGCCCAAGAGACAGTCCATACGAGGTAACCCTGCTGCCTTATCTCCTCCAATAGGTATCCTCTATAGGGGTCCAGGGGAGTCTCCATTCAGACTTCTTGATTACACAACGGATCTGGACTTTTCTATGACCTTGATAGACATTTTGATTATGTAACAAATGTAATAAATTCATCCCTTTAATGAAAATGCTATGTAATGTCATGGCTAATCACTACAGCTATAAAATGGTCAACCGCTGACGTGAAAGTACAGAAATCTTTGGCGCTCTATAATTTATGACAAAGTTGACCCATCCATCTCTGTTGCTTACCGTCTCCAGGTTTCGATCGATACTTTACCAGCCGAACGCTGGAGAACAACAGGCGTAACATTTGGTTTGCTGAGTTCTGGGAAAACAACTTCCAGTGCAAGCTGAGTCGCCACGCACTGAAGAAAGGATCTGGCGTCAAGAAATGCACAAGTGGGTGTACCACACTTGATGAGTATATATACACACCGTGGCTACGGCCGGGCCATAATGTGATTACCATTTAACTCACAAACCATCTCCTTTAAAAATAATCGTCTTTTCTGTTCTTGAAGTTCCAAATCAGAGCACAAGTGCTGCAATCAGGTTGATGCACATTTAAGACAAAATTCAATAGCAAAACCAATCTTGCAACAACAAAAAAAAGCTTTCACTTGCTTAAACCAATGTACACACCAATGTACACACCAATTTACACACCAATTTACACACCATTCATTTTGCAGGCACTCTGTATAAGCCCAAACACACTGACACTGTGCCAATGAGTGACACCCAATGACACGGGCTGGCATTGCTATGAGAAGTCTGAGCAAAGGCCCATATGGCCAGTGGCAGATCCCTTAATGTGCCTGTGTGAGGTTGAAGTTGTATTGAAACGGTAATGGTAGATATTCGTCTTTTGCACCCCGTGGCCTCCATTTCATTAAGCTGTATCACAAAGAGCAATTGATTTGTGGTGCTCATTGGGCTCTTTCATTGGCAGCCCACGGAATCCTGCTGCTATGAGCGGGAACGTAAGCCCTTCGGTGACTATGCGCCTCACTGTTGCAAAGTGCAAAGGCTGTGGAAAGTTTTAACTTTTTCCATGCTCCATTCCCGTATTCAATTGGCCTCATTACGGTCTTTGCCGCAGGTATTAGTTCAGTTTTATCTAAACTATGAGCCGCCAGAAATAGTGGAGGATTAGGGGACAATCGCAGTGGCTGATGCCAAATTGCATTGCGCTAATAGGATTTTTGCTCCCAAATGGCAATGGATGTGCACTGCTGTCAATAGGCAATGCCCTGAAGTCCTTATTAGTGTCCTTGTTCATGCTATTAATCAGACCTGGTTGTCACCACTAGATAATGAATACTGTATTTTTCTACAGAAAAAGAAACTCCAGCGAGCAACTACTTGTTCTTTGAGTCAATTCAGATGTTTCTCCCTCTCTGTTGTGTGCTATTTGACACGTTTCTTTGAGACTGGCACTTTGCGTCAGTCCTTCAAGTGTCTTCAAGTCAGTCGAAGTCATCATGGTGGAAATGCTCCTCTGGCTTCAAGGTCTGTGGGGCGTGCGGTACACACAGAATACAGATCAACATGTCCTTCAAGCAACCTTGACGAAACCTTTTAAAGTCTCGACTCCTGATGCAGTCAGTCAGGATTTTATATGTATCCCGTATTTGACTCAAATATGCCATAAAAATTGCCATAATATAGATCCTCGCCTCAATCCAAATGAAGATAGTAAATATGTGGACCTATATGCAGTAACTTAAACTACACAACATGTTTAACATACAGTATAACCCCACTTTAAAAGGGGTAATCTGTATCAGGGATTTGACAGTTTTGCATAATGTAAATTATACTGAAACTGGCCATCCAAGGAATGTGTAGGCCTAGAAATGCATCATACATACAGCATATTGGATTTTCATGGTAATGGATACTGCAAAACATGACGCTGATGTCCTCAAATACCTTCCAAGAATATCAATTACATCAGATTACACAGGATCAGATTAGATTATGGCTTCCTACCCGACGGACCCGCCAACTCAAGGGCAGACTGCCTCAGAGAGAGGGGGGAGAGATGGGGGCTGTAGTCTCTAATTGTGGTGATCCCCCCCCCCCCCCGTAGAATCGGGGGAGGGGGGAACAACAAACCTGTTTGATATTATGGAGCCAGACTCGCATGGGGTGGGGAGAACTGAGACTGAGAACGACAATAACCCTGGCAACAGCCAATGACATTTGAGATTAACAATGACCAATGGGATGTGAGCTCAAGAGGAAGAAAAGGGGGAACAAACCTGGAGTGCATTCACTGTTTATGACAACAACAACAACAACTGCTACTACAGTTTATACAAGTTATACAAATGATGGGATAGGACAAAATAGGAGTATAGGAGTGAGGTCGTTAAAACATTTAAGTGACTCTGTATCTTGAACTAATTAGTCATGGCTCGGCTTCGGAGGAATGCTGGTGGTATGATGTACAGACACAGTATATGGACCAGTCCGGTATGGTATCTCTTTCTACAGAAACCCTTAGCGTGACCCTTATGTGAGCCGTGTTCCTGCAAGACTTGAAAGGTTTTCAGAGAAGAGGTGTGGACAATCGGTTAGTTTAGGTTCTCCCCCCCTCACGTATTGTCCACGCCTACCGTGGACATCCGACCCGCCGGCGAGGCGAGATGGTCACGACCAGCAAACGTGTAAACGTGTCAAACCGCCAAAGTCGCCCCGTCTTTTAAAAGTCGCCACAGTGTGTCGGAAGGCTTCCGATGATTACGTGTGGGAATTAGCCCTTGGCTTTTTCCGGACAACAGCAGTAAAATATATCAGTAAAATATCTCAAGCATGGCAGATATATGCACATAATTCACAATGGCGTGTGTCTGTTGGCAGGGGGGTCTCCAGGATTTGAGGAGGATATTCGGGGCTTAGCTCAGTGGGGAGGGGGGGCTGGGGGGGGGGGGGGTGGGGGGCTGGTAAACAAGCTATATTGATGTTTTATGTTTTATGATGCACTCTGGTATGTACAGTATATGTATTCAAAGTACACGTCTTCAAACACTGACTCGTTTAAATGTGCTCCTCAAAAATGGTTCCAGATAAATGATGACTTTGTGATTTGAACATATTAGTAGTTAGTAATTAGTATTCATATTAGTATTGAGTAGAAGGAGAATACTTCACAACTGCATTTAACATGTATTGGCATGCTACAGTACCAGACCAGAGAAAAACTATTAAATATATTGATGTTAATGTTTATTGGCATATTACATTTATCTCCAGTTTTATTGATAATTGTTTTGGTGCCTTCCAGGTGATATACATGTACCATACACAATGAACCTTTTCTATGAACAGATCTAGATTGAGGCTCATACCCACTAGGTGGCTGCTACTTGCTCAAAGTGTGGATATATAGGGCTAAAGAAATAATAATAATAATAATAATAATAATAATAAGAACAAATGTGTTAAGAGTGACACTGACAACTTCTGTGATTTAAGGTAACTGCAGTGTTAAAGTCGAAGTAACGTCGACAAAGGACTTTTACTGAACTACTAGTTTGAGAACAATGCTACCATTCGTTTGAATACACAACTGGAGGATACTTTGATTATTTGCATAGTTGCTTTTCTTAGCAGCAAAAACAACAGAACGTGATATTTTAGAATTAGTTTTACTGATAATGTTAATCTGTCAAATATTATATTGTCGTTTAACCGTTGTTAGCATCCCTAATGGGAGCACGTCATAATCTTCAAAATATGAAGTTTGAATTATTTTTTTAATCTCTGACATTCTTGTCATGCACACACTTTGGCTTTAAAGAAAAGGACAAGATGGGAATATATTAGTTCATTTTTTTTTGCATACATAAATAATACATTAAAACTGCTTTATGTAACCTTTTCTACTGCAGCCATTTGCGCCATTAAGCCAAAAATATCCCCATCAATAAAATGTGCCCATCTACGAGTCAATCCTTCCAGAGAATTCTCTCTCTCTCTCTTTAAATCATGTTGTCTGAAAAGTAAACACAATAACTGTAGCTACAACTCCAAAGCCAGCAGAGCCAGTAGCGATTGCTATTGGGAAAATGGACATTGTGCAGGTTTAAATGAAATGAACACTAAATGTGTAATTAAAACAAACAAACCACACAACCAGAAACGTGCCGCTTGATGGCTCAAATGTTTGCTTGCTTGCTTGTGTTGCCAACTACCATCTTCTCCAGCAAGTCTAACAGAACAGCCTGATCAAAACAACAAACAAATCCAAACTGATTTGGCCCTGAAAATCCCATACATGTCAAGAATCTCTTGCCAATTAAAGCAGCAGCTCAGTCTGTTGGGACTTTGCTTGGGAACCGGAAGGTTGCCGGTTCAAGTCCCCGTAACACCTTGGCGTTTCCGAGGTGCCCTTGAGCAAGGCACCAGACCCCTTACACTGCTCCCTGGACAGCTGTATATACAATAGCTGCCCACTGCTCCTAATACTAGGATGGGTTAAATGTAGAGAAACACATTTCACTGTGTGTGTGTACATGTATGTGACCAATAGAGAGGATTCAATCCTCCGGTTTTAGATTCTATTTAGACATATGTAAAGTGCATGAATGTGTATTCATTATGATGCTTTATGCATTAACATCTTAAGAGGATGGCAAAGACAAAGCACACAGAAAGAGATAGAGGTATCTCTTTCTGTGTGCTTTGTCTTGAGAGACACAGTGAAGGCCAACCTAAGGCCATCACCAAATTCTTCAATTACTTTACTTTCTTCCCCAAACATTCAAAGTTTCCTGAATAGTTTACATAATGATGTAAGACTGATATAAACCAGCGAAGCCCACAGTGGTGGTGGTGGGGGGGGGGGGGGGGGGGTGGTACGTATTGCCACTTGGCCCTTGACCTGTTGAGTTGGAATGTACCACACAAGAAATATTTTAATCCCAAACCCATAAATGAAGGGCATAGCAGGGTGAGGCTGCATGGTGGTCACAAATGATTCGGAAATGAAAAGTCAAATTGGAAAGGCACTGTGCGTCACATATTTAGAGAGAAAAAACATTATTTTCTTTGTCTCCACTACAAAAGTGAACTGCTATTCTAATGGAGAATCGGAGATGTGAAGTAACTCTATGAATATTTTTTTGAAACCGGTATTTATATGATATGCTCAACAGACTCGCCAATATAATATAGAATATAGTACACATTGATAGTTATTAAGCATTATGATTATGATTATGAAAACAGATTTTGTTTCCGTCTCAAGTAACTAAATTGCGTTCACTATAAAGCAATACATCAGTTTAAAACCCACAACCCTTCCTGCTGCTTGGTATTTTAACATATTTCATATTTCACTAACGCGTGAGAAAAGAGCAATACCAGCGTTTTCCTCTTTGTTTAACTATCCTTAATTCAGCTTAACATAAAGGACACATCTTTGGCTTCAGTATTAACCAAGTGACCCTGCCGGGGAAACAGCTTTAAAGTGTCGCCCGGCGCTGAGGAATCACAAGACGAGACGGACATTAAGGGTAAACAAGACAAAGCTTGTCTGAGCGCTAAAATACACAAGAGTGTCTGAACTACGTCCCCTGACTCAACCACCACACTCCTGGATTCAATAACAGCCCATGTTTTTACGCTCCAGAGGAAAGCCTTGATGCCTTTCAGTGTGTCTGCTTTTAATCAATTGTCACAGGCCTTCTGTGATGTAAAATGCTAGTGTTCTTCGTTCTTTGATTAGCCCCCAGGAGTGCAGAAACAAATTTGCCCAGATCAGTACAATTTCCTGTCTTGTATTGTTTCCTGTGAGTAGTAGTATAATAGAATAGGCTTCTGGTGTTTTTTCCTTATTTATTTGTTGTCATATCATCTATTGTAATGTTTTACACTGTGTGTGTGTGTGTGTGTGTGTGTGTGTGTGTGTGTGTGTGTGTCTAACTCAAGCCAACAATTCTAGACTCAAGACAGTAGAGCAAAATCGATGCTTTCAAAATGGCAGAGAACACACGGTAAAGTGATAGTGAGATTATTCATAACACACAGGTCACTTCGGAAGAACTGAATTAGCCGGAGTTCGAAAACAGCCCCATGATATCAAGATATGTCCATGTTGTTTATGTTTGGGCTAGTCTGTCTAGCAGTGATTACCATTCAGGGCCCCTACCGCCACACGACCAGGCCCCTCGGAGGCCGTCCGTGCTCTGTCCTTGTTAATTCCCATCATGACATCCTCAATTAATTTCAAAGTGAACAAGGGAAGTGAGAAGTGAGAGTGTAGCGTGGCACTTGTTCTCGCAGGGTGGCCAGACTGGACTAGCATGTCTGAGCACATCTGGAGACCACCGTGGGAGTGTTTGGCCCGCAACCTGCTGGGAAAACAATTCCAGTTTTGACATATCCGAAACCAATTGGGCACCTTCCGAAAGGCAGGGTTTTAAAAGCGGGGGGGGGGGGGATTATACATATGCTGTGTATCACTCACTCGGGGCTCACCCGCCACAGACTACTGTCATATAACAGCATGCTCACTTTGAAGCAGGCGCTGCGTGGGCCACCTCACAATCTTCTAGTAACCACAAACTATTTTCCTGGGGATTTGATGTCCTTTCCTAATAGAAGCGGACCTCTGAGGCTGACCCGCGTGGCGTCAGCTCCCATGTATCCACAGACTGTAGAAGAAAACACTGTGGGCCGTTTTTAAAAATAATAAAAAAAGAAAAGGAACCGGGACAGGAACACTACATCAGATATTTTAATAATAAAAGGGTGAAGATGCCCAATCGGACGACAAGCGGTACAACGCAAGTTGGATTTGGGCCATTAAACGAGATAACTCAAAATGTCTTCCGGATCATTAAAGCTGTTTCGGAACACTTTTTAAATTACTTTTTAAGACAATGTTTGATGGATGATTGAAGCGCACGGCACTTACTTTACATTCTCACGCAAATTGTTTCAATTAGAAAGTGTTTCACGTTTTTATGCGCGCACACGTGTATATATATATATAATATATATATATATATATTCCCTCGCTGTAATCTTCAACTTTTAATGCCTCGTCGCTTTCAGTCATTGGCCGCTTTGACGGGAGGGTGAACGGAGCCGTGCCACGCCACCCGGCCTCTCTCCTCCAGCGCTCACACACCTCTTAACCCCCCAGCCAGAGAAATATTCAACACAAATTGGCGGCAATGGAAATAATCTGTACGGGTTCGATTTGCCTTATTGTCCCGGGTAATGATTATAACAATTGTTGGAATATATATATATAATATATATATATATATATATATATTATAGATTTATTCTAGACATATTGTGAGTTCAATCTGTGAATCGGGAAAATCTGGTGTAAGGGAAAAAAGGCCCGCTGAGCACACTCTGTCAAACACACTGCCTGTCAAAACGGTGAAAACAGATGGTTTAGCTGAGGTTCAACATTAAATATTTATTGTGAAAACCTGAAAACTAAAAATAAAGACGCAGCTTTCAGGTGAGTAAGCTTTGAGCCAGGCGAGGTAGACCAGCGTACCAGGCTCATTGTACTCCCACTAATGCTTGCCGTACCATTTTTACAAACCTCCCGTGGAACAGTTGAACGATACTAAACTGCAAATTCTTGTGTTTTAAATGCAAAATAAGCGCAAAATAAGCCACTCTTTCACTGTAAGTAATCCTTTTTTGTGACAGCTGTCACACTTGTGACGAGATGAGCAGGGGATAGGAGGGCTGTCTATTCTGGTATCGGGCGCTAGCGTATGGTAGCGTAGCGTATGCTACTGTACCGCTGGAGCGCCTGGGCATTACATTACATCAACAACGTACGCCTCTTTAAGTCCAACTCCTTGACGTACTTGACGTACGCAAGGCAGCCGAGACGTCTGTGTGTGTGTGTGTGTGTGTGTGTTTTTATACACACCGCTTCATTTGCACACCGCCCGCGTGCTTCGTTCTATCGGAGACGTCACAATTAATGACACAGGAATAGAATGATTCGATTCAATGGAGGACTGTTCTCTGGTTGGTGGTGTTTGCCCCCCCGCCCCGCCCAACATGAACCCAGCATGTATTCCACTGGGACCGCTGGCTGCAAAGACATTAAGGCCACACATTACATGCCCGTCACGTGGTTGTAGGGGATGTGCAGAGAGGCATGAGTGCCTTATACATGAGACCGCAACGCTCGCCGTAAAGAAAGATTCACGTGGTTTGATGAAATATGCAGGGGAGGGGGGGGGGGGGGGGGGTAGGGACCCCTGGCGGTCGGTTGAATCGGCAGCAGTGAATGACAACGTAGTAGCAGCATGGGATGAGCCTGAGCCTTGTGTACACGCTCGATAGAAACATACATGTTCATACGGAGACTAAATGTCTCGGGGACGGCTGGTAGAGGTATCCGGTGCTACGAGGGCGGCCGGACCGTGTTCTGCAGCCCATTCAAGCGGATGCATTGATTGGCCCGGCAGCGGGGGGGGCGCGGGGGGAAACCGCCAAGCCGCCTGTTTCGGCTCAGCGGGAGGCGGGAAAATCTCACCGCCGCCGACGAGGGGACCCATGCGTGATGAATGATGGGGGTGTTGTTTTTTTTTTATTATTCGCTTTTTTTTTTTGCGGTACTTGGCGCCCTGAGCCGGCAGCACGCTCCATTAAAGATGAGCACGACCTTCAGATACAGACACAGACGCGGGCGGTTGCCCAGCGTCCGCAGGATTAAAGTTGTCATATTGTGGGAGCCTCGGGCGACTGTAGGGTTTTACAAGCGGCAACGCGGCCCCCGCCGATGTCACCTGGCTCACAAGGTGAGGTTTCACGGTCCGTCGGTGGGAAGGGGCGAGTAGGTGGGTGTGGTGTGGTCGGGGGTGGGGGTGGGGGTTGGGGTTGGGGTTGGGGGTTGGGGTGGGGGGGGAGGGGGAGGCGAGATGTCAGGCTTACAGGTGTAGAGGTGTAGTGTGTAGAGATTTGTTTCATATGCAGCAACACCCAGAGAGCTACTCACAAGATGCGTCCTTTGTGACTTGAGTCTTACTTATACATGTTATACATATACTGAGCCTTGATTTAAAAAATGCATTTGTTGTCCATAATGTTTGACCGTTTCTTGAGGTGGGTTTCTAGTAGGCCTTTGTATTGCCATGTCGTGGCAGTCGACGTTGCCACATGCTACTCAAATGGTCTTTGGCTCTCCAGTGACCAGGACACAGGGTGATGAGGAGTAAACCCGTTTATTGCAGAGTTCTATCTTTGGTAGATGAATAGAGAGGATGGTACATGCTAGCGCTCATCCTGAGTGTGTGTGTGTGTGTGTGTGTGTGTGTGTGTGTGTGTGTGTGGGTGTGTGTGTGTGTGTGTGTGTGTGTGTGTGTGTGTGTGGGTGTGTGTGTGTGTGTGGTTGTGCTGGTTTAAACTGTAGGGCCTTGATTACCAAGGACCCACAAGTGTGAGGCTGGTTAAACCAGCCACCAGCCACCAACCACAAACAAGAAAATACTACACACGGTTAGTTATTGTCTCTGGGGTTATTTCGACACAAAGCAGGTTACTGCCAAACACTGCTATGATGGACTAACAGCATAGGTATGTCTCCAAGTTAACACAGTTCCACAAAAGACTGGCTCCAATAGACACAGTATTTTACGCATTGAAGAATACCTTTGAAATAATATAGAATATTCATCAAGGTGAACCGGCTAATATATATATGCATTTATTCGTGAATGATTAGATCGTGACATGGCCCTTAGTCCAGCCTAGATATCACAACTTGAAAAGCTCAGTGCGTGACCTGTATTAGTATGCAGAAGACCCCTATACGTATCATGTGTGTATTAACTATACATGCCCTTTTTCAGATATAGTACAAGTAGCTGGAATGGGAGCTAATTGAACTCCATGTCTTCCTCTCATTAAGATCAGTCCGCGACCCTGGTGTCAGAGGGAGTGGAGAACTAATGCAGAATTTACAACCTGAAGCGTCAACAATGACCTCCAGATATTGTAATCAAATACCAAGGCTTGCGATGATGTCGGTGTAAAATAAATGGAAAGTGTCATTGAAAAATGTTTCACTGCGGAATATTCACGTGGAATCCCACGATGACCGTCATTGATATTCTTCTTTATCAGTGAAACGTGTTTCATGTCACTGAAGAGTCTGTATAGCAGACAGGGAGGGAAAAAACACACGGTGTGATATATGAGAACATTGAGTTACGACAGAATCATAATCATAAATGATATGTACATAATCAAGATCTAATCATTTGACTCAAACCCCAGTGGCTTATATTTAACAATACTTTAATGTTTTCTTAATGGAACACACATTAGAAAATAGATCAAGAAATAAATAGTAAGTATACCAAATTTGCGAGTGCATGTGCGTGTGTGGGTGCCTGCCTACGCTTGCGTGTGTGTGTTCATGCCTGATTGTGTGTGCGCGCCATGCGTGTGTGTGCGTGCGTGCCTGTGTGTGTGTAAGTGCATGTCTGAGTGTGTGTGCGTGCATGCGCGTGTGTGCCTGTGTGTGTGTGTGTGTGTGTGTGCGCGCTTGCCTGCATGTGTGTGCATGCGTTCCTGTGGTCCTGTGTGTGTATGTGTGTGTGTGTGTGTGTGTGTGTGTGTGTGTGTGTGTGTGTGTGTGTGTGTGTGTGTTAAATGCTATCCAATCAGTGAGGATGAACACAGATAGGAGGAGTTAATGTCAGAACAGAACAGCCAGCCAGACGGAGCCTGTGAAAGCCCTGAAGGCGATTCCCTCTGAAGTGGCTCTAGTACTTTCTGTCGAGTGTCACCCGTCTGACTGCTCCATTGTGTTGAGGTGGTGGAGCTGAGCTGGGCAGTGGACACGCTCCCATTGTGTTAAATGTGAAGGAACCCTTTGAGAGACACCCGTCTTCCCCAGCCAACACCAGCCTTTACTGGCCATGGCGGCGCGGCGGTGGTTCGCTGTGTACTGGCAGTGGCACCGTGAGCAAATGCTGTGGCTTGCCTTGTTTGTTGTCTCAGAAATCAGTCTTCAGATAAATCATCTCAAATCTGGTGGTGGCAGACGAGCACCAATCTGGGGGAACGTGACGTTTCACTTTCCACCGATCATCTCCAAGGATCTGTCAGCGTGCAAATTCGGCAAACACAAAATCAGCCAGCAGTACTAAACTGTAAAAGAAGTGAAAAAGTTTCAAATCAACACCACGTAGACTGGCCACTGTACAAATACACTTCCACAATAAAATCCCCTTTCTATCCACTCGCGCAGATTAGTTTAGAATTAGTAGAATATCTCTGTAAAGAAACAGGAAACAAGGCATAACTCTGCCCCTTTCAGTTGTTGGTTTCCTGATGGCGTTCTGTGCCGTCGCCCCCCCCCCACAGAACGCCACCGGGTAATGCCTCGAGGTAATGCCAGAAATATAACTATTCACCACAGTGTGTGTGTGTGTGTGTGTGTCTGAGGGTCAAGACAAACCAATGAGAGGAAAACAGAAATACTAATATACTAGAATAGAATAAAGAGCTTGCGCTTTTACTTTGAAGTGGAAATCATTCGATCCTGACTGGCCGTATTAAGAGCTCCAAATCATTCAGAGCCTTCTCAGGGAACTTAAATTACCCCCCCCCCCCCAGTAAGCATTGATTTGGGATTATGTTCTGGATCAATCCAGCAAATACAAACAAAACATATTCCCCTGCATAGAGACAAAGCCACAGATATGAATATGACCATCGTACTGTTTCATCTCAGACCCCAGTATAAAAATCGATGGATAATCAATGATGACATTTGAGACACACATGAAACAAATCCATTGGTTAGGATCGGGTCAGAACTAAATGACACCCAATCTCCACCAATGTTTGTGTATGTTTACATGTTAAACCTACTTTGGTTTAAAGAGTTTAAAGTATGTTCTAGCCTATTGCAGTGCACTCATAGGGCCCTGTGACAACTGTCCACTTCCCTCTCACTTTGAATACTACCGGCCTAAAGCAGGCTCTAAGTGCTTCCCAGTTTCTATTCACTTCTCAAGGTTTCAAGGAGTTTTTCTTAATCCATTCCATCTTAATAACCTTTTTCGAAATCTTGCAAGACATGCATTAACCCTGAACTAGAGCACTTATCCAGTCTTAACCCAGTCACTTATTCCCCGCGATATATGAATCCACTTAATCTTAGCCCCTTTGCTGTCATAGAGTCATAGCTGCCGGTTTGACTTAAACACTTTCTAAGAGGAACGGGCGTGTGGAATGGAGGACCGGGGGAGGGGGACCTGTACCTTCGTAGATTAGCTTTCCTTCCCGCTAAGGTAAAGAAAACGCACTTCGCCATGTGCTCATGGCGGACGCTTTTCCTCAGGAGTTTCCGTTCTGTGTCGGCTGAGGTTACAGTAACTCAAGTTGCAGTGGTTACAATATATATATATATATGTTTGTTAATATTGCAAGGTCGTTTTTTGTATCTTTTTTTGAATATTTTCGATGAATGCCTTTCTTTTGAATAACATAAATTTACTATAATTTGAAGAATTAATATATATAGGCAGTACATAGAGTCAAACCCATAATCACTTGGAAATCACCTTCGAGAATCTGACGCAGTTGAATTAATCAGTAAAAAAATCCATTAAATTGAATGGGTGAGGACATGAAAATACAAAGTCGGTGTTTGTTATTGTGTAAATGTTAATAATCATTCAATTTTTTTACCAATCTCCTCCCCCCCCCCCCCTCCCTTTAACAATTCCTAACGTACATGTTCTGGTGATGAAGTGTCATGAAGGCTACTAACACTCTAGAGATAGTGTTTGTAATTACATTGAAATGAGATGTTTGTAGTCCGACAACATACACTTTCTTTCATGACGTTTCTCTGGGCGTTATTGCGGCATGCTGAAAGTTATGGCGTCAAAGTTATTCTGAAAGTTATGGCATCAGAAAGTTTATATAACACATCATAGTGCATTCTTATGCGTCCATGTCATCACGTTTACCTTCCCGCAAACGATAAAACCAACGCTTTTCCTTCTTTCGTGGTAATGGCTAATTATTTCCATTTTTATAGCGCGCTATCACTATGTTAACAAGCCATCAAAACGAACACATTGGAACGTGAGAAAGACTACATTTACCGGAGCTGTGGAAGTACACGTGTGAGCCGGATATGGACAAATGCATTTGATATTCATCCTTCATCCCTTGCATGATAATAACACAGGAAGCAGAGTGTTGACATGTGCTAGTGTCGCGGCGGTGCTCTAGTGGTGTGAAAAGGAGCATCTTGAGAGAAGCTGGGATTTGCTATATGTGGGAGTATCATTAGCACTGATTCACCAGCGCTGGCACAGCTGATAGATGTGCCAGAGAGCCGCGCTTCCTCACGTCTGTTTGTTTTGTCCCGTTTTGTATTTGACATATTTCCTAGCCCAGTGTTGTCGTTCACTTCTTTTATGTTCCTTTGTCCTAGCTTTAAAGAGGTTTTGAAAGTGTCAGGGTTCAAGTTGTGAAAGCGACGGTCTAGTCACGATTGGTTTCGAAGGATCTGCTGTGCAGTAATAATAATTATAATCAGTTTGGTTTTTTTAGGGCCTTTCATCAGGACCCAAGGCAGCACTTTCCAAGGGGCACCAGGACAGAGTGTACAACACAGAAAAGAGAAATCCAACACAAAACTCTTCCGTGGAGTCCAACCGGCTGGCTGTAGGTCCCCAACCACGGTGGCACTAATCGGAACCTTTTAAGCCGATACATCGAGAGTTTAGGAGTGTGTGAAGGCGGGCCAGAGATCTGTGGCAGGTGTTTTTGTGCTGTATATAAAGCCATCCAAGCCCCGGAGCATATCCGCTTAGACCACAAACAGGCCGGTCAGGGTGGTCGGTTAAGGATGAGTGATCGGGGGGGGGGGGGGGGTTGAAGGTCCGCCGTCGGTGCGTGTTAGTCTAAGGGGTTTGATCCCCGGAATGCTGCTGATACAGAGGGGGGCAAGGGCGGAGCCAAATGAAGAGTGACGTGGCGTCCGTACGCCAGGTCGGTTGGACCAGGAGATGCGCTGTATGTACTACAATACACTATTCAATACATCTACCTGAGCACCGGTTCTGCTCTTGGAGGCTTGTTAGGAAGGACATGCACTTGTGACTTCTGGTGACGAGTTGTTCTCTTGCCTACCCTTTGTTGCAACGCACTCATCGTAAGTCGCTTTGAACAAAAGCGACTGCTGAATTATGAATGTAATGTAACATCTGCAGTCGTTACAAAGGGGTACTTTTTTGAGTTTTTGTATGTCATTTCGATGTGGGTGGTATATGCACATGTAAACAATGTTTACCTTTCCGCCGTGTTGCCTGCAGCCACATCTCCTCGCTACTTTTGTCCACCGGATGACGTGTTTGTCATCTCACCCACCACTCCGTCGTCAACTCCGTCAAATGAGGTACTCGGGTTAAGATTTTGTCATCTGCACTGAGCCGTGCCCCCGAGACACGGGGGAGCATCTGCAGCAGCTGCAGGCATTTTCTTTTTTTATGCTATGCTATCCCTAATGCCAGTTAGATAGAGACACAAGCCTGGACTTGTGGTCGTACCCATGGTACAGATCCTCCTGTTGGGGGGAAGACAGACACGACGTGCTCTGTCCCAGGGTAGCCGCTTACCGGCCATCACCACCTCAGAAATATTAGTAGCAGCGTTATTATTGTCATTCTCAACCAGTTCAATGGCGAGGCAAATAGAACGGTTATGCCTCAAATGATGACAAATAACAACACATCGTGCCCCAGGAGACTTTTGATGGAAGCGGAGCACCGTCACACAGACAGACAAGAGATTTCTGACAGGCGCAGGGGCTGAGACTTTGATGTCTCCTGAGGGACAAGGAGGATAAAGCAGAATTCCGTCGGCATAGCAGCCGCTGAGAGAAGCCGTCCGCCTTAATGATGGTTCCCGGAGACGGGATATTGTGTTCGGGGAGTAGAGGAGGAAGAGGAGGAGGAGGAGGAGGAGGAGGAGGAAGAGGAGGAGAAGGAGAAGCCCCGAGAGCTGATCCCTGTGGCTTAGTGGGCTTTCACCTCTCGTGACTCGGACAACTCACCTCTCTCCACATACATAACGCATCAAAGAAAACAACAAAGTGCTGTGTGTGTGTGTTTATGTGTGTGTGTGTGAGAGAGAGAGAGAGAGAGAGAGAGAGAGAGAGAGAGAGAGAGAGAGAGAGAGAGAGAGAGAGAGAGAGAGAGAGAGAGAGAGAGAGAGAGAGAGAGAGAGAGAGAGAGAGAGAGAGAGAGAGAGAGAGATTGTTTACCGGCTGACGGACAGCATTGTCTGGACGCTGAACACAATCGTGTTGGTCTTGAGGCAGGTTGTCATCCTCCTGCCTCTCCGTCTCTCCGCCTCTCAGTCTCTCCGCCTCTCTGTCTGCGTCTGCGTCGGATAACAAAAGCAGTGCGAGGCGGTGATTGAAACCTTTCCCCGTGATTAACACGTTCTCCGAGCACCGCCAGAACCTCACGGATGATTAATACACGCCTGTCATAACTAATTACGTTAATGCCATGGAATGATTAGACGTGTCGTGCTCCCTCTTCTTTTCTTCTTCTTCTCCTCCTCCTCCTCCTCCTCCTCCTCCTCCTCCTCCTCCTCCTCCTCCTCCTCCTCCTCCTCCACCACCCTCGCTGCTCTTGATTAATGCATCATCGCTGAGACGGTGAGCCGCTCCTCGGATCACACAAACACGACCCCAAGGTGGAAGTAATCCGACTCAATCGTGGATACCCCTTTGTGTGTGGTCTCTCTCTTTCTCTCTCTCTCTCTCTATATTGTGGAGTTGGTGGCTGGTTTCAGCAGCCTCATCTGGCCTGAGTCAGACTGATTACTAGGGACCCACAGGTGTGCTGCTTAAACCAGCCACCAACCACACACACAGACACTTCATATAAATATATGGCTGGGCAATATAGATCGATATTATATGGATATTGTGATATGAGACTAGATATCTTCTTGGATTTTGGATATCTTCATGTGGTGATATGGTGTTGTTCGTGTTGTGTTGCTATGCTGACGACCCAACTGGTCTTGTCGTTTCCCCCCTCGGACACGCAAGTGGAAAGTGCTTAGCAGACATCTCAAAGTGGATGTCGATGCACCACCTAAAGCTCAACCTGGACAAGACTGAGCTAGTGTTCTTCCCGACAAAGGACTGTCCGCACCGAGACCTGGCTGTCACCATTGATGATGCTGTGGTGACACCTACTCGGACCGCAAGGAATCTGGGTGTGACCCTGGACGACCAACTGTCGTTCTCGGCAAACATTGCATCGGTGACACGCTCCTGCAGATTCCTCCTCTACAACATCAGGAGGATTCGGCCTTTTCTCACTGAAAAGGCTGACAGGTGCTCATCCAGGCTCTCGTCATCTCCCGGCTGGACTACTGCAACTCCCTCCTTGCTGGCGCCCCGGCATTTGCCATCAGGCCCCTGGAGCTCATTCAGAAAGCTGCAGCTCGCCTGGTGTTCAACCGCCCCAAGTTCTCCCACACATCTACCCTCCTTCGGACTCTACACTGGCTCCCTGTAGCTGCTCGCATCCAGTTCAAGACCTTGGTGCTAGCCTACAAGGCAGTAAAAGGTACTGCTCTATCCTACCTCCAGGCAATGGTCAAGGCCTACATCCCAACCCGTCCACTTTGCTCGGCTTCTTCGGGCCGCCTGCTTGCCCCCTCACTTAGGGGCCCGTGTGGCCGATCTACGCGGTCACGGCTCTTCTCTGTCCTGTGGCCCCAATTTGGTGGAACAAACTCCCCACGGAGGTCACGACTGCAGAGTCACTCCCCATCTCCCGCCGCAGGCTGAAAACCCATCTCTTCAGGACACACTTCCCGGATCCTTCCTCGTAGCGCTAAGTCAATTAAGTCAACTTATCATAGTTTTTTCCCTTACACTTTTGCCTGAATTATTGTACTTCTACCCGAGCACTGGTTCAGTTCTTGGTGACTTTTAAAATTAAATGCATTTTTGACTTCTGGTGACGAGTTGTTCTCTTACCTTCCTTTGTTGAAACACACTATTGTAAGTCGCTTTGGATAAAAGCGTGTAATGTTGTCTTGTCCTGGTTTCAAAGGGCTGCATGACAGTAAAGCGATGTCATGTTCTGAATACAACCAGACTGTTCCAGCTGTTCCAGGTTTTGCCTGTACCCACCGAGCCATTATATCCACATTACTGATGAAAATGTATCAAAAATCATCTTCATCTGTCAATATGTTGTGAACGCACCAATAGGCAACTGTATATATATATATGTATATATTTATTTATGTATATATGTATGTATATTTGTATGTATGTATGTATGTATATATATATATGTATGTATATATATATATGTATATATATGTATGTATATATATATATGTATATATATATTTATGTGTATATGTATACATGTATATATATATATATATATGTATATGTGTGTATATATATATATATATATATATAAATATATATGTGTTTATATATATATATGTGTGTATATATATGTGTATATGTGTGTATGAATAATAAGGGGACAAAGGCTAAGCAAGCTTTGTTTGAGTTGTTTTTCTCTTGGTTGTTGATTGATGTGACCTAGGACAGACGGTGTGTAATTGGCAGTTAACATCTCTCAAATAAATGGAATACGGTGTGAGGGCCGATGAATGGATAAATCAGAGCCCTGGACAGGCTGTGACGGGTTTGATTCCACCCCTTCTTCTACCGGGCTTTTGTGTGCCACTCATGTTTTGGAATAAATTGTAATTGTTAGTCTCGCTCTTATCCTGTTGCATACGTTTGTGGTTGTATGTGTGATTTTGTCATTCAAATGCAATTAGCGGTGCTCCCGACAGACGGAACATGCTGGTACAGAAGGACAATGTTAATAATCATTGTTCAGGATTGTTCCCTCCTCCTTCTTCTCACTAAATGGAACAGTGGAATCCTGATTATTTTGTACAGACAGACAAAAACAAAAACCCAAGCTACCCAAGCTAAAAAAAACTGTATGGAAGAACACTATAAAGGTGGGGTTCGCGAATAGGTAGACAAATGCAGGGCAATCATCAGGGCTTGTGAGAATAAGGATCCCGCCGTTGCCCGAGGTAACAATTAAACTAATTGCGCGGGAATAAATGAATGCTAAATCGTGCTTTCTTTTTCTTACCCCCCCAGATCACGAGCGAATCGGGAAGGACTCCTCCTTCGAGCAGGAGGGCAAGGTCCAGTTTGTGATCGACGCCGTGTACGCCATGGCCCACGCCCTGCACAACATGCATCGGAGCCTGTGCCCCGGGACCGTGGGCCTGTGCCCCAAGATGGACAGCGTGAACGGGACGCTGCTGCTCAAGTACATCCGCCAGGTCAACTTCACAGGTTAGCCTCCCGACCGCCCCGCCCTCAACCCCTCCCCCGCAGCCCCGTCCCATCAGGGGGGACAAGACACGCAGGTGTGTTCCATTAGTGCGGCAGGATAGCTCAGTCTGGTGGTTGGGACTTGGCTTGGGAACCGGAAGGTCGCCGGTTCAAGTCCCCGGGAAAACACCCGGGCACTGCCGAGGTGCCGAGGTGGCCTTGAGCAAGGCACCAGACCCCTACCTACACTGCTCCCTGGGCGCTGTTTATACACGATAGCTGATGGGTTAAATGCAGAGAAACTCATTTCACTGTGTGTGTGTGTGTGTACATGTATGTGACCAATAAGGACGATTCAATCCTCCAGATTTAGATTAAGATTTAGATCATCCATAGAAAGACATTCATCCTGTTGACTACTTTCAACTACCCCTACTACTACTGTTCCTACTACTACTACCCCTACTACTACTGTTTACTACTACTGTTCCTACTACTACTGTTCCTACTACTACTGTTCCTACTACTGCTGTTCCTACTACTACTGTTCCTACTACTACTGTTCCTACTACTACTGTTCCTACTACTGCTGTTCCTACTACTACTGTTCCTACTACTACTGTCCCTACTACTACTGTTCCTACTACTACTGTTCCTACTACTACTGTTCCTACTACTACTGTTCCAGAACAAGCAGCGATATGGGGCATATGAATAAGGATATGAACACTTCTGAAGACACAAACGACGTATCTTGCTGTGGTGTATTCAAAACTAAATAATAATGTAAAAACAACATCAACAACATAAAAAACATAGAAAACACAAACGTGCGTGTTCTCAGGCTGAAGGCGTCACAAATGAAGAATTTATGAGTTAATTAAATAAATAAATGAACACAATTGCTATTCGTCAATATTTCCAGCGTGACCCTTCTTCTCTTCTTCTTCTTCTTCTTCTTCTTCTCTTCTTCTTCTTCTCTTCTTCTTCTTCTTCTTCTTCTTCTTCTCCGGGGTCGGCAGCAGAAGGTCCACGGTCCACAGTCATGTGACGTGCGGATAGATAATAACTTCAGATAATTACACCACGAGAACATGGGGCTGGGAAACACAGCAGAGGGGCTGCCGAGGTCTCCCACAATGTCCTGACTCTGTTCCAACTTCAGGGATAATTACACCGTGGTGAACACTGTCAGCCGGTCGGACACCATGAGCTATTCTTGTTCTACGTTTGCTTTTTGGCACACACTGAGTACCCTGAGGAGAAGAGCGTATGATGGAATAAATTGAATTCACAGGGAGGGTTTATCTTGAAATCTAGAGCTGGTCGGTAATGGTGAGGGTATCTTCTTTCTCAGTAAGACAAAACATGATCCGAAGAACAGATACACTTTTAATGAGGCTTGGGTCTTTCACCTGGACATTAAAGGTTGAGGGGGGTTTAATAATAACCCAAGCTAACCAGCTCAGGGCAATTCTCAAAAACAATTTCTTCACATGACGCATGAAACTTACAAAACACGGGGAAACCTGTACTACTTAATGTATTCATTTATTGATGATGTTATGCTAGTGAATGGGCCGTCTCAGCAAGGTAAAGCACTGTAGCTAAAAACAAGGGCCGCCAGGAAATCAATGCCACGAACACATTAGCGGTTTAAAAGCGTACTCGCTTCAGACACTTTCTGAATTCAAAATGTAAAAAGCTTTTTTCTTCTTTTTGTTTTTTTTTTAAAACAACGGGAAGAGTTCATTTGATCCGACGTAATGCTGGGAACAGTCTTTGGGCGGCCGGCCGGCCCTGCTGACGAAAGGAAACAGGACACCTGCCCCCCCCCCCGGCTTACCGTATTGTTTGATGACTGGCTGATACATATTGATGCATGGATGATGCTGGATGCTTTTTTTTCCCCTATGTTCTATGTTATCTCTGCTTTGCATAGGGGAAACCCCCCCCCCACGGTTTCTTTTCAGACCTCACATGTAGTCTGGGGGGGACAATGCCAATGGGCCTATGCAGCATTTCCTTTGTGGGATTATGTTTTTCAAAGGGAATCCTTTGAGTCACACTTTAGACCTTTTTTTTCAGATGTGGTTTCCCCTGTAAGCCCCGGGACTCGGGGAAGTCATTTATTTACAACATGCAATTCCACCAGGTCTGTGGTCATCAATTAAAAAAGGGGGCCGATTTATTCAAACCAACACATGGTTTCTCGCTGATACGAGATGCTACAACATTAATTAGGCACAGTACTTTATAGAGTATTGTATTGTATGGAGTACTTTTTAATCCTGGAGGTTTATGACAGAGATAGTGGAAAGCTCTATATGTTATACGCAAAGCAAGATTTTTACAGATTTTAGATTTTAGAACCATCATGTACATCAAATTACCTTCTGACACAACACTCCTAAAGGCGATACAGGCAATCCACGCACCAACAGGACTCTATCTAAACCTGTGACAGGACTCTAAACCTGCAACAAGACTCTATCTAAACCTGCATAAGGACTCTATCTCAACCTGCAACAAGACTCTATCTAAACCTGCATAAGGACTCTATCTCAACCTGCAACAAGACTATCTAAACCTGCAACAAGACGCTATCTAAACCTGCATAAGGACTCTATCTAAACCTGCAACAAGACTCTATATGAACCTGCAACCAGACTATATCTAAACCTGCAACAGGACTCTATCTAAACCTGCAACAGGACTCTATGTAAACCTGCAACAAGACTATCTAAACCTGCAGCACGACTCTATCTAAACCTGCATAAGGACTCTATCTCAACCTGCAACAAGACTATCTAAACCTGCAACAAGACTATCTAAACCTGCAACAAGACTCTATCTAAACCTGCATAAGGACTCTATCTAAACCTGCATAAGGACTCTATCTAAACCTGCAGCAAGACTATCTAAACCTGCAGCAAGACTTTATCTAAACCTGCAGCAAGACTATCTAAACCTGCAGCAAGACTATCTAAACCTGCAGCAAGACTCTATCTAAACCTGCAGCAAGACTATCTAAACCTGCAGCAAGACTCTATCTAAACCTGCAGCAAGACTATCTAAACCTGCAGCAAGACTCTATCTAAACCTGCAGCAAGACTATCTAAACCTGCAGCAAGACTCTATCTAAACCTGCAACAAGACTATCTAAACCTGCAACAAGACTATCTAGACCTGCAACACGACTCTATCTGAATCTGAAGTTGGAGAACAGGCCCGGGGATGTGAATCAACCTCTGAATTGGTCCTTCTCTCTGATCCCTGGCCCTTCCTTCATCCATAAGAACCGTGATGCAAAGCCTGTGAGAACATTTCATCCCGGAGCGCGACTGCTTTTCGTGCTCCGTTTTACGTTAACTTCTTATCTGTTTTCTGCACATTTGGTAGTGTAATGTATTTTTAGGAGATCGCGTTAACTTTAACACCGACAGCATTTCCAATTCTGCTTCGCAACCACAAATGTTATATCGCAACAATATAAAGGGAGGAGAATCCATTTTGATTAAGTGTTTATTTTTATAAACACTCGTAATTGGCCTCAGATTTCCGGAAACCTCTGAGGTCCATGTTGCTCCACTTGGGTTTGTTCATCTAAAAAACACAATGTGTAAAACATGCACAAAGTGGATTAACACAGAAAGAACATTACAGGGAACCCCCTCCCCAACAGACTCCATAATACATCCTCTTCTCACACACACACACACTCACAAACACACTCACACACACACTCTAACACGTTGTGGTTTGAGAGAGACTGTCGTCGTCTGTTAGCGCTCCGAGAAAGAGAGAGAGAGACAGAGACAGAGACAGAGAGAGAGAGAGAGAGAGACAGAGAGAGACAGAGAGAGAGAGAGAGAGACAGAGAGAGAGAGAGAGAGAGAGAGAGAGAGAGGACCTCGTGGCTGTAGAGCATGGCGTCCACGACGGCCCCGATGGAATCACTCAAGGAGTGTGAAGTGATGTGTGAATGTGAACAGACAGCAGCCATGCCCCCCCCCCCCCCCCCACCCCCCTCAGAGGCTCAACAGAGCATCGGGCTGTCAGCATCCATTTTGCTGCCATCATTAGGAGCGCCAGCGCATTGGCCTGAAGCTCCCCTCGCAGTGGCCTCTGATTTCAGAGCTGCGTGGTGCACTTGTATTGACACACACTGCTTCCCAACACTGATGTGTAAATATATTATATAAAATATATATAATCTTTATATATATATGCCGTAGGAGAAGTAATTCCGTTGGAATTACTTATCCTCCATCGCTCCATTGGAACACTGACATTGTTTTTCGTTAAGCAACAAACACATTAAATAGTTTTAGGCAAATTATTTGATGAGGATTTTTGGGGGAAAACAAATCAATTGAAACCCAAAGTGACTAACAATTGTTTCCATTTGTCATGCAATTTATATTGCTGTTTTGCGCAAAAATAACACTTTATGAATAAAGTTTTGATTTGATACCGGTTATCAAGGTGGCCAGTAGGGTTTGGGCATACCTGCTTATGGCTGCGTACAGGTAGGCTGTGAACATTTGGGAATGGAACCTCGAACCTTTGGCTCTTTTGTAACACTTGATTTCCTTTGGTCCCCAGGAATTGCCGGCACACCGGTGGTCTTCAACGTGAACGGAGACGCACCGGGTCGCTATGAAATCTACCAGTACCAGATCACCAATAGCACCATGGAGTACAAGATCATCGGCGCCTGGACGGACCACCTCCGCTTAAACGTACGTACGCTTGTCCTCCAATGTCAAACACTTTGAATGGTTTTTTTTCTTCTGAACATTGCGAGACAATATTATATTGTCTTCCGATCGGAAATCAACCATTTAAGATCAATGGTCCTTGGTTGGTGTCACTGCGATGATATGCAGTGCGGTCCCTAACGCCAGTGGTCTCCATCCAAGGGGCTGTGTTCAGTATGCGCTGTTGCAGTACTCTAAGAAAACCCATTGCATTGCAGCATCACTATGTTTCAATCAGTGTCAATCCCTTTCCTCGTCCATTGAGGAAAGGGAGAACCATCCTCCCTAAAATTTCTGAGAAAAATAAACTTGCAAGAGAAAATTAAATACACATAAATGTAACAGATTCAGCTGTGAAAATACTGATAACATTACTTTTTTAACACTTCAAAGGCACAACAATCATGTCCCCGTGTCAAAGTACAAACAGCACCCCCTACTGTAATTGAAAATAACTGTACGGATGGTCGTCCTCCCCAAGCTCCCCATTGAAGTCCATTATAAAACTGAGAGGTGATTAACATTCATAAATACAGGTGAATATAGTTTCCACAAAAAAAGCTTCTCCCTCAAATCCTACTGAATTTCAATTAGGTTCTGTTTTTTTCGATAGCACTAGCCACTGTGCATAGAACTTCTATTCAGATTTTTCAGATTAATGATTATTAATAATTAACCTCAGTTTACAATCGGTTTAAATTCTGTCATGCTTGTCTGCTCAAATGACCCACTAATACACAATTGATAGTGAGGCACCTTCCTTCCTCCCCTACTTTTACAACCACCAGCCGCCACTGGTTTCAATATAACGTGTTCAACAGTGTGTTGTAACGCGGTTTGTAAACACATTGCTTTGCGCGCGTAGAAGAAGAAGAAGAAGAAGAAGGCAAATTGCGAGAGTTTCCCCCCCCCCTCAGGCAGAGACATCTAAGGAAAAGCATAAATGAAACCATATGGACATATCATTTCAACACCGAAACAATCACATTAATGTTTTTGTGGGTGATTGAATTTCCCCGACGCAATTTCAGTTCATTAAGCCTGGCGAGCGCAGGAAATAATAAGGGGAGAAAAAAACCCCCACGGTGGCACAACAAGCACGGGCCTGTTGTACAAACATTATCCCATCCTAGCATTACAGTACCACAGAACCGGGCGCAATCTCCCCATCCCCCACCCCCCCCCCCCCTTCAATTAAGGGGGCGGCGCGCCTTTTGATTAGCTAATTAAAAAGCAGTGATGTTGGTGCGGAGATAAGAGCGCCGTAGACACAAGGCTTCAGACCAACGAGCATGTCGTCATTTTGCTGAACAGAATGGAGCGCGTGTCAAGTGGTGAACACCAAACACCCACCCTGTCGTTTGTGTTTCCATTGCCCCCACCAACCCCCCCCCCCCCCCCCCCCCCGCCCCCCCGCGCTCTCGCGATTAAAAAAAAGAAGAAGAAGAATTAAAGTAAACGTTAATCGAAAGGTCTGTCCGTTGAGATATTTAGTTCATGTTAAGGCTCAAGGGGAATGGTTTGTAGATGTCGTGTGGCACGGTATAGACATCGCAAGGCTAGATAACGAACGAGGATACACATCCGCAGCTATAGAACGTAACAAGCAAACGTATATATCATGTGGTGACCCGTCGGTGGTTTGAGCGGTATCACTAACTCCTCCCACCTTCTCTCCTCAGACCAATGAGATGCAGTGGCCCGGTGGCTCACCGGACGTGCCCTCCTCCGTCTGCAGCCGGCCCTGCCGAGCGGGCCAGCGCAAGAAGACCGTCAAAGGCGTCCCGTGCTGCTGGCACTGCGAGAACTGCGACGGCTACCAGTACCAGGCGGACACGTACAGCTGCAAGATGTGCCGCTTCGACCTGCGGCCCAACTCCAACCACACGGGCTGCGACGCCATCCCCATCGTCAAGCTGGAGTGGAGCTCGCCATGGGCCGTGTTCCCCGTGCTCATCGCCGTGCTGGGCATCATGGCCACCATGTTCGTGGTGCTCACGTTCATCCGCTACAACGACACGCCCATCGTCAAGGCGTCGGGGCGGGAGCTGAGCTACGTGCTGCTGACGGGCATCTTCCTCTGCTACGCCACCACCTTCCTGATGATCTCAACGCCCGACGTGGGCATCTGCTCGCTGCGGAGGATATTCTTGGGCCTGGGCATGAGCATCAGTTACGCGGCGCTGCTCACCAAGACCAACCGGATCTACCGCATCTTCGAGCAGGGCAAGATGTCGGTGAGCGCACCGCGCTTCATCTCCCCCGCCTCCCAGCTGGTCATCACCTTCAGCCTGATATCCCTGCAGCTGCTCGGGGTGTGCATCTGGTTCGGCGTGGATCCCTCCCAGGCCGTCATCGACTACGAGGACCAGCGCACGTCCAACCCGGCCATGGCCCGCGGGGTTCTGAAATGCGACATCTCGGACCTGTCCCTCATCTGTCTGCTGGGGTACAGCATGCTCCTCATGGTCACCTGCACGGTCTACGCCATCAAGACCCGGGGGGTGCCGGAGACCTTCAATGAGGCCAAGCCCATCGGCTTCACCATGTACACCACCTGCATTGTCTGGCTGGCCTTCATCCCCATCTTCTTCGGCACTTCTCAATCGGCGGAAAAGGTAACGCATGACGGCTCGATGGAGGATGGGACGATGGGACGAGTTTCCTGGCGTGTTGTTATTTTTGCACGGAGCAAACATCTCAAATGGTACATGGAGTTTACACACGACAGCGTGCTGACATACACACACAACTCATTTGTTACACTATTACATTGTCACAGTGTGTTTCAGATTTGTTTGAAAAGTGTCTGTCCTGAGTCTTTTGCGTGTGTGTGTGGTGCAACCAAACAGAATCACATGTATCAGGGAATTCCTTTTACCTCAGGTTCGCTCACGTGTGTTCTGCTTGTGTGTGTGTGTGTGTGTGCGTGTGTGTGTGTGTGTGTGTGTGTGTGTGTGTGTGTGTGTGTTTGCTTTAATGTGTGGAAACACTTTGAGGAGGAGCACAATTCAGAGGAAATTGCCATGTCTTTTGATGTTTCCTATGTATTAATACATTGAACTCAGCGATAGAGAGCCCACAGAATGTTAAGCACCACAAACACAAACACACACACACACACACACACACACACACACACACACTTCCCCTAAGCATGTATTTTTCCCAGAGCTGAATAGCTATTGAATAATTCCTGCATTGTGGAACCCCAAACACCTGGCAATATAGGAACCATTTATGAATGCGGTGGAAGTCTGCTATCCTGCTCCTATGGTGCTTTTGTCTGGCCGTACATTTGCAGTGCTTTCCATAGAAGGCATAAGTGTTTTGGTCGGTGTGCTGTTGCATATCTCTACAGTGTAGGGTGTACATTACAATAGGTGTACAGTAACAGGCTAAAAGGCAGCCGCACGCTTGCCATCAACACAGAATATATCATGCAGCCGCCATGAAAGGCTGCGGATTGGGCTTCGTCAGTCGTGCAGTTTCACTTTGAGACCATGTGTTGACACGTCCATCTCCATATGTCGTGTCTCATGTTTCATCTTGGTTTGACTGCATGGTCTTGAGGAAATGAGATGAGGCCGAGATGATGATGACGATAGCACTTTATTGATCCCATATGGGAAATGCAGGTGCCACGTGCTGGACAGTAGTAGTAGTAATACAATAAAAAGATAACAATTAAAAATGATCTACAGGGAGGGGCAGCAGAGTTGTGAATAGGGGTGGTGGGGGCGAGGGGAGGGGTATTGAACCTGTTGCGTTACAGCTTGGGCGGGCCTGACTGTGTGTGCGTGTGTGTGTGTGTGGGTGTGTGTGGTGTGTGTGGTGTGTGTGTGTGTGTGGGTGTGTGGTGTGTGTGTGGTGTGTGTGTGGTGTGTGGTGTGGTGTGTCCAGTCATCCGCTTCACCCCGCTCACCACACATGCTCGGTAATGCTTCTGTCCTCCGCTTGTAGCCTGTCTCTCTTCAAGCTCCTTCTGAGAGAGACTCGACCTCTTCCCGGGTCTCCCGCCACGCATGAACGCCCTCCACTGCCCTTTGAGTAGGGCTTCACCGCCCACACTAATCCCAGGGCTTGGTGTCGGGGGGGGGGGGGGGAAGCCCTGGACCTACTTGTTGGGAACCACGCCACTTTTCACCTTAAATGCTTGGCGCTTGTAAAGAGAGCCGAAGCAAGAGCAGGCTTTTGAATCGAAACTACCAAAAACGTCTCTCTGCTCCCTCCCTCCCTCCCTACATTTATCGCCCATTGAGAAAGAAGGGTTGCATTTCACGCACCTGTGGTTGGAGGGCAAGATGTTTTATCCGAGCCAATCAGGGCAGAGATGCTCTGATTGGTCTCGCACAGCCAGCAGGCAACAGTCACACTCAAAACAGATTTTCTCACAGTGCATTTCACTCACTAATAGCCGACGGATGGCTGGGCCATTTTCTATCAAATGATACTTAAACGATAGCACTTAAATCTTACCTACAGCACCTCGAGCCATGCAAAAACAAAATATCAAACAAGCATTTCCATTTGACGACGGGAATGTAAGCTGATCTGAAACACTGCAGAGCTACAGATATCTGGGAGTATGTTTATATATCCCACATGTTGTATCCCACCCAGGCACACACTGTGACACAGTTGGACGCTGCATTTAGATAGAAGATAGAAGAAGGAGAAACCTCAGCAACATCCATTTAATCAGAAATGGGCTGAACGCATGCCACAGGGTCGGGGTGTGTTGGCATGGTGTTCGCTTGTTCAGGGTCGCCCGTCTACTAAATCAACAACGCCGTGATTATAAATCTCTGCGGCGGGTAAGCCATCCGATCCGAAGACAAACGATAGACAAGCTGTAATGGAAAGACAATGACGACACATAAATCCCCTTCTAGAAGACTTCTTTCCATCAGGTTCTGTCACTGATAAACAAATACGACAACATGAACCACAGAACAATGCTAATAATGGCCTTAAATTCAACATAGTCGTCAAAATAAGGATATGACTATGCAGATGTTATTGTCTGCTCCTAATACTAGGATGGGTTAGATGCAGAGAAACACATTTGACTGTGTGAACATGTATGTGATTTCGATTTTTCGATTTATAATTTGAGACAATCCCGGAAGTGTTGTGGCGAGTTCAACATTTCAGATTCAAGATTATTCATCCCGAGGGAAATTGGTCTCGGACGACAATAAGGCTGCCACGTTCAAATACAAATGAAACGCCATACAATTACAGCACAGCAACAGACATGCCGCTGAGTGCATAGCAACTAAAACGATATGGTGTAACAGTAACGGACATTACCACAAGTGCATTCGTGTACATGCGGCACAAGCCCCTCTCATTTCACGCCCTCCTCGTGTCTGCCGTTTAGGAGATTCAAAAAGGGTTTTTTTATGCCATGCAGGTGACTTCTCTTGGATTTAATTGGAACCCTGCAGTGTCTCCCGGATGGGAGCGGTCCGAGTTCAGTCGATCAACAACAGTCAATTTGGGAAGAGAGAATGAATGAAATTCCAGTACTCGTTTGGTTGTCATACTAAGGGAGATATTTTCCTGTTAGAAAGTAGGGCTTTTCCTATATAATAAGGGAGTACAGAGGTGCAAAATAAACTGAAATTGGTGCAACATGCCCAGGGAAAAACTGTTGGAACAACAGCCCTAGAGCGGGTAAAAATGGAGGGGTATTGATCATTTTCATATGCTTCCCTGCATTGTAACGGTACAAAAAATCCCTTAAAAATAGACAAATCCATTTTCAAAACAACAGAGAAGAGGTATACTCAAAGGATTTGGTGCAGTCCCACCCCTTCGGGCCTTCAGGTCGACCCGATGTGTTTGGCTCAAAGACCGGCCTGATGCGCCGCTCATCAAACATCGGCTCTCGGGACGCCTGCTGCCTTTGATGCCCTTTTGACGGGCCGCGCCGCGCCCGCCTCCACAGAGACGCCACAACAGTGGACACGCCCGCAGGGATGGGGGGGGGTGGGGGGGTGTGTGTGTGTGTATGCACGGCCCCCTGTTTCTCTGTATTGCAGAGACACAAAGCAGTGACACATAGCAGCCCGTGTGTCGGGAGGAACGTGTGTCGACCGAGGGGACACCCTACTGCGGAAGAGAAAGAGAGAGAGAGAGAGAGACGAGGGCTGGGTCGCATTATTGTTCCAAACTCACTCCCCCCCCCCGAGGACATGTGTGTAATCTGCTCAGGAGATTGCTCCCTGGCTCCATCATGGTACAAATATATATATATATATATATATATATATATATAAAGCAAGGAGGTGATGCTGCTTGTGCTGCTGGAAAGGATCAGGGAGCGCCCCATAACTCTCGCTTATCTGGCACACCTCCGCTCCCCTCAGCTGTCGGAGCCCCATGGGCTTCATCTGCTCCGCAGGAGAGCGGGCGCTCGCATGAATGCTAAATCGCCGACCCGGCTAGAACCGACAAGAGAACGATCCCTGCCTCACATCACATCACCGGGGGGGGGGGGAGGGGGGGTCTTACTTTTTTGTACTTTGTACTTACCTGATGCGCTGGAGGCTTGTTAGGAAAGAAATGCACATATCATTTCAGGTTGCCTACCTAAGTTGAATTGCACAATGTAGGTCACAATGTAGGTCCCCAAAAAAATAAATAAAAAAGCTGCTAAATGAATGTAATGTACATTTATCCCCCCGCAGCTCCTCCACAAAACCACATTGCAAGCGAATGGATTTACCCCTTAATTGATTTGACAGGTTAGGATAAGATAGCGTTATACCTGGGGTTAGGCGCTCTGATTCCCACTTGTTTTAACAACAAGGGGTAGCCCAGGTAGCCGTGATTCATTTGGTACGAGGTCAGGTGGGAAAATGTGTCCCCTTTCTTTTCCATGGGGGGAGATTAATGACGTGGAGAGCTGATCCAAATAACATATGTTATGCTGCAAAACATTATTTATAGTATGCTTGTGGCGAGTGTGTGTGTGTGTGTGTGTGTGTGTGTCCTGTGGCTTCAGTGCTGTGTGCCACACAACTCATTCAAGATGTCTGCAAATAAACTGTCACTCCCCACCTGAGGCGGGTCTATTAGGGCGACGGGCTGTCACATGCTTTTACCATTTATTCCGCACCCCCCTTTTGTTGGAATCCAGAGGAGGCGGGCGCTCCCTCCTCCTCCTCCCTCCTCCTCCTCCTCCTCCTCCTCCTCCTCCTCCTCCTCCTCCTCCTCTCCTCCTCCTCCTCCCCCCCTCCTCCTCCTCCTCCTCCTGTCCGAAAAGCGTAAAGGAGGCTACTCTGTGTTCTTATCTCTCGACTCTTCACATGGTTCACATGGTTGTTTAAGTGTGTGGTGTTGGTATTAGTGTTCGTGTTACTATGTGCTAGTAGAAAAAAGTTCAAACGTGTGTGTGTGTGCGTGTGTGTGTGTGTGTGTGGTGTGTGTGTGTGTGTGTGTGTGTGTGTGTGTGCTTGACTTATTAATAATAATAATAAGCCCCTCCAAGATATGTTTTCAGCCAGGTATGCCTTTCACCAGCACAAATGTTTTGGGGAGGGAATAAAATATACAATTATAAGTATTTTTTAGTGTTCACATGACACACACATGGCTGGTGCAAATACGTACATCCTGTTTAGTGAAAAACACGGGCTTGTGTTTCATTGTGTCTGTCATTGGAAAGATTTAGATTCAGATTTACTGCTTTATTTTGTTGAGAAGCAACTCCAATTTTAAGATGCACTTATGTTACAATTGTTCATAATCGATAAATGCCGATAAAACGACACAAAGACACACCCCTGAGATCCTTTAAGGTACCCCTAAGGGAAAGTGTTCCCCCCCCCATGAGAGGAACACGGCTGTAAACTGTGCTCAACTGACACCCCATGATCCATCGTTTACTCCCCTCTCTCCCCCTCCCTCTCTCCCCCCTCCTCTCTCCTCCCAGATGTACATCCAGACCACCACGCTGACCATCTCGGTGAGCCTGAGCGCCTCCGTCTCCCTGGGCATGCTGTACATGCCCAAGGTCTACGTGGTTCTCCTGCACCCCGAGCAGAACATTCCCAAGCACAAGCGTAGCCTGAAGGCCGTGGTGACCGCCGCCACCATGTCCAACAAGTTCAACCCCAAGGGGGGCCTGAGGCCCAACGGAGAGGCCAAGTCTGAGCTGTGTGAGAGCCTCGAGACGCAGGGTGAGTATCAAAAGTCAACGGCGGAAAGAGAGAGAGCGAGCGAGAGCGCGAGAGAGAGAGAGAGAGAGAGAGAGAGAGAGAGAGAGAGAGAGAGAGAGAGAGAGAGAGAGGAGAGAGAGAGAGAGAGAGAGAGAGAGAGAGAGAGAGAGAGAGAGAGAGAGAGAGAGAGAGAGAGAGAGAGAGAGAGAGAGAGAGAGAGAGAGAGAGAGAGACACGGTACATTTAGAAAAAGCCGCTTCGGATGATGTCAGACGGGCGAGGAAGGAGTTTAGAAAGTGTAGTCAGGTGGCGACGGAGAAAAGGATGAATACATCGAGTCATTTATTGAATCCTTTTAATATATTGTTTAAATGAGCGGATGACTCGTTTCGATACACTTTTTCGATGAAGTCACGTAATGTAATGTAAGTTACCATCCCTACCGGATGTTGGAGACGGCAGGCCGGGTCCGACCAATAGCAGACGGCGTAGATCAGTGGTCTTTAACCAGAGGTCGGTACTGCAGGGGGTCCGTCAAGTTCCTTCACGGCCTTCAAGTCAGTGTTTGCTCCGCAGTGGAGCGTCCAGTTCATCAACATAGGTAGACCCGGGGCCTCAGAATCAGATGTTATCCTGCCACACACCAGGGTCAGTCATCGTACAATGTAAAAGTTGGAGCCCGATGCATTGATTAGAATTATGTCGACATGGCTAAGCATAACAGCTGGATAAACACCACCAAGAGGGTCCCTGGGCTGAAAAAACATTGGAGACCCCTGGGCGTAGATCATCTCCTGGCGATATTACTGCTAAAGGGTTTCATAATCGTGCCATATGTTTTTGGACTCTCAGGTCACACGGGTTGCTGTTGCAAAAACATAATAATACGATCACCATGGTAACGTGCATATCTGGCGAGCCGCTGCGGGCCCCGCGGTGCGGAGGCTATAAACACCCACAGCGGTTTGCAGCTTGTGCAGATGTTGTGTTCCGTGGCGTTATTAGACAGAATACCACCACGAACAAAGAGCGGAGAAGAACGTGCATGTGCTCACGACGGCGCCCTGCTGCTAAGGAATAGTGATGGTGACCCCCTCCCACGCTGAAAACGACTTCACCCTTACACCCTGTGTGACCACTAACGGCTGCCTCTCTGTGCTTGTGTGTGTCAGACTGTGTTGAGGGAGGGGAGCCCCGGGAGGGACAGTAAAGAACCAGGTAAACTGGTAGACCGCAAGCCTGCCTCTTGCTTGCCTCCCAAAACCCCATTGCTCTTCCATTTATGTTATGGAGGGGGGGGGGGGGGGACTCCTCCACGCCTGCCGGGGAAATGCACAGAGCACCGTGGTAGCCTCCAGGCTAACACACGACACCCTCCATAGTGAACGTCCTAACACTCCTCAGCCCCTCCCCTCCCCTCTCCTTTCACAGACGCATTTTGACCAACGGGACTAACTAACTTGGTGGGGACAATGTGGATGTGCTGTGATCTGCAAACGACCTATCGGCATGGCCGGCTCTGTTAATGCGGGGACGATCACGTCACTTTTCCCGACTGCGGAGGACGAGCCATAATCGCATGTCCCCTGCTTGTCATTTGTTTTTTAGGGTGACAAACGGGAGGGCATTGCGGCAGCGGCATGTACAGCAACAACAGTAAGAGGGGGAACAGTGGGAAGACAGATGGGTCTGCCGCCATCCATTCTTTCTGGACCATCTATTTTTTATTTTGGGCCGAGCAGCACATAAATATTCAAATAAGGTCCATTTATCAATGCCGCCGTGAGTTGGGCAGCTCGCGGGGGTGAAGTGTGGAGAAAACGTAACCTGCGTACACACGCACTCCCGAGCTGGCACCTGGAAACTCTTGAGAGAAACCCATTTACCAGCATCCCACATCTCTCTCCTCTTTTACCCCTCCCATCCCTCTCTGTCTTTCAAACTGTCTTCTGATTGCCTTTCGCCCCCTCTATGGCTCAACCAATCAAATCAAGGCTGCTGAGGGCAGATTGGCCGGATGATTACCTCCGAGCAAGCATGCGAGCGCAGGACGATTTCATATTTGAGCGATGACACGGGCGCATGCACACTCACGCTGGCAGGCGTGGGCACATCACACTGTGTGTTGCTCTTATGCTTGGTTTCTTTTGTAGCTGTCATCTAGTGTGGCTCAGGAGTCTCAGGTTTCAGGAACATCTGGTCCTAACCTCATCCAACCCTATGTGACCAAACTCCATCTAACCCTAACCCCGTCCAACCCTAACCCCATCTGACCCTATCTAACCCCTAACCCTAACACCATCTAACCCTTACCCCATTTTACCCTATCTAATCCCAACCCTATCTAACCCTAACCCCTAACCTAACTATCTAACCCTAACCCCATCTAACCCTATCTAACCCCTAACCATATCTAACCCTATCCAATCCCAACCCTATCTAACCCTAACCCCATCTAACCCCTAACCTAACTATCTAACCCTAACCCCATGTTACCCTATCTAATCCTAACCCCATCTAACCCTTACCCTACCCAACACTATCTAACCCTAACCCCTTGTAACCCTAACCCTCATCTAACCCTAACCCTATTTAACACTTAGCCCATCTAACACTAACCCCATCTAACCCTAGCCCTAGCCCCATGTAACCCTAACCCCATCTAGCCCTGCCTAACCATAACCGTATCTAACCCTATCTCTATCTAACCCTACCCCATCTAACCCTACCCCATCTAATCCTAGCCCCATCTTACCCTAACCCTAACCCAGCAGGCTGGGGAATCAATGTAACACACCTGTGTGTATCACCTGGAGAGGTTTGAGGTGGATTCAGATACAGGTACATACTGCATATGTACAGTATGTACATGATAGTACTGCCTATGGGCTGAGAGAAAGAATGCAGACTGTTCTCACCACCACGGTCTTACACAGCAACTGTCTTGTGAGTAAGTGAGGTCAGTTATTTACCACAGCTTAAGAAAAGCCTTAAAGGCCTCACAAGGCTCAAACTTTCCTGGCGCATTTTGAAAATAACATTAGGCAAAGAGTCACGTACAACAGCAGCGTGGGAATGTACCAGCACACAAGGTTATGGGAGGACAATACGTACTTAATACATGACACACAGCTGCCAACAGTTGCCTTCCTCCTACAACAAGTTGGTCGTGAAAAGTAGTGAAACATCATCTTTGTTGCGAGGGAAAACTCCCAGTGCAGGTTTACCATTGTCAACTTAAAACAACATCATTGTATTCTAAACAGCTATGATGGTGCCAGAAAGATTTTGCTAACATTCTTGTTTTTCACCGTGTGAGGTGATCTTAATAAAATCATGAAAAGCCTAATTATGCTGCATGCCATGCTTGGTGCCCTCACATGGTCCGCTCCTTGCATGTGGCTAAAGACTTGCGTTTGAATGAAATCGAGTGCATTCCCCGACACCAAACAATGTCCCCCTGATTGCCACACAGTGTGTGTTCTAGGTCCGCTGTGAGGTAAACAGCCCGATACAGAGACACACCGCTTACACATTACTGTGTACAGACTGACCGCATCAATGCAGGCCCCCCCTGGTCTAGGGGATGACTAAGGCCACCGCATCGCTGTCTGTAAAACACATTGATGGGCATTGTTGCTGGGCAATAGACGAGATTCAATATTGCTTACGTCGTATGAAATCTGGTCTTTGGTAGATTCTAGCATAGCTATCTCTTGAGAAGGGGTCAATCATCATTGACATTCGACTAGACAACTTTTATCTAGACATCCCGGATTGATTCGAAATGCAAGGGGCATGACCACCTCATCCATTCAGATGTTTATACATGCTATCTATAGAGATATAAATATGCATCTAAACATAGTCCATATTCCACAGCAATAGATGGGATGATCTGTGAAAGTGCTGCATTGAGTGTGTGTCCCCCCCCCCTTATTCTCTGTCTCTCTGCCCGGTCTGTCCGCCCCCCCCCCCCCCCCCCCCCTCTTGCCCATCTGTCTCCAGCGTTGGCCTCCAAGCAGACATACATCAGCTACAGTAATCATGCCATCTAACGGACCAGAGCCACCGCACAACGAAGGGGCCAACAAGCGAGGAGGGGAGAAGCCGGCTTGTGTGGAGCGAGAGAGAGAGAGAGAGAGAGAGAGAGAGAGAGAGAGAGAGAGAGAGAGAGAGAGAGAGAGAGAGAGAGAGAGAGAGAGAGAGAGAGAGAGAGAGAGAGAGAGAGAGAGAGAGAGAGAGAGAGAGAGAGAGAGAGAGAGAGAGAGCACCTGACACTGGAGAAGGCTAAGAACACTAGAGAAACTCTCTCCTCCGAGGTGGGGGGGAGAGAAAAAGAGAGAGAGAGAGAGAGAGAGAGAGGTGGTAATGGAGATGGGAAATGTCACTCCTTGTACAGAGGAAGAGGAGGAAGAGGAGGAGGAGGAGGAGGAAGATGTCATGTCTTTTGGTTTTTAAGTAGAGATTAAGGGTGGAGAAGGTGGGTCTTTTTTTGTGGGGGGCTGGTTTGGTGTTTGGTGGTCAGGTGGAGGATTGGTTGAGTTGGGAAAACCCGCATCCAAGTGTTTTTTTTTCATCGTTTCCACTCTTTTTCTGTGATGTAATTTTAAGTGTAGCGCCGTCAACGTTCTGTTTCCGACGCGGGCAGCACCGAGTGAGCCGACCAATCAGAGCCGGAGGAATAATCATTTTTTATTTTATTTTTTATTAATTTTTTTCGAGTGCGGAGAACATGACCGCCCGTTCCTTTTACTCGGAGGTCTCCGAGTCTCCGAGTTTTTAAACCCGTTTTTCAGTTATTTTTGCTCGAGTGGCGTCAAACGAAACAAGCGGAGCGCCGCATTGCGGTTCCCGCGGTTTTTTTTTGGTGTGTTTTTTTTTCAAACCGCGCTTTGCCGCCTCGTCGCTGGCGCCGCATCAGAAAAAAACAAAAAAAACACCCGGAATGAAACGCCCCGAGGGGCCCCGAGGGGCCCCGAGGGGGCGGTTCCCCTTCCTCTTCGCACGGTCGATTGGTCGTCGGACGGCCAGCCGCCACCACCCTCCAGATTAACCCTGTGTATAACCCCCAAGCATGCCTGTGGGAGCCTCACGTCTTACTGGTGCTGTGTTGTCGATGTCTTTTGGAATGCAACATGTGTCATAGTCATTCACAGTGGCGTCTCCATGAGACTTGTGTTGCCTACGGAACACACACACACACACACATACACACACACACACACACACACACACATGCATGCACACACACACACACACTATGCATACGCACACATATGCACATGCACACACACACACATTTGCACACACACACACACACACACATGCACACACACACATATGCACACACACAAACACACAGACGCACACACACACACACACACACACGCACATACATATGCACACGCATGCAAACAAATGCACATGCGCACGCACACACACACACTCACACCCACATATGCACACGCAAGCACACACACACACTCAGCAGAGACCATGCTACCGTACTTCCATGCAGACTGTCTAGGTTTATCGGCTTCTCATCTATCACCCCTCAAGCATCCTGCCCTCCAAATGTTAAGTAAGTACATTGATACATTGATCGATAAATTGGTATTTTCAACCCATCAATTTATATAAAATGGTTATAAAGAAAATAGAGGAGACGTTCACGTGGAATCTGGTGAAACTGCGTGGGTCAAAGTGAAGTGGACAGTCAAAAAAGAGATAAATACATAGAAATAACATTTTGGAGGCAAAAACCAAATGTATTCCTGATGGAACAGCACTGACCCTATTCCAGAATACGACCTGTGGGATCCGCGGTTAATAACAATAATTACTAGCGAGCAAAAAACGGCATGTGTCCCCTCCAAATGTCTTCAGAACATAACGCGCCCTGACTGACGACAAACCTTAACGTACACTAAAGGTTCCTTTTTTCGCGTGCGCGACGTAATTTGGTGGGTAATTCAGGAGGGACACAGCGTTTGGTCTCATCAGTTGGGCGGATGAAGCTTTTGTGCGGTTGCTTGATACACACGAGGGCCTGTGTCTCCATTTTGTGCCTCTAACCAACCCGTCCATGATTATGTTCCTTTTTCGAAAAGAGTTCCCGGGGGAACCTTCCTCGGGACGTTCCGTGTTAGGTAAGCACAAATTGCCGGAGAACAATTTGCACAACAGCGACTGCGTGGAGTTTGTCTCATCTCAAGTCATACGTGTTACCCTCAGCGATGCAAAAATCTGTATGTTGCATGTGAAAGACTCATAGCAAAGTCAGGCGAATATTTTGATGAAAATTACGGAACACTCAAGGGGGGGGGGGGGGATATATAAATATTTAGCAAATGATTTGGTTTTTAACGTAATGATTCCCTCCGCTTTAACACAGAGTCAGAGGTGTTGTGCCGCAAATGTTCGTAATTTTGATTTCATGGTTTGTGTTTGGAGTACTTGTGAGATTGTTTGTGTTTGTGAATATGAAGATTTACTGCTCTTTGCCACATCTCTGTTTATTTACCCCCAACACTCTGTCTGTGTTGCAAAACAAAAAAGAGAAAAAATAGCGTATGTAAGTTCTGACCAAATTAAAAAGACAAGTTAATGTATGTTATTACAACGGATTGATCATGTCTTATTTATGTACTGACTTGTTTAACTAAAAAAAAGTAAAGCTACAAAAAACATTAAAAGAGATGACAGTGCCTGGATATTAATGAATTATCTATAGAAATTATAAGATGTGTAGAGCATGTTCATTTTTATACAAGATATTTCTAATAAAAAGTGTTTTCCTAAGAAACCGTTTCCCGCACATTATTAACCAAATCTTCGAGTTTCATTCAAAAAAAGCAATATTTTACCATAAAATATAGCATTTCAGTTGGAATGCAGGCGTGAGTTATACAGCCACTGAAAAATCCTGACAGCTTTCCACAAGTAAACTAATAAGCACAAATACATACTTTATATTTATATTTATAAAAAACATCCCTTTGAAACATCACACAACACAATTGTTTCATTCCCTGGACACATTTCACGAGGGTTGCTGCCTGCTGTCTGTGCGATTGTTCACTTGGATTGCACAGCGGGCAGCAAAGGATAACTAATTACACCAATAAAGACGTAACCCCCAACACATAACACCCACCAGGACAAACCATATGTGTGGCATGAGGGGGGGGGTGGGGAGGGTGGGGGGTGGGGTTCACAAGGAATAATGAGGCCAATACAACACAAAGTACACATTCTGTTCCACTGGGCAATCAATATGGTCAGCAAAAACTATATCTATAATGGGCCTGGCAGAAATTGAGAAGACACCCCCTTCCACATAAAAGCTGACAGAGTTATGGTCCAAATGAAAACTACACTTTTTTCCCCACCCTCCCTTTATGGATTTATCCCATATCTCATACGAGGTGGGGGGAGGGGGGGAGGGTATAGGGAGGACTTGAGTGATCAATGACCAGGCAATAACCCAGGGCCCCGGCGCCCTCCCTATCAATGAGAACTACATGGAAAAGCAACCGACGGGGGGAGATTAAGAAAAACACTGAGCTCACACATTCTCCCTCTCGCACAATTATCTTTATCTTTCCTGTTCTTCTTCATCTGTTCCTGTCACTCCACGTTCCCCACTGCAGGCGGGGGAACCAATTAGTCTTTCGCTAGAACGGAGTACGTAGCACTTTGCTCGGGCTTTTACCAGGGAAACGGTGACACTTTGTCATTATAGGTTGTGTCTGCTTTTGTTTTTGTAAAATAATTGCAAACTCTCGCAGAAATCGAACGCATTCCTCCGATTAATGAAGAAGATCTCTTTCCCCCCCCCCCCGGTGTGTTTGACTGGAAATATTTTCTCACTCTAGTCTATCCACGAAAAAAACAAAGTGAATGTACACCAAGTTAAAACAAATGTTGAGTGCCCATCTTGGATATTGCCAGTGACATGCCGTACCACGCCTCAGTGTCGTCAAAACGCCACGACACCGCAGGGCGCCGGAGAGCCGTAAGATGACAGAGTTGAGGAAATTGGCGGACAGCATGTCACGGAACAGACACGGAGGAGGAAGGAGACGCATTCACGCCATTGATATTGATAACATATTCTCTCCATTCATCACTTCTATGAACGCTCGCCGGGGGGTGGCCTTTTCTCACAAATGTTCACTTGGTGAGTGCTAATGATTCTGGACTGCTGTGAATGTGCCAAAACACACCTAGCTCCATTTTTTTCCGGTTTTGGTGTCGAGGATGACGCTTAAAAAGCGTAAGGCTATCATTACACGGCGCCATGCGGGGCCATGCAATCAGTGCGGGAAAAATCAAAAGCATTTCCCTTAGCATTATACGCTGCAGTCGATGCATTTACTCCATCAAACAATCAGGAAATTACAGAATAACACAACGCTGAAATGTGATGATTGAAATTCAAGTGAGCGTGTGTTTCCAGCGCCGGCCATTTCAATCACTCGGGCAGA
>CM051013.1:5666714-5774214 GCA_027704905.1 Muraenolepis orangiensis | reverse complement strand
TAATTAGTTGTTTCATCCTAATTGTTCATTATGAGAGGGGAACGGCTAAGAGGGATACAAAATAAAAGCGTACGGGGGAGAAGAATGTTTGTTACGAGTATGAATTTGAATACGACGAACAACACAGTGTTTCGTTTTGTGTAAAAATATTGTTATAGTGCCCGTAAAAGGGAAACAGAAACGAAGCCGGGTTTTACATAAAAGCCAGGCTATTCAAATGGGTTTTTAGTAGTGACGTAAATGTTCTTTGCTAGTCCTTCGTGGGTAGATTGCTCCGAAGCCTTGAGGCCAAAATGGCAACGCAAGAGTCAGACCTTCTCTTCTTCTTCTCCTTTACTGGACTTGCTGGACTCATTACCATACTGTACTGTTCTGTACTATACTGCACTGTTCTGTACTATACTGCACTGTTCTGTACCGTACTGCACTGTTCTGTACTATACTGCACTGTTCTGTACTGTACTGCACTATTCTGTACTGTACTGCACTGTTCTGTACTATACTGCACTGTTCTGTACTGTACTGCACTGTTCTGTACTGTACTGCACTGTTCTGTACTGTACTGCACTGTTCTGTACCGTACTGCACTGTTCTGTACTATACTGCACTGTTCTGTACTGTACTGCACTGTTCTGTACTATACTGCACTGTTCTGTACTGTACTGTACTGCACTGTTCTGTACTGTACTGCACTGTTCTGTACCGTACTGCACTGTTCTGTACTATACTGCACTGTTCTGTACCATACTGCACTGTTCTGTACTGTACTGCACTGTTCTGTACTGTACTGCACTGTTCTGTACTATACTGCACTGTTCTGTACTGTACTGCACTGTTCTGTACTGTACTACAAGATACAAGATATTTATTTGCCATTTGCCATCCAAGTACATTGGAATGCTTGCTCCCCATTCCGTCCCGCAGTAAACATCGCAAAAACCAGTACCATAAAAATAATATATACTATATATATATATATATATATATAAAATATAATGAACAAAAAAAGGACAGCAAAGTGACTGATAGATGGTATGAACATCTGTTGAATGTGCAAAAAGATTTCAAAGCATTTAAAGTGCAGTAGTGCAGCAGCATCATGAATACAGTGCAGTACAGTGCAGTAGCTGTAATGAGTCCAGAAAGTCCAGCAAAGTATGTAAGTGTAATGTTAACGACAATCTTATTAAAGTGAAAGTGGCAGCACTCCTAGCAGTTCAGTAGGTAGTTCTGTGGATAAAAACGATCCTTAAACCTGGTTGTACTTGTATGGATGCTGCGCAACCAGCGACCAGACGGTAGGGGGGAGAAGAGATGGTGCCCAGGGTGGTTGCAGTCCTTTATGATGGACATGGCCTTCTTCCGACATCTGTTCCTACAGATCTCCTCAATGCAAGGAAGTGGAAGTGCACACCCGATGATCTTCTCTGCCGTCCTTACAACCCTCTGGATGGCTTTCTTGTCGTGTGCAGTGGTGTTGCCGTACCACACAGTGACGCCACTCGTCAGGACGCTCTCTACGGTGCCACAGTAGAAGTTCACTAGCCACCTCTGGCCTATTCCGCTTTTTATGAGGCACCGCAGAGCATAGAGGTGCTGGTGTGCCTTCTTCAGCATGACCTCCGTGTTGCGGGTCCACACCATCGGAAACCTGTAGCCCAAGGAAACGGAAGCAGCTGACGACTTCCACCGGTGTCCCATCCAGGCTGATGGTGGAGTGGGTGCCCTGGTGGCTCCTGAAGTCCACGATGAGCTCCTTAGTCTTGCTGACATTCAGTGCAAGGCTGTTGTCCTCACACCATCGTGTCAGCTGGACTACCTCATCTCTGTACTCCGTACAGAGTATTCATCGCCCTCGCTTATCAAGCCGATGACTGTTGTGTTGTCTGCAAACTTGATAATGCGATTATTGCTCTGCGTGGCAGTACAGCCATGTGTGTACAGCGAGTACAGCCGGGGACTGAGGCAGCAGCTTTGGGGTGCTCTGGTTTTGAGGACCAGAGTGGAGGAGATGTTGTTTCCAATCTTCACCACTTGAGGCCTGCCCGTCAGGAATCCATAATCCAGTTACAGATGGGGGCGCCCAGACCTAGGTCCCTCAGTTTCAGGACCAACTTGGAGGGAACGATGGTGTTGAACGCCGAGCTGTAGTCAATGAACAGCAGTCTGACGTAGGTTTCCCTCCTGTCTAGGTGCTGCAGGGCCGTGTAGTGCCAGGGAAATGGCGTCGTCTACAGACCTGTTTGGTCTGTATGCAAATTGGAGTGGCACAATGATTGTCGCTTTAAAGCACACTGGGACGACAGACTGTTGCAGTGATTCATTGTAGATGTCGGTGAACACAGGAGCCAGCTGGTCAGTGCAGGTCTTGAAGACACGGGATGGAACTCCGTCTGGGCCGGCTGCCTTCCCTGCCTTTACCCTCCTGAAGATTCTGCGGACCTCGGACTCGGACAGTTGTAGAACGTAGTCCTCTGGGTGGATGTTCAAGTTGTTGGTCGGCTCATGGTCCCTTTCAAACCGAATAAATAACTTGTTTAGCTCGTCTGGTAGGTTAGGGTCATTGTTGGTGACTGCCCCTGAGCTCCCCTTGTAGTTGGAGAGGATCCTCAGACCTTGCCACATACGTCTGGTGTCAGAGCCCCCGAACTGTAATTCCAATTTTTTTGTAATCCAATTCACCTTTCTTGATTGCTTTTCTGAGTTCATACTTGGCCTTCTTGTAGTGATCGGAGTCGCCTGTTGTGAAAGCGGTACTCCGTTCCATAAGTTTGTTCCGTATGCCAGCATTCATCCATGGTTTGCGGTTCGGGAATGAGCGAACAGATCTGGTCGGGATGCATGCATGTATGCTGTGACATGATACATACACATCAAGGTCAATGGTCTTGAATACACTCCAGTCAGTGATTTCTAGCCCCCCCTGCAGGTATAGTACGGCATAGTCTGTCCAGTGACACACGTTCTTTACAACTGTGGGCGTGGTCTTCAACTTCTGCTTGTAAGCGGGAAGTAGAAGCACGGAGTCTGATTTGCCGAAAGCCGGCCGCACAACAGCGCGATAAGTGTGCTGAATGGTGGTGTAGCAGTGATCAAGAGTCTTGTTCTGTCTGGTCGGACATAGTATTTTGGTAATACCTTTTTTTAATTGCAGTGGTTAAAATACCCCGCTACAATGGGGACTGCCTCGGGGTAGCGATTCTGAAGTTTGCTAATTTCAATGTAAACTTCGTCCAATGCGATGTTCACATCAGCCCGTGGTTGGATGTAAACCGCCGACATGAGAATAGCGGAGATGTCCCTCGGCAAGTAAAAAGGGCAACACTTAGCCAGATAGCCAGTAATTCCAGATTAGATGAGCTGGACTTGTTGCGTTGTCTGTAGTTGTATTGTTCCGTAATCCCAAGAGTGTTGTAAAAAGTACAAGTAAACGAGTAACGTAAGTAAATAAGAGCTCGCAGAAACACGTCTGCTTTCCTCCAGCTACTTTCTCCTACTACACTGTTCTGCACTGTATGCATGATGCTGCTGCACTACTGGCACTTTAAAATGCTTTTTGCACCTTCTTTGTATGTATATACTGTATCATCCTTAATTACCTTAATTTCCCTCGGGATAAATAAAGTCATCTTGAATCTTGAATCTTGAATCCACCGGACTCTTTATTGTTATTTTTATTGTGTATAGTACTTGTTCATACTTGTATCCTTACCTGTATATATGTTGTATGTTGTATGTTGTATATCTATAATTCTGCACATATCTCATACACGTTATTTTATACCTGTTTTTATACCTAGACAGTTTTCACATCTTATTTAACCACTGTACATTATATATTACCATGCACATTACTGCAAAATTTGCACTCTGGTTAGATGCCAAATTATTTTCGCTGTACTGTACAATGACAATAAATCTGAATGTAATCTAATGTTATGGAATAGTGTTTATAGCATATAGTTGTAATGGTGATGGATGCTTTTATATAGCGCTTTTATCCAAAGCGCTTTACAAGTCATGCCTCACATTCACCGACGGCGGAGTCAGCACGTCAGGAGCAGTTAGGGTTAGGGTGTCTTGCTCAAGGACACCTCTACAGTTTTTGCTAGGAGGAGCCGGGGGATCGAACCAGCGACCTTCCGGTTGTGAGGTGACCGCTCTACCTCCTGAGCTATACTGCCGCCCATAGTGTTGTTTTTAATGTAGTATAGTATTGCATAGTTTAGTATAGCATAGTGTAGTTATTTTGTGGAAATTCGTTCTGCACGAGGGAATGGGGAGTAAGCATTCCATTGTATGTGTTGCACAATCAAATATTTATCGCAAATTAAAACATCTTCAATCTTTCATAATACACAGGAGCAATTTGTCTTCTCATTGTTGGGACCCAACGAGACCGGCTAGCCAAATGTAACAGAGAACCTAGAAGAAGAGACAGGACAACCAAAACAACGGATAATGTCTTTACTGAAAGATCCACAACCTCAAAAACAACAGGGTAGGATTGGATCGAGGTTACGAGGTACACGGGGAGATGGTCCAGAGGGTGGAACGCGGACAGGGTCCTTGGAGCAGGGGGGGGAAGGGGGGGGTAGGACGAGACGCGACGTAGTCGGAGCTGGAGACAAGGGTTCTCGAGTGTGAGGGAGCCATAAGGTTCTCATTGATCAAGCCACCGACGTCGGTCTTCGGCAGCCTTAAGAAGGGTAGATCCCAGGTGTTCATTAGCCTCAGCAGGCCCGATTATGATGGGCAACACCTGGGATTGATTAGAGCGTGGGGGCACAACACTCATCTCTTGATGGTACGCTAGCTCACGAGGAAGACCTTCATAAGGAAGACCCCGGATGGAGGAAATCATTTCGGCTAGTTGGTGCAAAACGTAATAAGGTAAGGAGCAATGTCCTAAACACAGTGTAGCTCCTCAACCGGATGTCTGTAACGGTGACGCCATGGGGCACACCTTAAAGAGGATTGATCACTTCCAGTTGCCATATTAAAAGTTTGTCTCTCAAGAAAGGAGTCACACCACACAAAGTACTTTCGTAAGGTTAACTATAACAATTGTCGACGTTGGAAATTGTTCAAGCAAGTGGAATTGTTCTGACCTATAAATTAATTCATGTGTTAATTGCTTAAAAAACTTTGTTTAACGTGTGTACGATTTAAGAGCTATCATTTGAGTGTAACTTGCTAGTAATGGCATAGTCACCGGTCAGCTGTTGGTCACTATAATGCACTGTGAGAATCTGTTTCCAGCCAATTTACATCAATCGGTAAAGAGATGCCCTTTATCAGGGCATCTCTTTACCGATTGATTAGGGGAATACATCTTACCTGTCAATCAGAACTGTGTGAAATGGGGAAGGAGTGGACATTTTTTGCTTGATTATTATTATTGATTCTCATTTGATTTGATGATTATCAATAATGTAAATTATTCATTATAATTTATAGATAATGATTGATTATTATTTACAGGAGCCGGTGCTGTGATTTACAATCAGTGTGTTCTGCATTCATCCATTATTCCTGTGTGCAGGTTCGTTGGTTTCAGATGAAAAGAACAGACGGATCAATAAGCGGTGGGAGAGAGCGGTAATAGGGAAATACCAACAACACACACTCATGGCACCGAGATCCCCAAAACCATTTTCTCTCATCGATCACAATCGGTTGAAACACCACTAAACGTGTGTATCCTTCCCTTTCTTTCCTTTCTTGTATGTGTCTTTGTCCACCACTGGCCATTGTTGGCAAAGACAAGGTCTGCGCACACGTTTCGGCAGTTGACCTTTGCGTGAACAGAGGAATCAATTATTTAGGTTGAAGCGGCAATTTATTTCCCTCTGGTTTTTTTGGATAAAATTCCAATACGTACACTTAATTTAGAATTTCAACGCAGGTGAGCTAAAATGTTCAAGAAAGGCTAGGGCCGCCTCGCAGATGGTGACAACCATCTGGGGTGGTGGGGGGGGAAGTTGGCTTTCTGATGTCAGCGTCTTTTTAGATGAGGGAATTTAATCTGGCGTCACGTTAAACCTTGTCTCGCCTCCTTGGATCGGCCGTGACAAAGATCTGAAAATAGGAGTCCTCTCCATATTTGGAGCTCTGCATTAAAGCCTCCCCTTGGAAATCATGTGATCATGATTGATGAGATGGATGGCCAGATGGGAGTTGTTAAAGGCACCACCACCCCGTTTAGATTTGATTAGATCAGATTCAAATGTTTTGTCAAGTTGGCATCTAACCAGAGTGCAAATGAAACAGTAAAGTGCACAGTATCAACAATGTACAGTGGTGAAATAGTATGTAAAAACAGTCTACTAGGTATAAAAAGGATTTACCAGTAGACTGCTGGATGGAACTAACTAGATGGCAAAATCACGGAGAAAGAGAAAATGTAAATGTGATTCAGATGTAGTTGATTTGTCATATGTACAGTATAAGGTACAGTGTACAATGTACTGTTATCACCAGCTCCGAAGAGGTGCAAAAGTTACCGAAATGTAACCGTTTTTTTAGAGAAAATTACAAAAATGTCATTTTACTTACAAGCTTAAGCTTAATTTTACTTAATTACAAAAATGTACAGAAATACAAAAATACCCAAATTACAAGAGAATACACAAATGTACTGTACATATTAACATAATAGCACAATATACATGGCACTATAAACTTTGATGCATGCGATATTCTGCATTATTCTGCTTCTGCAAATAGGGTCAATACAACAATCAGCAAACCAAAACTATAAGCGATCAAATCGTCACATAATGTCACATGACAGCAAAAGTGTCATTATTCACCGTTACCAATACCAATATTCATAAGTATATCAGTATATATATTTCGTTTTTCACAACATATTAGATTAGATTCAAATGTACTGTCATTGCAAGTACAGTACAGCAAAATTAATATCCTGTCCCTTCGATATCGGCACACCTAGTTGTGCATTATCCCTCACTAGCGCATTGTCCTGTCTAATTACGCACAAAAACACACAAAATCACACTTAGCTACTGTTCCAACAAGACTTCACACACACACACACACACACACACACACACACACACACACACACACACACACACCTGTGTCTCCGAGGCCTCTGGCAGGCGGATGACCCTCACTCCCTGCCCACCTCTGCACAAGCCCTCTCTGTTCTCCCACACCGACGGGTTCCCTATCCCTGTTTGTTTTCACAGACGGCCAGCATAAACAACAGCATGTTATCGTCACGCTGTGTCGTCTCATCGACTCCCCGGGTAATTCATCCACTCTCCTCCTTCCTCCTTCCTCCTTCCTCCTTCCTCCTCCTCCACCTTCCCCATACGCCGCCGCCTCCGCCATCTCCTCAGAGAACGACGGAATGCTCAGCCGAACGCAACTGCTCCACTGTACACACGAGTAAACATAACAAAGCGACGGTCGTATTCTCATCTCCCCTCTCAAGTCCTGCCGATTCCTCGTCAGTTTTCCGGATGACGTATGGGTTTGTGTAGACACATTTTTCGGCCTGCGCCGCGGTTGCACAAATAATGCAAGATGGGGGAGTTGGCGTTGCGGTGCAAGGGCGCGGCGCAGCGGCTCCAGAGCCCTTGATTGATTTCCTCCATCTCGGAGGTGGGGGGGGGGGGGGGGGTGGAGAGGGGGGGGGTGGGAGGCGCCGTCTCTTCTTGTTTATTCACACCTGGCTCCCGGCCAGGGGCTCTCCGTTTTGGTTCTCCTTTCCCGCCCACCTCCACCGCACCAAGACGTGTTAGTGCTAATTTTTGAGTCTTTGAGAAATTGTCTGTGGGAGTGAGTGGTACACGAGTGTAATAGAGTGGTACTGATACCGGGATTAGGAGGGGGGGGCCCCCGAGTGGAGGCCTCCTTCCCACTGTCTACGGATATAGCACCCTGCCATCGCCCCGGGAACACACAGGTGGTGGTGAAGAAGAAGAAGAAGAAGAAGAAGAAGAAGAAGAAGAAGAAGAAGAAGGAGGAAAGCAGCGGTGATGCAGGTCGGCAGTTAGTTGTTCTTTGGGAGGCTGCTTGTAATCATCTGGAGGGGAAATCCTAACCACCGCAGTGATCTCGCCTAAGCGGTATTAAAAAAAAAATAGTAGTTTCAGTACTAAAATGCTGCACGTGGGGAATTAATAAATTGTCTAAATTCCTCTATGGCTTGTAAATTGCAAGCAATGCCTTTGGCAAAAGAAGAGAAAAAAAACTCACTGGAACGCACTGATAAATTGCCAAAATTAAAAAGCCATCGCGCAATTAAGTACAACAAATGAGTCTAATCCTTCAATCTCTCGCCTCTTTCCTCCCTCCTGTTTCCGTCTCTGAATCCGTCTTTTTGGTCTACTTGTCTTCCAGCGCCCCTCCCGATGACGCCTCGCTCCCGCTGCAGGAGAACATCTGGCGGTGCTTCGATGGCCCGCGTGTCTCCGTCTCATAGCACTGACCTGTGAACCCTCCGCCACACACTTATAATCACTTAGCCCGACGAGAGAGAGAGAGAGAGAGAGAGAGAGAGAGAGAGAGAGAGAGAGAGAGAGAGAGAGAGAGAGAGAGAGAGAGAGAGAGAGAGAGAGAGAGAGAGAGAGAGAGAGAGAGAGAGAGAGGGGGAGGAGAGAGAGAGAAAGAGAGAGAGAGAGAGAGAGAGAGAGAGAGAGAGAGAGAGAGAGAGAGAGAGAGAGAGAGAGAGAGAGAGAGAGAGAGAGGGGAGGGGGGGGGAGGAGAGAGAGAGAGAGAGAGAGAGGGGAGGGGGGGGGGGAGGAGAGAGAGAGAGAGAGAGAGAGAGGGAAATAGAGAGAGAGAGAGAGAGAGAGAGAGAGAGAGAGAGAGAGAGAGAGAGAGAGAGAGAGAGAGAGAGAGAGAGAGAGAGAGGGAAATAGAGAGAGAGAGAGGGTACCTCACGATCCACCAAGAGAACCAGTCACAAGAAAAGGGGGAAAATCTTTTAACCGAATCTTCGTCTGACCCCTCTAACATTGTTTTGGGACGGAGGTGTGTGTGTGTGTGTGTGTGTGTGTGTGTGTGTGTGTGTGTGTCCCTCTCTCCCCCCTCCCCCTCCCCCTCCCCACCATATAATGAGGTTTACACATCTGCTGCTGTTCTTCGCCACAGCGTGCAACAGATTGCGTGTCGAGTCGAGTGGCCCTGGTCCAGAATGCACCTCTCCCCCCCCCCCCCCCACTCGCCACCTGTGCTGTCGGCCCGCGATGACAGACCTGCTCCAGGATGATGAGCTACGCCGGCCAGATTATTTCTCAATGTAAGCTGGCAGCCACAGATAAAAAAACATGAAAACCGCCAAGTCGGCACCCCGGCGTGGGTGAAGGCAAGGCGTGACCCGGGCTTGGTCTGCCTGGACTGACAATCACCGCTTCAGACGGCTGTCTGGGTACGAGACGGCGGCCCCGACTGGAACGGGTTGCTCGAAGGAGTTGAGCTTTTGCTCTCCTAATTAACCTCCATATGTTCTATTTAACAGATGATATTTTGAGCCCGGCATGACTAACTAATAACAGTTCTTTTTCCATAACTCTCGTCTAGCGACGGTGTGCTCAAGCTTCAATAGAAGCCGTGTTACACTATCGAGGTGATGAACTTTTGATGTCATGAGGATACATTGGCTTAAGGTTTATGACTATTTAAATGGTTGGATCGTCTGCAATTTGAACTCCAGTGGCGTTGGTAAATCTAAACAACGCGGCTGTAGCTAAGGACAAATAAATAAATGGCACCAAAATATGCAACCATCATTTAATTCAGCTCAGGCTATGCTTTTCTCCCCCCAGGAACATCTAATCTAAAAGTCACTTCCAGCCTTCCTGGAATGAGAAGCCGAGGATTGGATGTTTTTTGTTGCCCGTCTGGGGGCTCAGGGCCACAGCCTTCGGCCAAACACCGTCTGAAAGTAAAGCCCTGAGTAAGTATTTGTACTTTCTTCAATAAATAACAACATTCAATGAATTCCGTGCTGTATAATAGCAAAACTAGTGATTTTATAATCGCAAAACTAGTGTAATTTACAATCATTTTAGAAATCACGTTGCCGGGTATTTCGTTATCAAGGTGGTTTTAATAAATGAATTCACGTATCATAATATTGACATATATTTACATACAAAATGATCGTGAGAAAGCAATTGTCCAACAATGTTGGTGTGATCTTGGCCATATGTTGTTGTTGTTGTGCATCTAACAACAATTTCTCGGACGTTGCCAGAGGGGAGGATTTAAGTGAATGGATCGTTCCCTCACCGTTCATAAAAGGCAAGATTTGAATGCCCAGCCGTTTTAGCACGTTAAGCTAAATGAAGTGGAAGAAAACGCTGGAAAATAAGTCTTAAATAACGACTGGACCGCTGGAAGACAGGGCGTCGCCTGACAACACGACTTTAATAGAGTTAATAGCCGCGGATCACGAGTTCACCGACGCGCGCGCTAACGGAACAATCACGGTCTGAACCGAAAACCCTTCAGAGATACGGGCAAAAAAAATCAAACAGCGTTGTGTGGATGTGTGCCACATCATAACATTGACTGAACGGGATTTTGTTATGTCATCTCGTCCCGTCATTTTGATATCCCGCTAACTTTGCCTTTTTCCCGTTTCCCAGCCATTTCCAATTATAGTCATTTTCCCGAATGCGGATTGTCAGCTCCGTTACTTCCCTGCTGCTTCCTCTCTCTCTCTCTCTCTCTCTCTCTCTCTCTCTCTCTCTCTCTCTCTCTCTCTCTCTCTCTCTCTCTCTCTCTCTCTCTCTCTCTCTCTCTCTCTCTCTCTCTCTCTCTCTCTCTCTCTCTCTCTCTCTCTCTCTCTCTCTCTCTCTCTGCAATGCGCGATGAAGGCATTACATTAAATGCTCTTTCTCTCTCTCTCTTGTTCCACTCCTGTGTGCTGTGTGCTGTCCCTTCCTCTACACAGACGCAGTGCTGTGTAGGCTGTATACCAGCCTGGTATATGGGCAGCCCTTCTTTGAGGAGTGAATAATGGTTTTCCACACCCGGACGGCATCCAAACCCTGCCAATAAGCTAGCGGAGCTATATCATAGTGCTCATTAAGCCCAGCTATTATGACCCCGCTGGTACTCTCTTGGAGGGGGTGGGGGGGTGGAGGGGGATGAATAAATAAAGGAGGAACGTCTCCCCGGACTTATACATCTCGGGTCTGAGTAAACAAAAACAAGCCCCTTCTCTGTTTACTGGGGGAAGATTGAGTCAATTGGTCGGGTATTCATAGTGGATTCATAGTTCACAAGTTCCTCTCAGAAATAAATCTCCGGCATTTTGGGAAAATGTGCAGAAAGTAAAAGGGGCAGGTGTGTGGCTGCGTGACAGGGGGGTTCTGTGGGAGAGGGTTGAGGCCTGAGGGTAGGAGGTAGACTTTAGCTCAATGAAGCCTTGAACGCCAGTTGAAAGTGAACGCTAAGAAAAACATCTGAATCACACGTAGCGTCCACTTTCAAGTGTATGTGATAGATTAGATTCAAATGTATTTGTCATTGCACAGCACAAAAGTACAGTACAGCGAAAATAATTTAGCATCTAACCAGAGTGCAAATGTTGCAGTAAAGTAAGGTAAAGTAAAGTGCAGTTTACAGTTGCTAAAAGACAGTCTACTAGTTATACGATTACTATGTATGAGATATGTGCATAATAATAATAATAATAATAGGTGTATATATATATATATATACAGGTAGGTATTTAACAGGTGTCAGGGGTATGCAATTAGGAAGAGCAGGATGAATATATCTAAATGTATACACAGCAGGTAGTGGGCAGGGATATGCAGTTCTATCAACAGTTGCCGGTTAAAGATTCAAATAGTATTCTGTATGTGAGTGATTGAATGCGTGATTGGAATTTGCAAATAAAGTTCAAATGATATATAGCCTCAGGAGAGCTCCTGAGTTCCCGTTCCGTGTCTCTGTTTGGAATCGGTTTAGCCCCTGCCAAAAATTGAGAATGAAACGACCAATCGGCTCAGTCCAGTTCACGATGAAGCAAGGAGCGCCGCGGTCTGCCAAATCTTAACGCCTGGACGCCCCAAGAAAGTGTTGCAATCTGCAGAGTTAAGCGACTGATATTCATTGTGAAACACAAAATATCGGGATGGTCTCAGGAGGCGAGCGCTAGCGAGGGGAAATGTTGAACCTGAGAGCCATACAGCAATGTCTTCATTATATTTATCCAAGGTTTTTTACATTTTTTGGACAGATCTGTCTCATTCCTCTGAATTGGCCTAGGGGAAGTTTCTCAAGCACTCCGCCCACTCTGATTCTCCCTCACTTGTTGTATTATTTAGTTTGGCCTTTTCTTTTAAATATTGAATATTATGCTGCCATTGCGAACAAGTGACCTGTGGCAAACTGTATTGTTACGTCATCTTGAACGGCTTATTATTTTTCTCGGAATTCTTTTCGCCGTACTGTACTTGTGCTGAACAATGACAATACATTTGAATCTAATCGAATCGAATCTTATATGATGCAGCGAAATGTTGGAGTATCCTCAGTCCAAACTAAAATGAGGTTAAATTACTTGGATGATATTAGATTTAGCTATAACATTCAAAATACTTATGTTCATGGATAAAATTGAGTATCGGCAAGTATAGGTATAATATATTAGCATATTAACTAACATATTACGTATTACATAGCGGCAGGATAGCACTCAGTCTGTTAGTCCTTGGCTTGGGAACCGGACGGTTGTCGGTTGAAGTCCCTGAAACACCTGGGCACGGTCAAGGTGCCCTTGAGCAAGGCACCAGACCCCTACACTGCTCCCCGGGGCGCTGTATATGAATTAGCTGCCCACTGCTCCTAATACTAGGAGGGGTTAAATACATTTGTATGTAATTCTAATCTAAACACAATTTCACTGTGTGTGACCAATAAAGAGGATTCAATCCTCCAGAATGAGATTTAGTAGTTTATGTAGAATCCATATCCAAGTCAAGTATACATGGTGGGGTTTCTTTGGATTAGCAAGTGGTGCGTCTCGTTACTACGAGACACTTGCCTCGTGTTCACATGATACGCATTGCGCAAATTACCAGGAAAACAGGCAAACCATCAATAATAACTTAATTCCCGACAAGCTTCTGTAGCCATGACATGTTTAAATGACAACACCATAACAAACAGATTCGTCTCCAGATAGCGTCCCACATTTCCACTTCCCCTCGCCTGCCCTCTCTAAACCCTCTGGAGGGTTACAGAGTCAGTCGTAACCCAGTTTTCTGGAGAATGTGTCTTGTGTCATGCTGACAGAATGAATTGCTTGACATAAATAATTCCCAGGTCTGCTTAAAATGGATGCCATTCCAGACAGTGAGGCAACGGTGATCACATTTTGTGCAAACGGTAAACCAAAAAGGTGCACCGCACAAATTCAAATTCAACACACGAAAAACAGTAAACAAAGTGTTCAACATCTCAATCTTAATCTGGAGGATTGAATCCTCTTTATTGGTCACACACACACACACACACACACAGTGACATGTGTTTCTCTGCATTTAACCCATCCTAGTATTAGGAGCAGTGGGCAGCTATTGTATATACAGGTGATATATTCCCAGGTGAGGGAACCTTTCGGTTCCTAAGCCATGTCCTAACAGACTAAGCAATCCTGCAGTTAAATATTTCCTGGAGCGATGGTTGCTTCCGAACCCTTGTAATCAAGCGTTGCGGTGTGCCGTCTATGATATTACATTTTTAATGAATGAATTATTCAAAAAGTACATCACTTATTCATCCTGATGAAAGAATATTAAAATCCAAGGCGGTGAACTCACGCATTGTTATAAGTCACATATGGGAAAGTGTTATTGGTGCCCTAACGTGAATAATATTCTGTTAACACAATACCTTTTTCATCATCACACACACACAGATGTGTGTACAATATGAATATGGCCATCATAATAGCTAGGACCACGTGGCAGATATTTAGCATACAGTATCCAGGTTACAAACGACACATTGACAAAGAGAAGCACAAACCGCTGCATTTCCCATTGGTAAAAAAATAATGAATTTTTTAAAGCGAAAATAAGCATCCTTTCTGCAAAATAGAAATGTTCCAAAAAACAATTTTGGAGGCTTTTAAGCCACACACACACACAATGTTTAGTGTGTGTGTGTGTGTGTGTGTGTGTGTGTGTGTGTGTGTGTGTGTGTGTGTGTGTGTGTGTGTGTGTGTGTGTGTGTGTGTGTGTGGTGTGTGTGTGTGTGTGTGTGTGTGTGTGTGTGTGTGTGTGTGTGTGTGTGTGTGTGTGTGTGTGTGTGTGTATTAACATGCATGCAACTGTTAATATGCATATTTCTCACAGCGAAAAAAAGCTATTTCTCACAGCTCAACACCAATGCATACCACTGTAAAATATTAAAACAAATGTATTTGATTGAATACTCATGGACCATACTGTTTGAGCATATTATGGAAGACCTGCAGCTGGAAGATGTTGAAAAACTAGGAAATATGGAGAAGTTTCCAGGTGGGGATGGAAAAGTGAGGCCCTGTGCTGTCCACACCACCTCAAGAACTCTTACTCTTAGTTGGTTGCAAAAGTATCAAATGAATCAATTTTATGATAATTCTAAAATCGATTTATGCAAATCTGTTTTTTTTAGAAGGCAAAGTGTGTGGTGCACTGTCCGCTCTCTGTGGTCCTGAAACGATAGTTTGTTAGTAGATTTGTAGTGTGTGTGTGTGTGTGTGTGTGTGTGTGTGTGTGTGTGTGTGTGTGTATGTGTGTGTTCTATTGCATCCTATTCATAGCCCGAGAAGAGAAACAAGGTCCTTTCTCCCCCGGTAAGACCCATTTCCCCAACACGTATGGATCCCAGGGCGGGAATAAAGCCAGGCGTGATCAGAGCAGGGACGAGTATCGACCCTCTGGGATTTGATTTGCGATGGTGGGGGGGGAGTACTCAGGGCACACACACCCCCCAAAGGTGTGCTCCAAATCAATCCATATTATCGGTAACGGGAACGCTAACCCCCGCCCCACTCCGAACTTCCAGTCCTTATTTTAGAGAGAAAATTGAACTGATATCGCCATATTAACACAAACCAAAAAGACTTACTTTAAGAGTAGTGCAGTACAAGTCTACGTGGGTTAAGCTTTGAATTATGAGAGTTTGCTGAGGGAGACGCTTTTTTATGAGACGGAGCATTAAGAGGCGTTAGATAATTATACAGGATCATTGCTATTGATCGCCTATGCATTACTTCTCCAGAGTGTTTTGCGGTGGGCCCATTCGCCAGGCTCCTGGCAATTGTCGAGACCTCTTCGGGGACCCATTAATGAGTACATAAAATCAGGGGCCGAAACATTAACCTTAAAATATCACGCAAAACGCAATTACAAGCATTTACGTTCAGATAATAACCGACATCAATCAACTGCAATACAAACACCATAGTAGCTAGGTGAATAACATCGGTCAGAAGGCCGTGAAAGGCAGACAGAAACAGAACAAGTCAAGTAACTTTGTGGTTCGTTAAAGTTAAGTTGCGTTAAGAAAAGGGGGTCAATAGTTGGTCGGAGAAGCGACAGAACGGAGAGAAAACCCTCCCTGTGCTGTGCGGTGGGTCCTATTGGCTCGGGGGGGGGGGGGGGGGGACATACCGTGCGTGTCCGGCTCCATTCTGAAGAACAGTCTCGCTTGACCCTCAGCCATAGACCCAGCGTTCGCTCTGCCAGTCAGTGGAGAGCAATCACCCACCATTTAACCTCCACTTGAAGCTAACCGCCGTGGCAGAGACAAAATGCCATCCATTAAGCGGGGGACGGAAGTGGGCTCCCCTCTGACCCCCTGTTATGAATCCCATTTCCTGAGTCACCGGCAAATGCCCTTAGGATTTCCTCGTATTCAAAGCACCCCCCCCCCCCCCCCCTCTTGCTCTGTATACCCCTTCTTGATTTCACTCACGGCCCGTTTCTTTCGTCGTCGAGACTTTGTCGAACACCATGTGTTGTTTCCTGTGGTGTGGACTCTTACACAACGACATGAATGACCCGTTCAACACTAAACGGGAAATCACTTGGAGGGGGGGGGGGGGGGGGGGGAAGGGAGACCGTTCCTCCGTTCGCATTTGCATTTATTCACTTTGCCGTTTGCGTTTATTTTTTATTTTTATCCAAAGTGACTTACAAGTGAGGCTGAGAGGACCATCAAAGCCTACAAATCAATATCAGAGCGAGTCAAATAGAGAGCCCGTGTGCCGGGGCAGGGCTTTCCAAACGGAATATGAATGCAGCGGGTGGTGGGGGGGGGGGGTGCAGGAGGAATCAAACTAAGGGTTGGGTTTATGTCTATTGTTTGTTATGTTCCATAATACATAATGCATCGGTTTACACATGAATAATTCTTAGTTTTTTTGGTGTGCATAACGCAGGAATCGGTAGGCTGCTTTCGCTTCCTCTTCTCTCCTCACCTGACGGGGTGAGGTTTACCGAAATTCCACTCATGGGAAATGAACATGTTTGAATGTGAGGTGAATATTAACGCCACACACAATGAACAGCACAGCTCGCCCATGAGATCGCTTGTTCAATGTTTACAAGTGAAAGCTTATTTGCAAGTACAACCCCCCTCGTCGTCTGCCAGGTCGTCTGCCACGCGCACACACCGCGGTGCCCATTGAAATTCATAAGCGCAACCTGGAACTGGCCGTTCCGCAATTTATTGCAAAGAAATTGTAAGCCTCCGTTGCGAGTAAACCCGGTATAATGTAATGAGGTCACCACATGACGCATGGCCCCGCGTCTCCCGGAATCAATAGATTCACACATCCGACTCTAATGGTAGTTGTTGTTCTCTATGCGTGCATAGGAAGTGCCGGGTTCTATCTGGCTTGTTTTGTCTGGAGGTTTTTCCGTTTTTTTTTCAGTATTGACACAAACAGGGCGATTCTATATTTAAACGTAAAAAGTTATTTTGGCACAAAAAACAGTCGACGACCACACCGCAGATTCTCGACAGTTATCTTAACGGTTATTTTTGAGTCATTTTCAACCTGTAAAGCCGCGCCGCTCTCTCTCAAAACGCAAGTCGACGTGTGTTCAATCGAACTAAATGTACCGTCACGCAAAACAGTTCATGTCAAAATGGCAAACGCTGAGGAGGCAATGATTGGACTTTTGTTTTTTCGTTTTCTCATCAAGTCGCATGCAGCCACGGAGCGAAAGTAAACACGGGGTGCACTGGCAATAAGGGTCGTAATTGGAAATGATTTGTAATGACTGGGGAACAAGGCTCGGGGTCCTGCTATAGACTCTATTAGGAGCATAATGGGAGCTCTGGGGACGGTGTACGTAAAGCTGATACAAACCAGCCTCAGTGAGCAATGAGCCATCTCAGTTTGGGTTAGGGTTAGACAAGAGAAAGGTTTCAACAGAAAACAAAACTTAATGGGGGAGAGGTGAGGGGGGGAGAGGTGAGGGGTGAGAGGGGGAGAGGTGAGGGGGGGAGAGGTGAGGGGGGGAGAGGTGAGGGGTGAGAGGGGGAGAGGTGAGGGGGGGAGAGATGAGGGGTGAGAGGGGGAGAGGTGAGGGGGGGAGAGGTGAGGGGTGAGGGGGGGAGAGGTGAGGGGGGGAGAGATGAGGGGTGAGAGGGGGAGAGGTGAGGGGGGGAGAGGTGAGGGGTGAGGGGGGAGGGGTGAGGGGGGAGAGGTGAGGGGGGAGGTGGAGGGATGAGAGATGAGGGGTGAGGGGGGAGAGGTGAGGGGGGAGAGATGAGGGGTGAGGGGGGAGAGATGAGGGGTGTGAGGGGGGAGAGGTGAGGGGTGAGGGGGGATGAGGGGGAGGGGTTTGTAATGACTGGGGAACAAGGCTCGGGGTCCTGCTATAGACTCTATTAGTAGCATAATGGGAGCTCTGGGGACGGTGAACACAATGCAGGTACAAACCAGCCTGCCAATGAGCCACCTCAGTTTGGGTTAGGGTTAGGGTTAGAAAGGGAAAAGGTTCCAACAACAAACCAAAAAGCATTGACGGAGACGGTGCTTAAAAGTACAATAACGTCTCTTTCTCCCGTCTTCCAGGCAGCGCCTCTCCCCGGGAGCGACCAGGTAAATTCTCCCGGTTATTTAATTCAATGAAGGCTTGAAAGGGTGTTTTTTTTACGAGGGGCCTCTCATCATTACCGCGGAGCGAAGGGCCCCATTGTTATCGCAGTTATTTGTTGCCATCATTTCGCAATGTGGCCCCACAGAGGCAGGGGCCGTAAAGAAGATCTACCGTCTCCGGGAGGGGGGGGTTGGGGGGGGGGGAGAGATATATAGGGGGGGGGGGAAGGGTGATGGACGAGGAGCCTCAGCGCTCACAATTTACGATTGCTTAAAACTGTCACTTGGGAGATGATAAAGGGTGACTTCTTGATTAGAAAGTGTTAGCGAGGGCCAGTGGGTGTGACCCCGGGGCCATCAGACACACCGGGGGGTTTTGTGCGATCTTACAAATCCCTGATCTGATCTGAAGGCGTTCTGATAAAGTGAGGTCATTTCTATGGTAAAGAGAGAGGGGCAAACTCAGCAGGGGAGACCAAGAGAGAGAGAGAGTAGCGGGGGTGAGGAGTGATGGGGAGAGGGATGAGGGGGTGTGGGGGGAGGTGGAGGGATGAGGGGTGGAAGTGGAGGGATGAGGGGTGGAGGTGGAGGGATAAGGGGTGAGTGGTGAGGGGGGGAAGGATAAGGGAGTGAGGGGGGTGAGGGGGGTGAGGGGTAAGGTGAAGGTATGAGGGGTTGGGGTGAGGGGGAGGATGAGGGGTGATTCGGGGAGGGATGAGGGGTGATTCGGGGAGGCGGGAGAGGTGAGGGATGAGGGGGTGTGGGGGGAGGTGGAGGGATGAGGGGGTGAGGGGGGAGGGATGAGGGGTGAGGGGGGGAGGGGTGAGGGAGTGAGGGGGGATGAGGGGGGATGAGAGGTGAGGGGGGAGAGATGAGGGAGTGAGGGGTGAGGGGTGAGGGGTTGTGGGGGGAGGTGGAGGGATGAGGGGGTGAGGGGGGAGGGGGGAGGGATGAGGGGTGATTCGGGGAGGGGTTAGGGGTGAGGGATGAGTGAGGGGTTGTGGATATAGAGCTCCGGAGAGTCGGCAAAAAGGAACCGATTGGAAAAAAATCTATTTGCAATCACCTTGCCACGTGGCTTTTATTGTGACCCTTTGCAGGCACTCAATGTGCCCTCTTTACTAAAGCAACGCAGCAACGCAGTGGTGGTGGTGGGGGGGTGGTTGTTGCACGGTTGAAGGTACTCCTGCCTCGTCCTTTTATAATGCATATTATATATGTATGTATATATATATAATGATATTATTAGTTTCTGGCAATCTTGACAATCTCATGAATTGAACAAACATTAGTATGTGCCTTAAGAAAACACATTGACAAGAAACAAAGAAACGAAGATACAGCAAATACAGGAGAATGACGAAAAGTATATATATATATGTATATATATTCTTTTTTTAAAGGCATTCAGCCCAAGCACACAAAGATTGTCCTTGGACAACTGTTTCAAGACATTGCATTTCTGAATGGGTAACTAGCAGCAAAGTTCTCTTAGCTGTGCACTACTATCTCGCCACATCTCTCCTTCCAACTGACTCCTCAGTCAGTTAGAGAGGACCGCACTGCGAAAACCAGGTGACATTATGGTCCTCGTATGTTACACACGCGTGAGGCTGTGATTTATATTGTAGCAGACGACGCTGCCACCAGCCATTAACATGGCTACTTGCGGGCTCCTCCGGAAGTCAAGGACACAGGGTGATGAGGAATCCGGTTTATTGCAAGAGTTTGACTAGTTGTGAACAAAGCAGATGCTACATGCTGGAGCTCTTCTCCTCGAGTGTGTGTGTGTGTGTGGTTGGTGGCTGTTTTAACTTGTGGGCCTTGATTAACAATGACCCATAGTGCAGTCTCATCAGCCAATCAGTCTGATTCAGGCTAGGTGAGGCTGCTTAAACCAGCCACCAACCACACACACACTCCACATGTGTGTACTAAATCACCCAAAACATTACATGACATTTACATTACAGTCATTAAGCAGACGTTTTTTGTCCAAAGCAACTTAAGACAATAGTGCATTCAACATAGGCAGGGGAACTGAACTACTGGTCACCAGAAGTACATTTTGTACCCCAGACACACGTCACTGCATGGTCACGTTTACACTTTCTTTCGTCACCAAAAAGTATGACCAACAAAGCAGATGTCGTACTACAGTATAGTGTAGATGTAGCACGTATAGAACCAGGTACTCTAGCTGTTTGAGACGGTGTTACACCGGTTCTGCCGTGTTCCCCTGGGACTCCTGTATGAAATGTATGCAATCTAGACGTGCTCGGTACTGACTGTAAATAAACTAGATGCAGCCAAGCTTTTACAACCCGTGCCTTCGGTTTGCTGGTCCATTATAGTGCTTGAGGTCTTGTCAACCACATTATAATGTGGTATATTATGGCCCCATTGCTTTACATTACAAGATGATGTATGCATATTAATCCTCTGGCCTGCCTTCACGTTGGCTCGCTCGCTTGTAGTGTCGTTTGAAATGTACATATGGCTTTTCTAAGAAAACATTCCACATCACCACTAGAGAGATGTTTGTCTTGTAAACACTTCATCATGTCACTCTTGGATTACAGGTGGGTTAAGGAGGAGCTCATGCAAATAGTCAAGGAGCTAGAGGACCGTGGTTAAGCGACAGTGAAATGACTTAGGGTCTCCCATCCCACGGAGAGCAGTGATTTCTTTGTGCAACCGCTCACCCAGTCTTGACAACCCAGGGATGACAGGCTTGCTCGGGGCATATTTCATTTAATTCATATTGGTAGTCTTGCATAGTGCCTTTGTGATGGCTTGCAAAATGAACAGGCCTCTTAAAGGGTTGTTTTGTAGTTAAAGCCAGCAACTAACCACTGACATCAACACAGCCATAAATATCCCCTGATGCAAGCTATACTCAAAGCAATACGATACAAGCAAAGCCATATATTCCCTTATAACTGCATCATAACCGCTTTTCAAACAGGATCTACACCGCAATCAATATGATGCAAGCTGAAAATAAAATACCTTTTTTTTTTGCATTATCAGGACACTAAATTTCATTTTTATTCCACCAGTAATCCTTTGAAAAACAAAGGGGCATGACTGCCCCCTTGTGGATACCCTAGGAATGAGAATGTTGGTACGTGTCAAGTAAGTCCACAGTGACAGGAAGGTGTGTGTTGAATCAAGACGTGTGTGTTGAATCAAGTCACACTAGAAGCTGTCATTTTCTCCTGCGTCTCAATAATACAATCAATGCCAGAACATTTGTCTTGGTTGGGATCACACTGTGTACAGATACAACAAAAATGTCTGCAATGTAATACATCCACACGCCTGGTCACTTCTTAGGACTGCTGCTGTCCTCATCTTCCTGGGTCATATTTCTTCTGGCTTGAATGATTCCCACCTCCTGACTTCTAATCATTCTGGGCCAACATCAGGCCCCATATTGAACCTTTGCAATTAACAGCCACAAGTATATGATACACCTATCCGCCCTGGCCACAACACATTCCGACAGGATTGTAAAAGATATATCTAGAGCCGGCTTGGCACTTTGTCCGACTGGGATAAACACAGCGTGCCGCTGCCATGGCAGACAGCGTTAGACGCAACATCGGATACAACCCATCATGTTGGGGTCTACACTCATCCGAGGGCGGAGGCTAAATCTAAATCCTCTTTATTGGTTACACACACACACACGCACGCACACACACACACACACACAGTGAAATGTGTTTCTCTGCATTTAACCCATCCTAGTATTAGGAACAGTGGGGCAGCTATTGTATATACAGCGCCCGGGGAGCAGTGTCGGTAGGGGCAGTGGTCAGGTGTTTCGGGGGACATGAACCGGCAACCAAGTTCCGGTTCCCAAGCCAAGTCCCTAGTGACTGAGCTATCGCCCCGGCTGTGCGTGTTGCAAGCTAGAGGACGGCACTTGTTTGCGTAACCTGACGTGTGTCCAGAGCACGCACAGTGCTTGGCAACATGTAAAGGGGCCGCACATCGAGGGGTCAGATCGGATCGCATGGCAATTCTATGAAACCAGAAACGGTGACATATCTGCGTGACTCAGTTGGAAAGTTAAATTTAGGAGTTCTCCACTTTGTAGGCCTAGTCCAATAGTCAAATTTACAAAAGAGGTTTTAGTGTTATTTGGCGACTGTCATCTGCAGAGAGATGAGAGAAGGGCAAAATATGAGCAACCCTCCCAATCTTCCCTCTTGGTAATAATCAACATTAAGATAGGCAGTAATCTTGTGAAAGTAATCTTGCCTCAGATTATGGGCACGGGCTGCGCTTCAGATATTTAGACAATAACTCTGGATCCGTTATAAACCCTCCATTATAATCACGGAGGTCAACATCACCCCACCATGCTCTTCTCACAGCCACGTCATCTGTCATCTATCTCCTATAGACTTTTTTTATCTTAAGTAATAAAATATGATTCACTAGGCTACAAATAATGCAGATTCCGCTGTATTTAGTTTTAAAATACTCTATTGACATTCGTGACCGTTTTCCTTCTCGATCACCGCAACGCTTGTAATTCAGCACAGGCCTTCCCATTTCACTCCATTCATTTTCCAACCACGCCGCTCAAAAAGCCACTCACACTACAGCTCTATTAGCATCGTCTACACGGCAGTTGACTCCTCAGTGGCAAGTGTCAAAAAGTGGCACAAAATCGTTTTCGAGTGTCACAACAACAGAACAAAAAACCTGTTTCTTCAGAAGCCGTCACAAACGCCACAACTTTCGGCCGATGTGGAGGCGCCTGCTGGGGCCTCAGTCACTGAGGCACACAATGTCTCCACACTAACCATCGGAGGAGGAGGAGGAGGAGGAGGTACAAGTACGCTCTGTATAGACACAGCTAACAGCTGCTACTTTACAAGTATAAAGCTGATCAAATGCCAGCCAGGACCATATCTGAGGACACGGTCGACACCCTGTGTGTTGACTTTAAGATCTGGCGTTTTGCCCACTTGTCTCTCATTTGTGTTCTCCATGCAATGTACAGTTAGTTTAATACAGTTTTTAGCTGTGTATAGACATTTCTATTTGATTTATATCATGTTATTTTGAGAGCAAGCTCCCCACAAATCAACTATTGTCGATGAATGAAGACACATTATTTTCAGTTTATTATTATTATTAATGTCTTGACTAAATGAATCACGGCCGCCTGCAGACAGGAACCAGATAATTACCAATTACTCTCGGCTACACATTGTAATACCCTCAGACGACCGCAATTATGAAACTGCATTAAGATACACATTTTGTAAGTATACAAAATGTGAAGAACGCAAGTCTGAAGACGTGGGAATGCTAATGAAAGTCTGCACAAATTGTACTTCAAACTTATTTTTGGTGATTCCAACTTTAATGAACCCGGGCGGCAACCCGATTGCATTAAATATAAACACACAAAACACAATGGAGTGACAAAGCCACGCCAGGGATTCCAACGGACGGTACATCACGAGTGTTCCCTTTGTTTTAATGAGCTTCATAAAACGTGAAACATGGGGCCGTGAACTGTCTCATATATATCCCGCAGCAATCTCATGAATGAGACCGTTTGTCCTGCCAAGCGTTCTCATAAAAAACCCCGGATTGCTATGTTTGCTAAACATAAATTACTGTCCAGTAGCCTGATTTTTACATTTACAAGCATCTTTATTTAGGTCACAAATTTGCAAACTTGACAGGGGGATCTCCAAGCGGCGTGTCCTGCTCAGCGCGAGCGAGACAGGTGACTTTAGCATAAATTTGGTCTATTTATAGTCACCAAGTTTTTACAAGTACAAGTTTTTTGGCAAGCGTTGCAGTGGGCCAAGCGCTTGCAATTCAATGTTTACTAGCGGGATGTCTGCACGAGTTGCGTCGTCATACGGGTGCGTATGCGAGTGTAAGAGATGTAACCTTATGCTTCTTCGAGGTCACCTTAAATATAACCTGTGACTTTATAGCAACATCTAATTCGATTAACACTCCGATGGAACAAGCTGTGGTGCTGCTGAATTGATCTTTCTCCTCATTGGAGCAAGCATGAGTGACTAGCTTGTGATGGTCTCTCTCTTTCTCTCTCTTTCTCTGTCTTTGTCTATCTTTCTCTCTCTCTCTCTTTCTGCCTCTGTCTGTATTTTTCTCCCTCTCTCTTCCGTGCTCTCTCTCTGTTTGTCTTTCTCTCTCTTGCGCTCTCTCTCTCTATCTCTCTCTCTCGCTCTCTGTCTCTCCCCCTCTGTCTGTCTGTCTGTCTGTCTGTCTGTCTGTCGCTGTCTGTCTGTCTGTCTGTCTGTCGTCTCTCTCTCTGTCTGTCTTTCTCTCTTTCTCTCTCTCTTCTGAGTCATGGAGGTAGGCCGGGGGACAAGCAGTCTTGTTAGCACATCTGTGGCTCCGTTCTCTGGTCCTCTGGCCGGGAATGGCAGCGATGCCGCCTGGCATTTCATCAATATTACACGGCTAGGCTGAAGGGTTTAGGTCCTAATCCGCAGGGTTTATGTGGACTCAGGACCACTCAAGGCCCTATCCACATGCATTAGAGTCACTGCACGTGGAAGGACAACCTCACCGGAGGGGCCCGGCCCACCAGGAGAGGTTAGGGCCTCAACAACATGTCAGCCGCCGTTCCACTGGCGCCCTCATTGTGTTACATGCTTTGAGTCATGAGACCTGTTGTGGCCTCTCAGTGTTTTGTTTTATTTATTTATATTTTGCTTTAAATTTTTAATCGTGTATCGTGTGTAATTGTCTTAACGGAAAACCATTCTGATTCTGATTCTGATATAATTGAAAAAAAAAAAAAAAAAAAAAACAAGGGGCAAGAGAACAACAACAACACACAGGTAACCATGGACACAACTTTAAACAAAGGCCTGCCCTGGCGGAGGTCAGCCGGACGCCAACTGCAAAAACAAGTGTGCTCCAGTGTTCCCATGTTCATTTAATTCAAAGGAAAATTTAAAACAAAAAATGAAATCTCTTTTGTCACAGTGCAATAGCGGGTATCATACTCTACATTAATGTGTTTCGAGGGTAAGTATCCACCGATAATTTCCACTCGTTACTAATTCCCTAAATACACTTGGGTAATTCTTTGATAATTGCCCTTGAGGCAGGTTCCCTGTTTGATCCTACCTATTCCCAGCCACCGACAACAACTGCCCTTCGGCGTACAGACCCGGGGGGGGGGCGGGTTCAGACCCCCGGTAATGCTACACCCTTGATTATTGTACTTTAGGAACGATACCTCAAGGGCATAATTATCGTGTTCTCGACTTTCCCCCTCCGCCCGTGTTCAGGAGGAGTTATTTCACAGTCACTTTGTTTGAATTAGGGTTGATTTTATTTGGAGTGATATTGCCTAATTGAATAACAACATAGACATACTCTATAAATACTGTAATTATCATTAAATGCAAGACGCATTTAGCATGGATTACAGGGGAAGGTGCCCTCGCTTAACAGTTTGATTGTCCGTTGAAATCGAGGGATTTTAATAGGTAGACAGGAGTAACCCACCAAACCAAAACATTAGCTTTAAACCGATAGCCATCATACAGGGCCGGAAACAGGGGGTGGCCGAGGGGGCCTGAGCAGCTAGCAAGGTTTATTTTCTTTCTTTTCTTTTTTCTTGACCAAACATTATGTTCTGCCCGTGATCGTCACCCACCCAGCGCACAAGAGTGAGACTTGCAGCGAGACCCCTGCCGAGCTCCAGGATTAAGTTGCCCCTAACTGATGGTCTGGGATCAGCTTTCCCTCCACGAATCCCAACACTAACCATTAGTCGGAAGAAGAAAAAAAAACTGAACAGTGGCTATATATACCTAATTGTTTGAGCGTTATCAGTTTTAAGGGCATTTTATGGGGGGGCAACATGAATGCAACATGGGGGGCAACATTATGAAGATTCCCAGTATCCCCATGGCAATCTGGATCAAATGTTCCCAGTCTGTCACGATGCTGCATGGCGACTGCTATGCTCTGCGATACGCAAATGCCGGGCCTGGTTTAACAATCATTTCTCATCTAACTATTAAAGAGATCCCCGGGCAGGTTGCCACCCACACCGTGACGTGATCTGTCTAACAACAACCCGTCTTTAACCTGTAAACAAAGTCACACACCAAGACCGCCGAGGAGTTCAAAGTGTGTTTCAATCAGTTTGGTCGATGGATCTTTGGGGTATATCACATTGTATTTATGGTTATAGCACAATAATTGTGTGTGGATTAAAAAAGTGTGCCGCAGTTAAACTTGCGACTTGCGACCCGATGAACACAGGACAATAGCTGTCTTCAGTATGGCTCATCGCCCCTGTTTGATTGTACTTATTGTGTCAGATCTAGGGAGCCGACTTATTGTACTTCTACCTGAGCCCCCCTTCTACTGGGGCTGCTCTTGGAGGCTTGTTAGGAAGGAATATGATTTCTGGAGATTTAGTAGTTCTCTTGCCTACCTGTGTTGAACACACTTATTGTAAGTCACTTTGGACAAGACTCTAATGTAACATAATGTAATAGGATACGTTGAATGTTGATCGGTATTCCCTGCTTTTTGAGAGTGTGTGCGGCAGACCGACACGGTGAGAAACATCATACAGACCTGCCTGCCTTCGGCCCCGATTGCCTTTGAAGTTTGAAATCGCCTCACCTCCTCTTCACCGTGCTCACCCGCCCCCTCCCTCACCTCACTCCTCCTCCCATCCCACCCTGCTGTTTCTCTCCTGCATAAAAGCCCACCCCTTCTGACTGTCAACGTGTGTCAGAAAACAAGAAAGTCTCCTCACGTAGCATCTCCTCAGTGTCTAGTCACCGGCGGTAAAAAAAAGACAAATCGAGCCGTCGCTTGGTGCTTTGTCACCCTCCAAAAGGATTTAATATCGCAGTCTCTCCATCTATCTCGTATCGGAATCCCCCGGGAGGCAGCCAGTATACAACCCAGGCTATTAAACCTGTCTGACATCGGGACGCAGGGACAGAGAACTAGACAGGTAAAAAGTACTCTTCTTCCTCCTCGCTCGCCGTTTTGCCGTCTCAGACCTGCACTCTGTTAACTTCCTAAACACTGTTTAACTTTCCATATAATGTTCCATTAGATTATGCTTTATGGAACTGTTGAAGAAAGGATGAACATTGTGGTATTGCTTTGCTTTGGCCGGGTGTATTTATCTGACAGACCAGAAAGAGGATTTTACTTTCTGCCATTGTATTCACAACTTAAAAGTAGGATATAACTTAATAACCAAAATATCCTATAGTTTTCTCGTCCTTTCCACATAAAAGTTAACAAAAGTGGAGGTATATCAGAAGATTTAGCGACTGAGCTGATCCTTTTGGTTTATTACTATAGGTGTACATATTTTAATGAAATTAAAAAAGATGTCAAAATGATTGTACTCCAACAAAGCACGTTGTCCAACTATTGCAGGCTGGCCATATAGCCTGGGCCACGTGTGACAACCATGGCTACCCCTGTCAATACATGAAGTCATTGACAGGCCAATGCTAACTATAGCATTGTGTGACATGCATCGTCAACTGTAGCACACGCACTACTATGAAGGGTCAGAGGTCACCATGGCGATGGCATGGAGAGAATGGGTGGCCTCTGGTTGGCTGCATTAGAACCCGACCGTCGTCCATTCTTCTCTTTACGATTTTTTTTCTCCTTGGGAAGTTTCTAAATATATGTTTATGTGTACTAAGCATTCACGTGTACTGATACAGAAGACGGAAAATATAAATATAGAAAGTTCCTGTATCCTCCTGATTCAATACATGGATCAATACCAGCTACCCCTCAGTTCATCATATATACAAACATGTATGCAAGTCTTGACAGATTAACTGCCAGAACACAGTGCCAACAATTTACTGCCTTTTGACCCTGGTAAATATATCACCGTGTAAAACGTCTCTGGCCTGTAATAAAGCACGTTAAGATCCCATTGTTCACAATGACCACCTAATCCTGTGTAATGAGATATTAAACTTAGAATAAACTTGGCAAGGCAATCTCTAACCAAGTACAACGGCACACTGCCAAAAAGAATACATCTCTATTCTCTATTTCCGTCTACTGTAGTTAAACAGCTGACAGTTTTCACTACCACTTTCCCTGCAAAACTAGACGGATACACTTTCCTCACAGTGTCCTGTGAAAACGTTTGCGAGGTTCGTCTCGGCATAACCTAACGCGACGCACGTCGACGTCTATCAGGCATCCGGAGGCACCACGAGTTCACCGTCTGGACGCAGTACACAGAAGGTTAAACACAGACCACGTGACCTGCTCTTTACTGCTCAAAATAACACCAAAGACACCACGGGAGGTGGCTCATTCATCATCCAGAGCACTGTCCGCTCATGCACTGACATTTTAATGTTACTTGTAAAACTATTTTAAGGCTTGGACTTTATTGGTCTATCATTGCGGCGGTGACATCTCTCATGTGTGTTATTAAACATATGACTTTATGGCACATTTTTTATAGGTATACGCAAAAGTACTTACGCTTTTTTTGGTTTTGATTGCAGATTAACCCCTTGCGAAACACCTCCGACCGACGAGACTCAAAATGTTCAAAAGGTCAAAGGTATCGGACCTGACAACGACCGGCCAAGGTACAGTACAGCATTGGTTTCACGACTCAAACTTCAAACTCAAAGTTCTTCACCAGAGCAGAAGATGCCGTGAAATGGTGAAAGAGATCATTTAGCGGTTGTAAGGCTTGAACGACAGAATTGAACGAATCTCCGGGGTTCGTCCAATCAAAAGATTAAGCAGTGGTGAATGAAAGTGCAGATATTAGAAGAAGATAATGCAACAGGCTTTTTTTTTGCTTTTTTTTATGAAACTGATAGAAAATTGGAACTTAATGAGAGTGCATACGGAACCGTCAAGCATGAAATGTCCATTTAAGCGATATCAGAAGGAAATGGACCATCTTCTGCACTCAGAAGCTTCTACATCTACTGATATACTTGGCTTGCCAGAACGTTTGGAGTGAAGAGAACCATCCAACCAATACCTCAATACATATATTTAAAAATATAGAAAATAATTAATATATTCTTTTTTTGCTAAAACACATTCATTGCATTATGGCACAATATGAATATTCATATATAATTAAACAGTGGGTGAACATACAAACAAAACACACTTGGTGTCTAATACAAGCAAAGGGTGTCCGACATTAAACACATTTAGGAACCCACAAACGGTTAGTTCCAAGAGATGATTCAAAGCTTAAATGCATGTATGTAACATGCAGTCAGGCATGGTATGGTGTTGGACCATGGGGATGTATGGTGGACCACCAAGACCGTTTGATAATTACAGTTTATAGTATAAGTGAGGAAAAATATAGGATAAAGAACGTGAACAGATGGATGAATAACACGGAGCGTGAGCTAGTTACCTCAGAGTTGCTTTAAGTACAACTTTGTGGTTAATGTGTTTCATAGTTTCTCTCTCTCACACACACACAAACACACACACACACACACACACACACACACACAGATTCTGTACTGGATAACTGGGATAACTGGAAAAAAGCGGAGCCCATTGCCAGCTTGTAATGCGAGTTGTCCTCCAGACTTTGTGTGTGTGTTCTGTATTCTTAGTCTGACGTCTTAGTCTCACGTCTGATGATCAAACGTCATTTTCGTTACCTCCAGGTCGCTCCCTCGTTCACCGCTACATACAGCACTTTAATGAGGTGTCTGGCAGCAAGTCAGGTGACAAAGAGAGCATTCATGACCGGTGATTTGGGGTTGTTTACCCCACCACGCCATCACATCTAACAACCTACTGTATCGAGAACCCCTCGATATACAGCCATGTGTGTGTGTGTGTGTGTGTGTTTGCCCGGTTCAATTCCATGACCATTTCAAACCACAGGGGAGCATCACACCGACTCAACGAGGTGTCATTGCTGCTCGCCATCTGTCCGATAACTCTAGGAGATATGAGAAGATGTGGTTGTTTTCCTGTTTTTCCGTCGGTTCGCCGCCTTGTCAAACCGCCAGGAATGCGGTTCATCAGTCATTATTCCCGTGATTAATAAATCAACGGATTCGTGATGTCATTTCCTGTCTTGTGCAGAGCGTGATCCCCCCCCCCCCCATAGACACTGACAGCAGGCGAGAGAAGAGGTAGCCAGGGGATCGAGGTGGAAACATTTGAATGGCATTCGCTTCGGGAGGTTTTTAAATAGCCCCCGGGACAACACTCAATCAATTACACTTTAAAACACACGTCAGCCCGACGTATTGACGTGTGTGTTATGTGTATGCTGTACGGCCAAGAACATTGCAACTGCACAGACAACTGTACAATTCCATTCCATACCCCATTCAAAATGGAAGGAAATGGAAGTAACAACAAAGGAGGTATAACAAATATCACACTTATGTTGTACTTCTCAACGCTCACGTTGTGGCCTTTTTGAATGTTTGTCATCTCCATACTGTAGAGTTGTTGTGGTCCATTTCATCCTCCAGGTACTGACAGTGCACTCTCACTACCGAGTTGGAACAATGTGGCATGACTGACACCTACTGGTATCAGAATGTACTGCATCTCTGTCAAACCCCATTGTATTCCCATGATAACGTTTGTGATGACTTTCTGCAGCAGGCATCAAGAAGAAATCACGAGTTCCCGGGGTGATGATAACGCAGTTTGTAGCGGAGGTTCCAGAAGGAAAGAGCACCCCGGATTTCCAACGCAAACCAATAGCATTAACCATCCAGGAAGGTGAGAGCTGCATAACAGTCATTTATCAGATTTAAGTAAAGCAAATGACACTGAATTGTATTTCAGATACATGTCATCAATTATCAGGTAGGGGTCATGCACAAGTATATGATAGGGAGGATTGCCCGGACGTCTCGACTGCGGACATTGGGGTTCCAAACCGGTGCACCACATTTTGGCTGGGAGTCACCCTCACCACTCATCACACCAGTGAAGTGGTGTGAAGCAAGCTGACACTGACTTGTTTTAATCTTAAAGTGTGTACACAACAACTCGAGAAACCCACTGCATATGCTGCAAACGCATGGCAACGTCAAAACACAAAAAAACTGTACACCATTATCAACATCTAAAGGGTTGAATCCTCTTTATTGGTCATATGCATTTAACCCACCCTAGTATTAGGAGCAGTGGGCAGCTCATTTATATACAGCGTCTGTGTGCCTTGCTCAAGGGCACCTCTGCAATGCCCAGGTGTTCTGGGGACTTGAACCAGCGACCTTCCGGGAACCCAAGCCAAGTCCCACCAGACAACAGCTATCCTGCTGCCCACTCTAAGTAGGCATTCCAATGCGATATTCAGCGTCAATAACAATGCGATATTCCCAAACGTCCGACAGGTAAGCTGGCCGTGTTCAAGGCGGTGGTGACGGGAGACCCCAAGCCCGTAATCACGTGGAAAAGAGCCAAAGGAGAGGTCACAGACACCGAGAAATTCCAAAGCAAATACGACGACACGTCCGGCGAAAACACCCTGGAGGTACGTGGCATCTTTCAGCCCTGAAACGTTGAAGAACGAGCGTGTCACACACAAACCAAGGAGCCTCCTGGATGACTTGTGGCGATGGTGTCGCTTGTGTCGACGGATGTCGTTTGTAATTGACAGATAAGCAAAGTGTCCACCGCTGAGGCCGACACATACAAATGTTTTGCGGAGAACGAATACGGCAGGGCCATCTGCACGGCATCCTTAAATGTGATCGAGGGTAAGTCAAGACAATGAAGTGAGTGAGTGGAGTGAGTGAGTGAGTGAGTGAGTGAGTGAGTGAGTGAGTGAGTGAGTGAGTGAGTGCCTATAATCACAACAACGCTCTTTCCTTGTAGTTGGATTCAAGAAAGAGAAGGCTATGGCACAAATGGAGAAGCGTGAGTAGCGGGTTGTGACACACCCAACATGCAAGAAAAAACAACAACTGTAAAAACGAACTGTATCACAACTACCTACCTCTCTATAGTTTACATATGTATTACTAAGATACCTGGTTACTGTACCTGCTGTATCTTTAAATCTGTTGATAGAACTGCTCATACCCCTGTATATACATATACATTTATACTTGCCATATGCTATATGCTCACTTGTATATACATTTAAATCTATATATTTGTATCTTGCTTTCAATAATAGCATACCCCTGATCACTACCTGTTAAACGATCACTTACCTGTATATACATATACCTATTATTATGCTGCTCATGTCCCATTTAATACCTAGACTGTCTTTTAACCTGTACATTTAACCTGTAAATTATACTATATTACCATGCACTTTACTGCAACATTTGCACTCTGGTTAGATGCTAAATTGTTTTCGCTGTACTGTACTTGTGCTGTACACTGACAATGCATTTGAATCTAATCTAAATTCATGTTAATATGAGTCGTAGCAACATTACAATTAGATCTGTTGAGGGACAAACACAGAACATATTTGTGTTATGCTTTCCAGCGAACACAGACCCTGCAGAGTTCAGAAAGATGTTGAAGAAAAGGTAGGGGAGTATGTGTGTGTGTGTGTGTGTGTGTGTGTGTGTGTGTGTGTGTGTGTGTGTGTGTGTGTGTGTGTGTGTGTGTGTGTGTGTGTGTGTGTGTGTGTGTGTGTGTGTGTGTGTGTGTGTGTGTGTGTGTGTGTGTGACTGACTGAACACCGTGAACCAAGACGCATCGTTCAGGCTAACTTGCTGGAACATCAAACTGGAATTGATGCATCCTTAATATTCCCAATATTATTGTTTATATTGACCAGTACGTGACACAGTGCTGGTCAATGTATAAAGCTGAGCATGCTGGTTGTGTTTATGTCACTAATTGCTGCATGTTCTTTGGGTCCGTAACCCCTTGACTTTAGCAAAGAGGAAAAACCCCAACCAAAAGAGGAAGGGGGAATCGACGAGAGGTTCTGGGAAATCCTCATGAGTGCTGACAGGAAGGACTACGAACGCATCTGCATGGAGTTCGGCGTCAAAGATCTGCGGCTGATTCTCACGAAACTCAAAGCGAGGAAGGAGGAGAGAGAGGAGGAACAGTCGAAGGTTGGCAAACGGACAGATCACGCGTTATCTACGTCTGAGCAACTCTTACTGTGCTTCACTTTAATTTAATTGACATCATTTATTATGGAGCGGCGGTTGTTCCATCCCATCTGGTAATGTGTACATGTCATCGTCCATCCGCCACATTTCAGCTTGTACCATTTGAATCACTTGTGTTTGTCTGATTGCACTTGTCAGGTAGAATGGTCATAATACATAATACATGTCATATTGTGGCCATGCAACTCGCTGAATCCAATTGTTTTTGGGTTGTTTTTTTCCTCAAAATCAATATGGACTGCAGATGAGTCGCAATTTGTCAAACATTTTGTCATTTAGAAAATGGAAAAAATGTGAATGCATAAATGTGGGATGTCTCATTTCAATTCCCATCCCATGTCATTGATACCATTGTGTCTGTCCATGTCCTCCTGTTCCACCCCCCATCCCACCCCCCATCCCGTCAGTATATTGAGTACGTCAAAAACCTCAGGCATGTTCAGGTCAAAGGGGACGGCTCAGCGTCCTTTGAGCTGGAATTGGAGCTCAAAGATCCATCCAGTAGAATATTCCTCTACAAGGTGAGACGGAGGACTGCTCAGGTGGAGCGGTAAACATGTCCTGTTTACTTCGGTTACTACTACTACTATTGCTATTACCTCTGTTACTACTACCACTGCTACTTATACTAGGCCTACTACTACCACCATCTAGCTCTAGAAATAGCTTTACATTATAGCTTTACATTATCAAAAGACACAGATATAAGATATAATATAACATATATATATATATGAATATATATGACAGAGAGAGAGAGAGAGAGAGAGAGAGAGAGTGGGGGGGGGGCGGCGCGGGAGGAAAGAAAGAAAGAAATAAAAATACATAGATATATATACATAAATAAAAAGTCCCCTCCCGGCTCCAGGTCTGAGCCCTCCTTTCGTTAAGGTTCTCCACCATTTTGACAAAACCCGGAAAAAAAAATGTGCATCGCATTTCACTCACTAAATCGAAACAAATGAAACTACAAAAATACCTCTTGAATACCTCCTGAAATGACATGACGTTGTGTTATTTTTTTTAAACATATGATCATATAAAATGTGTTACTTACAACCCAACCGTCAGGATGGTGTGATGATTCCCTTTTTCGACGTCGAGTCGAGAACGAAGCACAGTCTGAAGATGGTAGGGAAGAAGCTGGTGTTCAGCATCAACGACCTCCGGCCCGAGGACGCGGGCTTGTACCAGGTGGACGTCGAAGATGTCAATCTGTTCGCCACAGATTTTAAAGGTAAGGATATTTTTTTCAGTGACTTATACTATACACTTAAAGTATATACATACTAATACTAATACAGGGGTTTTTTTCAAAGTGTGAGGAGGCGCGCCTCCACTGGGGGCGCCAGAGGGGTTTCGACAAGGGTGGCGCAGAGAAACTAATTAATAGAAACTTAATTTCCCTGAACCGTAAAATCAATTAAACTATTGGTTTTATGGTGTTTGAATAAATCATTTTGATTCGAATGAATTGATGAACGTCAATTTATAGTAAAATGGAGAGGTTTCTCGCACCGCTGAACCGAAGCGGTAAAATAAGAATAAGTAGGCCTACAGTCTACAACTACAATTATAGGCTTTATCTACTGTTTATTCAACGATACAATTTTAATCCACATTTAATTGACTTCTTATCTGAATAGGACTGTCAGTTAGTTCAGCGTGAGAATATCATAGTCAACCACGGCTTACCTGGCCAATGGAAGCTACAGGTGTAGCAGACTTTGACGACCCCTGTACTCAGCGCAATTACATGTCACTCAATGAGTTATAATACATAATACATCAAATAATGACTTACCTTAGGCCTGTATTCTAGACGTATCGACAGGATGCGACCTACCTCGATCCTACCTCTTGCATTTAATTGGACATGGTAGACCAGAAAGTTAAAAATTAAATAAGTCCCCGCTTAAAAGTATCACTTAGGCCTAGCACATACATCATCAATGATATGCTTGAAGTGCATTCTTAACATAATATCATTCCCCTTTCCAATTTCGTTTCTGGTTCCTATAGTTCCCGACGTGAAGTTTGTGGTCAAAATCCAGGAGGTGAAGGCCCAGGAAAGAGAAGATGTTCTCTTTGAGTGCGTGCTGAGTCATCCTATGCCCAGGATCAAGTGGATAGGAAAGAACCTCCCGCTGGAGAACGGAGAGAAGTACAGAATCTCGGTATCAGAAGACAAGCTGATCCACACTCTGCTGGTCAAGGACTGCCAGCAGCTAGACAAAGGCATCTACGCAGCTATGGCGGGCATCGCCACCTGCAGCGCTTGGCTGGTTGTGCAAGGTACAACCATATATATATATATATAACATCTCTAGTACAACACTCATAAGAAATGTGCTTCTGTGGTTCGCATTCACAGGGCTAATCATGGTGCGTCATGGTGTGGTTGACTTTAGGGGTATGAATCTTTTGGGGTCTCACTACTTATTAGATTCGACTTTGACTCTTGGGGTCACGATTACAGTAAAAATCGATTTGATTCAGTACAAAGGGGTACTTATTTCAGGATCTACTAAAGTGTGTCTAACACAATGTCATTTGTATGTTTGAAAATTGTATCAACTAAGAAATAATGTGACACACAAAGGCAAACCTAAGACCTAAACATTTTTTCTAAATCTTTGGAATCTTTTGGGAATCAATTCAGAATCATAGAAGATAACCATTGCGAGTCTAACATGAAACCATTTTTTCGTACACCCCTAGTTGTCTTATCTCACCAGTTCTTAGGAGTGTGTTATTCATTGTTTACATTTAGTCATTGAGGAGACGCTATCAGTATATGGACAGACAAGAGAGTTTTCATTCATGTGTGAATATATTTGCATCAGCCTCAGAGTTCAGAGAGGCCTCAGAGAGGGTCAACATAGGTAGGCCTGTACAGCGAGAACATTGTGGCTCCACTCTGTAGAACCCTGACACGCTGTCCTCTCCTCTTAAGCGGACGTGGCATCCGGCGGGAAAAAGGCGTCCCGTAAGACCACCTCGGCCGGTGGCGCGGGCGTTGACCTCAGCAAGGTGGCAGAGGAACAGAGACTCAAGCTGCTGGCGGAGAGGGAGAAGGCAGAGGCAGCACTGAAGGCCAAGAGAGAAGCAGAACGGCTGAAACAACTCGCAGAAGCCTTGTTGAGCGCCGAGAGAGCCGATGCGGACAGACCTTGCGAAGACATCGTGGACAGCGCAGGGAAAGAAGACGCTTCGACACAAGGGGACACGAGTCAAGCAAGTGCTATAAAAGATGAAACAACAGGAAGTCAAATTCAAGAAGAGGCCAGTAGCTCGGGGAGCGATGGGGCAAGTAAGAGCGACGTGTCAAACGTGACCAAGTCAAAGTCAGCCGGCGGTTCGAAAGAAGACCTCACAAAGACCAACTCCGGGAACACAAGCGGGACTCAAGACACCAAAGGGGCGTCCCTGAAACCCAAAGGTATGTCCAACTGGTGTATTCTTACAGCAAGAGGTGTTTTTAATCCAAAATGTGACCCTAATGGTGTTTCCACTAGTGACCTTCCTGGCTACAGATATTAACCAACAGCCCTTAGACAAAGATGCTGACTCTAAAGCACAAGCCAGTAAAGATGCTTACGGTAAAGGCGGGAAAAGTGTCTCAGGGTCGGAGAACACTGGTGAGTTTGTGCAACTCACTATCAGTAGTGAATTATTAAAGGACCTCATTTAGTTCACAATGTGATGGGAATGGGTTGAAATACATAGTTAATTATTAACCTTATATGCAATATCACAATTTTAGTTGGGTTTAATGTTTTTTCCTTTTTGTATGCATTTCATATAATATGAATCTATGGACATTTATTATTTAATATACTGTATGTATTATATTCCACTTCAAACAAGCACTTACTGTTGTTTTGCCTTTCAGGGGAAAGTGCAGATCTTCATGATCCAAATGGGACGAAAGATTCTCTGTCTGCCGAGGACAACAGCGTGAAGATTATTACCACCGTGATGGGTAAATATTACATATGAACTGATTGACTGCATGGAAAATAACAAATTCTGTTTGATGTAATGGTAAATATACATAGCGTATGTGGCTTCATGTCTTCAACGGTATCTACCCTGAGATGATGAAAAATGTCTTTCCTATTTAAGTAAAACACAACAGAATGCATAGTTAAAGCATGATCATTTAGCTAACACAAATATTAAATAACATACAAAAAAGGACTTGCTGTTTCTATTTCTCCAAAGATATCGATTTTTGTAGAAGTTTACTTTTATTTTCAATGGATTTGTTTTTAGAAACCTTGTTGACATGATGTATGAGAGCATATCAGTGACAAGGAGGTGGTCTGAAGGAGGGTTCTGTTCTATTTATGAATTAATAATGAATGCTACACTTCTGCATGCATCACTGTCAAATGAATGATTCATTAACACGATTTCCAATGTGTGACTGCGCTCTTGTTTAGCCCCAATACGGTCAATACATTTTATTATCGGTATAATTGCATTTCTCTATTATATTGTGCAAATGTTAAAATGTCTGATGGCCCATTTTATACCACAGATTCGACGAATGACAAATCCGTGCAGGATTCAAGCGAAGGAGGAGGTTCGGGTGAGAACAGCGCCTCCTCTGGTAGTGACGGGAAGTGCCAGGATACAGTACACATTACAGCAAGCAGTAGCGAGCAGGTGCAAGAGGACGTGTTAGACGGTATGTAAAATGCATATCTAAAATAAAAGTTAAAACCATGGCACTAATAATATACACACCAATATGACAACAGACTTTCACACGTATGTCTATGGTGTATATCTTTTTTTTTGTTACAGAGGAAAAATATTGATATTTTTTCTGTGGTAAAATGTCTCCAAAATGCACTAGAGGAAATCAGGTAAATGTGTATACTGGGCATAACCAGCCTTGCTCTTTGTAGTAGAACAGAGCGCTGTGGAAGTTGGTTCAGATCCAAATGATTTCACTGGATCTGAGGGGAATGAAGTGTCCGACGTGTCCGCTGAGACCTCAGGGCCCGAGAGGGACAGCCAAGGGGCCCCGTCCGGTAAAAGGCTGCATGTATCTAGTAGATAGTAGATAGTAGCCAGTAGACGTAGCCAGTAGATAATAGTCACAGTTTTCTTTGTCCCCGATATTAAAGTGATGGACAACAGGATCAAAAAAACAAATGGTTAATAATAACCATAAACATCTCACAGAGGGACATCTCCCACTGCTCACCTTCCCTATATCTTATCAAAAACAATATTATATACATCTCAAAGTTTGACTGATTATGGCTCCTGGCTCCTGGCTTGGAGGGGAAATCGACACTGGCTAAGGACACACAGAAATGACTTGATGAGATTGCCATGGATTTCATGGGATGTCATTTTTGTGATGCTAACACACATTTCAATAACCCTAAGTAACATGAATAAATTACTTATATCGTCCATCTCTTTAACTATGCAATTAACAAAATAAAAAACAACGTAGCCTTACCATGGCTAATTTGTAACTATCGTGGACACGTCCATGTTTTTTTCAAGGAGACAACGCCGACCAAAGCGTTGAAAGTGAACATGAAGAGACGGAAGATTCCGGAAAGAAGGAAAGGCGCGTAAGGCCGGCCCCACTCCTAGACTCGGTCATCGGTGAGTGACATGTGTGCAGTAAAGGGCAGTGAATACAAAAAACTAAGCTTGTTCGGAATAATAATTATCAATAATAATAATAATAATAATAATAATTTCTGTACATTATATATTACCATGCATTTTATTGCAACATTTTCACTCTGGTGAAAGATGCCAAATAATTTTCGCTGTACTGTACTTGTGTACTGTGCAATGACAAATACATTTTAATCTAATATATATAATCTAATCTAATAACCTGTCCACCGTGAGTATGATCCACTGTATTATGGAGAAGCAAGCGGAGACGGTGTTGTGTGGTTTTATGTCAGACCCCGGGGTTCAGTTCGTCAGTGGGCTGTCTGATGTGGACACCCTGGTTGGACAGCCAGTGGAGATGATGTGTAAAGTGAGCAGTGAAGACTGCCAAGGAGCTTGGTTCAAAGATGGCGAGAAGGTGAGTCCTGAACACACGTCCTTTGTGTGGTCTTTGACACAAAAAACATACACAAACAATCCACTATTCTATTTGTAAGCGTTTTTCTGGGAAAGCATACAACTGACACGTGGAATTACACTCTGTTCGCCAAATTGATACATTTTCTCGATGCTTTAATGTTATTTGAACCTAAATGTAGTAATTGCGCACACACACACACACACACACACACACACACACACACACACACACACACACACACACACACACACAATCAACACACTGGCTTCTCGGTTGTATTTTGACCATCTGTTTCCGATTAGTTATCAGAAAATGGCGATTTTCTAATAACCAAAGACGGTTCAACTCACAAGCTGACTATCGGCACCTGCAAGGAGGAGCATTCTGGGAAATATCGTTTTGAGGCAGACGGACGCAAAACCGAGGCCGAAATCTATGTCAAAGGTCTGGATGCAGTATATTACATTATATCGTGTCGTATTAGAATTTTGTTTCATATTTATATAATCATAATCATGATTTTTATCTGCAAATCAATACATTTGTATGTCCAACGCTCCGATGTTGACGTTCTCGATAGTCAACTCGATGTTAATATTGATGTAATGTATTTTTTGGCCGTCATACTGCATTTTAAAAAGCTGTTTCTTTGCAGACCCCCCGCGGTTCACCGAAGAGGACCTGAAGGCCTTCAGTCAGCCGGTGGTCATTAAGGTGGGGCAGAACGCCGCCTTCAAGCTGCCCTTCGAAGGCCAGGGGCCCATGAAGACGCAGTGGTTCCGGGAGGGCGAGGAGCTGGCGGAGAACAGCACCCTGAGGATAGAGAAGTTCACCGACCACAGCCGCCTGCTGCTCAGCCGGTGCCAGCGGAAGGACGGCGGGGAGATAAAGCTGAAGCTCAGGAACGAGCACGGGACCACGGAGGTCATCTCACAGCTGGTGGTGATCGGTGAGGGGACTTTCTCTCAGTTTTTATCAGAACCGGAACTCTGTAGCTTTTGTGCTTCTTTTGGGTGTTGGCTACTTTTTGTGTACTGCTTAAAATAAACGTCTTAAGGGTTTTAAAACTGACATTAGAAACTGTTTAAAAGACACTTTAAAACATTTAAAACAAATGCGATGAACCGTTTAAAACCAAAAATATATATATACTTGTTGGAAAAATAACCCTCATTTGAAAATGACAAATCTGTCATTTGCTCATACATATGAATTGGACTTCAGCCTTTTAGGAACCAAAATAATTAATCATAGAGTGCTAAATATAAAACACATAATTTATACAATTAGTTGATTTTTTTTTTTAGAGACAAAGACGAAATAATGAGCTTTTCTGCATCTCATTACGACCAAAGAGCCAGGTGGCCATCGCTCACAGCCGACAGCCGAATTAACACAAAGAAATTGCTCTGCTTTGACCTTCCAGACAGACCCACGACTCCCCAGGGCCCCTCGGAGGTCGTGGAGAGCTCACCCACTTCCATCGAATTCAAATGGAGACCTCCCAAGGACGACGGCGGCTGTCCTGTGCTGAGCTACCTGCTGGAGCGGAGGCAGGTGGGCCGCAACACCTGGAAGAAGCTCGGGGAGGTCCAGGGGGCGCCTGGGTACCGGGACACCGACGTGGACCACGGCCGCAAATACTGCTACCGCGTCCGGGCAGTGAACGCGGAGGGCGTGAGCGACGCAATGGAGACCGACGACTTCCAAGCGGGAACCTTAGGTGAGCGGCCCGTGTAGCCACCCATGTCTGGGGGGGGCTGGTACTGGTCTGTCGCACAATTAACAACAACATTGATGGGCTTGATCACATCCTAAGACCTTTTGTAGACCTTTTGTTTACAGGGCGTGAGGTTGAGTATTTCATTTAGATATTAAACAAATGTTCCTTATACCGTTTCCTCCATCCAAATACTTTTCCACCAAATGCGACCTTCCGGTTCCCAAGCCAAGTCCCAACAGACTGAGCTACTGCCGCCGCATCAAACACATGACTAATATATATAAATGACATTAATCATAAGCGAAGCCCATGTTGTTTTTCACTAAAACCTAAGTATTCGCCAGTTCACCAGATAATGTGCACATACATTATTTATTTTCATTTGTATTTTTAGGCTTTTCCCTCCCCAAAAGGATTTGTGCTGGTGAACTTGGTTGAAAAAATAACATTGGAGGTGTAGTTTGAGAACTAAAAATGCCTAAAATGTGACAGTAGAAGTAGAAGTAGAATGCCTTTATTGTCATTGCACAAACACAATACAATTGTGTAGCAATCCTAGCGATGCACACTTTCACACAACACACAATGTATTTTAATGCATTGATTGTTGAATGTCATGTGAAACCCTTGCAGCGTTTCCTGGTCCTCCATCACCGCCCAAAGTGGTGAGCGCCTCCAAGGACTGCATCGCCCTCTGCTGGGCTCCTCCCGCCAATACAGCCGGCTCCCGCGTCGTGGGCTACTCTCTGGAGAAACGCAAGAAGGGAAGCAACCTCTGGAGTTCCGTCTGTGACCTCGTTAAAGGTCAGACGTTTCCCACTATTGTGTATTTTGGGTCTTTTCCCCTTTTTGCGTTGTACCACATTTTTCCAGTTACAGTCCTTCACAAGATGAAAACAGATGACACAGTTATGGGTGTAGTAACACAGACAATACAATAGTCAATATTAAAACTCGTATATTCAATATTAAATATTGAAATTAATACTCAATATTAAAAGAAATCGAATAAATTACTGCTAGTAAATTAACTGCTAGTAAAAAAAAAAAAGGAATAAAACATTCATAAAAACCTAAAGAATTGAAAAATATATATAGATAGATAACTAAATGATATAAATAAATAACTAAACTAAATAAATACCTAAGTTTAAACTAACAGTTTATACTGTGTTTGAACTAAACACAACCCTCCCTCTATCATGTGAGAACTAAAAACAACACAAGGATATGTGTTGTTTTTTCCAGAGAAGACATATGCAGTGAAAGACGTGGTGGAAAGCATTGAATATGAATTCAGAGTGGCGGCCATCAACGCGTCGGGAGCCGGCGAATTCAGCAACGGCTCCGAGTTTATTTTCGCCAGAGATCCCAAAAGTAGGTTCTCCGACTGTTTCTATAGCAACACTATGACTATTTACGATTGACTAATTCAGGTACAAATCCGGAAACCCTCTTAATCTATATTCCCCAGAGCCTCCCGGTAAAGTGGTGGACCTGAAGGTGACGGACACGTCGTACACCCACCTGGCGTTGGCGTGGACCAAGCCAGCCTCCACGCCGGGGGTCCAGGACGAGGCCAGGGGCTACCACGTGGAGATCCGCTCGGCCGAGTCCACCGAGTGGTCCCGCTGCAACGTCACGCCCTGCGTCCTGCCCTCGTACTCGGTGAAGGGGCTCCGGTCCATGGGCATGTACTGGGTCCGGGTCATCACCGCCAACGAGGGCGGGGAGGGCGCTCCCGTCGAACTGCAGAATTACGTCCACGTCATGCCGCGGCCCGGTGAATTGGCTCTACCGTACATCTCTATAATTGCTGAAAGTCTGTTAGCAAGATAGGCAACATCAAAAAGTTATGTGCCGAATTTGACAACTGGTGGTTAGAGTACTTATGGACCAATAATCTGATTGATTCTATTTTGACGGGGGCATGCGCTCTACTGGATCCCTAGTCGCATGTACTTATTGTGTAAAATCTCAGAAGCCAACTTATTGTACTTTAACTTTTAGCACTGGTTCTGCTCATGGAGGCTTGTTAGGAAGAACATGCACTTATGATTTGTAGTGACTAGTAGTGCTCTTGCCTACCTGTGTTGAATGAACTTATTGTCAGTCTGTTTGGACAAAAGCATCTGCTAAATGTGTAATGTAACGTAAAGGACACTGTAATGTAAAAAACGAATTAAGCACAATACGTGTTTGCATGCACTTGAGGTGTGACTGTGCACTGGTCTACGGGCTACTGTTCTCCCTATTATTGGCTAGTTGTGTTCTTCAAGCTCACGGCGCTGTAACCTTGTAATTTACTGGTGTCTACCACGTCCATATTTCAGTGAGGCCACGGTTCACAGACCACAAGATGAAGAGCTTCATGGTGGTCAAAGCGGGGAACTCTGTGAGGATTACAGTCAACTTTGAGGTGAGGTTTTGCTCTTCAACTACAACGGACAGAACAGGGTGTCGAGCAACAGGAAGTGACCGCCACCGTCGGTGAATGAATGGGGGATGTGAGGCAATGATTCTAAAGCGATTCGGGTAAAAGCGCTATATAAATGCAGTCCATTTACCATTTATCAAATACAAACATAACCTCTTAGAGTCTGCTTAACAACCATCTCTCTATTATCTCATTCAAGATAAGTTACGAACAATGGAATGCTTACTCCGCATTTCCTCCCGCAGTATACATTTCCTACTATTTAACACTATGTACTATACTTATACCTTACAACACTATACTACAACAATACTGTACACAATAAAAACAACAATAGAAATAACAATAAAGTGACTGATGGATGATATATACTGTACATATGTTGAATTGTGCATTTAAAAAGCATTTTAAAGTGCCAGTAGTGCAGCAGCATCATGATTACAGTGCAGTAACTGTAATGAGTCCAGAACGTCCAGCAAAAGTATGATTGTGTAATATAATATGGATAACAATGTTATGATAGTTATGATAGTGGCAGCACTCCTAGCAGTTCAGTAGGCGCACTGCCTACCTAAAATATGAAGTAGGCTGATGCGTGTGCTGGTTGCAGGCCTCGCCGCCACCCCAGGTGGTCTGGATGAAGGACAACGTTCCCCTGGCAAAGAGGGTCACCATTAGCAACTGCGATGACTCCTCCCAGATGCTGATTCCCTCGTCCGAGCGCTCGGACACAGGGGTCTACTCCATCACTGTGAGAAACCTGGTGGGCCAAGAGACGTTTAGCCTGGAGGTCAGGGTCACAGGTAAACACCGACCGACACTTAACACCTTGGTGTCTGTTCCAACATGACTGTCTGCTCTCTCAATCCACTTTTGTCCATAAAGGCAAAAGAAGAATCAGAATCAGAAGAATCTAAAGGCCTTGTACCAAAAACGTACAACAAAAGTGTGTTGCAGTCCTCACGGTCACTTCTTACAAACATAACCGCAATTGAAAATGACAAATTATTTAAAAACTAAACAAAACTCAAAAAATGTATTTAATTTGCCAAATATGGGTAGAAATGTATATGGACATATTGCATATGTGCAAATTAGAAAATATGCATACATACAACGGTGCGGTGGGATGTGAACATGTTACTAAGTATTGTCGTATTGATGCAATACAGTATTGTAGTTACACGGAAGAGTCCAGTGACTGTCCAACAGTAAAGTATTGTAGTTACACACAACAGTCAGTGCCGGTGTTTGACAGTGTTCAATTCTCGTATATGGCACTGAGGTATAAACTGTTCTTAAGTCTGTTTGTCTGTGATATGATGGCCCTGAAGCGTCTACAGGCAGAGGGCAGCGGGTCAAACAGGTGATGTCCCGGGTGGGATGGGGTCTTTCCGTATGTGGGCCGCTCTGCTAAGGCAGCGGGAACTGAAAATGAAATCATCATTCATTTTCAGTATGAAAACGTAAACGAGAATTAAAAAAACACCCATAAAATATGCACATACGAAATAAATCAAAGATGTAAAGATTTCCAATGTGGCATTTTTGTTCCAGACGACCCGAAGCCGCCCGGGCCCGTCTCGCTGGAGGAGAAAGTTCCGGGCACGGTGACCGTGTCCTGGGAGCCGTCCCCCGACGAGAAGCGGGACGACCGGCTCCACTACACCGTGTGCAAACTGGACTCCACCAAGAGGACCTGGAGCACGGCGGCCGACCGGCTGTTCAACAACAAGCTGACCGTGTGCAACGTCATGCAGGGCCGCGAGTACCACTTCTGGGTGTACGCCAAGAACGACATGGGCATCTCGGCCCCCTCCGCCTCGCCCACGTGGGGCACGGAGAGAAAGAAAGGTGAGACACCGAGAACTACGGTGAAAACCGTAGTTTGCTTTCTGCGGTGTGTGTGTGTGTGTGTGTGTGTGTGTGTGCGTGTGTGTGTGTGTTCCGGTGCTCTTCTATGACTGATCATGAGTTCAGGAAGAAGAGGATTCCCAACACAGACACTTAAGAGGCTGTGGTTAAAAATACTAAAATGAGTACTTTGCAGGAGCAGGAGCAGACAGGCAGACGGAAATATGCAGACAGGCAGATACAGGCAACAGGAACAGAAAAAAAAAGAAATCAGAAAGGAGAAACAGAAATAGCTGACTTACGGAAACGTCAAGAAACATGTGGGACGCGCAATAGATTTACACTGGGGAAATTATTCAAATACGTTTCAGTGTAGGAACTGCACTGCGACGTCCTGGGGGACTTTTTGTAAATGGGACAGTCAGCCATACACCTCAATAGAACGGTATCATCTCAACTGAAAGAATGAGTTCACCTCACTCCCCTTCTTCTTCTTCTTCTGCTTCTTCTTCTTTTGCTCCTTCTTCTCCTCCTTCTCCTTCTTCCTCTCCTCCTTCTCCTTCTTCCTCTCCTCCTTCTTGTTTTTCTTCTCCTTCTTCTCCTTCTCCTTCTTCTTCTGCTTCTTCTTCTTCCTTCTCCTACTCCTTCTTCTTCTACTTCTTCTTCCGTGCGGCAGACAGGTTCGTGGTCAGCACGCCGACCCGGAAGGACGCCGACCTGCGGTGCGCGCCGTCCTTCATGGTGCCGCTGAAGCGCCACGCGGCGCCCAAGGGCTACGAGTGCTACATGAGCTGCGCGGTGAAGGGCAACCCCAAGCCCCGGGTCACGTGGTACCGCAACAGCGTGAGCCTCAACACCAACGTCAACTACTACATCTCGGACGTATGCGGCGTGTGCTCCATGGCCATCCTGCGCGTCACGCCCCGGGACGTGGGCGACTACACCATCACCGCGGAGAACGCCCTGGGCCGGGCCGAGTGCTCCACCACGCTGAGCGTCAGAGGTGAGGGTGCTGCAGGGGGGTTTGGAGGGGTTAGGGTTGATCGTGTTAGGGGCTAGGGTTGGTAGAGTTAAGGGCTAGGGTTGGTAGGGTTAGGGTTAGGGTAGGGTTGGTAGTGTTAGGGGCTAGGGTTGGTAGGGTTAGGGGCTAGGATTGGTAGGGATAGGGGCTAGGGTTGGTAGAGATAGGGGCTAGGGTTGGTAGGGTTAGGGGCTAGGGTTGGTAGGGTTAGGGGCTAGGATTAGTAGGGTTAGTATGGTTAGGGTTATTATGGTAAGGTTAGTAGGGTTAGGGTTAGTATGGTTAGGGTTAGTATAGTAAGGGTTAGTACGGTTAGGGTAAGTATGGTTAGGGTAAATAGGGTTAGGGGTTAGTAGGGTTAGGGTTAGTATGGTTAGAGTTAATAGGGTTAGGGTAAGTAGGGTTAAGGTTAGTAGGGTTAGGGTTAGCATAAGTAGGGTTAGGGGTTACTTAAGTAGGGTTAAGGGTTAGTTGGGTTAAGGGTTAGTAGGGTTAGGCGTGAGGGAAATATTGAAATGATGTTAAATGCTGCTTTGTTTTTCGCAGAGTGAAGAATCAGAAGTTCAGAGCAACTGATTGACATTTAACTATTATTTATTAAACACTCTAGTTAATTTACCTGGATTTATTTATAACGCTGCACTCTGAGACACACAGTTCAGACCGCCAGGTGTCACAGCCGCCCGCGCAAGGCAGCATCTACCCTGTCTGGCTCATGGATGGACACCTCCATGCCTTGAGTAATCAAACCAGCAACCCTCCGGACTTCTGCAACATCCTGAGCTTGTGGAAACTCCTTTTGGATTTCAACAAAATACTTAACTCAGATATGGTTTATTTGTCACATGTACAAGAAGGTTCAGTGTACAATGTACACTGAAATGTTATCACCAGCTCCAAAGATTTGCACGAAGTTGGAATTTACAATTCTAAAATAATACACATGACACGCACGTTGGTTTTTTTTGCATTGAGTGTTCATCCGTTCACAAAGCTGTATGGGATTGTTGTATTGCACTGTATGTATTAGTCTCACGTCGACTTCCGTCTGAAAAAGGGGGATGACCTTTAAAACATCTCTTCATGGCTGTTGGCTTACTTTTGGCAACTTGGTATCTATTCACATATCGGCAAGGAGCTCTCTCATGGTGGTTCTTCCACTAATAGTGTTTTAAGGGAGGGCAAGACAGAACACATAACACTGTGTGTGTGTGTGTGTGTGTGTGTGTGTGTGTGTGTGTGTGTGTGTGTGTGTGTGTGTGTGTGTGTGTGTGTGTGTGTGTGTGTGTGTGTGTGTGTGTGTGTGTGTGTGTGTGTGTGTGTGTGTGTGTGTGTGTGTGTGTGTGTGTGTGTGTGACCCAGCAGTGTAGGCGGTGGCACACGATTCATGTAAATGAGCAGTGCTTTAGGATGATGCTACCCTAGCTACCTTCCTTGTACCGCATTTGAGAAAACGGGGCCTAAAGTCACACGCTTGCATACGCTTTCAATGTGTGGATTGTATACATGTGTGCTGTTTTGTACACAAATACTGTACTATTTCCGTATGGCTGTTTAATGTGGCGAGAGATACATAGGCCCGTAGACCTACGCAAGGCTTCAAAATGCATATAGTATACTATACTATACTACTATACTACTATACTAGAACAATACATGTTGTTAATGATTAGGGCCTATACTAGAACTATACTACTATACTACTATACTAGAACAATACATGATGTTAATGATTAGGGCCTATACTAGAACAATACTACTATACTATACTAGAACAATACATGATGTTAATGATTAGGGCCTATACTAGAACAATACTACTATACTAGAACAATACATGATGTTAATGATTAGGGCCTATACTAGAACAATACTACTACACTATACTAGAACAATACATGATGTTAATGATTAGGGCCTATACTAGAACAATACTACTATACTATACTAGAACAATACATGATGTTAATGATTAGGGCCTATACTAGAACAATACTACTATACTATACTAGAACAATACATGATGTTAATGATTAGGGCCTATACTAGAACAATACTACTATACTATACTAGAACAATACATGATGTTAATGATTAGGGCCTATACTAGAACAATACTACTATACTAGAACAATACATGATGTTAATGATTAGGGCCTATACTAGAACAATACTATACTAGAACAATACATGATGTTAATGATTAGGGCCTATACTAGAACAATACATGATGTTAATGATTAGGGCCTATACTAGAACAATACTACTACTATACTAGAACAATACATGATGTTAATGATTAGGGCCTATACTAGAACAATACTACTATACTATACTAGAACAATACATGATGTTAATGATTAGGGCCTATACTAGAACAATACTACTATACTATACTAGAACAATACATGATGTTAATGATTAGGGCCTATACTAGAACAATACATGATGTTAATGATTAGGGCCTATACTAGAACAATACTACTATACTATACTAGAACAATACATGATGTTAATGATTAGTATGTATTAGTCTCACGTCGACGTCCGTCTGAAAAAGGGGGATGACCTTTAACACATCTCTTCATGGCTGTTGGCTTACTTTTGGCAACTTGGTATCTATTCACATATCGGCAAGGAGCTCTCTCATGGTGGTTCTTCCACTAATAGTGTTTTAAGGGAGGGCAAGACAGAACACATAACACTGTGTGTGTGTGTGTGTGTGTGTGTGTGTGTGTGTGTGTGTGTGTGTGTGTGTGTGTGTGTGTGTGTGTGTGTGTGTGTGTGTGTGTGTGTGTGTGTGTGTGTGTGTGACCCAGCAGTGTAGGCGGTGGCACACGATTCATGTAAATGAGCAGTGCTTTAGGATGATGCTACCCCTAGGCTACCCTCCTTGTACCGCATTTGAGAAAACGGGGCCTAAAGTCACACGCTTGCATACGCTTTCAATGTGTGGATTGTATACATGTGTGCTGTTTTGTACACAAATACTGTACTATTTCCGTATGGCTGTTTAATGTGGCGAGAGATACATAGGCCCGTAGACCTACGCAAGGCTTCAAAATGCATATAGTATACTATACTATACTACTATACTACTATACTAGAACAATACATGTTGTTAATGATTAGGGCCTATACTAGAACTATACTACTATACTACTATACTAGAACAATACATGATGTTAATGATTAGGGCCTATACTAGAACAATACTACTATACTATACTAGAACAATACATGATGTTAATGATTAGGGCCTATACTAGAACAATACTACTACACTATACTAGAACAATACATGATGTTAATGATTAGGGCCTATACTAGAACAATACTACTATACTATACTAGAACAATACATGATGTTAATGATTAGGGCCTATACTAGAACAATACTACTATACTATACTAGAACAATACATGATGTTAATGATTAGGGCCTATACTAGAACAATACTACTATACTATACTAGAACAATACATGATGTTAATGATTAGGGCCTATACTAGAACAATACTACTATACTATACTAGAACAATACATGATGTTAATGATTAGGGCCTATACTAGAACAATACTACTATACTAGAACAATACATGATGTTAATGATTAGGGCCTATACTAGAACAATACATGATGTTAATGATTAGGGCCTATACTAGAACAATACTACTATACTATACTAGAACAATACATGATGTTAATGATTAGGGCCTATACTAGAACAATTATACTATACTAGAACAATACATGATGTTAATGATTAGGGCCTATACTAGAACAATACTACTATACTATACTAGAACAATACATGATGTTAATGATTAGGGCCTATACTAGAACAATACATGATGTTAATGATTAGGGCCTATACTAGAACAATACTACTATACTATACTAGAACAATACATGATGTTAATGATTAGGGCCTATACGCTGGTTTTGAGATTAAACGTTATTAAAATAAGAAGAATAATAATAATAAACGTCGTTTGTAATTGAACCAATGTGGTGTGGGTTTTTTTTTTTATTCCATGAAAGAACACGTTGTGAACATTTCAGCCATTCACAGCAGGGGGGCGTGTGCGCCTCGCCCCGCCCCCTCCCGACACGCCCCCTCCGCGAGCGGACGGGGTCCACGCGCCTCCCTGCCTTCCCTTACCCATCTCCACGCACGCACAACTTTACGCTTTTCGGTAATTGCGGCGTGCGGGATAACGTTGAGACCTGTCGATTCACCGGAGGAGACATTGTTTGTGGTTCAACTCGGTAACCGGAGGGCCAGAAATCCTTGAGCGACACTTTGTTTTCCTTCTGTCTTTCTTTCTGGACGCTCCGAGAGAGGTAAGAAAGAGAAAAAAAAAGGTCGCCTTTCTCTCCGCTTCTCGTCTCGTCGTTATAGAAAGAACATCGTGTCCTCGGTGGCGGTGGGTTTGAAACATGACGGGTAAACACCGAAAAGCCAAAAGCGCCAAGCACGAAGATAACTTTTTCAAGCATGACGTCCCCGAGTCGGAGGTTCGGGACGCGGGTTCGAACACCTCTTTCACCGTGCAGTTCGTCCTGCTCCTGATGATGGTGGTCGGGGGCGCCACCGTGTCGTGGTTCTGCGTCCAGCAGCACCAGACCGTCGGCCACCTGACGGACATCTACACGGGCATGCAGATGAAGATAGTCAAACTTCAGTCCTCTCACGAAGACATTCGACAGTCCATTAAGGTAGGGCATGCATGACATTACATTACATTGCATGAGAGTCATTTTAGCAAGACGCTTTTATCCAAAGCGACTTAACCGTAGTGTGTTGCAACAAAGGATATTACACATATACACAATGAATAAATAAACCCCCCTTATATGAATATGGGTGTTTGCAACAACAACAAAAAATGCAATCATTCCTTTCCTGTGTGGCTTCATCTGCATTATAGGATGCAGGCTATTGTACATACATGTTATGTAACCTTAATTATGAACACCGCGAACACACACACACACACACGGCTGGCTGCAGCCTATTGCAAATTGCAAGTAGCAAAGAGTAGTTCAGCTCCACTCTTATCCAAATGTCTGAATGCCTGGCCAGTCATTCGAGGTGTGTGTACGCTAGTGTTCCACATCATCTCCACAAGGTGAGACACAGCTGTTGGGATTATCGTTCAGGGGGGGGGGGGGGACTGAGGCGTTTTATTCTGTGACTTTCTGAGACCCATTTGAGTTTATATCATATACTGAAATATGTATCTGCATTACTAGACAGCCTGACAGTGGGCCACGTGTCGCCTCAGTGGCCCACCACAGCAGCAGCTCGGCTGTTGTAAAAATAGTAGACCTGAAATACAAGGAGGTAGTGTGCCAGGGTTAAATTTAGCCTAGTAGTCACTCTTCATTTCACGTGTTCATGAGTTTTCCTGCACGCTCTAGTGTCGGGACATCGGGCGATTCAATAAAAAAGTGACGTTTTCCCTGATTCGTCCAGGTTATTTTTGTCTTGTACTTGTGGAACATGTCACACACGTTGGCATGTCGAACCCTTGTCAAGAGTCCTGATATATACACTGGGGGGGCATTGTGCTACAGTCCTAGACTCAATACTACTCTTTTCACTTCAGGTTTTTTTTGTTGCGAGGCAACAAGATGCATTGAATAATTGATAGAAATGTACACATCACTGAGCATTCAGATGTGGTCAAGTCATCTGCACGGCACACGCCAGTCCAGTCTGTGTGTGCGCGCGGATGCAAGAGACATGAAATGTGTGTCGGTGGTGTGCGTGGCTCAATATCTTCTGTGATATGTTTGACCCTGGGTGCTCTCATGTCTTTGATACATGAGCTACATAAACATACTGACATTCAAACAAAAAGAGAGCATGTTGGGGTGACAATTTGTGGTCCCAATGAAGTGTATTAAATAATCGAAAACCCCTGATATGACCTTAATAAGAATTGAGATGAAGCTGAATCGGAATAAATCCTCCGTAATGCGTAATTTGTCGTCCTTCATGGCAGGAGCACTCGTCGGACGGCGTGCAGAAGCGCTTCGATGCCCTGGAGGATTCCTTCGCCATGGCCCAGAAGCAGGCGGGCGTAGCCATGGCCACGGCGGAGCAGCTGAAGGCGTCCGACCTGCCAGCCCAGGCGCTCTCCCTCCACATCGAGATGAAGGCCCGGCTGGCGGAGGTGCAGCAGGCCGCCGCGTCCGCCGAGCAGCTGGGGCTGCTGCACGGCGCCCTCCAGGGGAAGAGCGAGGAGCTGGAGGTGGTCCGGCTCCAGGTGGAGGAGCTGGGGGCGCTCTCCGCCCAGCTGGCCCAGAGGGTGGAGGCCTTGGCAGGGGGACTGGGGCAGGCAGACGCCGCCCTGGACGGCCAGGCTACCGAGCTCCGGGGGCTGAAGGCGCAGCTGGGCGCCCACGGGTCTCAGCTGGAGGCCAGTTCTCTGGAGGTCTCCGCCGTCAGGTACGTTTCAGTGGCGATGATGGGGGGGGGGGGGTGGTAAATAGCTCTCGTCCTCTGACCCATAAGATTGTGTTGACATTGTCTAAGCGTGTGTGTGTGTGCGCGCGACTGGCTGTGTGCTCTGAATATTTTGGTGTTACCCCAGGGTACTGTGAGTGGGTTCTTTTTGATTCATGGTGTAGTGTTCACATTTGTAACATCAACATTGTTTTTGGAAGTTGGTTCCCCATTGAAATTCCAGGCCTGATGCCGAGCTGTGAACAACACAGTACCTTGGTTCACATCGTAGCTGCTTTGTGCAAGAAAGTAGATTCCATTCCAAACTACTGTATCTGTGACTGTGTCTTTACCTTCAGTCATCAAATGTGTGGGTGTGTGTCACATACAGAGAGATGCTTGAGGCCGAGCATTCCAGCCGTGTCCTGGAGGTCAGTGTCGAGAAACAGCAAAATGCCGTAAGTCAACAACAAGCGTTTGTTGTATGTATTTCTAAAAGATTTCAAAGCATTCATTTGGTACAATGAGTATGATTTATTAGACGTCTATGTATCCCATTTGGATCCATTATCCAACACTGAAGATCTTTAAGAACATCCAATTCACCAAGAATCCCTCTGTCTTCAATGGCCCACATTGTCCCTCTACTATTCTTATCCCGTTTGTGCCCACCGGGGACCGTAATGAGACCACCCCATTAACTACACTAATTACCTCCTGTGGAATCCCACATCCAGTCCGTCCACATGCTGGCTATCGCCTCCCCGTAATCACACACACACACACACTGTGATTTAGGTATTTGCTTACTTTCATTCAACTTTATTCATTCAGCAGACGCTTATGTCCAAAGCGACTTACAATACGTGCATTCAACATACAGTAGGTAGGCAGGAGACCTACTAGTCGCCACCAGTCAATTTCCTTCCTAACAAGCCTGTAAAATCAGTTGCTTGGATTGCATATTATTTTGATTTGAATAGATTTTGTGTCAGAAGTGTGTCAACCGATCTCAAATATTTTCTTCCGTCGACCAGCCGGAGGGTGAAGCTCCTGTGGAGCCCGAAGAGGTGGTGGCAGCAGCAGCACCCCCACTGCCTGAAGAGGTGGTTCCCACAGCAGCGGAAGAACCAGTAGTAGAAGAACCAGTAGTAGAAGAACCAGAACAAGAGGATGGTGATGAAGCACAGCCAGAGGAGGAGCAAGAAGCACCAACCGCAGCCCCGGTGGAGCAGGAGGTGGTAGAGATGGAGGAGGTTGCAGAAGAAGAGGAGGTACATGAGGAGTCTTCTCCAGAGCCCCAAGAGGTGGAGGTAGAGGAGGCTAGGGAGGAAGAGGAGGAGACTGCCGAGGAAGAGCAAGAGGTGGCGGAGGAGGAGGAGGAGGAGGAGGCGGCGGCGGCGGCGGCATCTGAAGGAGATGCTGTTGAGGAGGAGGGGATTGCGGAAGATAATGTTGAGGAGGAGGAGGAGGAGGAGGAGGAGGAGGTGCTGACTGAAGGAGATAATGTTGAGGAGCAAAGTCTAGTTAAGGATGAGGAACATTTTGAAGTGGAGAAGGAGGCGGAATCTGAACCGGAGCAGGATGCAGCGGAAGAGGATGTGGAGGAGGAGGAGGAGGAGGAGGAGGAGGAGCCACAGATGGAGGCTGTAGAAGAAGAGCTTGAAGAACCTGAGGAGGACTGTGAGTGAAGCACTTGACACACTGCAACACATCGCTGCTTCACACATTTGTCTATTCATGAATTGAGCTCATTATTGTCACTGAAAAACACATACATTGGTGATACATTGGTGGTGGTATGTACATATCGTCCATCAGTCACTTTATTATTATTTTTTATGTTCATTTGTATTGTGTATAGTATTTTTTCATACTGTGGTAGGGAATGGGGAGTAAGCATTCCATTGTACTTGTTGCAAATGGCCAAAAATAAATCTTTTTATATCGATAATATAAAGTAAATCAAATGTATTCTTTTTGTTTTTGTTTTTTTTAGAGAGCGATTTCTGCAGAGAGAACACTCTTCCGCTAAACTGAAGAATGGACCGTCGACAACATGCCGACGATACCCTGGACTGCTGATGCTAACGTAGCAACAATGATGCTAACATAGCAACAATGCACATGGTGGCGTTTTCTTCTGTGGATGGAAGATCAGGTCACGTGTTCAACACTGAAGCTTCCGGTACCTCAACTAAAAAGTTCAACTAAGTTATTCAGGGTTTCCTTGCCAATAGCACTACCCCCCCACTCCCCCCCCCCCCCCCCTGTTCAGAGCCTTAACCTGTTTAAAAATGAGTCTTCGTACACCCGTCTTCGTACACCCGTCTTCGTACACCTGTCTTCGTACACTACATTTGTCACATTTTTAACGCGAGGTACAACAATAACTGAACACGCGCATTTACTCATTTGAAGCCATGTGTCTGTCTGTCCGTGCGTCGTGTCGGTAGCTGAAGGACAACCCGAGTACCCGTTTTGGTACCACTTGTGTGTTGGTGTCATGTGAAACTTGTTGTGTTTTTTTTAACACTAGAAGGCCGCTAAAATATCGTATAACAAGGGAAATGTAATTCAAAACAAATCAAAAGTCTCAAAAGGATTTCATATTATTGTCGATGTATTTTGCTTTTTGGTTTTGTTTTGACTTTACTCATGTCCACTCACTGTCAATTGATCCAAATACCAAATCATGGAATAAATGGGGGTTAGAATTGGTGTCACAATTCTAATCAGACCAAAACACACAATGCCTGCATATACAGTATATATGCGTAATCAATACTGTTTATTATTTTTTATTTTCACCATTGATATTGTCGGTGCAAAGGCCCTCATCCCAAGCCCTGCCCCTTTGTATTGTTCAATAAACCTTTTTTTGTTTTCTACAATCTGTTCTGTCTTTTGATTGGCTGTGGGGAGTACACGTGTGTGTGTGTTGTGTGTGTGTGTGTGTTACAGCCCGAACAATTCCATTTCACCACATTGTTTTTTGCATAAAATACCTCAAATTCTGATTTATAAACTCCTGGGAACATTTTGATATTTATAGCTAAAAATGAGCTGCACTTGAATTCATTAAACTACGGTAATGTGAGTAATTTAGGCAATATGACTCCTGAGGCATCCACAAGGAAACCTGCACAGTTGATTTAATATGTACTTATTTTACCAAGCTGCTATGGGTTTGGGTGTGTTCTGTATAGTGCTATTTGTTTGTGCTGCATAGTGCTATTTTGGTGAGTTCTGCATAGTGCTACGTGTATGTATGTTACATAGTGCTATTTGTGTGTAGTGCTGTGTGTGTGTTTCCATATACTGCCGTGTGTGGGGCAAACTGCTCTGCAGTTTAGAACTGCATGCGCCAGACCCTGTTGGTCAGATTGTCCTGTCGGTAAAGAAAAGCTTCAGTAGGGAGGTAGTCTCTCTGGCTCTCTCTCTCTCTCCCTCTAGCTCTCACGCTCACTCCCCCCCCCCCCCCCCCTTCTCTCTCTCTCATCCACTCTCAGTCCAGTAGTCTCTTTCTCTCCTCACTGTCACAAAGTCACCGGCCTCATCCGTTTTTGTTTCCGCGTCTCAAGGTGGCTCCTTATCTCTCTGGCCATGCAGGAGTACCTCCCCAGGTAAGCGACTGCGGCTCCTGCTTCACACTGAAGCGCTGCCTCCAGCCTGCGTTTGTTTCCAAATGCTGCTCTGCTCTCTGCTAATGCGACCCGGTTTACCTTTCTGTGTTAAAGTCATCTGAGGAACTGAATCCATTCAGCAGATTGAGTTTTGTAAAGCGTTTATAGCTTTTTGCTGTTCCATCAAAGTGAGAGCCTGGTTTTAAACCTTTGCACAGACACTTCTTAACATATACTGTAGGTGTCCTCTCTCTCTCTGTCTTTGGTGCAATGTGCCGAAATGGGTGTGACTTTTATTCTGCTGTTAGCCTACCAACAACCTTGTGTATCTATATGCAGAACAGGGCTGTTGGAGCTGCAGCCATCAGAATGGTTCTATGTAAGAATGATCTTGATGAGAGTGCTGTTTGTGCAGGCCGGATGCTTGGTGGCCCACATCAGGATCAATACACAGTAAGAGCATGGAGAGTGAGAGAGCGAAGGAGGGTGAGCATGTAGGAGAGAGAGAGAGGATGAGCATGAAGAGGAGAGAGCGAGAGGGAGGGAGGGAGGGAGGCTCATGAGCCTCTCGCCTCAGGCTTACTCAGCTGTTTCCGTGGAACCTGCGGGGGCGATAGTAGCCGGACTCTTTAGCCTAGCGAGGATCTGTCCGGGTCCTTTCCACACTCCCTCACATGGGACACATGGAACACTGAAACTAGTTTGGGGTTTGCGTCGTTTTTCCTCATTTCTGGGAGGTGTTTTGGATGGCACGGTGTGGATTGTGCCAGAGGTGTATATACCGGGATGGATATAGAGATATCTGTCGTCACATGAAGCTTTTACTTGTGAATTGTGTTCCTTTCACTGTCCAACAAACGGACGCCACACACACACGTCGACAAAAATTGTGACCACGGACGGCCCTTTCTGTGTCTGTGGATGATGAGCTGTGGGTGTGCATGTACCCACCTTCTCTTGTGGGCCACGGGGATGTAAAGCTGTGCTCCACAGGGCGTTCCTCACCCCGGTCAGAGACGAGGAGGCGGAGTCCCAGAGGAAGGCCCGGTCTCGGCAGGCCAGACAGACGCGCAGGTCAACGCAGGTAAAAACATAAGCAGGAGGATGTGTACATTGTGCTTACACTCCTATGTGCTGTATTGAGGTCCCCTCTCTTCTGTGTGTGTGTGTGTGTGTGTGTGTGTGTGTGTGTGTGTGTGTGTGTGTGTGTGTGTGTGTGTGTGTGTGTGTGTGTGTGTGTGTGTGTGTGTGTGTGTGTGTGTGTGTGTGTGTCCTGGCAGGGTGTGACCCTAACAGAACTCAAAGAGGCTCAGAGGACCTACGGTGCCTCTGGCCCAGACCGTAAGAACGGAGAAGAGGATGAGGCCGGAGGTAAGGCGGGGTCGGCTGAGGAGGAGGAGGACACGGCCCTCGTGAGCAGCCTGACCAAGGCCTTGAAATCAGAGGAGCTTAGTCCAGCGTGGAGCCGGACGGACGAGGTAAGCTGGAGCGGATTGCCTCCGATTCGGAGTCTCAACGCCGCCGCTTGCAGATTACCACCAATTTATAGCCCCCAGCCGCCCAGGTATGGATATATGGGTGAATTGTAATGCTAATTTGTTTCTTGTTTTCGTGGTCTTTGTGTCTCCTGTCTTCAGGAGGGAAATGTGCAGTCCAGACTGGGAACCCACGCCGAGAGTCCAGAACATTCCCTCACATCTGCCAGTGCCTTGTGTGTCCCTCCGGACATCTCCATCGTGAACAGGACGTCCTGCAGAGGTCAGAAAACATTGCAATCAGTTGTTTATTTTATTTTTACACCCCCCAAAGGACAAAATGCCCGAACTGCAATCGTCAACAGTATTTTCCACTAGGCCCAGAGAGGGAGCAGCCTTGGGTGAGATGAATGCTTTCTTCTTCTGTGTCTGTGTGTGCAGCGAGCGAGAGGTGGACGAGGGATGAGAATCAGAATCCGATCAACGGTGAAGACCGACTGCCCGTTGACACAGAGCAGCAGGATGAACTCGACAATAGCATGGAGCACACCGCCGCGTCCCATACACAGGTATGTATACGAAAAAGGAGATTATTTGAGTTGTCTGTTCGTTGCTAATAATACTTCTGTACTTTATGTCACTGCCCCTAGATGGCGCCATCGCATCTTCGTACTTTTAACTGCAAAATGAACTGCTGCACTTGCGGCGCACTTGCAGTTCACTTGATGCTAAGTGACTTGACACAACGCAATCGCTTGCAACAGTTAAAACTTGAATAGATTCAAGTTTTTTATTTGCCATATGCAAGTACAATGGAATGCTTACTCCTCATTTCCTCCCGCAGTTCGAATTTTCTAAAACAATTAAACACTTCAAATACTATATACTTTTATACTATACAACATAAAAATACTGTACACAATAAAAATATCAATAAAAATAACAATAAAGGGACGGAGTGATGGATGATATGTACATGTGTTGAATTGTGCAAAAAAAAAAAATTGTGCTTTTAAAAGCGTTTTAAAGTGCCATTAGTGCAGCAGCATCACAAATACAGTGCAGAACAGTGCAGTGTGGCTGGAAGGAGTCCAGTCATTTTAATACAGTGTGAATTGTGCTTATCAATCCCATATTGTGCTTTTCAATAATTTAATGTATACCATTATATACCCTCTAGTTCTATCGTAGCGGCTTGTTTGATGGACCGGATGAAATGTGTGGCTCTGGCATGATATTATCATGTAGATCACGTGATAATCCTCAACTGTTGATAGAACTGCACATCCCTGCTCATTACCTGCTGTGTATACATTTAGATATATATTTATCCTGCTTTTCATAACTGCATACCCACCCCTGATCACGTACTTACCTGTATATATATATGTATATATATATATATATATATATATGTATATATATATATATATATATGTATATATATATATATATATATATATGTATATATACCTATTATTATGCTCATATCTCACACATACTCGACAACTAATCGTATAACTGTTTTTATACCTAGTAGCAACTGTTAAAAAATTACATATTACCATGCACTTTACTGCAACATTTGCACTCTGGTTAGATGCCAAATTATTTTTGCTGTACTGTACTTGTGCTGAGCAATGACAATACATTTGAATCTAATCTTTTTATTAATGTAATTGTATAGAAGAGCCAGGGTGATTGAATGGCTTCAGAGGACTTAACCAGGAGGGCCCAATAATCTCTGCTCCCACCTTAGTCTCCTCTCTCCTCTCACCATGTGACACGGCGGGGCCTTCTCCGCATTCCATACCATATTGGGCCACGCTCTGAGGCTCTATCTATCCCCGTGGTCTTATCCTTGGATTTGGAGGGCGGCTTCTCTCTCTCTCTCTCTCGCTCTCTCTCGCTCTCGCTCTCGCTCTCCCGCTCTCTCCCCCTTGCTCTCTTATTGTGCTCTCCACCTGTGCAGGCTCCTGTTTTTGTCTTGTCTTCTCAAACCTTCCACAGATCATCAAAAAGCCACAACAATGGGTTCATATCAGAGTGGGGAGTGTCCACAAACCGACACAAATATATGTGTATATGTAACGTTACCATTACAGTACCATTTATTTACCAGCAAATGTGCGTCCGAACCGTAATCAATGGGGGGGAAGTCTATGTCTGTGCAGTAGACAGATGCCACAGACAACATGAAGGGAGGGAGGTGTGGGGTGGGGAGGGGGGGGGGGGAGGGAGAGAGGGGAATTCTGTCGATGGTACAGCTGTCCGCCGGTGGCATTTTGGACACACAGGCCTGTTAGTAACACGAGAACCTCCCGACGTTCGCCCTGGACTAAATCTGGTCGTGATAATCAAACTAAGCAGAGAGGATTTCATAGGAGAAGCGATGCCTGGTCTCTCGAACACTGGAACCCTCAGACATACAGTATAAGGTGTATTTGTGAGAACAGAGAGAGGGACATGAGTGGATGTCTTGCCACTGACACAAGGGGGAGAGGACAAGAGATTACTTAAATTTAACAGCAAACCCTTTTACAACCCCTGAGACACGAGATCGAGTTGACAGACAGACAGACAGACAGACAGAGAGAGAGATGTCAGTCGTGTGAACGCCAGAGGAAGTTCTGGATCGCGATCTCGCTGCACCAGAACGGGGAATATATTTCCATATGGAAAGTCATACATGGGAGATTGATAGCTTCGAGTGTTTAAGATGAGTTCAGGCGGTCTACGTCCTGTACAGGCCTCTGCTGGCCCGGTAGAGGAAGTCTCTGAAGGCTGAAGAACCGCTAAAAATACATACTGTACATGCTCCCAGAGAGCAATTGCTCCGTCACATCTTCCAAATGACTTGAAGGCTTATTTTAAACGCGGGTCACACAGTGGTTCACATACTGAATTATTAATATTATTAAATTACTAATATACGATAGCAAAGGACTCCAGAGAGCTAGGAGTCTACTTGCACAATCGTACAACTAGAGGACTAGGACGAAAAGGGTATTCGAGCTGCAATAAAACTTGAAATATGTTGAGAGTATTTAGCACGGCTTGTGTTTTTTGCTCTCTTGATTGATGCACGGGTCAACAGTGAATTATTGTAAATAAATCACATTCCAGTTTTATTCCTCACAAACTGCAAGTACTAGCAGATGAGAGTGGATAGCCTGCTATTGATGTAATAGCATTAATCTAAGCCAGCCAAGCCTTCTTTATTTGTTCTTTCTGTCTGACTTTTGTCTGTCTGTCCCTTTCTTTCTGTCCGTTTGTCTGTCTGTATCGCTCTCCCTGTCTGTCTGTCTGTCTGTCTTTTTCTTTCTTTCTGTCTGTCCACCTGTCTGTCTGTATGTCTGTCAGTCATTCTTTCTTTCTTTGTCGTCCTTCCTTCCTGTAAAGTGGATCACCTTGAGGATGTTGTTCTGAGGTGTTGTTGTTCTTCAGAACAGCAACAACCCTGAACAACCTCACCACAAGGTAAGGAAGTCCGACAGAGACAAGAGACTGGAGTACAAACGAGGGGACTGTGATTGTGCGAAGGGGAATATATTGAGATTGAGAGGGAAAAAAAAAACATCGTCCCATTACCCTAAAGTACACCTCAAGTACACTTGAGGACGAGTCCCATCCAGTGACTACCTTGCGGTGGATGAAAATTACACTAGTGGAACTGTCATTTCAGTAGTACCACTATAATATGCATATGCAAATGTTTCTTTTCATGGCCGTTTTTTGTCCTGATTGAACTGCAGCTTCCAGCCCCTCGGGCCACTAAGCAGCACGACACGACACCTGTCCTTGGTGACAGGACCCCCTTGACGTGCTTGTTCATGGGGGGGGATATGGAGAGGATATAACTGTCCTCCCAGGACACCAGTCATCGTAATCCCAGAGACTCCCAGCTCCTTGTCCCCCTCTCCCGTCAGTGGATGATTTTAGTCCTTCAGTCCTGAGTCAGTCCAGTCCTGAGCAGAGTGTCTGGCCCGCTGCCAATCAGAGCTGCCAGAGAGTGTGGAAGGGGGGGGGGGGGGGGGGGGGTGAGTGAACTCTGAGAGTGACTACACAGTGAAAGCCTTGGAAGGGAGGGAGAGAGGGGGAGAGGGGGAGGGGAGACAGGGAGAGAGAGGGAAAGGAGGAAGATGAAGAGTGTTTGTGTTTATTTTAAGAGAACTTAGGGAGGGGACAGAGCAAGCATCTGGATCAGTCTCTCTCTCTCTCTCTCTCTCCCTCTCTCTCTCTCTCTCTCTCTCTCTCTCTCTCTCTCTCTCCCTCTCTCCCTCTCTCTCTCTCTCTCTCTCCCTCTCTCTCCCCCCTGACGTCTTCCTCTGGATATTTCAGCTCGTTCACATGTCATGGAAACTCTCTGGCTGTTGACAGGGTGGAGCCAAAGAGACCCACATTGTTTGCTTTTCATCGGCCGCTCGGCTCTCTCTCTCTCTGAGAGACACAAGCCCGCCTTTGGTTGTTTATCCATGCATGTTTTTTTGGGCTAACGAGTTTTGAAGAGGCTTTGCCTGAGTTTTCTTTTGAGAGAGAGAGAGAGAGAGAGAGAGAGAGAGAGAGAGAGAGAGAGAGGGTTGGACTACAGTTAAATCCATCCATCCATCCAGCATTTGCGTCCAACCCTTGGGGCTGTGAAGCTGGATGTTAAGCGATCCACACCTGTTGTCGGTGAGGATTTCCCCCCCCCCCATCTCCCCCCCGCTCTCCCCCCCCCCCCCCCGCCCCCTGCCGGTGAAGTCATGGGCATCTGCGTTGTGGTCTTCTGATTGGCTGTGTGGGATCCCAGAGTAAGCCGCTGTTTGTACTGGTTGGACTTTGGCGGCGGCTCCTTCAGAGAGGGTTCCTGCTTGTTGGGGGGCCCAGGATAAGAGAAAGGCCATGTCCTCTTACTACTCCCGCACTAAGGATGTGACCCGTGCCAGGAAGTCACTCTCGGACTCCCCTCCCTCCTCTCCTTCTCCCACGGCCAAAACTTTCAGAGTAAGAGCGCGAGCCGATTGTTTTGAACTTTAATTACTTGAAAGAAAATTTGTATTGTAAAAGATTCAGAGTGTCATTTTGAGTGTTTTTATTATCAGAGTGTGTCTGGGATAATGGATTTCAGATTAGTTTAGGACTGAATTGTATGTGTGTGTATGTGTATTTTATTTTGTTCTTATTTTCCTGTGTTCTCTCTCTTTTCCTCTCTCTCTCTCTCCCCGGGGGGGGTGTGTGGGGGTGTGGGTGTGGTGGTGTGTGGTGGTGTGGGTGGTGTGTGTGTGGGGTGTGGGGTGGTGTGGTGTGTGGTGTGTGTGTGTGTGGGTGTGTGTGGCAGTCAGCCTCACTGGAGACTCTTCCTGATTAAGCATTGCTGTGTGAGAATGGTCTCCTCGGTTGTGCAGTGAAGCACATCTTAAGTCGTTAAACTTCAGCAAAGCGTTTAATTTGACACGCTCGATTGGCTAAATGAAAGACACGCACGTGTTCACATGTTCACCTTAAAACACTCGCCACACACACACACACACACACACACACACACACACACACACACACACACACACACTGTTTCTTGAGTTTCCACAATGTCCAATTTGACGAGACTTAGTTTATTCCTTTCGTTTTTTTGCTGTTGTTGCTTTATTGCTTATTTTTTTGTTAATTGTCCTGATACTGGATGCCAGTGGATAGTCTCATTTTAAGAAGTGGTGTATGTTTCTATACATTGACTTTATTTATTTATTTCTGAGACACGCATCACCTGATCCACAGCAACGTCACAGCGTCCGCTTTGGGGCATTAACAAACTCAGACCTCTCCTTGTAAACATTTGGACTTGGTTTGCCCTGAAACAACAACAACAACAACAGCCACTTACTCAGCCACCATTATCTGCTGGGATGATGTCATAGTCACACTATGAGAGAGAGACAGTATCACTGAAGCAGCTCACTTTTCTTTTCATATATTTATATATATATACTGTATATATATATATATATACTGTATATATATATATATTTATATATTCCTGCCCTATTGTGTATATTCTAGCAGTCGGTCATGAATGTTTCATGATGTCATGGCCCATTTCACATTACCATTGTTATTCCTGAGAGAGAGAGAGAGAAAGAGAAAGAGAAAGAGAAAGAGAGAGAGACACACACACACACACACACACACACACACACACACACACACACACACACACACACACACACACACACACACACACACACACACACACACACACACAGAACCTAATGTAGAGCTAATGTAGTGAAAGCAAGTGTGCATGACACCACTGCAGACAGGCAGTACAAAAGTGTAGCATTTGTGCCAGCGTGTTGCAATAGGGATGTCCCACTGGGGACCCCTGCTGTGTCTTTATAGAGGGAGAAAAGACTCTTATGAGGAAAGGATAACAAATGGAGACAAATTCACTGAAGTGTGATTACCAAATGCTTGTTAATAACCGTTTGTTAATTAATAACATTGGTTGTTGTTTTTTTTTTGTTCCTGGTGTTTAAAAAGGGAATAGAGGGGCAGGGGTATCTAGTAATAAACTGTGTTCCCGACTTTTCAGCTGAAACGGTCGCGGGTTCGAACCCCCCCCCCCTGTAGTCGTCTACAAACAGCTATCCTCCGCGGTCGTTCGTGGCGATGCTAGGCACTCCCTCACGGCACATGTCTAAACACAAAAATCGCCACTTTGTTTCACCGCTCTGGACGACAGCGCCTGCTAAATGACCAAATAACTCCGTAAAACGGTAAACGGTAGACTTCTGAGACACCGGCACCACGGGGGGGGGATGGGGGGGGATGGTGGCGGCCATCATCACGGTTCGCTACGGCGTCCGGTGGTGCAGACCTTGAAAGGTCCATAAAACACAAGCGTGGTGTTTACAGAGTGTGTGTGTGTGCGTGCGTGCGTGTGTGTGTGTGTGTGTGTAGGGGGGGGGTTCAATCAGTCTGAGGCCTGTGTGTGTGTGTGTGTGTGTGTGTTCTCTCTCTCTCTCTCTCTGTCTCTCTCTCTCTGTACCGGAGGAATGTCAGGCCCAGCATCTGTTCTGCCTTACTTGGTGTACTGAGCCGACCCTGCCAGTCCAATATCTCATGTGTTTCTCCTAATAAGGAGAGTGAGGAGCGCTTGGTGCTCCCCCCCCCCCCCCCCCCCCCCCCCCTGGGGCTTAGACTTCATCATATACATTATTATTAGGGTATATTATTAACGTATAGCTGTCGGTGACACCTTGAGTTAGAACCACAGCCATAGATCACCGTTCATAAAAAACAAACGAAGTATAGTATATCAGAGTCTAGTATATATATCAGAGTCTGTGTGTTGCCATTTCTCGAGGAATAGTCGTTGTCAAAGTTGGGGCAAATGTAATATTTATATAACGCCGTATTAGCGGAGAGAATAGCAAATAACCCTTCAAGAGGCGGGGCCGATATATATAAATCGTATAGAAAAAAAGTTAGTTTTGGAACACATTAAAAAATGTCTTTGTTCTACACGAACAGACTTGGAGCGGCGGCGGGAGACAGACGTGTCCCAGAGCTCTCTGCTACAGGGGGGACGGGGACCACTTCGCAGTGTTCCTACAGACTACCAGAGGACACTCGGTTTCCTTCCATTGTGTCCTTTCCTTGTTACCTTGAGGTCTTAAAAGGGCAGGTGAACCTGTGAAAACTGTCTTTTATTGATTTTAGAACGTGTCTGTGTTACGTCTTCTATGGACACCGTATTCTCCAACACAGTATTAGTAGTGTGCGCGCCGACTCTGCCACGACGTGCACTGAAGCTGATAAATACGCATCGCAAAACTAAAATGCATGGCCCTGGGGCTAACACAACACAACACATTCACATTCAGATTCAGATAACTTTATTTATCCCGAGGGATGCCCCTTTCTTCCTATGGATCTCTCTCTCTCTCTCTCTCTCGTAGAGCATATTATTTTTAGAATTCAAGCTAAAACATTGTGTTCACTCGCACTTAAAACACACTGGCAACTAGTTAGGTAGCGCTTCCAAGCAGGGGCACGCACGCACGCACACACACACACACACACACACACACACACACACACACACACACACACACACACACACACACACACACACACACACACACACACACACACCACCTCAAATTTAAAGGGCCCCATAAGAGCTAGCATAACCGGTCCGGGGCTGGAAGGGGGGGAGGGAGGGAGAGAGGGTGATGGGGCGGTGAGAAGAGTGTTTATGACTGGGTGAAAATCCCCGTCTGCTCCCATGACCACATAAGGACAGGAAGCGGTGGCTGACTTATGTAAACACACGGTAGAGGGGGGGGGGGGGAGAGAATGGCTGTTTTGTTTTTTTTCGTGTGCTGAGAAGTTTCCACCTTTACCCACCAGTCTGACTGTGTGGGGTTTCTTCGTCTGTGTGTTTGGCTTGTTTGGTTCTTTTGTGGATGTTTTTGGGGTTTCCCAGGGGGATGTGGTATCACTATTGCATAAATAAGGTTGTTGTGTGTAAATATGCCCAAACCACCCAACAAGGAGTGTGTGTGTGTGTGTGTGTGTGTGTGTGTGTGTGTGTGTGTGTGTGTGTGTGTGTGTGTGTGTGTGTGTGTGTGTGTGTGTGGTGTGTGTGTGTGTGTGTGTGTGTGTGTGTGTGTGTGTGTGTGTGTGTGTGTGTGTGTGTGCGCCTGCGGATGTCTGTGTCTGTGTGAGCCTGTGTGCGTGCGTGTGTGTGTTTGTGCGCGCATGCATGTGTATGTGTGTGTCTGTGTGAGCCTGCATGCGTGGGTGGGTGCACGTGTGTGTGTGTTTGTGCGTGCGTGTGTGTGTGTGTGTGTGTGTGTGTGTGTGTGTGTGGGATCAAAAGGTTTTCTAAACAGCAAGTCCTACTGCTGAGGTTCAGGGACAAACTGTTATAGTTTCCTTTGACAAGAGAACAACTCCTAAATCCAAGAGAACGTGATACCAGAGCGGGGATTGGAAACAGATCTTGTAAGGAGTCCCCTGATTGTATGTTCCTCTTTGTATGTGTGTGTGTGTGTGTGTGTGTGTGTGTGTGTGTGTGTGTGTGTGTGTGTGTGTGTGTGTGTGTGTGTGTGTGTGTGTGTGTGTGTGTGTGTGTGTGTGTGTGTGTGTGTGTGTGTGTGTGTGTGTGCGCGTGCGTGGGATCAGTATTTGTACACTGTGGTCATGCAAAGTCAGCTCATCCATTGCTATTAGCAGCGCAGGAAGTTGAGGCAAATGAGAAGAGAAACATCAAAAATGTTGGATTAAAGTGATAACAAATATTACAAAATCTTCAAACGCAACTTTGAAGGTTTATTTTGATGAATGATACCCGTTTGTTTCACCATCTTTCAAAGAAGGATGATGACACATGCTAGATATGCTTGCCTTTGTCCTTCAAGTGACTTTGGAAGATGCAAATGGAGTGAATGGTGTGAGTGGGTGATGGCTGTGGGAGGAAGATTCCAGGCAAAATGTGACTTTGTCTAGTTCTAGTGAGTCTAGTCCTGTTGAAATGTCTGAACATGTTTTTGGTATCTTTCTCTCTTCCTCTCCTTAAATACATATGAGGGAGAGAGGGAGAGAGACCAATGCTGTCTCCAGCATGCCATATAAGCTGTTGCTAGTCAGTCATCCATCTGATCTGTAGAGACAACAAGTCGGACCAAACCTAGCAGTGTTTCATGTCCCAGTCCAACGACTGCAGGATTGAGGAAACCGTTCTTTTTATTTTTTTTGAAATCCTACACCCATACATACGTGTTCAGATTACACTCATGATTTGTACATCCCCATATGCTTTATATATACATATATATATATATATATATATATATATATATATATATATATACGTATATATATATATATATATATACGTATATATATATACGTATATATATATATATATATACGTATATATATACGTATATATATATATATATATATATATATATAGATATATATATATATATATATATATATATATATATACGTATATATATATATATATATATATATATATATACGTATATATACGTATATATATATATATACGTATATATATATATATATATATATATATATATATATATATATACGTATATATATATATATATATATATATATACGTATATATATATATATATATATATACGTATATATATATATATATATACGTATATATATATATATATATACGTATATATATATATATATATATATATATATATACGTATATATATATATATATATATATATACGTATATATATATATATATATATATATATACGTATATATATATATATATATATACGTATATATATGCATGCTTTATAGTATACTGTATGTAATGCTTTATTGATAATATATGTTTGGTGTATTCCACATATATACAGTATATATGTCCTGCATTGAATCTTTGCAGGCACTGAAGACAAACACACACAGTGCTACTGCTGGACCATGTTGCTGTTGGTGTGTTCAGTATTCTCCTGGCAGACTGTCAGTCGGTAGACGGAGCAGGTCAAGGCTTGGACTCCTCTAAGGGACCCCCCCCCCACCCCCTGGGTGTCTTAGTAAAGCGAGGTCATGCTTGCCGGTAACCGTAACACTGGCTGCTGTGCGAAGAACTGCATCCACATCCGCACAGGGCAGAGGCAGGATCCATTATCTCAGTTCTGCTGGTGTGAGAAATTCTCTTCTCCTCTTGGACAAGACGAACAAGACGTCTCTTAAAAATATTGTTGGGCTTTAGTCTACTTTTTTTTCAGGTTGAATGTTAGCGTGTATTAACGTGAATAATAACGTGAAATATTCTATTGCCATCAGCTCATTTTAACTAGAGGGCCCCTCAGTAGAGCGCATATCTCCCAGCCACACCAAAAAGTCCCCTGGATCCGGATTGGGATCCGCATCTGCTCCAAAATCGAATCAGCTGTTCCTTAGTTTTGTTCCGTACATAACTTTAGGAGTTAAATTCTAAACAAACAAACAAACAGACAAACAGACCAACGGGTAGAAACATGACACACTCCGGCTCGTCTTCGAGATGCCGGAGGTAATAAATCCTTGATCCCATTTATTCCAAATATGTTTGTTTACATAGTATGTTTCCCGCCTGGCGTTAATAAAAGTATGTTTTATGCAAGTTTGACTAACAGAAAATCCTTTCTTTGTGTTTTTCTTTTCAGCATGACCGATTGTCACGGTAAGTCAAGTCTTACTTCTTCCTTTCACCCTCCAACACAAGACACTCTGCGCAAACGCAGCACAATAACACTTAGGAATTAGGCCAAATGTGCCAGATATGGCTGATCAAATATGGATTCTACATCAGAATGACCGGCTATTCATGAAGTTGGGTACGCGCAGTAACATTGGGGGTACGTGCAGTAATGCTAACAGAAATCTGTAATAGCCAAAGTGTCACAACAACGGACACCCGCCCCTATGTCTGCTTCAACTGCCCACTGTATTTGGTTGTTGCAAGAACACAATATATTATATTTAATGATAACATTTCCAGGGTCATTTGTATTGTGTTTGAGCTGATGTGCATGTCACTTGTTTGAAATATGTGAGGGCTTTCTACGAGGCGGAATAAAGAGCAAAATGGTTAGTAACACTGTCGTATGTAACATCAGATGAGAGGTGGAGGGGGTACACGGCAGGGGGTTACATGTTTGAGGGGGTACAGGACCTCAAATACTTTGGGAACCAAAATAACTAACTAGGCTAATGAAAACCTTGTTTCGCATGAGAAACTCTGTGGCAGTTTCAAACCCAACAATGTCTCCCACATAAAGACAAATCATTTCACGATTAATTGCTAAACAAAGGGCCCAAAACACCGTAGCTACCAACATAATAGCTCACATTCCGATTGCTATTTTGATGCTCCCAAAATGGCGGCGGTGATTGTGTTTTGACGTTGCGATGCACAAGCCCTGTGAGATCTGTGCTGCCGTCTGCTAGGCTGGACTCCGGGGGTCTGGGGGAGAGTACCACGGAGAAGCCGCTGGGCCGCATGGGCTCGTACACCCGGAGAGAGACCAGGCTCGCCTCGCTGAGCAAGCAGGAGGAAGGCTCCGGAACCGGGGACTATAAGAAGGTACGGGAACGCCCGGATTCTGCTCTCTTTAAAGACGTTTATGGGAAATCCTTAGCTAGGTTAGTATATGTAGTGTCGGGGTGTGGGACAGTGTTCGTGTTCTCCCAGGAAAAATGGTCCTTGGGGGCTGTGGTCCCCAAGGACCACAGCCCTGAAAATTGTCTGTTACATGGTAACATCACACAGTGTGCGTGTCCACCCTATGATTAGCCGGTAGACTGATTTAGTCATCGTACATCTGGGTGGATGTACGATGTCCCACTGTGCGATGTCACCATTCATGTCAGAACATTTTTGGTCCCCCTTTAACTGAAAGTAAAACTAAAGCTGGGCTGGCTTTTACGCCAGGTGTGTGTAATTGATGGTGTTGTCTTGACAGATGTACGAGACGGCCCTGCATGAGAATGACAAGCTGAAGTCCAGGCTGCGGGACAGCAAACAGGAGCTGGCCAAGATACGCTCACAGCTGGACAAAGTCACTCAGGTACGACCCTGTGACCACCACCACCACCACTACCGCCACCACCGTCGTCATCATCATCCTCCTCATCATCATCATCATCTCACTGTGTTACATTCCGAGCATTGAATTCATATTCTTAAAGGAACCTCTTTGTTTTAACACTAATGGCACATTTGTAACTTTTAGAAACAGGACACAATGCCTGAGAAGTCCTCTGTACTTGAATCCGACAAAAAGGTATGTACAGTATCTTAGTATATTTGATCTTTATTATTATCATTATTGTTATTACAATTTTGATTATTCACATTGGTCCAAATGCTGTTCACTGTAACACTGTGTCTGATTATCCGCTCTGTGGTGCTAACCTGCACAGTTTTGCTCTGGTATTATTCTCCTATTTTTGACTATTTTGGTTCTTAAGGTCTTTTTGAAATTTTGAAAATATTTGTTATTTTGTAGGAAAAACAAGCCCTTGAGAAGAGGGTTTCAGATATGGAAGAAGAGTTAAAGGTCAGTGGCACTAAATACTGAAAATATGTAAATGAACGCTGCTATCGGCCCTCTGGAAAAAAAGATGGACTGTTTCTTTGATATAATTCAATAATACCATGTGGTGGTTGTTGTTGTTGTGCTTCTAACCTAAATTAATCCATGCTGCTGGTTACACCCAAACATGTTGACTGGGACTAATACATCTGTGTATGGTGTAGGTAGCATGCATAGCAGCGCAGCATAGTGAAGCATAGCGTTTAGCATTAGCGTTCAATAGCAGAGCGCGGCATAGCATAGTGCAGTCCAGATCTGGGTGGTATGTAAGAGACAATAGGGAAGGTTACCCAGTGGCCCGCTACACCCCGTCCCTGCCTGGGGGAGGGGGCTGGGTGAGGTAGGGTGAGGGAGGAAGGGAGAGAGGGGGAGGGCCAGCCCTGTCCTGCCCCTCTGCTCCACTGATCCTGCTGATGAGTCCGGCACTGTGACCTAGTTCTTTGCACACACCCCCCCCCCTCCCCTCCCTGAAACTCCTTTTGTTAAAGCTGCCTGGAGATTGGCTGGAGAGGGAAGAGGCTGCATGGGAAGTACCAGTAGTAGTGGCAGTAGGGAGGGTGATGTAGGAGCAGTAGTAGTAGTGAGAGTGATGTTGTAGTAGTAGTATTAGTAGTAGTAGTGAGTGTGATGTAGTAGTAGTAGTAGTGAGAGTGATGTAGTAGTAGTATTAGTAGTAGTAGTAGTAGTAGTGAGTGTGATGTAGTAGTAGTAGTAGTGAGTGTGATGTTGTAGTATTAGTAGTAGTAGTAGTGAGTGTGATGTAGTAGTAGTAGTAGTAGTGAGTGTGATGTTGTAGTAGTAGTAGTAGTAGTGAGTGTGATGTAGTAGTAGTGTAGTGTAGTAGTAGTAGTAGTGAGTGTGATGTTGTAGTAGTAGTGAGTGTGATGTAGTAGTAGTAGTAGTAGTAGTGAGTGTGATGTAGTAGTAGTAGTAGTAGTAGTAGTGAGTGTGATGTGGTAGTAGTAGTGAGTGTGATGTAGTAGTAGTAGGAGTAGTAGTGAGTGTGATGTATTTGTAGTAGTGAGTGTGATGGAGTAGTAGTAGTAGTAGTAGTGAGTGTGATGTAGAAGTGAGTGTGATGTTGTAGTAGTAGTAGTAGTGAGTGTGATGTAGTAGTAGTAGTGAGTGTGATGTAGTAGTAGTAGTGAGTGTGATGTAGTAGTAGTAGTGGTAGTAGTAGTAGTGGTGTAGTAGTAGTAGTAGTAGTAGTAGTGGTAGTGAGTGTGATGTAGTAGTAGTGAGTGTGATGTAGTAGTAGTAGTAGTGAGTGTGATGTAGTAGTAGTGAGTGTGATGTAGTAGTAGTAGTAGTAGTAGTAGTAGTAGTAGTGGTAGTAGTAGTAGTGGTAGTAGTAGTAGTAGTAGTAGTGAGTGTGATGTAGTAGTAGTAGTAGTGAGTGTGAGGTTGTTGTTGTAGTAGTGTGATGTAGTAGTAGTAGTGGTGGTAGATGTAGTGAGTGTGATGTAGTAGTAGTAGTAGTAGTGAGTGTGATGTGGTAGTAGTAGTGAGTGTGATGTAGTAGTAGTAGGAGTAGTAGTGAGTGTGATGTATTTGTAGTAGCGAGTGTGATGGAGTAGTAGTAGTAGTAGTAGTGAGTGTGATGTAGTAGTGAGTGATGTTGTAGTGGTAGTAGTGAGTGTGATGGAGTAGTAGTAGTAGTAGTGAGTGTGATGTTGTAGTAGTAGTAGTGAGTGTGATGTAGTAGTAGTTAGTAGTAGTAGTAGTAGAGTAGTGAGTGTGATTAGTAGTGAGTGTGATGTTGTAGTGGTAGTAGTAGTGAGTGTGATGTAGTAGTAGTGAGTAGTGATGTAGTAGTAGTAGTAGTAGTGAGTGTGATGTAGTAGTAGTAGTAGTAGTGAGTGTGATGTAGTGTAGTAGTAGTAGTGAGTGTGATGAGTAGTATTAGTAGTAGTAGTGAGTGATGTTGTATGTAGTAGTGAGTGTGATGTAGTAGTAGTGAGTGTGATGTAGTAGTAGTGAGTGTGATGTAGTAGTAGTAGTAGTAGTGAGTGTGATGTGGTAGTAGTGAGTGTGATGTAGTAGTAGTAGTAGTAGTAGTAGTGAGTGTGATGTAGTAGTAGTAGTAGTAGTAGTAGTAGTGAGTGTGATGTAGTAGTCGTAGTAGTAGTAGTAGTAGTGAGTGTGATGTGGTAGTGAGTGTGATGTGTAGTGAGTGTGATGTGGTAGTAGTAGTGAGTGTGATGTTGTAGTAGTGAGTGTGATGTGGTAGTAGTAGTGAGTGTGATGTGTAGTAGTAGTGAGTGTGATGTAGTAGTAGTAGTGAGTGTGATGTAGTAGTAGTAGTAGTGAGTGTGATGTTGTAGTAGTGAGTGTGATGTGGTAGTAGTAGTGAGTGTGATGTGGTAGTAGTAGTGAGTGTGATGTAGTAGTAGTAGTAGTGAGTGTGATGTAGTAGTCGTAGTAGTAGTAGTAGTAGTAGTGAGTGTGATGTAGTAGTAGTGAGTGTGATGTGGTAGTAGTAGTTTGTGTGATGTTGTAGTGGTCCAGACCTGACCAAACACATGAGGACAACGTTGATGCTCTGATTGGACGGAACAAAGCAGCTCTCTCAGTGAGGTTGCGTAATACCGGGGATCCGCTGAACGTGAATCTGTTGAATAGAGGGGAGGGGAGGAGGCTAATGACATCATCACAGAGACAGCAGCGTACAGTAGCAGGGTGAAGTAGCAGGGTACAGTAGCAGGGTATAGTAACAGGGTGTAGATGCAGGGTGTAGCAGCAGGATGTAGAAGCAGGGTGTAGTAGCAGGGAGTAGTAGCAGGGTGTAGTAACAGGGTGTAGAAGCAGGGTGTAGAAGCAGGGTGTAGTAGCAGGGTGAAGTAGCAGGGTGTAGTAGCAGGGTAAAGTAACAAGGTGTAGTAACAGGGTGTAGTAACGGTGTAGGTAGCAAGGTGTAGTAACAGGGTGTATTAACAGGGTACAGTAGCCAAGTACAGTAGCAAGGTAATAGGGTACAGTAGCAAGGTAATAGGTTACAGTAGCCGGGTACGGTAGCTGGGTAGCAGGGTACAGTAGCCGGGTACAGTAGCAGGGTAGCAGGGTACAATAGCCGGGTACATTAGCCGGCTACTGTAGCCGGTAGCAGGGTGCGATATTAGGGTACAGTAGCAGGGTACAGTTGCTGAGTACGATAGCAGGGTACGGTAATATGGTACAGTAGCAAGGTAATAGGGTACAGTAGCATGGTAATATGGTACAGTAGCATGGTAATAGGGTACAGTAGCATGGTAACAGGGTACAGTAGCAAGGTAATAGGGTACAGTAGCAGGGAGCAGTAACAGGGTACAGTAGCAAGGTAATAGGGTACAGTAGCAGGGAGCAGTAACAGGGTACAGTAGCAAGGTAATAGGGTACAGTAGCAGGGAGCAGTAACAGGGTACAGTAGCAAGGTAATAGGGTACAGTAGCAGGGAGCAGTAACAGGGTACAGTAGCAAGGTTATAGGGTACAGTAGCAGGGTAGCCCGGTACAGTAGCCGGGTACAGCAGCCCGGGGACAGTAGGCTCACACACAGTGAATGTCTGACCCCATGATGTCATAGGTTCCGCAGAGGGAAGCTCCGATGCGGTTCCGCTGCGGGTACCAGCCCTGAGAGCAGGCGGTCACATGGGGGCGGGGTGGGGGGGGGATGGTGAGTTATCCACGCCACGCGGAAGAGTGATTGACACCCGTCACCCCACTGTCACCTCACGTTATCCTCCTGTTTTTTTTTTTTCTTTTCTCAAAGGTCAGGGCATGAGTACACGTGTGGACACACCGAGAGACACACACACACACACACACACACACACACACACACACACACGTGCCACACGCATGCGTTTTCTCCTCACACACACAGACACACACCTTTCCACCTTGTGTACCACGTTCAGCGATATTCGCGCTGTGCATTCGTCACGTTCACGTCAAGAGTCTTATCGTGTCTTATCTTTCCCCCCCCCTCCTCGTCTGTTTTCTCATCTTACTCTTCCCTCTTGTCCTGAATAACCGTGAATACACCTTTATGAAATGCTTTTCCACTAAAGGCAGTTTCAACGGTGGAGAAATGCACTGTTGAAACCGCTCCATTCACAGGTCAGGTGGAGGTTAGCATCTCAGAGTATCACGGGAAGGAGAAAATAAACTTCACAGGCATCTTCTTAACGTGCGTTCTCCTCCAAGTCTCATCCTCGGCTGTCTCCTTCTCTCCTCCGCTTGACTGGCTGAAGGTGGTGCAAGTGGAGCCCGTTTGACACACTTTCAGGTGGAGCAGAAGAAAGCTAGCCCCCACCTTAACACACACACACACATTGCTTTCCCCCCCCCCCCGCGTGCCGACATCAATTGTTTTCCATGTTCCCCAGTGCGTCGGGTATACAGAGAGAGAGCAGCCGGAGGCCCTGGTTACCCTCTCCCTCCCTCTCGCTCGCTCCCCTCTCTCTCCCCCCTCTATAAACCAGCGGCTAGCCTGGGAAAACCCACATGTGTTAAGAGTGTGCACTGCGGTTCACCCTGAGGAATGACCGCAACCTCACCAGGCTGTGATTTGAAGCACGAGTCATTTCTTTGTGACATGTCGAATCGGCCCTCTGGTCCAAGCTGCACAGCGGACCTGCTTGTGGTGGAGTCAATCCCCCCCCCCCCCCCTCCTCCCCCCTCCCCCGGGTGGTGCCCACAGCGACACAACGTTTGACTGGGGCTGAAAACTCCCATCTCCAGGAGAGCTCGCTGCACTTTGCTTCTCCCGCCGCCGCCGCCGCTGTCGTCCTCGCTGTCGCTATGGTCTTCTCCCTCTGTGGACACCTTGTCGCCCCACCTGTGTGCTACACCTGAAGCTTCTCTGGTCTATCTGCTCAAGCTAGAAGCATGGGCAATTGTTTGTTTCTTTGTTTGAATGTATGTATATGTATATGTACATATACATAGATAAATATATATAAAAAGCTTTTTCTATATACTTCTTTTTTCTCTTCACCAAATTGCCTGCTTCGTTGCACGCTCTTGTCCCTCTCTCCACCTATTTCTCTCTCCCTCTCTCCACCTATGTCTCTCTCTTGATCTCTGTCTCTCTCTTTCTCTCTTCTCTCTCTCTCTCTCTCTCTCTCTCTCTCTCTCTCTCTCTCTCTCTCTCTCTCTCTCTCTCTCTCTCTCCTCTCTCTCCTCTCTCTCCTCTCTCTCTCTCTCCCCCTCTCCCTCCCTCCCTCCCCCCCCTTCCTCCCGTGTGTGCAGGCCGCCCCCCTCTTGGCCCGTGTGCAGGCTCTGCGACGGGGGAACCAGTGGCTGCTGGCTGAGAACCGGGCCATGCTGCGCGTCCTCTCACGCCTCTCTGACCCCACCGCAGCCCACCTGCCCGAGACAGAGGACCTCTGAACCCCACCACCACCACCACCACCCAACCTCCTCCACCCCTACCCCCACTGGGCACCTCTCCTCCCCCCCCCCCCCCCCCCTCCCCCACCCTTCCTGCCTCCACCATCTCCTCCACATCTTCTACTTCTACTGCTTCTTCCGGCACCTCCGTATCTCCTGCTGTGTTCGCTCTAAGGCAGGTGGTTCCTCGCCTAACATCCCCTCCCCCCCGCCCCCGCCTCCCTTACCTCCCTCTGCAACATCCCCACCTCCCACCACACCCTGTATGCCCTCCCTCACCCTCTCCAGCTATGCCTCTCTCTTTCTCTCCTCCCCCCCTCTCTCTCCCCCTTCTTTCTCTCCCTCTCCCAATCTCTATCTATCTATCTATCTATCTATCTATCTATCTATCTATCTATCTATCTATCTATCTATCTATCTATCTATCTATCTATCTATCTATCTAACTCTCTACTTCTCTCTCTTTCTGAAAAATCCCCTCCCCTCCCCTCCCCTCCTATACACCCTCTCACTCACCCTGCCCCACTTCCACCTAGACACCGCTGTGCAGTTTCATATTTCCGTGTGTGTGTGTGTGTGTGTGTGTGTGTGTGTGTGTGTGTGTGTGTGTGTGTGTGTGTGTGTGTGTGTGTGTGTGTGTGTGTGTGTGTGTGTGTGTGTGTGTGTGTGTGTGTGTGTGTGTGTGTGTGTGTGTGTGTGTGTGTGTGTCAACCTCGGTGGGCAAAACAGGCACTAACCCCCTTTTCCAGCCAGAACCGTCGTGATGAGCTTGCCCGGAGATCTATTTTTAGTGGCTCCCTGCCTTCACGGCTACGGAGACTAACGTAACAGTGTTGCGGTGACTGTGATGGATCAGAAATGGGCTCGTAACCACGGCGAAGGGTGCTGTGGCCTTGGCCTCTCTCTCTCTCTCTCTCTCTCCTCTCTCTCTCTCTCTCTCTGCATCTGTCTGTCTGTCTCTGCTGTGTGGGCGTTGCTGGTCCTCTTGAATGCGGTGTGTTGTGTAACCAGGAGAACACAAAAGAAACAGCCCCTCCCCCCTCCCCCCATGGAAACACTGAGTGTAACTGTGCTTGTCGGAGCTCTAAATGAGCAAAAAAAAACTAAAATCCAATACGTGTGTGTGTGTGAGTGAGTGTGTTTGTGTGTGTGTGTGACTGTAAAAGTGTGTTTGTGTGCAAGTGAGTGAGTGATTGAGTGTGTGTGCGTGCGTGTGTGACTGTAAAAGTGTGTGTGTGTGTGTGTGTGTGTGTGTGTGTGTGTGTGTGTGTGTGTGTGTGTGTGTGTGTGTGTGTGTGTGTGTGTGTGTGTGTGTGTGTGTGTGTGTGTGTGTGTGTGTGTGTGTGTGTGTGTGTGTGTGTGTGTGTGTGTGTGTGTCTCATTCAATTAGCACACGTTCTGTTCTGTGCAACACACTGCAGTCCCTGTGCAGGACTCCCCCCCCCCTCCACAGCAGTGTGTGCCGTGTTGATAGAAATGTGCACAAGATGGAAGGAGGCAGAGGTGTGTTGCGTGTGCATCGCCTTGAGCGTAGGAGGAATGTTATTGACGAGTGTTTCGGTTATTTTTAGGCAGCACTCATCCTGAGAGAGATAGATCTGAGACCCAGATCTGAGACGTTGACAATGTCTCTCTATCTCTCTCTTTCTGTCTCTCTCTCTTTCTGTCTCTCTCTGTCTCTCTCTCGCTCTCTCATTCCATTTCACAAGCCGGGAATCGGAGCCAGTTTCAAAATCTTGCAGCATGACCCAACACTCTGCATGACCTCATTTCTCTGTTTGACTTCTTTTTTTCTTTTTATTGAAAGAAAAACTATTGCACCGTAAAATGTTTTGATTGGCCTGACCATTTTTTTTTTCCCAGCAGTATAACCGTATTATTACGCCACTAGACAATGTTATGACACAATGTAATGATAAACAGTGTTTTGCTTGGACAGAATGTGTATATAGATGGATAACTCCTGGTAATGTCAACCATATTGTGATAATGTTGACTCTTTTCTCTCTGCGTTCCCTAGGTCTTAGTCGAGCTCAAATCGGAGAACCAGCGACTAAAGGACGAGAACGGAGCTCTGATCCGCGTCATCAGCAAATTGTCCAAGTGAAGTTTTGTTTTTTCTTCTTCTTTTCTTCTAAATATTCAATACATACGAACGTATGAAATTATAACGGGACAATTTTTTCGTAGCGACGTCGAGGAGACATTTTTTGGCCCATTCCAGTCAAACACGGCACAATACCCGTCCGGTGATTGGTCAGATTCGAATCATCGCAGGTGTTTTAAGACGGCTTTTTTTCCCCACATTTCCGTGGAGCTGCAGCTGTCTCAGTTGGTGCCAAAGCACATAATTACTTCCTGCGTTTTCACCAATAGGAAGCGCCATGTGAACGGAGGTTGCAAAAGAAAAAAGGTTGCAAACCCCCCGCCAACTATCAAGTATTAAGCCATCTGATACTCGGCAGGCCACATGTAATGTATTTACTACGGCGTAGCGCGCCGTGGACAAAAAAAAAATCTTTCATTTTATTACACTTACAAACAAAGGAGAAGCTAAGTGGTTTATTGTCCTCAAGCGGAAGGTGTGTTGAATGACCCAGCTGGCTTCACGCTTCCCCTGTACCTGACCAACAGAAGAAGCCACAAAACGTGGGCTTATTCCAAGTATAATCATTCTTGTTTGGGTTTTTTTTATCATTTTTTTTATTTGATTTGATTGTAACCATGAAATAATTTAATCCTTTCAGAGTTTTGTTTTAAATTCCACCGATGCGACGGTTATTTCGGGAGTCCCGGGGGGGGGGGGGGGGGGGGGGCCTGGCTGTGAAATCGTTGTGATTTCTTGTTTCACAAGAGCAGATGTTCTTACTTATGTACGTTATTTCCACAGCTCGACCACTTATAGGACGTGTGTGTAATCCTATAGCATCTGTTTGCATTCTTGCGTTGTAAATATTATACAATACGCAGTATCATATGTAGAGGTTTGACATGTGTATAGGAGGACACCCACATTTTCTCACTTTACTTAATAAACTATTCAAAGATCGAAAAACATTGTCCCGAATTATTGGAACATTTCAGCAGATTACCCCCCCCCCCCCAAAAAAACAACCAAGACATTCACATGAAAACGACAACCTGCACAAGCGATGGTTATTAAAAGGCCTTTATTTCCTATTTGTTTCTTACAGAACTGGTAACACATATGATAAATCTTGTATTAAGTTATTTGGTTCCCTTGATTACATTATAATAATAATAATAATGATTCCCCCCCCCCTAACAGTTTTTGTTCCACATAAGAGTCGAGAGAAGGAGGAGGTTTTTTTTTTTTTCTTCCGTGAGCAACGTCTTGTGTCCTAAAGCATGCATCCACAGTCGGCACAGATACTGACATGAACACACGCACCACAACACTAGACACGAATAAAACACCGCGGGGTGGGGGTGTGGTGGGGGGGGGGGGACACTCACACACACACACACACACACAATCTCAGGTCCCCCCCAATTCACCCCGCCCCCTCCACCCCACACCCCAACAAGTCCATCCCCAACTCCATCGTCGCTGCAGCAGAGCGCAGGGATTCGAAAAGAAACAGAAAGATAGTCTTTTCAAACGCAACCGTCGATGGGTTTTTTTAGGAGGCGGTGGAACGACGAGGAGTTGAACGTCAGGGTGGGGGGGTGGGGGTGGGGTGTGAGGCTTGGTACCTTGGGTGTGGAGCAGAATACAGTGTGTCCATGTTGTAAACATGTAGGGTGCCCCGCCTGCTTCACACACTCGAGAGAGAGAGAGAAACGCGGCAGTTTTCAATGCAGAGAGGGGGGGTGGGTGGGGCAGGGTGTTAACTCCACAAAGCTAGCTTTCCTAGTTAGCAACATTGACGATGATGGGGAAACGGTCACGCGGTTATCGACACAAAGACAGAGAGGGAAGACACGATGCGGAAATAAGAAACATCGGCCACGTTTGGTCGTACCACAACTGGCGTAACCTTCAGTGAAAACAAACAAAAATAATTAAAAAATACAGTTGATTGTATAAGATATAGTCACAAACACACATACACAAACATGCTGGAGTACAAATAAACATCGTAAGCGAGAGACGAGACGACGAGCTTCGGATGGATTTTCCCTTTTTGCATCCCATCAGAAACAAAAACACACAAGACGCCAACAAACATAAAACGGACGCAACACACAAACCCATAGTTTGTCCTGTGGACGCAAACAATAGCCCACGGTTTCAGGATTAAATTGTGCAAGTTACATCTACAAGAAGAACTATCGGAAAGAAAGTCACAGTACATAACTGTGCGTGTATACATATATATGTTTCTATCCACTTACAAACGATGGAGATTTTTGTTTTGGTTCCAATGGATTCGCCACATGTACAGTAGATCTTAAAAGAGAGTGGTGGGGTTAATACAATGTATGCCACACTGGTTGTCGTGTTCTTGCATATCCTCTGCGGGAGGGCCTAGGATTTACAGAGATGCATCGACAACACACACCCACCCACACACACATTTCTCTGTCCTCCTCTGTATTGAACCACACAGAGCTGTGCTGTGGTCGTGTGCGATTGGGCAGACCCCCCGGGCAGTGCTGAAGCATTTTGAAGTAAGGCGACACACCAGCCCCCCCCTCCCCCACCTTTCTCTTCAATGTGCTCTGAATTAATTACTGGATTAATGACATCTTTAGTATTTTTTTGTCTCCTTCTTTTTGTTCCTCCGTTTTACTCGATAGCATTTGCTAATGGCAGTATTTTTAACACGTTGGAATCTCCCGGAATGTCTTCCCTCCTTCCCTCCCTCCCTCCCCCTCTGACTGTCTATCACAGTCCCAGTCACAGTCCACTCCGTTCGCACGCGAGGGGACACACCGAACGGTGAATATTGCATCTGCCAGCGTGTGACGCGGCAGCAAAGTTGTTTCAAAGTGTGGGGAAAAACACGTCTTTTGACGTGGCATCGAAAGATGAGTTCAAACGGGCCAATAGAATTCACCCTAATAAGAGTTTTCAAAAGCACATACATAATATAATACGCAGGTTCTCACAATCGGGCCGCGAGGGGGTCAGGGGTCGTCTTTTGTTTACGTCGGTGGAAGTCGTCCTTCAACGCATAGTTCGATTGCAGGTGGACTCGGTGTGGTGGGTAATGGTGGTGGTGGTGGTGGTGGTGGGTGGGGGGGGAACAAGTGTCTCTGTGAACGGCAATGGAGATTGTCCGGGCTCCGTTTGGAACCGTCAGAACTGAAAGACGTGCGTGTGTGTTCACTGTGTACACACGGCACACGGCACCACGATGTAGGAACACTAGATGTGTCTATAGTATAGTATGGAGTCACTGGTTATTCAGTGCTGTGGGGGGGTACATGACAAACTCGGTGGGAGTGACCCAGTTTAAGATCAAGGAAAACCGAAGGGTGACCCAGTTCGCTTGACAGATTGCACCCAAGCCCTGGAAAAACCCTGGCGTATTTACATATATATATATATATATATATGTTTATATATATATATATATAGCCATATATATTTCATTTTTTTTATTATTAGAACTATTTTTTGTACATATTTTTTGAGATTGCGTGATTAATAATGTATGATTCGTACTATCAAAAAACGAGGCATAATACAATACTATTCACGACACACGACTGTTAGGATAGAATCGGCTACCTCTAGAGAAACAAAAGACACACACGGAAACAGCCTGGAAAGTAGAAAAAGGACACTCCTCGTTCTACTTAAACGCACCCCGGGTTTCTCCGTGCTAGCTAGTTGACGAGCGCAATTTTCCTCCTTATGAGCAAAAAGACCTCCAGAAAGGAATGTACAGGAGAGGAAAAAACACCCATGTCATTTCCGACATGTTTTACTATTTTCTTCTTCTTCTTCTTCTTCTCTTCTTCTTCTTCTTCATCTTCTTCTTCAGTGTTTTGAACATAAATCAACTCTAGCTACTCGGCGGCGCTCTAAAGAGTTAGTGCTTGAGTTTTATGGCTTTTAGTTTTTATCTTATTTGTATCCGTATACACGTACACACACACACATATTGTATCATAAACATCGTAAAAGAGGACGTGACGAGTAAAAAGGAGCGGGGGAGGAGGGGGAAGAGGAGGGACGAAGAGGGGGGGGGTAACCGGGACCCCAGGCGTTGTGTGGTCGTTGTTCCTAGACGGTTGTCGTCACGTCATAGCGGTGGTGGTGTGACCGTGGACGTCACATTGATTACTGTGTCACTGTGCATTGGGATATTGAACTCATGGATTCCACGGAGCCTTACGCGGAAACAGTGTCTCCACATGTGTTTGTTGTGGCAAAACTATCCACACACACACACACACACACACACACACACACACACACACACACACACACACACACACACACACACACACACACACACACACACACACACACACACACACACACACACACACACACACAGCTATCTCAACCATCACACACAGCCCTGGAGCACTAGCCATCGAAACAAATACAAATCAAAGCATCATGATGATTAAAATGAATAAAATACAAAAATAAATAAGAATTTGTAATAATAATAAATAAAAAATGTATTCGTAAAGCGGACCAATATTTGGAACAACAAAACAAACACCGGCCCCACAAACGCAATATGATTTTAAAAAATAAATAAAAATTAAAAAACTTGACTGAACTTAAAATCAGCAGGGATCATCGGAGAGCATGCGGCTACGGGTTCATCCTACATGGAGTCACTCACAGGACTTGACGACACACTTGCGTAAGAAAGTTCAGGCGCGTGGGGGAAAGGTTTCTTATTGGGTATTAGTAGTCTACTATAGTATATGACCTTCTCTCCAAGTGACCCCCTCGGCGTGGAAATACAAACACACACAATTTTGCTCGTTTAGAAAATATACAGTGCATTTCCCCCCCCCCCTTCCGTACACGTGTGTTAAGTAAATGGACGAATGACACCGATATTTTTTTTTTGTTTGTTTACGTACACAAGATATTTTTGCTTTGTCTCTAAAACATGCTCTTATGTACAGTATTTTTGTATAAACATGCAGTATCAACGCGGTGTGGAACTATTTGTATATATATATATATATATATATATCGGCAAAACTACGCATCGACGGGTGGCTTGATCGCTTTGCATGTGGTGGTTTTTCTTTAGTGTTGTTTCACCAACGGAACCAAAATACGCGTATGAGAGGTGTGATCGGGGGGAAAGAAAACGATTTTGGAACATTTGGAAACAATATGAAGGTACATAGCAGACATTCAAGGTGTTTCAAAACAACCCGTATCACTTTCCATCAACGAGCTGATACGCTGTGTGACCGTCCTAATTCCCACTTCATATTTTCATAACATCAACTTAAGGTCTAATCAATTGGTCTAGATTTTTGTTTTATTTTGCCAATTTCTTCTTCATCAAATCATATCCATTTCATTTGGTGGAGTATCTCAAAGTGACTCCCAATTTGCAATTGTGTCTCTCAGGCAAAATGTGAGATCTTTCATATAAAAGTCACAAGCCTACACTAGACCCAATTACACTGTGTGAAGTCACTGTGTGTGTGTCGGTGTGTGTGTGTGTGTCGTTGTGGGTGTGTGTGTGTACGTGTGTGTCGGTGTGTGTGTGTGTGTGTGTGTGTGGGGGGGGGGGGGGGGGAGGGGCAGCTACAGATTGAATCGTATTGTGTCGTCGTCCCATTCACCCGGGGAGGACTTTAGTAAATGGAGGCTTCTGGTCTTGACATGCCCACACGCACAATTCAATCTCACAGCATCTCGTTTACAAAAAAAACACCTCGATAAGAGCAGCGGCGTCGGCCGCCCCCCAGACAGAACACAGTAGTGCAATTACATTTTTCAGCTTGGTTTGGTAGTTTGTGTGCAGAACACACGTCCATCGATCGACCTTCCCCAACACCGTGTCCCAGTAAGAAAAGAAGAAGAAACAACAACGACATCAAACAACAACAACAGCTCAACTCAAATCGTACAAATTCTGAAGGGGTGAAAGAGACGACGATAAATAGATAAACAAACAAACAGACAAAAACAAACGTCAATAAAATACATTGTTTCACGGAATACACACGCTTGTTTTTGCTCTCTTCTACCTTCTATAAACCAAACATTATTTTTAAAATAAATAATTAAAGCTCTGATTTTCTTCCTCCTCCTCCTCCTCCTCCTCCCCTCCTCCTCCTCCTCCGAGAGAGAGAGAGACGTCAAACACAAACAGTTTTTGATTTAAAGTGCTTGAGGAATCAACTTTTAGTTTGTTTTTCTTCCAATTCAATTTAAATAGATAGACGACACTTTTTATTAATCCACAACTATCCACAACGGCCCCCCCCCCCCCCCCCCTCCGGGCATTAATAAGAGCTCTATTGACTGTCCCATCATGTATCTATTTAACAAAGAATCAAGAACGAACCCAGAAATAACAACAACAAAAACCAAAAGAAATACAATTACCAAAAAAATAAAAACACAAAGAAAATCAATAAAACCATGAGGAAAAACACCACTAATCGGAAGGCGTCCCTGGTAGTTTGAGAATTGCTTATTTTTGTTGCTTGGAAGGCTTGTCTCCTTTATGACTGAAAGACGTTTACCGAGAGTTCTGTAGAGCAACGCCCGTGTTTTGCGAGTCCGTGGCCCATGGCAGTAGCACTGAACGAGTGACATGTAGAATCACAGGCATCGGAGGAAGGGTGGAGGTGGTGGTGGTGGGGGTGGCGGTGGTGGTGGTAGCGGTGGCAGTGGGCGGAGGGTGGCAGTGGGGCTGGGGGTCAGGTGGTAGATTGCGGGGCAGTGCGCTCAATGCGTTCATAACAAAGATCAAGTGGTGTTTGTTTGCTAGGTAGCCGGTCTCTAGTAGTAGTAGTAGTAGTAGTAGTGCCCGCTGTGATGTGATTAAGAGACCTCAGGACGTGATGAAGATTAGATAGGCTTTGTCCCACACACACACACACACACACACACACACACACATACACACACACCACACACACACACACACACACACACACACAGGTTCTGTGTGACACTATCTACTGTACTGTATCTCTCTCTTTCTCTCACGCTCATCTCGCGCTCTTTGACCAATCAATCGATCAATTCTCCCGTCGCCCCCCCCCCTCGTACCAAGTAAGCGGACGTTATGCTCGAAAACCGTACATTAAAATGGAGCCCGAAGTGAGGAGTCAAACACATTTCCGGGAGAGAAAAAAAAACAAGAAAATCTGAGCGGCGCTGCTCGCCGCCTGGAATCATAAGAACCCGTTTAGTGGAAAGAAAGGCATGGAGGTTCACTTTTCTCTCAGTGTTCCCCTGAGAAAAGAGGGTGGGGGGGGGGGGGTGGGTGGGGGAGACAGGGGGGGGGGAGAAGGTGTGTGAGGGTGAGGGTGGGGGGGGGGAAAGGCAGTCAACCAAGGGAAAAAAACGGCAGTGTGGTTTCTGTGGGGTTTGTGGCTTCAAAAAAAAAATAAACCCTACGTCGATGCTACCCCGGCGTCTAGGAATGTAGTTTTGTTTGTACTTTGTTTTTCTTTTACAAAAAAAGAAACAGGTAATCATCTAGGATGACATTTGGCAGGCGTGAAACCTCGGGATCGGAGCCCCCGCTTGTGTTGTTCATCTATCTGTATGGCAGTATAAAGCATTATTATTATTATTATTATTATTATTACTAGTATTAGTATTATCAAGCGTTGTTCTAAGCGACGGTGTCTCTAAAGGTCTGGAGGGAAGGAGCGGAGGAGGAGGAGGAGGAGGAGGTGGCGGCGGTTACGAGTGAACGGTGTGTGGATTTCTACCTCCCCCCCCCTCCATCCCCAGTCGGGATGACCCACCTCCCCCCACCTCCCCCCACCCCCCCCCCCCTCAAGGTGAAACCCTCGTAAAGGTCGAGGATGTCTGGATTCTTGGACACTACAACCACAACCCCAATACAAAAATATATCTAAAGGAAAACAACGGAGCATCAGTCCATCGCGTGACTTCTTCTGTCTTCTTCTTCTTCTTCTTCTTCTTCTTTTGTTTTTTGTGTTTGAGTATCTTTGCATTCTTCTTCTTCTTCTTGTTTTCTTTTTGTGTAATGTGTGTCGTTAAATGGCATGGCTGTATATATATATATATATATATATATACATATATATGTATATCATGAGATATTACTGGAACACATAGATCTTTTTACGTAGATCTCTCCAACCAACACGTCTAATGCATGGCCGATGCATGGTCTTTATTTTCTTTTTGCAATGGCATGGCAATGGTTGGGTGGGTTGGGGGGGGAGGGACGGGGGAGTCAGGTTTAGGGGTGAGGAAACAAGGGGAGGGTAGGGGGAGGGATGGATGGGATGAGGGGTGTTGTCGTATGTCGTATGTGTGTGTGTGTGTGTGTGTGTGTGTGTGTGTGTTTAATTTCTGGGGTTGGTTGGCATCTAACGTACATGTGTGTAACTGTGCTGAAATAGGAGGGATGGGGATGAGGGGGGGAGGGGGAGGAGGAGGAGGAGGAGGAGGGGGAGGAGGGGGAGGGGAGAGAGGACGGTGATGCGCGTTGGCTTGGAAGTTTTTTTACTTTTTGGCATTGAGCGCGGCCAGGGCTCCGTCCACCTCTTCCTCGGGCATCAGCGGGTGCCACTGGGCGATGGGGCGCCGTGGGTTGGCCAGCATGTCGGACCAGTGCTTCAGGCCGAGGCCCGTGGACTTGCTGCCCACCCAGATCTTGCCGATGGCGTCGTTCTTGCCGATCTTGTCGTAGTCCAGCACCGTGATCACGGCTTGGATTTTCTAAAAAACGGCGGGGAGAGAAAGAGAGAGTGAGTGTGTGAGAGACAGAGGGAGAGAAAGAGATGGGGAGAGAGCCAGAGAGAGAGAGAGCCAGAGAGAGAGAGAGAGAGAGAGAGAGAGAGAGAGAGAGAGAGAGAGAGAGAGAGAGAGAGAGAGAGAGAGAGAGAGAGAGAGAGAGAGAGAGAGAGAGAGAGAGAGAGAGGGGGGGGGGGAGGGGAGAGAGAGAGATGGGGAGAGAAAGAGGGAGATAGAGAGAGAGAGAGAGAAGAGGCGCAATCACGATCGGATGTAAATCAAAAAAGGTGCCAGAAGATGGGCAATTGCACCGTAGTAAGGAGCTCATGGCAGGATGAGAAATACGGCCGCTTAGCGATAGAAATTTGACGGCTTTTTCTATAGCCCAGCGTCATGCCACGCCGCTCTTGGCGCTAACGCTGGCGGGAAAGGAAAACGAGGACCAGAGTTCGAGTCCCGTGGCGGTGGACGCAAAGTACGTACTACAACGAGCGTGGGGGTGACATCCTAACAACGGGAATACATGTTCAATAGAAAAAGTTCTCTCGGTTACCTGCATTTGTTCGAGGGGAATCTCAAAGCTGAAGGACTCGTTGTAGTACGGGTTCAGGGTGTTCTTCTTCACGGTGGTCTTCTTCTTCTTCAGCCGCTTGCCGTTCTGCAGCAGGTTGAGCTTCACGTACGGATCTGGGAATAGAAATAAGCCAGCGGGTGAATACAAATACACAAAAGGAAAAAAGCACCACGTCCCCCCCGGCCCCCCCCCCCCGTCACCACACACAGCTTAGCGGCCTGATTTAGACACGGTGGTAACACCGCCGCCACGCACCACTAGGGGGCAGTAGAGGTAATACTGTGGTCGGGAGGAGAGGGGAGCGCAGCAGCACGGTGACTATTGACCAGCCAGCACTGAAGCAGAACACAACCCAGCTGAGCTCAGCTCAGCTATGGGGAATGGACTTGGCACATTGCATTTAAGGTTTAAATACACCATCAAATCATTCTCGGGGGAAGAACTTTTTTTTGTTGTTGGAATAACACTGTTATTATGTTTTTCCTGCTTTTAGTGGATGGCTGAAGAGTCGTGTGTGTGTGTGTGTGTGTGTGTGTGTGTGTGTGTGTGTGTGTGTGTGTGTGTGTGTGTGTGTGTGTGTGTGTGTGTGTGTGTGTGTGTGTGTGTGTGTGTGTGTGTGTGTGTGTGTGTGTGTGTGAATCAATTCACTGGCGTTATAAAGACAGCCGTGGCCCGGTTGATAAATCTGTGTGTGTGTGTGTGTGTGTGTGGGCACGAGCGTGAGTGTTTGTGGCTTATACCTGACAGTCCTCCCACGTCCATTTTCTTCAAGTTCTTGGCTTCCAGAATACAGATTGTGAGTTTGCCAGCAGTCGGCACGTAGCGCAGAGAGATGCAAATGTCACCCAGCTTCTCTGGCTGTGAGGAGAGAGAGAGACAAGAGAATGCAAAACATATATATTATATTATTATTATAGTATGTAGAACAATACACACACCCACACCTTCACACATACAGACTGTATATATTCATAGTCATATATATATATATATATATATATATATATATATGTATATTATACATAGAGTAAACCAATACATACAAGGAGATGATCTCGCACAAATGAAAACAATTCACTTTTCCCTTGCTATAGATGGCATTTATGCTTTTTTGCGGCAAAAACCTGGTCATGAGCATGATCTGCTTGAAGGTAATACACACATGGTTGTCCTGTTGATATAATACATCATCAAAAGGTAAAAAAAAAAAACTGCCACACAATAATTACACTACTAATAATACGACAGGACGAAGGACGAATAATAAGCACGTTAATTAACACGTTTGGAGCCCTCGTTTGCCCACGACATTTCACCTGGCGCCCTGTTCTCTCGACGTGTTTACATCAAAACACGCAAAACAGCTAGAAACACAAGCCCTGCACACAAAAGCACCAGACCTCCGCACACAATATAACTTGTGTGATGAATGAGAAAAAACATATCCACAGCCGCTTGTTCGTTCGTTTGTTTGTTTGTTATGGATACAAGATAGTAGATAGTAGATAGTAGTAGTGATAGCGGCCTGCTGACCTCCTCTTGGTCGGCGCTGTCCAGGTCCCTCCACTCCTCGATGGGCTTGGCCAGATCCAGGGTGTTCATGGGGAACTTGATATCCCCGATGACGTCGTGCTTGGAGAAGCGGTCAAAGTCGTAGACGGACATCACCAGGGTCTTACCGCCCATTTCTTGGAAGGGAATCTGGGGAGAGAGAGAGAGAGAGAGAGAAGGACCACTCAGAAACACACTTTATTTTCTCATTCTCAGAAACACTTTCACAATTTCACCGACCGACAAGCCCCTACATGCAGTCGTCTGCGGTGACGCCATCACAGGACCAACAAACACATCAATAAAAATAAATGAAACGCAAATCTTTCTCCGTACCGGCTAAACGTACAAGTTATATACGCTACACGCTATACGAACTGTTTAACTTGAGGCTAGCCCGTGGGCTACGGCGGCAGTCTGGCGCCTTTTCCTGACAACGCAAAACCAATTAACTTGCTTTTTACAAAACGCTGTGTCAGTGTTCTCCTTTAATCCGATTTTCTGTCAAATTCTCCTTGGCACAGCGTTCTCCGCACATCTGCCTCACTTCCTCATTGGCGACCATTGTGGTCTTGTGTCTCCATTCACACACACACACACACACACACACACACACACACACACACAAGTGTTTCTCATTGTAATACATATGTAGTCTGGTCTAGGGGCACTCCTGATTAAAAGAAGGCAAATTGTGGCGGCATCTCTGTAGTTGAGATTTGACTAATTACTGATTGATTCTGAAGATGAATAATGAATAAAAAAAAAACCCTGCTTTGTAATGCCGTGGCCACTTACAGAACATATCGTGTGTACTACGTATGTTTATTTAACACATCATTAATCAGTTCCATCCCTGGCAGCGGAAAGTCAATTAGAAGTAGGAGGGTTACACACCGTTTCATTTTCGGAGCCATTAAAACAGCGACTGTAAATAGCAAGTACTTTCCAGACTCATTACCGAGACCAATGTGAAAGTGTTTCCTACTAAAAGGGAAACAGGGTTTGTGCTTAGCAAAAATAAAGAAATAAAAGAGTAAAAAATAAAAGAGTGGTGAACAGTTCAGGCACATCCTGGCACACACACACACACACACACACACACACACACACACACACACACACACACACAGGTCGCATCCCCCAATTCCAGAGAAGTCAGACACGATCCTTCCGGAAAACCTCCCCTTCTGCAGATTCCCTTCGGGGAATTCTTCAAAAACCGCCATTTTGGAAGAATTTCAGTTGACACAACGATTGTTGTTATTAACCTACGGTTGTTACGAGGCAACTCAACGGTATTAGAGAGCAACTGTATCCCAACATGTATTTCTGCTCTGTACACCCCCCTCCCCCATCCCCCCCCCCCCCCCCAATAAACCAGTGACTAATCATTTGACCCAGACGGCAACGCAGAGAGAGGAGGGAGTGAACGGAACAGCGAGTTTGGCGGCGACCCCATTGACCTTATGACCCCCCATTAGCGCGGTGGTCTCACCTTGAAGACGAAGGTCTCGTTGAAGACGGGATTGAGGGTCTTCTTGTGGACCTTGGTGTCAAACTTCTTCTTCTTGTCGGGGAGGACGAAGACCCTGACGTAAGGGTCGGACGTGCCGCCGCTGTCCATGGAGAGGAGGTCCGCCGCTTGCAGGATGCCCACGGTGAGCTGGGGGGGGGGGGACCAGTTAGCACAGGACCAGTTAGCAGGGACCAGTTAGCACAAGACCAGTTAGCACAGGACCAGTTAGCAGGGGACCAGTTAGCAGGGGACCAGTTAGCACAGGACCAGTTAGCAGGGGACCAGTTAGCACAGGACCAGTTAGCACGGGACCAGTTAGCACGGGACCAGTTAGCACGGGACCAGTTAGCACGGGACCAGTTAGCACAGGACCAGTTAGCACAGGACCAGTTAGCATAGGAAAGCTATAGCACAGCTACACTTTCAAAGGGCTTCAAAGCCCCCCCCCCCCCCCCCAAAGGGCAAGAAAAAACAACTCCCTTAATAATACATTAGCGCTTTTCTGGACACGAAAGGCGCTTTACAGACATGGTAAAATTGCACGTACATTTAAATAATTTAGTAGTTTAGTAGTATATCGTTATATCGATTCAAATAAGACAGATAAATAGATTTATTTTTAAACAACGTGTGTGTATGTATATATATATATATATATATATATATAAAGGAAGAAAACTTGAGTAGGAAGCCAGAGTGGAGGGGGGGGGGGGGGTCCCTCCTTCCAGGGATGGTTAGGGGTGCAATGGGCGCCATAAGTGATAACTGGGAGATTAAGGTTGTCTAGGGTGTCGGCTGGTGAGCAAGCCTCGCCTTGCATTTTAATTAAATTCAGCTTGAGCATCGAGACCAAGAGGAAAGTATGCAGTATGTACTAGATAACAAAGGATATTGGATATAGAACTTTCTGTGTCGTATAAAGGATTATTTTATTTTGTTCTGTGACAGAAAGTACAATTCAGTCACAATTATGTTCTGCAATTCTGCCTACACATTTGTGCGGCTGGTTTGTTCACCGACTCAACACCTAATTAAAAAGAAGTAGAAGTAGAAGAAGCGGCGGCGGCGGCGGCGGCGGCGGCGGCGGCGGCGGCTACCTTGTTTTCCTGGAAGTCGTAGTCGATGGAGTACTGCAGCTTCCCTAGCTTCTCCTTCTCCTTCACCTCCTCCTCCTTCTCGTCGCCCGTCAGCCCGGTCTCTGCGTCGTCCTCGTCCTCGTCGTCCTCCTGTTGTTTCTGTGGCGATGACCAAGAGTCGGCCAGAGAGATGGAGCGAGAGGGAGGGAGGGAGGGAGGGAGGGAGGGAGGGAGGGAGAGGGAGAGAGAGAGATACAGTGAGACGGTGGGGGTTTTCTCAGGTGTGGTCAGGGGGGGGGGGGGGGGGGGTGTTGGGGTGGTTGTCTGTGTCAGTCCCACCACCACCACCACCACCACCTACCTGACACCAGTTTAACACAACCAGGAGGTTATTAGTGCGCTACTGCTCATCCGTGACCCATGTTGCAACCTGACTTGATTTCGCTGTTCTCTTGGGCGACACCATTAGCTGATATGGTTGTTCTTGTTCTATTGTTGTCACAATGACAGGGGAGGAGGGGGTGGGGGGGGGGGGGGGAGAGTGGGATTCTGTACAATATTTCATTGTATGTTGCCGGGTCAGAAATGAACAGGGTAAAATAATAAAAATTTGAAATGCCCTCAAATTTGTGATGACGGACGGGGGCTTAAAAATAAAGCATTAACATCTGATTCTGAATATGTCACAGTTTATATATGACTGATCACGACTGACAGGAGTCATTAGAGTCATTGAATGTTGATAACACAGAAGAGGAAGTTATTTCACATCATTTAATAGAATAAGCCCCTGAAACTTAATACACAGGGGGTTAATTTTGTACCCTGGTATGCGGTGACTGAAAAAAATAGGAAGCAAGCTTATATTATAAAATCCGCCAACATAGGGTTTTTTTAACCAAAATAGAAAGCATTCGCACTCCATTTCCATAGGCTTGCTCGCAAAATAGATTTAGTCATGGTACTTGAGCTCTCTCATATTCGTATTGGAGCTTATCTCTGAATCATCTGCACAGGAAAGATTTAACAAAACAAAAGAAAATCGGAATATCAAATAAATATAGGTTCATTACAAATGGTACAAATTAAATGATGGGTCAAATCTTAACAATGGGTATCTTGACTACTTCAATACTTGTCTCCTAGCAATTGTATTCATTCCTGTGTTTCACATTGCCGACGTCCGTGCAGCAAGTTCAATTGAAATGAAAAGATCCCCGACTAAAACTGATCCACATGGATAGAAAATCAATAAATCAATGAATGTTGATTTTTTTTGCATTACCTCTGATTGCGTTGCTCTCTAAATATGCTCTAACGCATGTTAATATTCCTCCTCTGATAACCCTAATAATAATGGTGTTGACCAAATCTCGTTGTTTACCTCATGACAAGACACCTATTGGTCCATCTTTATCTCTGGTTATCATATCGCAATGCATAATTCATCTGTTTGCACTGCGTGTGATGAGCTGTGTCCACACAGTTCACGCCATGGTGATCCTAATCCCCTGGAATGATGCGGAATTCAAACAGGCAGCTTGTCAGATGAAGTGATAGCATCTAAACAGACGAATAAACCAAATATACGTCGGCCATCTCATTTATTCAGTCTAATGCTATAAGTTCTGGATCCCGGTCAGTAATTCGGACCGTTGTTCCAATTAAATTCACTCCCTGAACTAAATCCAATTTGGAGGGATCCCAAGGATTTTGCTGAGAATTGTTGGCAAACAAAGTCAAACTCAACACCTCTGCTACTAGAAGGTAGTTATCTCTGAGGGACATATATCAAAGTATATCTGCAAACATGAGGCGAGAGCTAGATGGTATCTCTGCGTGGCCTACTTTCCTATGGCTGTATCTTCGTGAAAAAACATTGACGTCCTCTTAACATTGGGGCGGTCAGCTAGAACTGGGAAAAGGAATTGGCACACACATAAACACACACACACCACACACACACACACACACACACACACACACACACACACACACACACACACACACACACACACACACACACACACACACACACACATATAAACACACATAAACAAACACACACACATAAACACACACACACACACACACACACACACACACATAAACACACACACACACACAAGTTCACACATTATGCAGACACATTCACACGCAGCTACACAAATACACCCTGAATGCATCCTCATACACACGTAAACAGACTTTCCAATTTAGTATATACGCAGGCACTCGTGCATGCCAAGAATCCCGGTCTCACAGTGTTCACACACACACACACACACACACGCATACACACATACACATACGCACACACATACACGCGCACACACATACACGCGCACACACATACACGCGCACACATACACACATACACATACACACGCACACACATACACGCGCACACACACACGCGCACACACACACACACACACACACACACACACACACATATACACGCACACGTTTATACTATTAATACCTTACGTGGCATTCCTTATCTCTATGTTGCTAAATGCTTTCTCATTCAAGCATGCCAGGCCGCAAAATGCATTATTCCAGGGAGAGGAGAGACTGGGGGGGGGGGGGGGGGGGGTACTTTCTGAAAGAAAAATGTGAATAAATTACCTTGGAAGTTGTACAGATCTAGAGACTCATGTTTTGCGGTAACCTTGGTAACACAAGATCCCTTTTCAAGATCACGAGAGTAAGTAAAAAATGAATGAAACATGTGCTTTGAGCGATGAACGTTGGCATCCGGCAGAGAGAGACCATGCGTTATCGGGGAAGAGTCGCGGGTTCATTCGGACTCAGGGGAGCAGATTTTCTTTATTTTTTTGCGGCGACCGATGTGTGTGTGTGCAGTGACAAAAAAGTCGTGCAAAGCCAACGAGCTACGAGTCAATACCCGTTTTGTGCACTAGCAGAGCCAATCCCTGTTAGTTACCCTGTGGGTGTGAGTGCTGTTCACCGCTAACTTGGCTAACCGGTATAGGGCAACAATTCTGACCCACCATATGTTCTTCAGGGGGTGGGGTGAGGTGGGGTGGGGGGGTGGGGGAGGACCCCCCAACTCTTCAAGGAGAGGGGGTTTCGTGGGCTAATTTGTCAGTAGTAGCAGCAGCACGGGGTCAACCAGTAAAATAGTTACTCTCAAGTCAAGTTGCAGCAAGTTGGATCCTACTACTACAGGCAAAGGCAAGACGTTGGTGTTGGTCAAGAGAGTCACACCCACTTCACCTGCCACGGAACTAGGAACATTTCCATCCGTCTGCCATCAAATGTGTGTGTGTGCATGTGTACATGAATGTGTGTGTGTGCATGTGTACATGCATGTGTGTACATGTGTACATACGTGTGCATATGTGTGTGTTTGTGTGGGTTACGTGTGTGTGTACGTGAGTGTGTGCATGTGTGCACATGTGTGTGTGTGTGTGTGTGTGTGTGTGTTTGCGTGACACGGGTTATCAGGTAAGCGGTGAGAGGCTGTGGTGGAAGCGACACCCAGAGTCCCGTGGCGGCGGGGGGGGAATGAGTGCCCTGATGAGTTCAACAACGCCGAAGCTCTCCATTTTTTAATTTTTTGCACATGCATGTAAGTGATCTTCAGTGAGCTGCTCGGTGCACTCTGCATTCAAAATGAGTTTCACGTTCATTGATTTAAAAAAAAAATAACACAAGACTTCTGCAGGAGTTAAGACATTTTTTTTGAGCGTCTGCAACAGCGCTTGGATGGTCAAGACACAGCGGCTAGTGCGGCATAACTCAGCTCAGTGGTTAAAAAAAAACTGACAACCAAAACTTAAAGAAAGCAGCGTGATCGCTGCAAGCACCGCAAGCACCCAGTAGCACCTTGAAGCTTGCAAGCTTTTACGGAAAATAAACGCAAACCAAAAAAAAAAAAGAAGCCATCGCACTCGTTGTCGCCATCATCACCGCATCATCATCATCATCATCATCATCATCATCACCGCATCATCATCATCATCATACACCCCCTCCAAGCCCCTCCCCCCCCACAGCCCGAACCCACCACCACCACCACCACAAGCACCACCCTGGTTCGCGGCTTACACAAGAGTGGGCCGGGAAAACGGGGGGGGGGGGGGGGGGGGGCTAGCAGTCAGACCTACCGTTGGCCGGGACGTCCCACCACAGTCAAGATACACGTGAAGCACACACGAGACACAAAGCGGGAGGGGGAGGGGAGGAGAAGCAGAGACAAAAAAAGGCAGAGATTGAACTCACAGCAGACACCAAGTGACGATCATCACGATAAGAACGATATGTAAGAGAGGGAGGCGCCGAGGGGGGGAGGGGAAAATGACACGTTGGGACCGCCAATGATCGTAGATTAGCGTTAGCGTTTTTTTGGGGTACTGGATTTGGACTGTATCGATATACATATGGGGTAGAGTACCCGATTATGAACAAAGTTTTTTAAATAGCACATGTCATTTTTCCGAGGCACCAAAGCATGAGATACACACATAACATCAAACAGTCAACGGTAACATGGCAACACACATGTGTCTTTTCATTCGTCTGAGAGCGTTTACTCACACTGCGACCTGTGTCACGTACAATGGCGCAAAGCGGGCCTTAGTCAGCCTTAGTTTATGTGTCATATTGTTACGTTTGTCACGCGATACAGCCATGCGTTGCCTACATAATCGTAGTCATAGTTAGAGACTACGGCAGAGTCGACAGCGCTAAGAGTCGGCTGCGGCTGAACTCGTCGTCGTCGCGGGGGACTCTCCCGTCTCCAGAACGTACCTCTCCCCCCTTCATGTTCTTCATGCCCATCTCCCCCTTGCCCTTCTTCCCCTTCTTGTTCTTCTTCTTCTTGCAGCAGCACTTCTTGATGATGCAGAAGCAGCAGGTCAGGATCAGCATGGCCGCCACCACCGCGATGGCGATGATGGCCCAGGATGGCACTGGAGGTCAAAACAGATAAACAGACACACAAACGCACACACGCACACACGTAAACAAACAAACAAACAAACAAACAAAAAGATTAACCTCTTTTTTTCCACACCAAGCAACACACGGTGACGGCCTGACCTTTGGCTCGTAATTATTTACGCCACTTGATGATGTGGCCCGGGATAAACACATTTAGTGAAAGGTGGTAAGTTTGCAATTAGATCGGTTATTAGCTTAGCGGCCGCTAAGGAAGGACAAGTCTTGATCAATACGGAATAAGGACATTAAGCGGCAGCCAGAGGCCGCGGGGCAGCGGGGAATCTCATTTTAAAATCGTGGCGCTGGCGGTCACGTCGATACATAAACGAGCTGAACCCGACACACACACACACACACACACACACACAATTGGACGGATTCAGCGGAAGGAGGGACTGCCCACTCACGCGGGATCTTGTCGATCTCGTTCAGGAACTTGTTCTTGATCTCGTCGAAGGCGTCGTTCTTGCCGACCGACTCGGTGGTGTTGTCGGCCGAGGTTCCGCCGATGGGCGGCGGCGTCACGGTCAGGGCGCTGGCGCCCGTGGGCTCCGGCGCCACCATGGCGGCCGGTTTCTTCTTCAGCAGGTTCCACTTGCCCGACATTTAGGCTGCGTGTTCGATTCCCTCGTTCTGAGACCAAAACACACACACACACACACACACACACACACACACACACACACACACACACACACACACACACACACACACACACACACAACACAACACACACAGTGGGTTTAGGAGAGGAGGTATGAACGGTGAAATAGTCGCAGCCGCTTCTAACCGGTTGAAATGTACTTTTGACGGCAATGACAGCAATCGACACATTGTTCACTTTGACAAACATTCATTGGTAAGTCGGGTTGCGACCTTTCATGCTAAAAAATATAGGAAGCCCCTCGCTCCTCTGAGCCCCCCCCACCCAGGGCTGGGGCTCCAGTGATAGGAAATCCTAATTTGTAACCATCAAAAAAGCATTTTTATTCATACTTAAGGAACTTTGAAGTGCTTTACTTACAATTCACTTATTAGAAATAATCGAATGATAATCACATGAACTGCAAAACATGGCTTCACTTCACTCGTAACGCACAGCTGGCGGTCCTCGCACTTGTCCTTGTATCGCACTCGTGCATTTTTGATGTCCTTTAATCGCTTGGCTGAAAACAGCGAGTGGTTGATTCAGATTCAGAATTCAGATTCAGAAAACTTTATTAATCCCGAGGGAAATTAAGGTGCAACAGTTGACACAGGGGGAATAAATGCACACACACAAGAATACTAATACCTAAGCTAAAAAACAAAACAACAACTAACTAAAATAAAACTATTATAAACAAAAATAGTTCAAATAATTCTAAATGAAGTCTAAATGTATTGATAAATGAAGATAATTTAGGTTAGTGGGTGAGTCAACCACGTGCAAGCCTATTTCTGAAGCCTGATTGGCTGTTCATGTTGTATTTGTGCAGGTAGGAGTTGTTTTTTTTAAAGAAATGAATCAATAATTTATCATAGTATCGCGGAAATTATCGAGATTGTTTTATCGCCCAGTCCTAAATTGACTTAATGGTTTTACTGGGGCCCAGCATAGCTTTTTCAGACTCTGCCAAGAAGACCCTCCTACTCTGCCTCTGATTGGCTATGATCCTGATATTCTTAACCTATCCCTAACCGTCTCACTCCTCATGCCATAACCTTACCAATTCAACCAATGAAGGCAACTAGCCAATCAGAGGCAGAGAAGGGCGGGTCTTTGCGGCTCTTTGCGGGTGGGGTAAAAAATAAGGACGATTACGTATTTTGCGGGACAGGTGGCAACCCTATTGGTAAGTAAAATATGTGGTAGTGGTAGCTGTGGTAATACTAATGACTAATAGGCTACTGTATGCAGTATGCAGTATTAGCAGTCGTAGTAGAAGTAATCGTAACCAATCTAATCCTCACAGGAGCCGTGAGAGATGCGTGCTGTATTCAAAATGGCTGCCTTCGTGAGTGGCATAACAAGCTTGTCGCTAGCGCGCCAGCGAAAGGCTCTCGGCGAATCATAAACTCTGGGAACATAATGGTAATTATTGCCTAAATTAAAGATCACCATCTGAACGTGTAAATTAATCCATTAAAAGACATCACAGCTACAGATATTGCATGGCTCAGAGTCACTCTCTAGGCCTGCCGCGTCGCAGGTTAACTCAAAACAAGATGGCAAATAAGACAAACAAGCTAATTAAGCAGTCGTTTGGAAAGAAAAAAGAAGCAGCTGTCACGGTTAATTAAACTTCACTAGACGGACGACATGCGGTGAGTTCCTTCCAGTGGTGCTGGACTCAAACCAAGCTAAAGATTCAAAAGTCCTTCAAAATTTGCCCAATTTGGGCACATGAATGGAATAATTAACACTATTGTGTTGTACTCTTCAAAGACACATTTAATCATCAATTCAAAATATATACTGATATTTTATTTTTGAATATACAGTATATTATATATATATTAACATCATTTTGGATGAGCTGACGATAAAGCATTGCGCCATTGCAATTCTGACTGTGTTACTACTGTTTTGCATCAATACCACAACACTTACTAACATGTTTACGTCCCACTGCACCTTTGTATGTATATATATTTTCTAATTTGCACTACTGTACAGAGGGCCACTGCGAATATGTCCATATATATTTTTACCCATATTTGGCAATTTAGATATGTAGATTTTGTTTTTCGATCATTAATATTTATAGAATATTTATATTTAAGTGCTTTCGTGTGTAAAGAGTGTTACTTGTACAATGACATTAAAGGCGTTCCGATTCTGATTCTGTCACCTCTGTTCAGAGTAGAAGACCACCTCATCACAGTGCAATCAAACAAGATCCCAACCTAGATTGTGTGTGTGTGTGTGTGTGTGTGTGTGTGTGTGTGTGTGTGTGTGTGTGTGTGTGTGTGTGTGTGTGTGTGTGTGTGTGTGTGTGTGTGTGTGTGTGTGTGTGTGTGTGTGTGTGTGTGTGTGTGTGTGTGGCAGAATGTTCCAGCGGGGCTAGAGAGACCATTGTTCAATCAAAGCCCTTATCGGTTCCAGAGATCAAAACTGTGACGAGTACAGCTGGCAGGGGTGGGGTGGTGGTGGGGGGGGGGGTTTTGGTGGGGGTTTGGTGGGGGGGTTGTCACGGTGATGAGTGATTGGACAAGAAGAGGCCGGCTTCCAGGAGGAAGACGAGGAGGAGAGACATAACAAGAGTCCAGAGTTTGAGTGTGTGGGACTTGATTTCATTAAGGAGGGGGGGGGGGGGGGGGGGTGTACAGTGACGACGTCACGGGCAACAGTGAAACATCTCTCCCTCGTTTCTCAAGCGGCGATAGGACCATCTCTATTTTCGTATTTAGCTTTGTATAAATTATTCACGTGAAAGCAGGGAGCAGGGAGAGCTGGTGTTATTCAGTGACTAGGGCGAGTAAGGGCCATCGGGGGGTTTTATATCCAGAGCTTAGCAGTAATGTCAGACTCAGAATGCCTTTATTGTCAATGCACAAGTACAACTAAATGGTGTAAGCATCCTCGAGGTGCACTCTTTACACACATAGCAGCAATTGGAAATATAAATAATTTAAAAACTAAACTAAATCGAAAAACTAAACTAAATTCACAGATCTGGGTTTAAATATGTGGTATATGGACATAGTGCAGTGGCCTGTGTACTGTAAGTAGTGCAAATATGGATGCAATAGTGTGTGTGTGTGTGTGTGTGTGTGTGTGTGTGTGTGTGTGTGTGTGTGTGTGTGTGTGTGTGTGTGTGTGTGTGTGTGTGTGTGTGTGTGTGTGTGTGTGTGTGTGTGTGTGTGGGGCAGAATGTTCCAGCGGGGCTAGAGAGACCATTGTTCAATCAAAGCCCTTATCGGTTCCAGAGATCAAAACTGTGACGAGTACAGCTGGCAGGGGTGGGGTGGTGGTGGGGGGGGGGTTTTTGGTGGGGGTTTGGTGGGGGGGTTGTCACGGTGATGAGTGATTGGACAAGAAGAGGCCGGCTTCCAGGAGGAAGACGAGGAGGAGAGACATAACAAGAGTCCAGAGTTTGAGTGTGTGGGACTTGATTTCATTAAGGAGGGGGGGGGGGGGGGGGGTACAGTGACGACGTCACGGGCAACAGTGAAACATCTCTCCCTCGTTTCTCAAGCGGCGATAGGACCATCTCTATTTTCGTATTTAGCTTTGTATAAATTATTCACGTGAAAGCAGGGAGCAGGGAGAGCTGGTGTTATTCAGTGACTAGGGCGAGTAAGGGCCATCGGGGGGTTTTATATCCAGAGCTTAGCAGTAATGTCAGACTCAGAATGCCTTTATTGTCAATGCACAAGTACAACTAAATGGTGTAAGCATCCTCGAGGTGCACTCTTTACACACATAGCAGCAATTGGAAATATAAATAATTTAAAAACTAAACTAAATCGAAAAACTAAACTAAATTCACAGATCTGGGTTTAAATATGTGGTATATGGACATAGTGCAGTGGCCTGTGTACTGTAAGTAGTGCAAATATGGATGCAATAGTGTGTGTGTGTGTGTGTGTGTGTGTGTGTGTGTGTGTGTGTGTGTGTGTGTGTGTGTGTGTGTGTGTGTGTGTGTGTGTGTGTGTGTGTGTGTGTGTGTGTGTGTGTGTGAAGGTAGGTCCTTCTGGTAAATGCGTGACACCTGCAGTGTGTGTATCTGCGGTCTCCACTCGACCACTCTCGCCGTGGTACACACGGAGCCAGGGATACCATGCGATTAAAACAGGGATAAGACACAACCTTTCCCTGGTATGTGTGTGTGTGTGTGTGTGTGTGTGTGTGTGTGTGTGTTTCCTCCCACACCCGGTCCCCACGACTACATCCTTCATCTGTTCTCCCCGGGAAGCTGCGTCAATACTAACATCCTCATCATTTGGTGCATGAGATAGTACCCTCCGACACTTTTTCCGTAACGTAGCTTTTCATAATGTAACATTACATCAAACATTTCCAAAAATGTGGGGGGGGATATTATGTAACAGTCAGTGTTCCGCACTGGGCTCGAACTGACGACCCTTTCGGCACGAGAGGTGATGTTCTAACGTGAGAAGCTTAAACCCACAGGGCTCTAGCTTCATGGCTAGAACGTGTATTTAGGCGTCAGGGAGTGAGGTTTACTCACTGCACAGCACCACCTGCTGGCGTCCGTTACGATTCGAGTGACCATTTTGGGGGGGTTTTCAAAAAAGAGGACACTCGGGGCAGCATAGCGTCCATGGGCAGATGGAGGGTAAGGATCGAGATGCAGTTGGGTCAATGTGTGCTGTGGTGGGAATTCTCCAATACACGTCCAGTGGTCTAACTCTGAAAGCTGTTTAAGAATAAAGTCATCCAAAACTAAATAAGTCAGACTATCGTATTTATTACAATCACACAACAATCAATAGGTTGAGCTCAGTCCGAGAGTTCTATCCACGCGTCTTGCAGGGCGTGTGGATAGAAGTCCAACGCACTTACAAGAGCGGCCCCCCTTTTCAACAGTTTAGCCACAATTAATGACGTGTAACACACTTGACTCGTGACAGTTCAGTTTAGTTAAGAATGGCCGGGGGTTGTCAGAAAATAATCGTAATCGTAATTCTTAAAAGAGGGAGAGCTGGTGCGCAGGAAGTCTGGGTTGGTAGTAGTAAATAACACAACCTTGAGGGGGCCCAGATGCGCTTATCTCTGACCTCCTCCAGGTGGTTCATGTTCTTTAGCAAAGAGGAGTCCAGCTGACATAGAACACTCCTGCTCTACGGTGACCGGATGGTGGAGCACAGATAATTACAACAATCATTAGGGTTTTACTACACCAGAGGTTTTTTTTCCATTACGGTGCGTGAAGGGCTTGAGTTGTAAGCCTACATGACCGACCAATGGCGGCATGTGAGAAGGCGGGACATAAGGAGAAATCATGTCAAAGTGATGTAAAGTAATGCGACTGTAGGAAGCAAAAGCCGGACATTTTTGAGGTCCCAAAAAGAGGACATGTCCGAGAAGAGAGGGTGACGTCTGGTCACCCTATCTGGATATGGATATCCTACCCATGGTGGTGGATTATTCCAACCATACAAACAATATAAAAGGCCAGAAAGAGCTTGAAGGCTTTTATTCATTGAGAGGTGACTATTGTGTCGGCAAACCTTAAGCTCCGTTCTATCGGAAAGCGAAGCCGTATAAATCTCTTATCGTGGATGCGTTCTCTACTATTCCACCCCCATCCTGCTCTCTCTCTCTCTCTCTCTCTCTCTCTCTCTCTCTCTCTCTCTCTCTCTCTCTCTCCTCTCTCTCTCCTCTCTCTCTCTCTCTCTCTCTCGCAGAGAGAGGCAACACAAATTCAATTAGGATTCACGGGTATGCCGAGGCCGCGCTCTGCCTCCTTTATCTCGTCCTCCCCCACTCTCGGTGTTGGGGGAGGGGGAAGGGGGGAAGGGGGGAAGGGGACTGCGAGAGGCAGCGGGCCGGCCATGATGCCCTCTCCCACTTTTACGATAGCCCGTCGTCTGCGCTAAACCACCCCCCCCGTGCGCGCACTCGCCTCGCCTCACCTCACCTCCCGCTTGCTCTTATCGCAAGACCGGCGCCGGAGCGGTGAACGGTGACCTCCGCGAACCGCAGCAAAACACCTTAAATATGAGGCGGCGGTGGTGGTGGTGGCTGGATACACATAGTGGTTTTCCTAGCACCAAGATAACAAGGTCTCTTAAGGTCTCAAGGTCGCATATACAGCTTCTGCTACTGCTACTGCTCAATATGCGTATGCTAGTTACCCGACTGCATATACAGCTACCGCTGCTGCTAAGTATGTGTATGCTAACTCCCCCACTGCATTCACTGCTACCGCTGCTGCCAAGTATGTGTATGCTAACTCCCCCACTGCATACGTATACTGCTACCGCTGCTAAGCATGTGTACACCTACCCCACTGCATATACTGCTACCGCTGCTAAGCATGTGTACACCTACCCCACTGCATATACTGCTACCGCTGCTCAGTATGTGTGTATGCTAACCACCCCCCTGCATATACTGCTACCGCTGCTGCTAAGTATGTGTATGCTTACTACCCCACTGCATATACTGCTACCGCTGCTCAGTATGTGTGTATGCTAACCACCCCACTGCATTCACTGCTACCGCTGCTAAGCATGTGTACGCTAACTACCCCACTGCATATACTGCTACCGCTGCTAAGCATGGGTATGCTTACTACTCCAGTGCATATACTGCTTCCGCTGCTAAGCATGTGTATGCTAACTACCCCACTGCACATAATGCTACCACTGCTAAGCATGCATATGCTAACCACCCCACTGCTACAGCTGCTAAGCATAATGATGCATAATGATACTACCCCATTGCATATACTACTACCGCTGCTTAGCATGCGTACGCTAACTACCCCACTGCTACGGCTGCTCAGTGCTCGTATGCGATCCACCCCACTGCAAATACTGCTACCACTGCTCAGTATGTGTGTATGCTATCCACCCCACTGCAAATACTGCTACCGCTGCTAGGCATGCGTATGCTAACTACCCCACTGAGGGTGGCTACCGTATTTCCCTCTTTGGGGTCCTGGTGTTGGGTTTGTAGTTATTGTTGGAGTCCTGAGGGGGGAGTTCAAACAGAAGCTCCCCCGAGCAGTGTGGCCGCGGGGTCCTTATCGAACCGCACACACTGTAGAGAGCGGATCAAAGGCCCCCATATTTTTTTTTAGATCTTTCAATAACCCAAACGGCCCAGGTGGGTTACGCCACCACCAGCAGCATGCAGAGAGACTGCCGTCCGCCGCAGGAAAAAACAGAAGTTGTGGAAACTAACAGGTGAATGTTTTAGTCTGCTGGAAGCCAAGGTAAATGGAGAGGGCAAACGGTGAAGGGTGGAATGAGATTGTGGTTTCTTCTGAGTTTATTTCCGAAAATAGACTAGCACTCTCTCGCCGGAGAGAAAATCTCGAATTTATCGGAGGTATATATAAAAGCTCGATCCAAAAGGAACATTGACTTGCATAGACTTTCCTTTAGAATTGCAGTAAACACTAAACGTGGCTGAGGTCGTGAGGTCAGCAGGAGTTCAGCCGGTCGGGACTTGGCTTGGAACCCGGAACCGGAAGGTCACCGGTTCAAGTCCCCAAAACACCTGGGCACTGCCGAGGTGCCCTTGAGCAAGGCACCAGACCCCTACACTGCTCCCCAGGCTGCTGTATATACAATAGCTGCCCACTGCTGCTAATACTAGGATGGGTTAAATACACAGATTTTCTATATAGATTCAATAGGATCTATATTGATCTATATATCTACCATACCAATAGGTATGGTAGGAATATTTACCTCATAAAAAATACGATGGATGAAAATATTGGGTATGAACACTTATCCTCCAAAAATACGAATATCTCTCACATATTTTTGGTTTTGCTGTGTGTGTGTCTGTGTTTAGAGTCATATTTGGACTCTCTGCTAAATCAATAGCTCTCAGTCAACATATCAATCTAACCCAAAAGCCTGGCCCTGCATGTTTAATGTTGCTGGGCTGTGTGCCGTAGGGGCTGTTTTCTTGTAAAAGACCTCTCCAGCGTCTGGTTATTAGTAACCCAGGTCAATCCCAAACAGAAAACATCCTGCAGGGAGCCAGGGAGAGAGACTGGGAGAGAGAGACTAAGAGAGGGAGCCAGGGAGAGAGACTGAGAGAGAGAGAGAGGGAGAGAGAGACAGAGAGGAGAGAGAGAGGGAGAGAGAGAGACTAAGAGAGGGAGAGAGACTAAGAGAGGGAGAGAGAGAGACTGAGAGAGGGAGAGAGAGACTGAGAGAGAGAGAGAGAGAGAGAGAGAGAGAGAGAGAGAGAGAGAGAGAGAGAGAGAGAGAGAGGAGAGAGAGAGAGACGGAGAGAGAGACGGAGAGAGGGAGAGAGAGAGAGAGCGAGAGAGAGAGAGAGAGAGAGAGAGAGCTTGTAGTCCTGCAGCAGTTTCATTACAGTGTAACAAGTAGTCTGTACAATAATTAATTAACAAACGACCAGCTCCTTTGTCTTTCCCGGCCTGCTTCCACGACTCGCCTTGTGTCCGCTTCACACAGCTGCTAACGCCCAGTGTATATCCAGTCATGCGTGTGTGTGTTTGCGTGCGTGCTTCTGTTTGTGTGTGTGTGTGTGTGATTGATTAAGTGTGTTTATGCGTGTGTGTGTGTGTGTGTGTTTGAAGAGACAGAGAGTGATGAAGCAGCGAGTGTCTGTTTGATCATGTTCTTCTTTTGGTTATAAACTCAACTAAACATTCTTCCCCGTTCTTCATCACCGCCCGCTACCAAAAGTGTTTACCATATACGGTGTCTCAAAATGGCCACCCCCCCCCCCCCCCCCCCCCCCACATCAACATCAACGTAGAATTGGTTTTGGAAGCAGGTGGCGGCCTGCAGTCCTGTGGCCCATTGCTGTGAGCACTGGGCCGGGAAATGAAGTATTGGAGGAAGTGAGCGTTGAGGGGATAGTTGTTGTATTCAGGGAGCAAGAGGGGAAAACACGGCAGCTTATATTGACGGCTGCTTCTGTCGTCTTTCGGCACTAACCAGGGTGCCTGAGAGATACCACGCATTGAACGTATGACCCTAAAGGAACCATTCAACCTCCAATCCCACCCCCCCCCTCACGCCATCTGGGACTTTTACGACTCTAAAGGTTCCAAGGTGGGTTTTACCGTCCTCAAAGCCAGGCTAAGAAGCCAGCCATCTCCTCTCGCTGAAATGTCTTTGAAATGTTTTTTTTTTTTTTAACCAGGACACGTCGAAGGTTTTCGGAACGTCTTGGTGGGTTCTATCGGCCGCCCCTTTCCCGGCGATTAATTATTATAACGAACTTAGCGGTTATTACATGAGCTATGGGCTATTGTATACGCTGAGAGTCCAGCCCCATGAGTTATAGGGGCTATTAATCGGGACTAATCTCATTTCCCGTGGCACGTCAAGTCGCCCTTGCTCTGATGACAAATGTTCCGGCTAATGGAATACTGACTCCACAACAAGCAGGGCGACCTTCCCGCAACTTTCTAAATGTTTAGCGCCAATAGATTAGACTTGGTTTTTCTTTCTTCTCCACACTGATTATTAATTATTAAAAAGTGAACCCGAAATAGAAACATGTTAAAATTCTGATTGAGTCCAGGGTACGGCTGCATCTCTCGCTGTCTCTTCTCTCACTCTCTCTCTGTCCCTCTCTCTGTCCCTCTCTCTCTCTTCTCTCTCTCCTCATCTCTCTCTCTCTCTCTCTCTCTCTCTCTCTCTCTCTCCTCTCTCTCTCATTCTCTCTCTCTCTCTCTCTCTCTCTCTCTCTCTCTCTCTCTCTCTCTCTCTCTCTCTCTCTCTCTCTCTCATCTCTGTCTATCTCTTGCTCTCTCTCTCTCTCTCTCTCTCTCTCTCATTCTCTCTCTCTCTCTCTCTCTCTCTCTCTCTCTCTCTCTCTCTCTCCTCTCTCTCTCTCTCTCTCTCTCTC